>OZ024915.1:8898431-9145931 GCA_964017125.1 Flabesymbios commensalis
ATCGATACTTAAAATGTCAGAAGAGGCACGTGACCAGCATGGATGACTCGTTACTGTTTCTCACAAAGATAACAATGATAACGTAGATAATAAGGCTAACTATTACACAGGTGTTATCACAGGCAACACTCTGAATTATGCGTACACACATCATTATCACAGGACTATGTCTACACTCTATGTTATATATATTCACACCGTTGTGTGTAATCAGCCCCTGCCTGTGTGACTGACAAGACGTGTATAACTGGAGGCATAGTAGACAGATATGGGACAAGCAACAAGGTGGGTGTCACTAAGGGTCATAATAATGTAGAGCTACTTTTATAACTGGACGTATAGTAGACAGATATGGGACAAACAGCAAGGTGGGTGTCACTAAGGGTCATAATAATGTAGAGCTACTTTTAAACCTGGACGTATAGTAGACAGATATGGGACAAACAGCAAGGTGGGTGTCACTAAGGGTCATAATAATGTAGAGCTACTTTTAAACCTGGACGTATAGTAGACAGATATGGGACAAACAGCAAGGTGGGTGTCACTAAGGGTCATAATAATGTAGAGCTACAGTTTGATGTGTAGTAGTCCTAAATCATTCTGATCGTCGTGTCTTCTGTAGCGCTAAGAGATGTACTCATCTCTTAGATGTCTCATGTGTAATAGCAAAATCAATCATTCTAATTGTTGTATCATATAGGCTGTAGAATATTAAACTTTAATCTTCGGAATGGTGGCAAAGTGGGTGTAACGTTTGGCTAGGTTTATCATGACAACTACAACGTGTCCGCACAAAAGAAAAAACTCTCAGTTAAGGGGTTTAGTCAAGTTAAAAAGAATCCAAAAATCCGAGAAAACTCGGAAGTGGGTGGGTGGGTCAAGTCCCAACACAATTTTTTTTGTGGTGTTTTTTATTGTTGTAAATGTTTCCAAAAAAAATAAAAACTTGGATAGGGGGGGGGGTGGTGGCTGGGAACTGGCAGTCCGAGTTTTTCTCGGATTTTTTGTATTTTTTTCAACTTGACAAGACCCCTAATCATTCTCTTTCGCTCAAAGTTTGCCCAACTTTTTATATATATATTATTGCCAGCTTAAAATGACGAAAAATACGTAATCCTAATTGAATTTATACCAGTTTTCATGGTATTTTGTTTGTTTTGAAACTCGCTTGAAACCGTATGGTCTGTAAACACCAGACGTTGACTCAATGCTGACGCAATGTTGGGCCACCGTCTGCAACTCTGGCCCAGCAGTACTTCAGAATTGAGTGTGGTGATGTTTAGTTGGTTATATTGGCCTAGCCGTGGATGAGCCTACACAGCGTCGTATTCTCGACCAATCAGAAGCTATCGTAACTTGTACGAGAATACAGCCCCAGGGCGGTGGATTGCTGTATTCGTTTTACCTGGGAACTTAGGTGTTTCTCAACATGGCGGTGACTGAGAGCGATTTCGACGCCAAGGTCCCAAAAATGCCCATCACTATGAAGTGACTTTGTTATATATGAGCGGAGCATGCGATCATGTAGGTGAAATGTTACTGATTCTAATTAACTTATTGGCGACCTGATTAGTCGAGGCCAAGTCTTAGATATGGCCGCTCAAAGAAAAGTCCCACCATTTTTTATGGGCGCACTCTGTGGCGTTTCAAAATCTGTTTTAGCCCCGATGGCACTAATACTAACCTAGATAAACAAGATGAACGAGGGTTTAGTTTATGGCGCTGTGTTAGGGGGGCACCATTCAATTACTGGGGAGGGGGTTTCGAACTGGACAAATTATTTATTTCACCCCCTGTCTGCAATCTTATTTATTTCACACTCTGCCTAAAGCAAAATATCTATTTCACTTTCTTAGATAAAAACGTTTGACCCCAAATTAGGTTTCGTATTGAATTTTCACTCACTTGAAGTTGTGGATCGCATCAGCGAGACACAGCTTCAAGTGGGTGAAAATTCGTGAGGGTTGAGGAGACGAGCGAAGGAAGGTCTCACAAATTTTAGCGTCATTTAATCATGCCGAACGAAGCGAGCCAAATATTTTTTTGAGGGCAGTTAAATTTTTACTTACAGCATGAACATGAGACAATTATTTATTGCATGAAAATTCAGTGTCAAAATATTTATTTCAAAAATACTCTAGCTCCCCCCCCCCCCCTGGAGGTTGAATGGTGGACCCCTTAGTTTGTGAAAATTGCTCATATTTTGTTCAATTTGGGATCAGACATTGGCAAATTTTGATATTCAATCACACATTTCTTCTCCTGGTCCGGTTTAGCCTATATGTGCACAAAGGTGGCCTAAAACCCCATTCATTAATTTATACATTCATCTATAATCGCACATTTCATTCTCAATTTCAATGTTTGTTAGGTAAATAAAATGGATTAACCCTTTCAGTGCGGCGACCGTATTCACACGTCAGGTTCTGACGTCTAAAGTTTATCCTCGCAATGAAAGAATTAAAATAGTTAAAATGGCCGTAGACCCATAACATGTAGTCAAATAAAGCGGAATGAGCCTAGGTTTACACAAACCTATTTAATCGTTGTAGGGGTTTAAAACGATTCTACTTTTGTCAAAGTGTCAGCTATGAACTATTGTAAGCTGGTCAGTTGCCACATAAATCTACTTCACCTCAGGCTTATCAATCTTCATAAGTAGGACCTTAACTTTTACAACTCTGACATGTTTTTGTATAAACCATGGAGACCAAAAGGTTTTTTCAATTCGAAATCATCATAAATGTCTTAAATGTTATAAAAATGTTCGAAATGGCTTTCTTAGCACTAGTTATATGAAGGAGCGGGTATTATTCTGAAATATTGGCGGCCATGTTGGATTTTGACAAATTTGACATATTTCCCCAAAAGGCATTTTGGGGCATTTTCAGTATATTACTCTAGGGACATTTCTGAAATGGAATCCAAAAAAAAAAATATGTTGCAATTTGTGCTGGGTCAGGCCCACAAATGACCTAGATTGACTAGACTAATGCTGATAACGATATGCGAAATAATTAAAATTGGTGATAATGCATCAGGTGACGCGATGATTATAACGACCGTGAAATTAGTCATTGTCACCCAGTAGCTCAATGAATTAAACTTCATGTAATGTAGATTTATTTCTGAAAAATATTTGAAGAAAATAACCCTGTTAGCGCGTGGACTATATTTACCCCTTAAGGGCGGGGGCCCTAGGGTAGTGGTTAGCACCGCTGCCTTTCACGCCAGAGTCCGGGGTTCGGTTCCCGGTCTCGGCGGTTTGAAAGAAACAAAATTGTTTCTTCCCCATCCACGTGTGAAAGTTAGTATTGTGGGGAGCCTCCGAGAGGTAGCGTGCTCGGCCTCAGACCGCCAGGGCTCGAATTTCGAATCCTGTGTCTGGAGGACAGTGTCATCTCAATCATCTCACCATCCTCAGGAGGTTCTCCTGGCCCAGTTTAGCCTATATGTGCACAAAGGTGGCCTAAAGCCCGATTCATTTCATTTACCCCTTAAAGCGCTGAAATACATTCGTATAAATCATGGAGATAAAAAGATTTTTTCAATTTGCAATAATCATAAATGTCTTATTTAACTCTTTCCGCTTGATTTGAATATGCCTACCTATATTATTTGTCTACGGTCATTCTAAATATTGTACTCTATCATGTCTTTTGGCGTCAGATCCCAGCGCTGGAATTGTTGAATAACCATAAAGCCACCAAGACAAACGACATGTTGTGTTGTGGTGACTTTCATTTATGTGACCTCAACCTAGACAAGAAGTGTCTTTGCACACAACATAATCCTGACTTGGAGAACAAAGTTTCATACACACCCGAACCCTGGTTCATTGTTCTCCAACATTGTACGGACACCAGCTCAATGCTTCTATACTTTATTTTACTGATTTCATTAATTTTACATGCTTTTTAATTGAATTGTATAATTTTATCAATATTATTGTTTTGGCAAATCCAGCTTTAGATAAATAAAAAATAGAAACAAACAATTCAGCACCTCCAGCGTTAGTTAAAGGTGTAGTCAACTGTCAAAATTCGCAGGACAAGGGTCCCCCAGAAGGTAATAGTGCCCGTGGGTAGGCCAAGGTCCTATTCCAAAATAATACTAAATATGCGTTTCATACATAAGCCTCATTAGGAGCAAGTTCTCAAATCACAGCAAGTTCATATATACTTGAGCGATATCTATGAGTTAATAATTCAAAGCCCTTGTCTTTTGCCCCTACTTGGTCGCCTACTTGCAAACAAACTGACTGTATTACTGGGGCATTTGGAAACTGCTTGACCCCCAAGTTTGTATTGTCACCCAGTAAACACAAAACATTTGTATGACTTTATGCAATGTTGGACCAACGTCGAAGACGTTGGGCCGACATTGCATAAATTCTCTCAAACATTGTACATTTATCTAATGTTGGTTCATTGTGGGGCCAGCGACGCAGACGTTGGCCTAACATTAAAACAGCATTGGATCAATGTCTCGTTTGAGTAGTATCTTGTAATCAGTTCAGTGGCTATATTAATGCCGTCAATCTGTACTCAATAGGCTACTGTTGGCCTACACTTGACCGTCCCAGGCATGTGCGTTTTGAAGCTGAATGATTCTTTAATATACACTCAGCTGTTTAACCCTTTAAGCCCTCACGATGCATTAAGGCATCATTTTACACCATTGAAAACATACTTGATTTTTTCACAGCTAATGGTTTTAGAAGGCAACTTTCGATGAAATTGTTCTACGAATATATAGTAATTTACTTCAATTTATCACCCACATCAAATCATCTTCATTCACTACAAGTCGAGAATTGCGGCAGCAATTCGCGGCTTGTAGTGGATGAAAATGACAATGGAAAATTCAGGATTGAAAGGGTTAATTTATAACCCTTACAGCGCGTGGATCGACATTATTTAGACGTCAAAATCTTACGTCAATAGCCGGTCCACGCACTGTAAGAATTAAAATATTTCTAATGGCCGTAGACCCATAACATACATGTAGGAAGGCCTATTCAAATGAAGCGGAAAAAGAGACATGTATGATGATTTCAAATTGAAAAAAACCGTCTCTTGGTTTATACAAGCAGTACACGGACCGTCTTTATAAGTCAGAATCTGACGTCTGTATAGACGTCACATTTTGATTTATAAAGACTGTCTCTGCACTGCAAGAATTAATATTTATAATGGCCGTAGACCCATAGCATAGTTATTCAATTGCAGCCGAAAGAGCTAACTAAGGCATTTATGATGATTTCAAATTAAGATAAACCCTTTGGTTTCCATGGTTTATACAAAAATATTTAGGTGATGGATTGGTAGGCTATTTATCATGGTCATGGTTAAATATTTCAGCGTTGTTAGGCTTAATAACAAAATGCTGTAATTTTTGTATTTCAGCTCAAATGCAGATGTTTCCACAGATTCCAAGACAGACTCTCTCGATTGGATGAGGGATTTGTCTGGCAGCTTGTCATTGGCTGAGCTCTCAATCCCGGGAACGCACGATTCTCTAAATGTGTCGAATGGACCAATGAGAACGTGTCAGTCATTGAGCCTTGAGGACCAGTTGAAGGCTGGTGTCAGGTATATAGACCTGTATTGTCAACACAAAGAAGACAGACTTTACTGCGTGAACAGCTCAGGAACAAATACAATCCTTGAGAGTGAATTTGATCAAATCATCAGATTTCTCATGCAGCACGGTAAAGAGACGGTAATCGTGAGCATACAGAAGATAACACCTGAAATTAAAGCGACCCGTTCATTTGACCAGTCTTTGAGAGAATGTACAGCTCATTGTAAAGATACTTACTTCTTTATGAAAAGTCACATTCCTACATTGGAAGAAGTGAAAGGTAAAATTGTGTTTATCAGAAGGTTTCAACTTGGGTGTGTTGGAATTGATGGTTATTCTCTTCGGTTATTAGATCGCCCGTTTGTACGAACAATCCTGCCTGTCAGTATCAATGGGAAGTTTGAGGACATTAAGGATAACCTGGATAAGGCTCGTTCTTTGAGCTGTCGCCTGGATCTATATGTGACATACTGTAGTGGGGCCAGCAGTGGAGCCTATCCTAACACTGTGGCCGACAGAATCAACCATAAATTACACCAACATCTGACACATTACGCCAAGCAGAGATGGGGGGTAGTCGTCATGGATTTCCCCCAAACAGCACTCATAGATACAGTCATAAAGAGTAACTTTTCTGTGTCGTCTTGAAAAAAAAGACTATGGACCCGTCCCACTAAAAATATTAAAATTAAGTTTTTCAAAGCGTTCTCTCATTTTCATTAGAAAAGTTAGAGCGCCTAACAATCTAAAAATCATCGTTTTCAATTAGAAACGCTAAGGAAATATAAACATCCTAAAATTAGCATTATCTTTGTTTCATTTCATCTCAACTAGAAAAAAATGAAATGAATCGGGCTTTAGGCCACCTTTGTGCACATATAGGCTAAACTGGGCCAGGAGAACCTCCTGAGGATGGTGAGATGATTGAGATGACACTGTCCTCCAGACACAGGATTCGAAATTCGAGCCCTGGCGGTCTGAGGCCGAGCACGCTACCTCTCGGTCACGGAAGCTCCCCACAATACTAACTTTCACACGTGGATGGGGAAGAAACATTTTTGTTTCTTTGACACCACCGAGACCGGGAACCGAACCACGAACTCTGGCGAGAAAGGCAGCGGTGCTAACCACTACCCTAGGGCCCCCGCCCATCTCAACTAGAAACGTTAAGAACTCCTAGACATCTTAAAATTTAGATTATCTTAATTTTCTTTCATTTACATTAAAAAAGTTAGGAGCATATTAACTTTTCTCATATAAATGAGAATAAATTGACATAATGTTAATTTTAAGTTGTTTAGTGGGATTTAAGCACTTCAGTAAGCACTTCAGACGGACACTGGGCTACGTGCCTCTTGTCAGCCCATTTCCAATTCAAATGTGTAAGAGACACGTCACACCAAAAAAGGCAAAACAGCAGAGGCAAAACAACATTCAGGATTTTGTAGGTGCGGATCAAAGTGGTTAAGATTTGTTAATCTAGTCACGAAGTTAATGAATGACGGTGCTTGTGCAATAAAACTGATTATATGGACATTATATTGTTTGTGTTGTTTAATAAAACAAATATCTAACCATTCCAGCGCGGGGATCGACTTTAGACGCTTAAAGTCGACCCCTCACAGAAAGAAGACAAATATTAATAATGGCCATCGATCCATAACATAGGTATTCAAATGAAGCGAAAAGAGCTAACTAAGACATGTATTTCAAATTGAAAAAAATCCTTTGGTCTCTTGGTTTATATTAAATTATTTCAGCGCGTCAAGGGTTCAAGTTGGTCTAAAGTGGATCCCCCCGCTTGAAACCCGATCAGTGGAGTGAATATGTGGCGGTTGCTTGCACGTTGTGAAGATTGCATGTAATGCAAATGCTTTGATGCTTAATACTTAATGTTGGTTCTGAGTCTTGGTTGTTTTCTGTGCTGTTTCTAAAAACACCGGCAAATACAACTTCACCCAAACACTCCCCACCAAAAATAAGAAATTCAAGAATGCTGCCAAAACAATGCAAAAATAAAATATTTACTTGAGATTTTTTCGAAGCTCAATATACTTTGTTGTCTAATTATATAGTTTCAACTCTTGTGCTGCTGGAGCCGTATATATATAAACGGCTTCAAGCAAGGTTCAGACCAAATAAAATACCACTGAATAACCCATATAGATAGGAAGGGTATTCCCCCTGCCCTGGGCAGGGGGAATACCCTTCCTATCTATATGGTTTCAATCATGGTTTCAGTCCAAATAAAATACCACATAAATCCATTAAATAGTTTGTGATAGATGCTCAGTTAATCAAATAATTAAATTTTGCAGATGACAATTTTTTTATAAATAGACATGTTTTTCGTTATTTAAACCTCGAAATTTCGTCAGTTATTGCAGCATTAAATGAATGAAAAATATAACAAACAAGCCAGAAATCCTTCAGAATACATGATAAGTCATTTAACCATTTAGTCGCCGGTCCCGATTATATTCTGGTTTTCATCTTTTTATTAGCACGTTAAGTCCCACCTTTTAATCATGTTAAAGATAAAACGTGACACCAATCTACACGATTTGAACATAGTTGACCTCCATTTATTTTGTCTGAATAATTTTCACTCACTTGAAGTTGTGGATCGCGTCAGCGAGACACAGCTTCTAGTGGGTAAAAATTCCAATTAAGTAATTTGGCGGCTAAAGGGTTAAATGGCAAGTTATAATATTTTTATAAATCTAAATTTACCGCTAAGCATTTAGTTAAATAGAATAGGCTTACACTGTGTCTGGCATTCTGGTAACAACAACCTTGGCATTATCCGAGAATTGCAGGGAGAAAAAATGCATTACGTTTTCAATATGCTGGAGTCAAATTGTTCCTCTTTGCAGCATCTAGACTTTTTCATAGAGTTTGTTTGATATGGTATGTGTGTATAATATCTAGAAATATATTGATTTCTTATCAATAAACCTAAACTACGTAATTTATTTTTTTATAGTTTTAGAGTTATTTACATGAGCATACCTTTTATTAGTTTATAAACAAATAGCAGTAGATTAATTAATTTCGGTTAGTTCTTGTTTAAAACTCTTAGTTTGTATGCAGTATATGATTGAATCTGAACTCAACTCAAATGTTTCTATGGCGAAGAAAGTATGAATCAAATGCTATACGTTCTTGGTCAACCAGTTTGTTAGATATGCCGTGAATATAGTATTTATATATATATTTGCATTGAAGTCGACATCAAATGTACGTCACATCTACTTTGCTTTTTCTACCGACCACCTAGTTTAAATATAAATGATTTTTTTCACAATATTTTTCATATAATAACCAAAGCGAAATTTTACTTAATCCATAATATATATTTAATTGGAGATTCAAATACAAAGCACCAACAGTGGTGTACATACGATGCCACATCCTCGGATGGAAAAGCTCTGAAAAACTTTTTCGACTGCAATGATTTTTCTCAGTTGATAGACGAGCCGACCAGATTTGGAAATACTTCACACTCTTGCATTGACCACATTTTTACAAACTCTACTTTATTTCTTTATGTTCCGAACCAGTTTAATGAATGTTGCGTGGAACACCATATTCACAACTGGTGATATTAATGAAATTACGAATAATTTTATGAATCTTTTAACATATAATGCAAAAGTATTTATTCCCTGCTATGAAACAACGATACGTCCCAGAGACAAGCCCTGGTTTAACAGCGAAATTAGGAGATTAATGAGGAGTAGAAACAGACTTCATTCCAGTTTGAAGAACAAACCACAAGACATAAGGCTGCAGAATAAGTTAAAAACGATTCGGAACAAAACGGTATCTGAAATTAGAAGCGCTAAAATAAACTACTAGTTGAAGCAATTTGAAATGGTTAACAGTGGGAATACAAATTCTAAGACATGGTGGCAAACATGTAAATCATTGCTGTATAATAAACCAGTTATTAAAGCTCCTCTTAATAATAATGGCTCCCTGGTGACTGATAATAAGCACAAAGCCGACATTTTTGATCACTACTTTGTTGAACAGTCCAATCTTGATGAATCTGCTGCAAAACTACCTCAGACACCGCCTCGCTATAACGCCAATATATATAATATTACTACAAATTCACTTGAGGTATACAAAACATTGAATAAACTAAAACCTGGTAAAGCTACAGGTCAAGACAATATCAGTAACCGAATACTTACAGAGACATCTGCTTTAGCTGAACCTCTATCTATCTTATTTAATAAATGTATCGCAAAGGGCACCTTTCCTGATGCTTGGAAACAAGCAAATGTGACACTATAGACTGCTTGCACGAGTTTGCGCGTGAACAATTGTCTGATTAAAATAGTTCGGAGTTGCTCACTGTGTGGCGTGTTGTCATTGAAATATGACAGTTGTCTGATTAAAACAGTTCAGCGTTGCTCACCGTGTGGCGTACGTGTTGTTATTGAAAAAGGTGTATTATTCAAGAAAGGTGATATGACACAATGTAACAACTACAGGCCTGTCAGTTTACTACCATGTATTTCAAAAGTGTTTGAAAAAATTATTTTCCAACATTTATTTAGCTATTTGAAAAATCAAAACATAATTTCTAGCAAACAATCAGGATTTATTCCAGGAGATTCCACTACTAACCAATTATCCATCATATGTCATAACATCTATTCAGCACTTGATTCCGGAGATGAAGTACACGGCGTCTTTCTGGATTTTTCAAAGGCCTTTGACAAAGTTTGGCATACAGGCCTACTATATAAACTAAAAAGATATGGCGTTGCTGGAAATATTTTGGAATTAATTAAAAGTTACTTAAAAAATAGGAAACAACGTGTTCTGGTAAATAACACAGAATCATCATGGCTTGAAATAACTGCCGGGGTTCCTCAGGGGTCAGTCCTTGAGCCACTTCTGTTTTTAATTTATATAAATGACATTTGTAATTCGATAGAATCTGACCTATTTCTTTTTGCTGACGACTGTTCGCTTTTCCAAAAAGTGAACAGTAACCGGCAAAAGGCTGCCAAAATACTGAATCGTGACCTCGCAAAAATTTCCAAGTGGTGCAAGGACTGGCTTCTGACGCTTGGCCCATCCAAATCTGCAACTAAACTTTTTTCACGTAAAAATAAAATATTACCTTATGTGCCAGTATTGGTAAACAATACTGTCATAAAACAAGTAGATAGCCACAAACACTTGAGCATTGTCTTGAACAAAACGCTATCATGGTCTGATCATATCAACGAAATAACAATTAAGGCAATGAAACGTGTCAATTTACTCCGTTTATTTAAGTACAAAATGAGTCGCTCAACACTACATCGCTGTTACCCTTCTTTTATACGTCCACTTTTAGAATATGGAGATGTAATTTTTGACAACTGTTCCCAGAATGATAAAAATATCCTTGAGAATATTCAATATAATACGCTGCGTCTGATCACAGGTTGTAAGAAAGGTACATCACGCCAACTGTTACTGGAAGAAACTGGACTTTGTACTTTGCAAACCAGGCGAACCTTTCATAAAATTTTAAAATTCCATAGCATAGTATTTAAAACCTGTCCTGACAACCTCCATACCTTTTTAACGCGCCCTCTGGGGAACAGCAGAAATACCACTAGAGCCTGGGGGGAGTTCAAATACTTGGGACATCGTTGCAGAACATACTTTCGTTATTCCTTTTTCCCTTCAAGTACACATTTTAGGAGCCTGCTACCGTCCACCATACGCTGTTGTTCTCAAAAAGCTCTATTTAAATGCAAACTAACTGACCTGAAAGTTAGGTCCTTAGTACCCAAACATTTTTATATTGGCAATCGACTTGATCAAATTAATCTCTGTCAAATTAGGTTAAACTTCTCTTCATTAAATGGGGATCTATATAACAAATCTTGTATACGCAGCCCCATGTGTACATGTGGGCTTGAAATCGAATCTGCTAGACATTATTTTTTCCAATGCAGCAATTACACTTTTCAACGCGAAACTATGCTAGAAAAAATATCTCAGTTAATTCCTCCAGAGACAAGAATAGATTACGAACTTCTTGTCTCGGGATCTTTTACACTGCCCCCCCCCCCCGAAATAAATATGAAAATATGCCGTTCTGTTTAGTTATATATTAACGAACCATCGCGTTTTGGGATGTGGCCAGATACCTGCATTTCATTTTAATTTTAAGGGTTTTTTTCGTAATTATAGTGTGTACTTCTGTATTTCTCTGTTTTAAAATGTGTGAATATATAATGTTTTTTTTGCGCCGCCTTGAAGGCATCTTTCATGCTTATTGTGTGTATTCATATTTTTTGCGACTTCGTAAAAGTGGGTCACAATGTTGTGTATTTGCTTGGTCACATTGTTATGGTATTGCATAGAGGTGCCGATGTTTAATTTATTTAGATGATTATTTGGATATATACATAACATAACGTAACATAACATAACATTTTTTTGCCATGTATAAACACAGTAATAATAAGAAGCATATATGATTAATTTAGCAGGAGACCATCATTAAGACTTTTAAAGTCGCTCACATGATAGCCACCTAAAACATTGTAGTGCAAATGAAAATAAATAATTATTATCAGTGCGGCAGTGGAAATGAAACAAACAAACAAACAAACAAACATAAAAAGACACAATAATTTAACATACGAGTAACATTTAAACACTGTTAAATGTAGAAAAAATTGATGTGTGAATACATAATAAACAGAAAAAGACTAGCTGTAAAGATATTTTCAAGTGTGAAATAAATGAGTGAAGGTGAGAAAATTCGGTATTAATTTTTTGACATACAAAACAATTTTGAATAATGCAGGTGGGATCATACTTGGCAAGATAATATTTTTTAATATATTGACAAAAACCAGCAAAAGAATGTGTATATATTTTATCAAGAATGATACTAAGAGAAAGATTAAAGGTATTAACAATACCGAAACGTAAACACTTTTTTCTGAATTCGTGTTTTATTTTAGGTGTTCGAATATTATGACGATGGCGAGTGTTATGTGTGTGAACATCAAAACCAGTAGCAGATACAAAGTGATAAAAATAAACAGGTAATGAGCGATGTGATAATTTAAAAAGAAATTTTAGATGATTTTGTTCCAGAATATCTTTCACTTTCAGTACATTATATTTTATAAACATGGGATCAGTATGGGCCAAATAAGGAATCTTATTAATTATTCGTAGGGCTTTCTTTTGAAGTTAATGTAATCGCTTTGAATCATATCCCCAGGCCAGTATACAATAATTTAAATGAGGTAAAATTAACAAGTTGTATATAGTAAGTAAAATCTGATCTGGTATGATGAACTTCAATTTATTTAGCACACCTATTATTTTGCTTATTTTATTTGATATTTTATCAATATGTTTTTTCCAACTCAAATGTTTAGTAATTGTAAGTCCCAGAAAATTAAATTCATCAACACAACAAATTTTCTCGTTATCAATTAAGAGCTTTGGTATAACTGTTTACCTGGGTGGTTTATAGAAAACGATAAATATAGACTTTTTACAATTTAAAGAAAGTTTATTAGATTTTAGCCATAAATTAATTATCTGAAGTTCGGAGTTTATTTTGCGCTCTTGTTCGTTTTTCGGAATATTATCTAAATCGGCTATGAACGTTGTATCATCAGCATAGATAATTGTTTTTAAATACTTAGTGATATCAGCAATATCATTGATATACAATAAAAACAGCAAAGGTCCTAAAATTGAACCTTGTGGTACACCAGTTTAAATATTAGTCAGATTCGACTTAACACCACCTAATTCAGTATATTGACGTCTGTTTGTGAGGTAATTACGAAATAAAAAAAGAGCTTTGTCTTTAATACCGTAATATTTCAATTTATATAATAGAATTTCGTGATCTAAAGTATCAAACGCTTTAGAAAAATCCAGAAATATTGCTAACGGAGTTTTACCTTTATCCATTAAAATCATCAGTCTGTCGATTAATTCTAAAGCAGCTGATTGAGTGGAATGATTTTTGCGAAAACCATATTGGCTATCAGTCAAGATATTATTCAGAGATAAATAGTTGGTTAGTTGGGTAAAAATAATTTTTTCAAAGATTTTTGAAATACTTGTTAAAAGGGAAATTGGTCGGTAATTAGTTGGGAGTAAAGGATCTCCTGCTTTTAATAAAGGATGAATTTTAGCAGTTTTTAAATTGTCCGGAAAAATTCCGGTAGTAAATATTTGATTAGTAATGACAGTCAATGGCATTGATAATTCTTCAATAATATATTTTATTATTTTACTGCTAATTCCATCTGATCCACAACTGTTTTTAGAATTAAGACATTTAATAACTTCACATATCTCATTTTCAGTAACTAATTGAAATGAAAAAATAGATGTGGCAGGGTTTCGAAGAAAATGAGTAAAATAAGTGTTTGAATTATCTGAGGTGCTTTTATTGATTTTGTGCATAATATTTGATCCAATGTTTATTCTATCCAATGTAAGTTGTGACTTATGTTTCCTATTTACAACATCGCTGATGGCTGACCAGGTTTGCTTTACATCAGATTTATACTTTTGAGAAAGATTAGCATAATAAGATTTTTTTGCCAAATATATATTCCTTCGTAAAATGAAATTATAAGTCCCAAGATTTAGTTTTAATGTATTGTACTCTGTGCTGTCACTTGAATAATTCTTCAAATCTCTATACATTTTATCTCGATAATTAATAGATTTAATTAAGGCTTTGGTAATCCACTGAGATTTTTTATGCTTAGATTTATTGAATTTAACTTCTTTTAACGGAAGATGTTTCTGCTTAGCGTGGTTAAGGATCCCATCTAGGATATTATAATTATAGTTGGGATCAGTAAAGCTTTCATATGTTATTATATCTTTTAAATGTGAATTTCTGATCTCCTCCTTAAATTTTCCTAGAGACATTGCTGAAGAGTCGGTCAACCTAATATATTTCTGAGTAGTATCTTCAATTTTAACACTCAACTTGAAGGCAATAAAATAGGGAAAATGATCTGATAATGCACTGGTAAGGATACATGCACTACTAGAATTTGTTTTGTCAGAAAGTTTGACGAAAAAATTGTCAATAAGGGAGCCTTTGGATTTAGAAAGTCTAGTGGGTAAAGTCACTTTTGGGTAAAAACTGAAAGATGTCTTTAAGTCAAAAAATTCACAGAAAATGGATTTTCGATTAACTTGTAACAAATCTATATTAAAGTCTCCCGCTAAAATTACTTCCGCGTTATACATGTTTCATACCACATTTTATTATTATTACTATTTGCACTTGCACCTGCACTGAGGAGACACTGACCTTAGCTTTGTAGCTATTTGTAAATCCTCGTTAAATAAATATGTTTACAACAATATAGTATTTACAAATGCTAACTACTGTAGATCTGGTAATATTCGCGAGGTTTTAATTTCGCGAAGACGACAAATTATTATTATAATAGCGCTACTAAAGAAAAATGGAAATTCGCGAATTCCAAACTTCTTGAAAAGTCGCAAAATCAGAAATTCGCGAGAATTTAAGCACGCGAAAATGACCAGATCTACAGTATATTGTAATTAATTGATAATCATTTTCTACAGAGTCACATATATTTAGATAAATAGTATTCTTATAACTATAGAAGTCAAATGGATAAAACAGTCAAAACAGTGCATTTAACCGCCAAATTATTTAACTGGAATTTTCACTCACTGAAAGTTGTGTCTCGCTGACCCGATCCACAACTTCAAGTGAGCGATAATTATTCGGATATGACAAAATGTCGATGATTTTGAAATCTTATTAACTGATGTCACCTTTTATCTTAAATAGGTTTAAAAGCTGATATTAAATGTGGTTATTAAAAATAATAATAATAATAAATAATATAATCGGCACTGGTGGTTATTTTGCAGATATAGCCTGGAGTAAGGGAACGGCATTGTTATGTTATGTTATGGCGCCGGGATAGCTCATTAGTAGCGTGGTTGACTCAGAGCCCGGGGGTACCGGTTTCGAATCCCGCTGCGGTCGATTTCTTTCCTTTGGTGCACAAATACGCAGTGACCCCAACTGTTTAAATTATTGGGATAATTAGAACCGAAAAGCACATATCAGTGTAATTAACAGCACTATACTACTACATAACTACTACATAATCGTGAAACTCACCATCATCATGGAAGCTCATTTGCTGGATTTCCTACATACCCATCAAACACGAGACGCTGGATCAATGTTGGCCCTACGTCTGCTACGCTGGCCCACCATTAACCCAGCATTGGGTCAACGACTCGTGGTTGCCAAGTAACCAATTGCTTGAGGTCCTTTTAAAGTATACACTATCATGACCATCTATGTATGGTGGACGTACATTTCAAATTTGAAAACCCCATTCATTTCTAGTCATTTCCATTTGAAAACGTGGCACAAATCTTTATTTTACAAGCTTTAGGCTACATATATTAATTATTATCCATAAGTTTTACGGCAATATTATAGTTACAAGCAAGGTAAAATATAGAAGCTTATTAGTGACTGAAATATGTGCATAGAAACTCAAAATGGAATGGAAAACATGAGTAATATATACCATACAATGGGAACTTCACAGTTTACATGTGGCAAGTAGTTAGGTGGTATGCCTATTATCATTTGTTTTTCAAGGCCTTTTATTTCTTCTCATTTTTCCCCATTGAGTCAGATATGCTCTTTTTATACTATTTTTGCTACCGATTAACCCTTAAAGCGCTAGGTTTTTTTTAAAAAAACCTTGGAGACCAAAGGTTTTTTTCAATTTGACATCATCATAAATGTCTTATTCAGTTCTTTCCGATGCATTTGAATACCTATGTTATGGGTCTACCGCCATCAGAAATTTACTCTTACAGTGCAGGGATCGACTTTAGTCGTCAGAATCTGACGTCTCCAGACGTCAGATTCTGACGACTGAAGTCTATCCCCGCGCTGTAAGGGTTAAAATGATTCACATAATTTAGCAGCGCGTAGCAGTGTAGCTGGGGTGAAAAAATAGTACACTCCGGTAGATGACGCCCAAACGAAGATGTTGTGGAATGGCTGTTATCATTATTTACTTATGTATGAAAATCAGCAACAATAAAAATGCTTGATGATAAAACTTGAGGTTATCGCAATCACAATTAACCACGCTGTCAGCTTCAAATATTAACTCTTACAACGTTGAAATATATTTGTATGAACCATGGAGACTAATGGTTCATCTAGAGTCATCTGGAGATCCTACTACAGTAGCCTACGTAGATGACAATATCTATAGCCTATCCCACAGGTATCCCCATCGCCATCAGCCAAATTATACACATATAGCAATGATAATTTCCCCATCACCATCAGCCAAATTATACACATATAGCAATGATAATTCCCCCATCACCATCAGCCAAATTATACACATTTAGCAATGATAATTCCCCCATCACCATCAGCCAAATTATACACATATAGCAATGATAATTCCCCCATCACCATCAGCCAAATTCTACACATATAGCAATGATAATTCCCCCATCACCATCAGCCAAATTATACACATTTAGCAATGATAATTCCCCCATCACCATCAGCTAAATTATACACATATAGCAATGATAATTCCCCCATCACCATCAGCCAAATTATACACATATAGCAATGATAATTCCCCCATCACCATCAGCCAAATTATACACATTTAGCAATGATAATTCCCCTATCACCATCAGCTAAATTATACACATATAGCAATGATAATTCCCCCATCACCATCAGCCAAATTATACACATATAGCAATGATAATTCCCCCATCACCATCAGCCAAATTATACACATCTAGCAATGATAATTCCCCCATCACCATGAGCCAAATTATACACATATAGCAATGATAATTCCCCCATCACCATGAGCCAAATTATACACATATAGCAATGATAATTCACCCATCACCATGAGCCAAATTATACACATATAGCAATGATTATTCCCCCATCACCATCAGCCGAATTATACACATATAGCAATGATAATTCCCCCATCACCATCAGCTAAATTATACACATATAGCAATGATAATTCCCCCATCACCATGAGCCAAATTATACACACATAGCAATGATAATTCCCCCATCACCATCAGCCAAATTATACACATATAGCAATGATAATTCCCCCATCACCATCATCCAAATTATACACATATAGCAATGATAATTCCCCCACCACCATGAGCTAAATTATACACATATAGCAATGATAATTCCCCCATCACCATGAGCCAAATTATACACATATAGCAATGATAATTCCCCCATCACCATCAGCCAAATTATACACATATAGCAATGATAATTCCCCCATCACCATCAGCCAAATTATACACATATAGCAATGATAATTCCCCCATCACCATCAGCCAAATTATACACATATAGCAATGATAATTCCCCCATCACCATCAGCCAAATTATACACATATAGCAATGATAATTCCCCCATCACCATCAGCCAAATTATACACATATAGCAATGATAATTCCCCCATCACCATCAGCCAAATTATACACATATAGCAATGATAATTCCCCCATCACCATCAGCCAAATTATACACATATAGCAATGATAATTCCCCCATCACCATCAGCCAAATTATACACATATAGCAATGATAATTCCCCCATCACCATCAGCCAAATTATACACATATAGCAATGATAATTCCCCCATCACCATCAGCCAAATTATACACATATAGCAATGATAATTTCCCCATCACCATCAGGCAAATTATACACATATAGCAATGATAATTCCCCCATCACCATGAGCCAAACTATACACATATAGCAATGATAATTCCCCCATCACCATCAGCCAAATTATACACATATAGCAATGATAATTCCCCCATCACCATCAGCCAAATTATACACATATAGCAATGATAATTCCCCCATCACCATCAGCCAAACTATACACATATAGCAATGATAATTCCCCCATCACCATCAGCCAAATTATACACATATAGCAATGATAATTCCCCCATCACCATCAGCCAAATTATACACATATAGCAATGATAATTCCCCCATCACCATCAGCCAAATTATACACATATAGCAATGATAATTCCCCCATCACCATCAGCCAAATTATACACATATAGCAATGATAATTCCCCCATCACCATCAGCCAAATTATACACATATAGCAATGATAATTCCCCCATCACCATGAGCCAAATTATACACATATAGCAATGATAATTCCCCCATCACCATCAGCCAAATTATACACATTTAGCAATGATAATTCCCCCATCACCATCAGCCAAATTATACACATATAGCAATGATAATTCCCCCATCACCATCAGCCAAATTATACACATATAGCAATGATAATTCCCCCATCACCATCAGCCAAATTATACACATTTAGCAATGATAATTCCCCCATCACCATCAGCTAAATTATACACATATAGCAATGATAATTCCCCCATCACCATCAGCCAAATTATACACATATAGCAATGATAATTCCCCCATCACCATCAGCCAAATTATACACATCTAGCAATGATAATTCCCCCCATCACCATGAGCCAAATTATACACATATAGCAATGATAATTCCCCCATCACCATGAGCCAAATTATACACATATAGCAATGATAATTTCCCCATCACCATGAGCCAAATTATACACATATAGCAATGATTATTCCCCCATCACCATCAGCCGAATTATACACATATAGCAATGATAATTCCCCCATCACCATCAGCTAAATTATACACATATAGCAATGATAATTCCCCCATCACCATGAGCCAAATTATACACATATAACAATGATAATTCCCCCATCACCATCAGCCAAATTATACACATATAGCAATGATAATTCCCCCATCACCATCATCCAAATTATACACATATAGCAATGATAATTCCCCCATCACCATGAGCTAAATTATACACATATAGCAATGATAATTCCCCCATCACCATGAGCCAAATTATACACATATAGCAATGATAATTCCCCCATCACCATCAGCCAAATTATACACATATAGCAATGATAATTCCCCCATCACCATCAGCCAAATTATACACATATAGCAATGATAATTCCCCCATCACCATCAGCCAAATTATACACATATAGCAATGATAATTCCCCCATCACCATCAGCCAAATTATACACATATAGCAATGATAATTCCCCCATCACCATCAGCCAAATTATACACATATAGCAATGATAATTCCCCCATCACCATCAGCCAAATTATACACATATAGCAATGATAATTCCCCCATCACCATCAGCCAAATTATACACATATAGCAATGATAATTCCCCCATCACCATCAGCCAAATTATACACATATAGCAATGATAATTTCCCCATCACCATCAGCCAAATTATACACATATAGCAATGATAATTCCCCCATCACCATGAGCCAAACTATACACATATAGCAATGATAATTCCCCCATCACCATCAGCCAAATTATACACATATAGCAATGATAATTCCCCCATCACCATCAGCCAAATTATACACATATAGCAATGATAATTCCCCCATCACCATGAGCCAAACTATACACATATAGCAATGATAATTCCCCCATCAC
This sequence comes from Flabesymbios commensalis, assembly GCA_964017125.1. Lineage (NCBI taxonomy): Eukaryota > Metazoa > Annelida > Polychaeta > Terebellida > Flabelligeridae > Flabesymbios > Flabesymbios commensalis. The sequence goes on from OZ024915.1 coordinate 8,918,714, forward strand.
CATCAGCCAAATTATACACATATAGCAATGATAATTCCCCCATCACCATCAGCCAAATTATACACATATAGCAATGATAATTCCCCCATCACCATCAGCCAAATTATACACATATAGCAATGATAATTCCCCCATCACCATCAGCCAAATTATACACATATAGCAATGATAATTCCCCCATCACCATCAGCCAAATTATACACATATAGCAATGATAATTCCCCCATCACCATGAGCCAAATTATACACATACAGCAATGATAATTCCCCCATCACCATGAGCCAAATTATACACATATAGCAGTGATAATCCCCCCATCACCATCAGCCAAATTATACACATATAGCAATGATAATTCCCCCATCACCATCAGCCAAATTATACACATATAGCAATGATAATTCCCCCATTACCATGAGCCAAATTATACACATATAGCAATGATAATTCCCCCATCACCATCAGCCAAATTATACACATATAGCAATGATAATTCCCCCATCACCATTAGCCAAATTATACACATATAGCAATGATATTTCCATAGGCTTCAATCACCAGTACTAAGATATTTATTTTATAAGCAGTCATGAGTAAATAACATAATATCTCCAGTCACACCAAAAATACTTCACAGAAAATGTACATGTAGGTTATACAGTGTGTTTTTATACAGACAATATAAATTATAACAATCTGGTGACTTAGTTCAAGTTCTCCAAGTATGAATTTGCATTACTTTTCTCTTAATTTTGGTTGCGGGATCATTCAAATACTAAGAAAGATACTTCCCTTTTACACAACATAATAGTATTTTCCATACCAACGACTAAATCATTAGTGAGTATAGCGTGCGGAAATTCCAAAATTGGCAAATTTTCTGTTAAATACCAAAAGACTCTTTTTACAAAAACACACGCAGAATTTTTTTTCAAAACCGTCACATTAGCGTTACAATTTCAATTATTGCAACTACCAATCAGCATAATCAATCCCCCCGATGTTTCGCTGTTATGCAGCATCTATAATAATATATGCTATATACACCATATGCAGCATATATAATAATATATGCTATATACACCATATGCAGCATATATAATAATATATGCTATATACACCATATACAGCATCTATAATAATATATGCTATATACACCATATAGGCCTACAGCATCTATAATAATATATACTATATACACCGTATACAGCATCTATAAAAATATATGCTATATACACCATATACAGCATCTCTAATAATATATGCTATATACACCATATACGGCATATATAATAATATATGCTATATACACCATATACAGCATCTATACTAATATATGCTATATACACCATATGCAGCATCTATAATAATATATGCTATATACACCATATACAGCATCTATAATAATATATGCTATATACACCATATGCAGCATATATAATAATATATGCTATATACACCATATACAGCATCTATAATAATATATGCTATATACACCAATATACAGCACATATAATAATATATGCTATATACACCATATGCAGCATATATAATAATATATGCTATATACACCATATACAGCATCTATAATAATATATGCTATATACACCATATGCAGCATATATAATAATATATGCTATATACACCATATACAGCATCTATAATAATATATGCTATATACACCATATGCAGCATATATAATAATATATGCTATATACACCAGGCTTGGGGCCAATGTACTCGGTACTTCGGTACTTTGGTACTCGAGTACCGATTTTGCAGTACTCGTCGGTACTCGGTACTCTTACTTTTAAAAAGTACTTGTACTCGTACTTGTACTCAAGTACTTCTAAAAATAAAAGTACTTTTAACGAGTACTTACGAGTACTTTACGAGTACTAGTCTTCTTAAATTGATTCAAAATAGCTCACATACAAACCGCAAATCAGTATAGCGGGATATAGAACATTCAGTTGATGATTTGTTTACCATCCATTTAGCGATTATATTGAAAAATGATTTAATTAATACTTTGAAATATTTCAAAACTAGTCCAATTACTTACACCAACTTATAACAGAAGTGCACCTTTTTTACAATATCATGATGCTAATTTATTGTTCTGCCTTGTATATACTAGTATCCTCGTGTAGTTCGCAAGATAATTAAATAGCTATTCTTAAAAAAATACAAGAGACGTGTCTTTGGAAAACAGGAATACATGTTGGTATAATATTTACAAGTGACTATACTATACAGTAGGACTAATAATCATTGAAGGGGTGGGAGGTGATTTCAACAATGATGTCGCGCCATTTTAAAATCACACTTACAACTCGTAGCAAACACGGGGCATTGAACCAATGGTGGTATAATGTTGGGCTAACGTTCAAGACGGTGTACCAAGATTACTATAGGTTCAATTTCTCGTGTTTGTTAGGACGATCAATCAGTATCTGCATAATATTTGCACAATATTGGCCCAATGCGTAGACACTTAGCCGACATTTCCCCAGCACCGGACAAATAATGTCACTTGAGTGAACACGTAGTTTATAACAGTTATCTTATAAAGCAGTTGAGATTCTGTTTGGACTAAGATATCTTAAAACTTCCATAGCTCATACAACTCTGTACCAATGTTGTGTAAGTACCAAAAAAACACGACCGCGACAACGCGAAGTCTTATCTACAGTGACCTTACAATGCCGGGCCAATGTCCAAGACATTGGGCCAAGAATTAACCAGCACTGTACCGAGAAGTACATAGGATTAACAAATGATATAACAGTACTGTTCAAACAAAGATGACCAAGGTAATTAGACGGCAAATATCACCCTTTAACTGCGGGACACCACTATTATTTATATATCATTAGGCCCCTATTACAAATCACTTATAATGCGGTTCATCCAAAAAAAATTGGATCAATGTATATACTAAAAACAAGAAAAAATAAAAGTAGACAAAATTATGACAATTTTTTTCAAGACGTCAGGTGTCTAGCTAACTAAACAACCCTAAAACGTACAATATACATTGTGTCAGGTCACCAGTAAGCAGCAGGTAAGTCAATTTTTTTTTATTTGTCAATTTTTTAATATCGTAATTATGTAGTTTGTCATTTGAAGATACAAATTGAGGCAGCAATAATAGCTACAAATTAGAGAAAAATATAATTTAACACGTTAGTGTCGCGTAAGGGTTAAAGGTGTGAGGTTACATAATGAGTCAATTGTCTGCCTACGGCGGCTTTCTGAAACCCTTTCCGTCCCCGAAATGTGATGACGGACCGAGTATAAAAAGAAATACAACAGTGGGGTGCTCTTCAAAAAAATACATTTTTAAACTAATAATAGGCTAATTTCTCAGCGGATGCCCTGGCTGAATCTTGTACGGATATACTTATATTATGGTAACACATTTGATTTGATATCACGGTATTGATATTGGATTTTCAGGGCAGAATTGTGATCCGTGTACCCATAATAGCCTTGATCTTTTCCATGGGACAATGAGTGTTCAGGCTCATTGAAGCGTTTATTACAGTGGCGGCCAAATGTTGGCGGCACTGGCCCAAAATTTTACAATCATTATGACTAAGTTTTCAAGCTAGCGTGTTTTGCAACGTAAAGCTTTAGACACAGACAATTTATATACTAGTATCAGAAATACATCGGCTAGTATGTACTTATTTATTTATTAGGATTCGCCAAATAGTAGGCCTACATGTAGCATACAATACAATACTTTCTACACTGATAGGAAAATGCATTATTATACTATTGGCTGGGACATGGCATCAGATATGCAATATCAATAATAGGCCTGTCCCATAAAATATGATTTTCATCACTAATATCATATATATATGTGACCCGATCTGGTGAAATGAATCCAAGTCGCATATTTAAATATTGGGGTTATTAAGATATACCGCACCGACACAAAATTACCTTTAAGATGGTATATATGACACAACTGTAACTGTAACTGTAACTGCGTGTGTAACTATTTTGTGAAAATTGCATTTGAAGTTCAAGAAGGCAATTTGTGCACTTTTGGAAAATACCACACAATTGTATTAAAATAAACTAATTAAGAAAATATCCATTTCCACTCCACTTCTCAATAATCGTTTGCCAAAGTGCGACTCAAGACTCATTTTGCCTGATCGGGTCACATATATCAACATGAAGTAAAATATATTATAATCAATTATTTATTGAATAAATTTAATGTAATTAATTACAGTTTACACCCGGTGTTTACAATCAAAGTACTTGGTACTTGTACTCAAGTATTTTTAAAAGTACTTGTACTTGTACTCAAGTACTTTTGAAAATCCAGTACTTGTACTTGTACTTGTACTCGTCATTTTTTCAAGTACTTGTACTTGTACTCGAGTACTTTTGTCCAGTACTCGCCCCAAGCCTGATATACACCATATACAGCATCTATAATAATATATGCTATATACACCAATATACAGCACATATAATAATATATGCTATATACACTATATGCAGCATCTATAATAATATATGCTATATACACCATATGCAGCATCTATAATAATATATGCTATATACACCATATACAGCATCTATAATAATATATGCTATATACACCAATATACAGCACATATAATAATATATGCTATATACACCATATGCAGCATATATAATAATATATGCTATATACACCATATACAGCATCTATAATAATATATGCTATATACACCATATGCAGCATATATAATAATATATGCTATATGGGCAATTTCACGTAAAGGGCACACAAAAAGTCTCATAGCATGTCAAAGATAAAAACCTTCCATGTATGATAATTTCACAACTTTTGACAGCGAGATGTCATTCCCCAACATCAGTTAAATTTCCAGATTGCGTGTACTGGAGGGGACATTTGTTTTAACAATCATTAGTCTCGCTCAAATGCTAATAATGTAGGTGATTTAAAAATCGTAACCCCTAATTTTTTTATTATTATTGTCGTGTTTCTAAAGGGAAAATCACTATGTGTTGTACCCGTATTTCACATGTATATAGACTTGACATTCATTGAAATGTGATAAATGAAATTTTGCAATACACTCAAGTATGAATTGTACAGCATTTACTTCGACAGCTCAACAAATTATTGCTCTGACATCAACTAAATATACACATATAGCTTGAATACTATATATGACATATTTTGTGTATTTTTACAGTGCTTTTTCATGCGAATCCTCTGCACGATTATATGTGTGAAAAACTGTACTGGAGGGGACATTTTTTTACCGGTTGAAATAACAACATCACAAGTGCTATAAATGCATACTTTAGATCAGTAAAACATGATATGTTGCTCAACATTTCATATTCTAATTTTGCTCCAATATATATTGTTATTAATCAACATTTTGTTTTCAAATTGAGCTGAAGTAGCATAATTGTATAAACTTTGCTAAAATAAAATGATGTTTAAGTGGTTTATCACGGGTAAAGGCCGCAACTATTTGTCTGCATCGTATTAAACACCATCAAGGAGGAAAAACAATGGAAAATAATTTTGATTTTTGTGACATAACTTGGACAATGTCACGGTGTTCAAGCTAATATCATAAAATGTACTGGAGAGGACATATTTTTTTTAACAACAATAACAAACCTGTGAGCATGAATGATCACTCAATAATTCAACTGAATAACAAGTAAACTACTAGGAAGAGATAAAATAGTTTACAAACATCTACATTACTATTATTCCAATATAACCGCAGAGATAGTTAGTGTATCCATTCCAACCCGCTCACGAAAGTCTAGAAAGCATTTTGTTGGCACATCCTTCCCTTAAACCTGACATTTTGTTTTATACTATAAAACAAAATGTGAGGTGTATGGTATAAAACAAAATGTGAGGTTTGAGGGAGGGATATATATGCCAACAAAATACTTTCCGGGCTTTCATGAGGGGAGTTGGATAAATTATAGTACTGGGCTAGGCATCTGGGATGCTTTGCCTGATATCAAGCATATAGTAAATAATGAGCAATAGTCAGCCATCTTGCATTTGATAGAGTTGAAATTTGTCAAGGTATATAAATGAAAACAACCATTTTCAAATGCATATACCTCCCTTATCTTCACTTCATCATGGCTGTTAGGAGCATAAGCTTGTTGTAGGGTCTAGCTAGCTAACATACCGTAGTTTGCCAGATATCAGGCATATTCAATAATTAAATAATTGCCGCAAGTCTGCTATTTTGAATGTGATCAAGTTCAAATTTGTTAGGTCACATCTGTCACTCCCTGAAATCTAGCATTTTCTTTTTACTTTGTTACTTAGTTGCAGTGTAACTGTTTTATTATGCTAATGTACCGTACACAATATATTTATGTACAGTGGCTTAAAAATAATATTAACTCCAGCCGATCTTGAGCTTATATAATTGGATACAAAGTTCTGTATGTAATGGTACATATAATTGAAAAAATAATAATACATACCTCAAACTGAATACAAATTTACATGCATGCATCAATAGCCCTACCATTATTTTACACCAAGCTACGTTTTTACTACGGCAAAGCAATTACTGGTTAACTATTTTAGTATGATACAAATAATAATTTATCATGTTTATATAACAATACCGCTCTCTCACTCCAGCCTCGGCCTATATCTACAAATCTGGGATATATTTGTATTCATAACAAGACCTATTAAATATGATTTTTTTCATATATCCCGATAATCGGCTATTTTATTTTTTGCCAAAATATCTCCCTGAAACCTCACATTTTGTTTTAGCATAATAACCTTTGAACTATCTGGCACATTTTAGCAGATATCACATATATTAAAGTAGGCCTAAACATGACGTCACTAGGCCAATTCCTATTTTATACCGGATGCTATCGGCAGTAACAGCGGTGAAAATCCAGTATTCAACCATTGTTATTATGCGACTACATTGTTTGCCTTTATTGGCCCATTACTGGTACAATGCGGAATATAGATCATAAACTGTATTGGCTGAAAAAAGCACCAATGTGCAAGACATAATGATAACCAGGCTCAATTAAACCATTTTATTGGGCCAATACTGTGATGTTATCAGGGTAATTTTGAAATTGATGGGAGTTGAAATTTTTCAGGGCATTTCCCTCGATCCCTAAAACCTCACATTTTGTTTTCTTATTCTATGGCCTAGCTGTCTGGCAATATTTGCTGTAGTAGTAAATCTATTCGGCACAAAAGGTCTTTTAAGTGACATTGTAATACGATAAAAACGTTGTAGTCAATTGATGAGATGAATGATATACAGATGATGATGTGAGGGTGGGGGTGATAGGGCATGGTGGGTTATTGAGAGCGTTTTCCTTTGCTCGCCCGATAAGTGGTTCTGGGCATGTCCAGGGGATATACCCCCAGATATGGCCAGACGACCGGAGACTTGAGTTTTCCCTGTGCAATTTAATGCTGAAACTCTGTGGCATTTTGCGCAGCTCCGCTATCCTCGGGTCGGATAGTCCCCAGAGTAACAATAGGAAGGATAACTCCCTCTGGGTAACTCCATTCATCCCACGTGAGAGACATAATCTCAAACACGCTATTGCCGGTTATTTAAGGCTACCACAGCCTACATCAGCGCCAGCACTGATGCGGGTGCTGCATCGGCTCCGCTGTTGAGCAGAGGAGCCAGGGTACGCCACTGGCCATCCGCCCGAAGATTATGGCCAGATACGAGGAGGCTGCAGCTGCCCTTGGATGATTGCTGTAGACGGCAATATTTGCTAGATATATCAGACATAATGTATATTTTTTAAAGTTGATAATAAATGGCAGATAGTTGGCAATTTTGAATGTGATCTGAGTTGAAATAAGGTCTATCCCTCCCGGAAACCTCAGATTTTCTTCTATATTAATTGTCTAGTTATCTGGCACTGGCTATGAAGCATGTTAAGTTAAATAATGGACACCAGTTGGCCATTTTGAACCTGATAGATTTGGAAGTTTTTCGAGGCATACATGTATATTTTATGAATATAACTGGTATGCTGGTAACACTTTCTCAAACCTCACAATTTTTTATAGTTATAGTCTAGCTATATCAAACGATCTGCTTAGCCTTGTCCTCCTTAAAACCTCACATTTTATATTATATCAATTGATTGTCTGGCTATTTGGCATGGTTTGCCAGATATCACTATCAGGCATAGTAAATTAAGGCCATACAACGCTGCGCCAACTTGAGCATTGTAAGATCCTACATCATGTACCAGTGACATGTGCGCTATCAACTATTATATCTGAGGGCTGGGGCCATGTTATAAGACATGACATAATTTTATATCCTAGCATATAACCTGTAGTGAAACCACCTCCTGGGTGGATAATGAAGAGGGGCATTAGATAGTATGTAGTTCTCATTTCTGGTCATATTTTGAAAGTCAAGGAGACATTTAAACTCATTTTTTGCAATAGAAAATGTATATGACAATCATACATTTAAACTATTAAATCCATTTTAAAGTAGGCGGGTCATCATGGTTCGCTGAGCAAACATTATCCACCCATCCGCATGTGCAGCATCGTCAAGGTCCACAGGAGTGGGGCCGCCGAAGCGAAACTATTATGGTTTGGTGAAGCAAAAGGACCCAGCTGCTACAAACACATTTTTTTAAAATTTAAATAGTCTAGTAGAGTGTGTATCGGTACAAACCGCTTAAATCGCTTGACAAGCATGAAAAATACCAAAAGTTCTATACCTGAGTAATTACACTTTTAGTGTTACATACGTTCTGTCCCCTCCAGTACGCAGTGTACTGGCAGCCTATTATAGACAATATAAAGCACATTTGTTTGATGATATATACGCCATAAATGTATATATATTGTACTAGTAGGTCTTGTAAGTCAGAACAGTGAAGTAATTACATTAACATGCTAATATTGATTTAAAAATGAACAAAGGAAACACCCACAAAATATTTTTTGGTTACAACTTATCCATTAATGAAATACATATGTATTTTTAATAAATATCAATTTGTTGGTGTCTAGTGGCTGCCATTAACGAAGGCTTTATTATAATAATAAATAATTACCAATATAGATCAGTAAATTACAAAAATTATGTCTTATCACACAAAGAATACTAAATATTGATATTATGTACTGGAGGGGACAATTCTAATTTAACACTATTTTCATCTAAAAATGTATAAATATTTGGTTGTTGTAACATGAATTTCCAATTAATATCCACGTGGGGGCTCAAAGAGGCAGGTTATATTGCAATAATAATATATCTTAGAAAAACACACTGCGTGGATCTTGAATAGTGATGTACTGGAGGTAAGGGGGCATTATTTTAACGGAATTTTCACATACATACAGGTAATTCTAATTAATTTGCTAACGTTAATCAGCAATCAGTTTGAAATATTTGTATGCCATATATAACCACCAGACCTATTCAAAAGAGTTAATAAATGTCTATATATATGTAGATAGTTCAAGCTGAGCAGTGATGTCCTGGCGGGAAAAAATGAAAAAAACTTTTAACGGAAAATACTCATAAATACACATGAAATCAGATTTTGTGACTCGATTTTTGTCAAACATGTGTCGTTTAAATCGTAAGACCAATAACCATACCACAAAAAAAACTTTATTTGTGTGTTAGATGCATATCTGGAATAGAAAAACCCTCATATGAAGACAATTCCGGGATGAGACTGCAAAATGTGCTGAAAATAACATAAATACCACTGATTCATGAAGAAATAATTGACTAAACTTTATAAAATTTGGTCTGTTGTTTCCCCATACAACCCTTGTTAAAATAAAAAATGTTTCATATAAATATCTGGCAGTATTTGCTAAAAAATTGTGTAAAGTTTCAATTTTTCCTAGATGCACCCTTTATGTGAAATTGCCCATATACACCATATGCAGCATATATAATAATATATGCTATATACACCATATACAGCATCTATAATAATATATGCTATATACACCATATACAGCATCTATAATAATATATGCTATATACACCATATGCAGCATATATAATAATATATGCTATATACACCATATGCAGCATATATAATAATATATGCTATATACACCATATACAGCATCTACAATAATGTATTTTTATATACCTACATCAAATGAATACTAAGACAGCATGTAACAGATAGAGCAGCTACCCAATTCGCTGTCCATATGGATCTTAAAACATCGTTGGATCAATGTGTTTGGTCAGCTGGGCTACCACTTACAACTATCCCAGAACATAAAGAGAACAAGCTGCGTATTCAACCACAGCCTCAGTGACGTACAATACTGTCAACAGAACAGAAAAAGCCGTGTTCAGACTAACTGTTCTAGCTACAGAAAATAAATTGTGAAGTGTCATTAATTTACAAATTTTGTGACTACAACATTTATAACGACAAAGTAGGCAAGAAGATTTACTTGCTTTCAAAGGCATGTAGACCTACTCACTTACTAAATCGTTGGCTGTAGACCTCTATCATATCAGTATATCCACTCTCTGTAGACTTGTCATGCAGATACTCTTTCTATTAACATAGTGTCATGCGTGGTATTTTTTCGAACATGGTGTCCTGCTTTCTAATATGACAAACAGTATTAATTCCCGGTTTTTGCATATTTACCCGTGCTAAAAACGTTCTATTTTTTGCTCAGACATGCTATGAATAGCTGTTGTACCACCTTACAATAATAAAATCAACAAACGTGTCCATTTGTATGCCGATATTTCGTGAGCAGCCATCTATTCTAGGAACACACATAATCGATTTCAATTCGTAAATATGTTTGCAATGTGCTACAACAGCTACTCATAAAATATCTAAAAAACAACACTTTTAGCATAGTATTAAAGCATGAAACTTCCACCATTATTAGTACATATCCTGTAGTTTATTTTAAGATGTGGAGGTAAATTAGATTTGACCCCTGGTGACCTCTAGAGGTCATTGACTTCGAAAGGTCAAAATATCCAATTGCGAAACCAAAAAGTGGTGAAAATTGTGTATTACAATATCTATGAAATGTTTTTGTATTCCAGAAGTGTGCCAAATACTCTAAGAGACTGTTGTTAATCATAAACATAACACCAAGGTCACGTCAAGGTTACTTTGGGGTCATTTGAAGGGCAAAATTGCAACAAGCAGTGGAAATATCCACTTTTAATCAATTTAAACAATACTAGTGGTGCAGTCATCTATTACAAAGGATTGGTTTTGACACAGTCTTGGTCAGATATCTTTTCCACACGCTTTTTAGGAGATTTACGGCAGTATCTAACTTGGGATGGGAAATACACCCTAAGTATTCCCCTTACTACACCCTTTCCTGGAGTTTAATTGTACGAGCAAAATTACAGAGTGCAGCAGCTGTTAAATATCAGTTTGGGCTCCCGTGGCAAACTATTGATGCATAATTGGGCTATGAAGTCTGACATAGTTTGGCATTATGTCTCATTGGGGTAACGTCGAAAAACAACGTTAAGGTCATATCAAGGTCATCTCAAGGTCAAACAGTCGAAAATATGTAAAAAAAATCAGAAAGTTCGGCAAAAATAATTGGGTCATAGTGTACTGGTTAAGCTCCCATAATGAAACAATTGTGCATTTTACGACTAAAGCATGAAACTTCTACCACTATTAGCACATATCCTGTTCTTTATTTTAAATTGTGGAGTTAAGCTAGATATGACCCCTGGTGACCTCTAGGTGTCTTCGACATAGAAAGGTCATATACTCATTCGCGATGCCAAATGTGGTGAAATTTGTGTATTACCATATTTTAAACTATTTTTGTATTCCAGAAATATGTCAAATGCTCAAAGAGACTACTAATAATGATAAGAATAACAACAAAGTTACATCAAGTTCATTTCAAGGTCAAAATCACAGAAAAATGTGAAAATATCCATTTTTTATAAAATTCAACTCGGTTGGTGATGCAATTAACATCAGCCTGGGCTCCCATGGCAAAATATCAATACATAATTGGGTTATGAAGGATCACATGGTATGGAATTGTGTTTTACTGGGGTGCCATCTGAAAACAACGCACATATCATATCAAGGTCACTTGAAGGTCAAATTGGCAAAAATACTAAAAATATATACTTTTACTTACTTACAACCCCGTTGACCTGTTGAAATTCAGCATTTATTTGCAGAATATATATCATATTGATAATTTGGTGATAGTGATAACACATATATGTCCCAATATATTATATTAAAATGCACACTCTTGAAATGAAGGGCGCCCTCTCTGTATGTCAACTGTAGCCGCCATGTACATCGATTGGTTTATATAATACGAGAGTGAGAGGCAACGTTAATCAGTATTTTTAAAAATATACAGCGATATGATGGTATTCACAGTGTTATAATCCAATACTAGTATGTTTTCGTGGTATCGTGACTAGGGTTTTATCACACATTTAAACCATTATATATCTATTTCGCTTATGATGGCACCATTCAATTACTAGGGGGCGGGGGGGGGGAGGGTTTGAATTGGAAAAAATATTTATTTCACTTTCTATCTGCAATTACTTTTTTTTTACACTCGCGCAACTTATTTATTTCAGTTTGTGTGTGGAGATATATATTTATTTTACTTCCTGATATATTTTTCTGTTTACAAATTTGGATCTAAAAATAAGCATAGCCTTGATCTGGAGGCAAACGATCCGAGCAAAGCGAGGCTTCACAAATATAAAGGTCATTTATTGATGCCAGATAAAAGAGGCGCGAATTTTTTAGGACTATCAAATGATGTTGCTCAAAAGCTGAAATAATTATTTATTTTAAATTTAAGTATTGATTTACAACCTCTGACAATTATTTATTTCACGAAAATTTAATTTGGAAATATAAATTTTAAGAATACGCCCCCCCCTCCCTTGTAATTGAAAGTGCCTCCCCTTATGTAGGATACAAGTGAGCAAGTAGATTATTACTGATCATTGTTTCATATGCGTAATGAATAGATGGTGCCATTATGTAATTATCACGGCGTGTAATACTCTTAGAGAGGGCTTTTCAATAAAAAGAATTGGCAAAAGCATAATAATACATCCGCCCAGATAACAGTCTACTATTTTGTTATAACGGTCTACTAATCCCTTACAACTGTCTACTAATCCGTTATAATGGTTCACCACTCCGTTATAACGGCCTTCTATTCCGTTATAACGGTCTAGCATTTCACTATAACGGTCTACTATTCGGTTTTAACGGTCTACTATTCCGTTTTAACGGTTTATTATCTCGTTATAACGGTCTACTATTTCATTATAACGGTCTACTAATCCCTTATAACTTTCTAATATCCCGTTATAACGGTCTAGTATTTCGTTATGACGGTCTAGTATATCGCTATAACGGTCTGTTATCAGGACATAACGTTCTACTGTTCCGTTATAACGGTCTACTAATCCGTTATAACGGTCCATTATTTCGTTATAATGGTCTACTATTCCGTTATAACCGTTTAGTATTTCGTTATAACGGTCTACTATCCCATTATAACGGTCTAGTATTTCGTTATGTCGGTCTAGTATCACGTTATAGCAGTCTACTAATCCGTTATAACTGTTTACTAATCCGTTATAACGGTCTACTCATCCTTTATTACGGTCTACTATTCCGTTATAACGGGCAAGTCTTCCGTTATAACGGTCCCCTATTCCGTTATAACGGTCTGGTATCTCGTTTTAACGGTCTACTATTTCGTTATAACGGTCTACTAATCCGTTATAACTGTCTAGTATCTTGTTATGACGGTCTGTTATCACGTTATAACGGTCAACTATTCCGTTATAATGATCTACTATTCCGTTATAAAAGTCTGGTATTTCATTATAACTGTCTACTATAACGTTTTAACTGTCTAATCTTTTGTTATAACGGTTTACTGTTCCGTTATAACTGTTTAGTATTTCGTTATAACGGTCTACTATCCCGTTATAACGGTCTGGTATTTCGTTATGGCGGTCTAATATCACGCTATAACGGCACACAAATCCGCTATAACGGCGTACCAACCCGTTAAACGGTCTACTAATTCCGTTATAACAGTCTAGTATTTTCGTTATAACGGTTTACCATACTATTCGGTTATAACGGTCTAGTATTTTGTTATAGCTATCTACTATCCCGTTATAGCGGTCTAGTATTAAATTATGAAATGAATACCAAACAATAGGATAATCGGTTTTTTTATATCATGGTGACAGCTAGGGTCTTAGCGACACAATCTTAAAGCGACACAAGCCTGATTGGGTCGCTTTAATTTAACGAGAAAATTTGGCAGTCATGACATCGATATTTTGCCTAGCTTTCTGACAAATTGATGTAGCCTTGAAATTTATTCTAATATGCGGTATGTTTAAAAATCACCTGTACATCTCCATATCGTGGAGAATTTGATTGTAAAGTTTGACTAATTTCTTACAAAGTTTGAGTTTTTGCGGCCACACTAAATTATGAAGTTAAAGGCTCATACCCAGGCTAAAATCGTAAAAAAATTGGTGATTTTATTTTGGCTTCTCAATATGACCATATGATGTAAACATAGACTAGAACTGCAAAAGTTTTTAAATTTTGTGCTGCGCATTCACCAGTTAGGCTAGATATAGAGACGAAATTCCTGATTTCTTATTTTGGACAACCATGTCAAAAATAATGCGCAGCACAAAAATTAAAAAACGTTGGCAGTTCTAGTCTATGGACATGTTTACATCATAGGGTCATATTAAGAAGCCAAAATAAAATCACAGATTTTTTGATGATTTTAGCCCGGGTATGGGCCTTTAATTTGTGGCGGCCATTTTAAATTAGCGTGAAATCTTGAACAAATTGCCTGTAAATATTGTGGGCAATGTGATTGGAGGATTAGAATAATTTCTGATTAGGGTTTTGAGTTTTTGCGCCCACAAAAAATTTTAAAGCTGAACTCTGGGAGATAATTTTCATTTTGGTAGCATGTTTAAAAAATCACATCGCCATGTTGTTGAGAATGTGATATAAATTTAAAAAAAAATGACCACTAGTTTTTGCACCCACAAAAATTAAGTACCGCCTTATACATCAAGCTTGATAGATCCCGGTGCGACTAAAACCCCCGTTCCCACTAGTTTTTTCAGTTTTTGCACCCACAAAAATTAAGTACCGCCTGATGCATCAAGCTTGATAGATCCCGGTGCGACTAAAACCCCCCTTCCCCCACGGACGTGTGATAAAAACCAGCTCGCCACTTCTATTAGGATATTCAGATATTAGGGTCAATCTAAGAAGATATACAATTCAACGTTCTAACCGGGCAGTTATATTCAGTATAAATGGCCATCATTTTCTCTAAATTTATGTGGTCTTAATTCTAACAACTTCCAGCTACCTGGAATATTAGACTGGAGAGATTAGATAAAAGTGATGGCATCAACGCCATACCTATGGCTCACATAGCTTACACTATATGCATCTATCTACAGTAGGGCTATAGATAATAACGTGGTCCCGAATTAGAAGACACTGCTTTGTTGACCAAACTTATTGAAGGATTTCTACATGAAGACTAGTAAATGTATAGCCGACAGGCCTTAAACCAATTACATTAATGGAAAGCACGATAATAAAACTGAGGCAGAGCTGTCTCTAAATTTTCAGATATGGCTCACCTGCATATAATTAGGTTGATGTAGATAGATGTGATTCTAGAAAAAGTGTATACATGCCACCAGACTAAAGCTCATGCTCCTTTAAGTGAAGACACGTTTGAAAAATAAATTGGAACAGCTCTGAAGAAGACATGGTAACTGTTTTTGCCAGTTTGACCTTGAAATGACCTTGACATGACCTTCAAATTGCTTTCGGATGGTATTCCGTTAAAATACAACCCCACTCCATGTCAAACTTTATAACCCAATTATTTATCAATATTTTGCTATGGGAGCCCAATCTAATGTTCTACAATGCTGCATAATTGTAATTTGGCCCGTTCAACTAAATATTGAGGAAGGGGCATAATAAGTGGAATACCAAGGAGATAGCTTCCTTCCCAAGGTTGCTACTGCCCTTAATATCCTAAAATGTGTGTAGAAAATACATATAGGACGAAGGATATGTCAAAACCAGTCCTTTGTAATAAATGACTGCACAACAACAGCGTGGAAATTGATAAAAAGTGGCCATTGTAACTATTTTCTACCAGTTTGACCTTCAGATGACCTTGGTATGACCTTGACATGACCTTTATGTTATGTTTATCATTCAAAGCAGTCTCTTCGAGTATTTGACACACTTTTGGGACACAGAAACAAATCATATACATTGCAATATACAATTTTAACTACTTTTTGGCTTTGCCAATGAATATTTTGACCTTTCGAGGTCAATGACCTCTGGAGGTCATCAGAGGTCAAATCCAGTTTACCTCCACATCTTAAAATGACCCTTAGGATATGTTCCACAAGTGGTAGAAATTTCATGCTTTAATCATAAAATGCACAATAGGTTACCTTATCTGCTAAACTATAGGTAAATATGCAAAAACTGAGATTAACTGTTCATAATATGCGCTTGCTGACGGCTCATTAGAAAGCAGGACACTGTGTTAGAAAGAGTAGCACGCATGACACCAAGTTAGAAAGAGTATCTGCATGAGAAGTCTACAGAGGTGGTTTCATATCAGTGAAGCTGAACTGTTGACTTCTATTTGTGTGCGATCCAAGTTCTCTTCTCCAAAGTCTCCTGGCTGTTGGTTGAATGAGTGTCCACCTGTAATAGGAGGTCCGACATTGCTCATGTACGTCTCAGCTATGGCAGCTGTTTAACCCTTCCACCACTGAAGCCCGTTTTTGTGTGCTGAATGCCATAGCATTCAGCACATAAAAACGGGCTTCAGTGGTGAAAGGGTTAAGGCATCGGATCACTTCCACCACTCTCTTCCAGCACAGGCCCAGATCCAATATCCTTCAGAAACATGTTTATCTGCGCCTGCAGGGAGCGTGCTGTAACCAATCACATATACACATATATTATACAACAGGAAAGAAACATGCATTGTTTAGAGGCTGAGGGGGTTCCGGGGGGTTTGGGGTCCCACCCAGCGCTTTTTTCGCAATTACCATGTCAAAAACACGTTTTTGAGCACTTTGTTCAGTATCGCTAGCGAAACACTTTGCAATTATGCTCATGTGCTGTTAATCAAATGTGTAATTGATAAGCGAAATATTTATACATCCATGATAAGGATGAAATGCGAGCCAAAGCTTGGAGAAAATCGTTGATCAAGAATTTTCAAGGAAAATGTTGCCTATTAACAAATTTATATTTTGCACACGCATAGGCCTTGACCCGGATCGTGGACAATTTGCATTTTAATTAATAACCTAATGATTTCCCCTGATTAGAGGCCACAAATTAAAGCACACAATTCAAGAATATAGCATCAACTCGACGGCCCAGAACACATGATAAGGGATAGAGGAGTGAAGGTATTGTGAATGGCAGGTTATCTAGTCAGTATGCATATGCATACATAGCTATGGGCTACTAGTGCAAATAAGGCGTGACATAAAATTTTCCTAATTTTGGTTATTAAATGTGCTATGGTTAGACACAATGTGATATCCTGGATGATTTGCTGGATACAAAGTTCATTTTTACCCTCAGTAATAACATTTTTAAATAATATGAAAAAGATATGTCATCACCAACCGTGCCAAACCGCGATAAATGAAATTCGCATTTCTCGGCGAGTTCCCCTTCACCCCCCTCCCCCCCCACGGCGTTTTCACCAGTTTTTATCATAACCACCGAAAAAATCAAGGGAAATAGATTTCCCAAGACGGAAATGTATTTCGCACCCGAAAAAAAACAGTGAAAACCAACAAAAATCTTTTCATCTGGATTTCCTCAAAATTCGCCTGAATTTTCCCAGAATTCGCTCCTGGGCCTGGGGAAAACTCTATAGATAGAATGAACATATCTCATTGGCCGATGTGCAATTGGCCTACTTCTAGCATTGCTTGGCGTTGGACAGCGGAAATGCTAAAATATAAACAACAACAACAGCACTTCAGCTATGATCAGGAAAAAACCCACATTATAAGACATTTAGGCGAAAATAAATTTTTCCCCTTTTTACAAAAACAGATGTGTATTGCACTAAGAATTAGTTGTTAGAATTTGGTGTCTCATTTTCGGATAATTGTCGAGATACTGCTCCCTGCACAAATTTGCATTAATTTATCAAGAGAAACACATACTTTTCAGGAAAAACATGCATATTCTGATCAAGGAGAACACATTATTTCCAGGTAAAATACATTATCATGTAATGCCTTTTCCCTGGAAATTATGTTTTCTTTAATGTTCTTTGTTTGTTATTCGTGGGTGTGTTCAGGTTTGGTTACAGAAAAATTATAGTGTTCCCAAAAGTGGAGCTATTATTCAATATTGGCAATATTTTCCAAATAACTTTTCCATCTACTTTTGAAGCTGGAAAGTGCTTTAGGTTCCGCTTCAAAGGGATAAATAAGAAGTTAGCATGGTGAGGATTAGGCCATTTTCGTAAATTTGGTTTACTGAATTTTTTGCTCAGATGAGGAGGTCACAGGACAGAATAAAAATAAAATCTAAAAACAACTTGGCTTGGCCAGACCTCACCCACACACTATCTACTTTTTTGGAAACATGTACAAAACATTACACAAAAAACATACAAAAAAATCCGAGTTGGGGCTTGACCCACCCTCCCACTTCCGATTTTTTGGCGGATTTTTCGATTTTATTTAAATGACAAGACCCCTTAGTCTGGTCGGATGCAATAACAAATAGGGAGGAAAATTGTAATCTAGACTAATTGAAATACCCCATGATGTTGATACGGCACTGGGGTCTGTGGGAAAAACAACCTGTTTTAGAATAGTTTTTTCTATTAAAAAATGGAGGAAATAGAGTCGGCGGGTCCGTAAACCAAAAAAAAAAACCTGTGGCCTTAAATGTTTTACTAATTATAAAAATGTCTTTTTGTTTAATACGTGTATACGATAAAAAACAACTATTATATTAAAGGGTTATGATATTAAAATATGTATTGAATTTTTTGGAATGTGAGTTGGAAATCAATCAATCAATGAAACTTCTATAGCGGCTATATCCTCAGCGGACCGAGCTCAGAGGCGCACAATTACATGTTGATTTTTAATGTGTTATATACATGTATTTGTTTACCTTTATCAACCATGTGTTTTAACACCAGCTTCACTGTTCCTCTCTGTATCCAGTGTTTCTTTGCTAAAGGCCTTCAACAGCTCTGATTGAACAGCCTCCTGAAATTTCTGAAAAAAAAGGAAAAAACCTTGCTATTGAAAAGATAGTGATTGGGGAATTATCATTGCTATATGTGTATAATTTGGCTCATGGTGATGGGGGAATTATCATTGCTATATGTGTATATCATGGCTTTTCAGCTTTTGACTGGCATTGCTGAAATGCTCCTCGATATCGAGATAACCACGAGTCAATATATAACCATGCTCGCATACAGAAGGCTCTGCTGTATGCATATATGGCCTACTGTAGATCTGGTAAATTTTGCGTGTGTAAATTTGTAGGATCCTTACTTCGTTAAGTTTATGTGGCAGTTATCCCCGGCTTCCCGGACGCGAGAAGCTGTGGACGACTGCCTCGTTTCCGTACCTTTGTGCCGGGCGCACACAGCCGGAGCCCATGCGGCCTTGGTACTTTTCCCGCACTTCAGACGTTACACTCGGCGACTACGGACGTGCCGTAGGTCGCTCTCTCTGAGTCAAGTAGGATGTGCCGTGCGCGGGGTTGTGCGTTGTTGTTGCCAGATGTCTAACGAATAAACATGACAAGTGGAGAAAGAGTTTTATGATTTATTTGGAACCGTCGATTCGACGGGGAAGGAAGTTTGTGTTGAAATGGTGAAGATTGGGCAGTTTCCCTCGTCCTCCATTGCAAGCCCATACTAGTGACCCCAACGATCACTTACAGGTATCTTCGGCGCGAGGGGCTCCCCATCACCCCATAAATTTTCGCGAATTTCTGATTTTGGGATTTTCACAAAGTTTAGAAATAGCGAATTTTCATTTTTCTTCAGTATCGCTATTATAATAATATTTTTCAGGACATTCCTTCATTCGCGAATTTGTCAGCCAGATTAACCCCCCACTGAACTATACCCGGGTATATGCTGGACTATACCCCTATCGCCCTGACTATACCCCAGGGTATACTCTGGGAGCTCCCAGAGTATACCATGTCAAAAATAAGAAATACGGGAATTTCGTCTCTATATCTAGCCTAACTGGTGAATGCGCAGCACAAAAATTAAAAAAAACTTTGGCAGTTCTAGTCTATGGACATGTTTATATCATATGGCCATATTAATAAACCAAAATAATTGTATCAGAAATATGCATAATATAGAGGATATACTTTGCAAATTCTAGTAGGCGTTGCCTGAATTTTTATAGATGCTTGTTATCATTCAACATAGCTGTACGTTTTTGTATGGGTTGTTAGTGAATAAATAATTGACCCGAGGCGCTTCCATGATACTAGACATAAATAGCTTTTATCTATCGTACGGATTTTGATCGAGATCACGGCCATACAAAGTAGGTAAATTTGACATCCGATTTACATTGTTTCAATGATAATTTTCATTATTCAACATGGCTATGGAAAGTTTATATGTGCTTTGTTGGCAATTAAATATTTATATGGAGGCGATTTTGTCGGACCCCTATGTAGTTTATTTTTGACACAGTCCAGCATGACCTTATGTCAAAATTAAAAAAAACTTTGATCCACTGAAACTCTTGCCTGTCTCCTGTGATTCACGACTTGCTGTGGATAAAGCTTGATGTTATTTTGATAGTAGTTATTTAACTGATATTTTTATTTCGAATTCAAGGCTTGTACAAATATAAATAATTTTGAAGAATAAAGGGTCATACAAAGTATCTGAGCTACTGAATATTCAAGAAGCTTTTTTTCCTTAAAGTGGATATACATGTACTTTACATGATAAATACTTTCGTATGAAATTTTATTTTAATGATATCAGAAGGCTCCAGTACTTAGTTTGTAACAGAAATCAAGAATCTATAACTAGTTTTTACATTTTTATGGTAATACAGTGGCCATGAAATGAAAATGAAATAAATCGGGCTTTAGGCTACTTTTGTGCACATACAGGCTAAACTGGGCCAGGACAACCTCCTGAGGATGGTGAGATGAGTGAGATGACACTGTCCTCCAGACACAGAATTCAAAATTCAAACCCTGGAGGTATGAGGTCGAGTACGCTACCTCTCGGTCACGGAGGCTCCCCACAATACTGAGTTTTAGGAATGGATGGAAAAGAAGCATTTTTGTTTCTTTCAAAACTCTAGCGTGAAAGACAGCGGTGCTACCCACTACCCTACTTCCCCCGCCCACAGCGGTCATGAACCGAATGTCGTTTCCAAGTCGGTTTTCAGAGCCACCATTAGATTCCCAGGGGGGGGGGGGCAGGAGTATTTGTCGCGGGCAAATTATTTATTTCAACCGGGTTCGGCGGCGCGCTGAAAATTTCACATTTTGTTACATGTTTATATGTAACAGTTCTTGAAGTAAATTGTTTATTTCACGCAGAGTCCGCCCGAAATTAATTACTTCAAAAATACTCCTGCCCCCCCCCCCCCTGGGAATCTAATGGTGGCCCCCTTACGTTATGATACAAATAAAAACCGTTAGGTCTCCATTGTTTACACAAAAATAATTCAGCGCTTTAGAGGGGGCACCATTCAGGGGGATGGCTGGAGTATTTTTGAAATAAATAATTTAGGTCAGACTCTGAATGAAATTAATAATTTACTTCAAGAGCTGTTCTATATAAACAAGTAATAAAAATAATTTAGGTCAGACTCTGAATGAAATTAATAATTTACTTAAAGAACTGTTCTATATAAACAGGTAATAAAAATAATTTAGGTCAGACTCTGAATGAAATTAATAATTTACTTAAAGAACTGTTCTATATAAACATGTAATAAAAAAAATTTAGGTCAGACTCTGAATGAAATTAATAATTTACTTCAAGAACTGTTCTATATAAACACGTAATAAAATATATAATTAGTCCTCGACAAAAACTCCCCCTTACCCCCCCTGCCCCTGGAGATTGAATGGTGGCTCCCTTAATTGTTAAATAATACCAATTACCTCAGACCTGGACTATAATAGGACGCTCGTCATATTGCTTTTACTTTATGATGTCACACGACACACGACCTTAAATTGTCATTGCTGATGGCCTAACGCTATAATAAAGCTGGGTTCCCAATGGCCTCTATAGGTAATGTTCACTTGAAAATGAAGATATTATCAATATTTCTTTTTTCCAATAACATAAATGATTAAGAGTAATAAACTTTTTAAACTTTTTAACAGAATATTGCTGAAGAGACTGGACATTTTGTTTAGATTTAAAAATGTACAGTTTTTGGAAAAATACATAGCATTAAAAAATTATGATACCCTTTAGCTCTTATAAGGGGACCGTCTTTAGACGTCAGAATCTGACGTCTGTAGACGTCAGATTCTGACGTATAAGCGCTAAATTAAATATATTTATTTTCACCCACTTGAAGTTGTGTCTCGAGTGGGTGAAAATTATTTATTTGTTCAATTTCAGACCAAACATTTGCAAATTGGTATGTTTAAACACTAATTTGTTCGCAATAACTGCGATTTAAACAGCTAAAACGGATTTAAGACGACTGTGGTCTCGCTTATGGGTAAAAGAATTTATACCAGGGTGGCGAAAGGTTCTTACTGAGGATAAAAGTAGTATAGAAAATATAATTCAGAATCATTTTTCAGTCTTATTCCATCTTATTCTATTGAACAGTCCTCTTATCAATCAATCAATCAATCAATCAATCAATCAATCAATCAATCAATCAATCAATCGATCAATCAATCAATCAATCAATCAATAAATTAATCAATCAATCAATCAATCAATCAATCAATCAATCAATCAATCAATCAATCAATCAATCAATCAATCAATCAATCAATCAATCAATCAATCAATCAATCAATAAATCAATAAATCAATCAATCAATCAATCAATTAATCAATTAATCAATCAATCAATCAATCAATCAACCAATCAATCGATCAATCAATCAATCAATCAATCAATCAATCAATCAATCAATCAATCAATCAATCAATCAATCAATCAATCAATCAATCAATCAATCAATCAATCAATCAATCAATCAATCAATCAATCAATCAATCAATCAATAAAACGTATATAGCGCCTAAATCTTCAGCGGATGAAGCTCAGATGCACACAAATCTTAAGCGTGATCGTGTGTCATAATCCGGGGGCTGTTGATGGGCTAGGGCGGGAATCCAGATCAAATATAGGTGGGATTTAAGTAATCTCCGGAAAATGTTAGGATGATTGGGCAGTATGTATGGGCACAGGCCGGGGGTTCCATATAAGGCTGGGTAAGCTATAGAGAAAGTTCTTGACCCAGTCTTGGTTTTCGTGCAATTTTTTATCAAGTCAATTTTCACTCGAGTTGTAATGTAAACTTATTTCCAATCGTGATTTCTTATTATATACGCACGTGAACCATTCCTTTCCTGGCCTGTAAATACCTGTGAATACATCAGGTAAATACATGCATCAGAAATAAAAATTACTCAATATAATATGCATAATGCATATGAGGCAATATTGTTATATGCATATAAAAATATAATGATAATAGCAAACGTGATATATTGTAGGCCTATAATCTGATAATGCGAATTATATAAGATTGATATGAATTGATCTGAACTCCTCATATAAATAACTACAAAGTCAGAGCCGTAATTATACAAAGATTCGTCTAACCTCAGAAAATGTAAGTGGGGCCGGAGACACCCTCTAAATGATACAGCCCTGGTTATAATATGTATAGGCCTAACATCCACAATTTCAACATAAATATAATAGAGTGGTTACTGCCACCTTCCCCAGATGGCGCTAGTAGTCATTGTGTTCCCCACAAACTCTAAATCTGCATATAAATATAATAGATTCTCAGATTAGGTGTCGACCTAATAATGGTTATAACCACACGGCATATTAAAAAAAACACGCCTATTGGAGAAGTCCGACGCTTCTCGGCGCTAAATTGTCAATTTTTGCAGAATTAATTCACAATATGGACGGAAAAATGTATCTCAAATAAATTTATGCACAGAACAATAGTATATCTTACCAACCTCCACACATGGAATTTACATAGAAAGGTTGAATACATTTCTCAGACTAGTGAAAACAGTTTTGGTATCCTACCTCAAAACTGGACACGACTCTATATTTATATGTTATTTTTGTTAAATGTAGTCGCATTATACGTTCTATATTGTGATAGATTATGTTACAATTTCTTTGTATAATGACATGCGTAGACAATGAACCTTTCAAACGTTGTAAACCTTTCCTACTCGTCTAAAAAATAACATGCTGTTATCTTATTTGCACCGATACGCGTTTGCACATAGCTCCAATAGGCGTTCAACCAGACAAAGACTTCAGTTTTGTCAAATACTAGTAATTACAAAAGAAAGTTACCAGTTTGCTCTGCGGTTGGTCAATAATTGTACAGTGCAGACTCTAATATCTACCATTCGATGATATTATGACGTTTATAGAGCTATTTGCAAGCAAAAAATAGTTTGGAAACGACTAAACCTCCGTAATGTCAGGATGGGTAGCCAACTGTTTTCATTCGTCTGAACAAACTACAGTCGCTATACGAGTAAAATAAACACCAGCGGTGTCCTTATACAATCTAGTGTTCCGTGGATGGGGTCATAATGCTAAATGATTGAAATTTATGTCTTTTTTTCACACTTTTTGTGAGTCATCAGAGCTATTAATTGGCATTTTGCGCCGAGAAGCGTTCATCCTTCGCCGAGAATGAAGCGTTAACTTGGCTCCAATTGGCGTGTTTTTGGAATATGCCGTTTGATAAAACATGAACAAAAATTTTGAAGGATCCCCTGGAGTGCTGTAAGATTTGCATGGACGGAGAGGCGAATATACTTGCCCTTCCATGTAGGCCTAATGCGAAAATTTCAATGCGTGTATACATATATGCCTACATACTAATTCTATTTTAACGTCGGTTCACCGTCCACGACGCTGGCCCAACCTTAATGTTTCATAATTATCATGTATGTGTAGATTTATTTAAATGTTCAACCATTGAGGTTGTGTCTCGCTACCGCGAAACACAACCTTAAGTGGTTGAAAATTACTCATATTGATTAATTTGGGACCAAACATTTACAAATCTTGATTTCTAAACAGTTCTTTCATTCCCAATAACAGTAAATTAATCTGCTAATAAAAAAAACGACTTTTGTCATGATTAACAGGCACAGGCTGACACATGTTCAGCTCGTTTCCACGACGTCGGTAAAATATTGTGGGTGTTTTTTGGACCGTATTGGTTGGAGATCACTCTCACGTTGGATCAATGTTGGGTTAACGTTGGTCCATCGTCTTAGACGATGGACCAACGTTAACCCAACACTATCAGGTTAAGCTCTCTACTATAAGTGTGTTCAATCCTTGAAACAATACGTTAAAATTACCTAAATATTTTGTTGTACATTCATATCACTGAACGTCTTCAGGAACCATGACGGGACTCGAACCTGAAGATCAGCCGGCCGTA
This sequence comes from Flabesymbios commensalis, assembly GCA_964017125.1. Taxonomy (NCBI): domain Eukaryota; kingdom Metazoa; phylum Annelida; class Polychaeta; order Terebellida; family Flabelligeridae; genus Flabesymbios; species Flabesymbios commensalis. The sequence goes on from OZ024915.1 coordinate 8,944,563, forward strand.
GCCTCGAAGACAGTTATATATATAGAAGACGTGACAATGTTAGAATATACAAAGGTAATTTCCAGTTTGATTAAATTCCTAAACATAATTCATACATATAATGAGGTAATGGTTGCTGAAAAGCTACGCTTACATAGATCGATAAATATTTATTGACGAAAGACAATCTGTGGTTTTTATAAATGTAAAATGTATTTACACAAAAAAGACATTGCCCGACCAAGCACAGCTGTGGACCCAGGACCCACAACTGCATTATAAGGGTTGATATGGCTCTATGACAGGGCGCCCTTCTCGTGTGTATATTGATAGGGCTCTATGACAGGGCGCCTTTCTCGTGTGTATATTGATAGGGCTCTATGACAGGGTGCCCTTCTTGTGTGTATAGGAGTATGTGACAGTGCCCTATATCCCAACAAACACAATACATTAAAACAATACTGGTTTAATGTTGGGCCATCGTCTGTGACGCTGGCCCACCATTAAATCATTGTATCAATTGTCCCGTGATTACTGTGATATATTGATAGAAGGCCACCATTAGGGGGGGGGGGGGCAGGAGTATTTGTCGCGGGCAAATTATTTATTTCAACCCGGCTCGGCAGCGCGCTGAAAATTTCACATTTTGTTACATGTTTATATTGAACAGTTCTTGAAGTAAATTATTTATTTCACACAGAGCCCGAAATTAAATTACTTATTTCAAAAATACTCCCCCCCCCCCTGGGAATCTAATGGTGGCCCCCTAACGGTGATTAATACTAAATCGCTATTAACCCTTTAACCGCCGGTGCCGCATATATTCGAGTTTTCATTTTTTATTAGCTCATTAAGTACCACCTTTTAAACATGTTAAAGATAAAATGTGACATCGATCAGCAATATTTGAAAACAGTTGACCTCCACTTTGTCAAATCTGAATAATTTTCACTCAATTGGAAATGTGGATCGCGTCAGCGAGAGACAACTTCAAGTGGGTGAAAATTCAGACTGAATAATTTTAGCGGTTAAGGGGTTAACATGATTGAGCATGACATTAGTCGTTTTAAAATCTCTTTTATTGGCCAGTTAAATCGTAGTTATTGAGTCTTTCAACATCAAGATTTGCAAATGTTTTGTCACAAAAATTAACCAAAAATGAGTAATTTTCACTCACTTGAAGGTAGCGAGACACAACTTCAAGTGAGTGAAAATATAAATTAGATAAATTAGCAAGCAAAGTGTTAAAGCGATAATATATACTACAATATCTTATCCAATTTAATATTTATATCGAGTTAATGTTGGCAATATACATCATCTATATAGATCATGTCGCAACTGAGTGTTTTGTATCCGTATATACAGGAGTCAACTAATACATGATAGTCTAAGACACAATTATTTTGGTAAATCTGTAGCGCATGTTTTTCGTCGATTTCCCCGTCAATTCTGAACCGATTTCCTTGAAATTGTGTACAGACAATTTCCATGTCATGTCCTAACATCGGTAACTAATTCACAAAATTATTGAATATTTCAAAAGTTAGACCATGTAACATATATGTGTATGAGGTATTTTTAACCCATCAATATTAATATTTTAAAGAATATCGAAATTGATTTCGTTCAGATGTTAGTAAGTATATCGATATCCGACAGTGTTTGTTATTTTTGAAAAAAACCTCCACAGATTCATCAATATTTTTCTAAAAAAAGTAGCAGGAAACTGACAAGCCTCTCTAACCTAACAAATCTCTAGATATTATATACTGTATAACCTCACCAAGAGGTATATTCCTATTGATATTTATTTATTTTTAGGAATGTTGCTATACTTATAGATTATACCATGGCTAAAGCTGTATCGTCCCACATATCAGCCCGACCTAGTTGTATTCTCCAGAGGGTCATGGGTCTTGTATCGCTCGAAGACCGAAGGTCTAGGGCGATACAAGACCCATGACCCGAGGGAGAGTACAATTAGGGAGGGCTGATGTCAAGCATATCTTCAATGTGTTTACGGGTACGTTCCACGCGAACAACCCTTTGATGTGTGATGACCTGTGATGATTGTTGTTATTTCTGTTCAGTTTTTGGACTTCGGACAGAAGGTCTGATGAGCAGTACCTTAGACGACGTCTTCCATGTGCAGTGAATCAGTGTTGCAGTTGTATCACAGCAGGTTGTGCCATGGGAGAAGGGGCTGGAGTATTTGTTGGTAGAGCTGAAGATACAAACAACCGATGCGTCAGGCTTCATGGTTATTTTACCTAGTCGTAGCTCACAATTGTGAGCCACGACTATTTATTACCAATGTATATGAGCAGTTTGATTGTGTACATGTTAAACATAATATTAAAAACGACTTATTGTTGTAGATATTGGTAGAAAGTTCTTCAGTTCAGGACCACGGCACACTTTGTAGCTTCATTATCCTCTGATGTCATTCGATCCACCAGTCAAGACACTTTTAATTCTGTATTTACTGCTAATAAAACAACAATAAAATAAATCTTGTTAATATTTTTTTTGTCTTGCTCATCGCTCTGGTAAATAAGCTTAAGTTGTGTGTTCTATCTTGGATTCTAGCAAACTTTGCCGCCATTTCGGAGGAGCTTCTATGTGTAGTATTAGTGTTCAGTTTTACTTATCTGTGATTTTAATATTATTCAGCCATTATAGTCTGGTGCGGTATGTCAGAAATATGCCTAAAATTAAAAGTTCTTGCCAAAATTGATTTTATTGTTTTTTTTGAGTTTAATAGGGGTCAAATAAGCCAGAAATATTGGGGTTCAATTTTTCCCACCCCTCAACCTCGTTTTATGACACATTCAAAATGGCCGCCATCGAAATCACATATTTGGCTACAACTTGGGCCCTAGCATAGCTAGAGTCACGATTTTGATGTCTATACCCATGTTTTTGGGTACGAGGAATCCAATAGTGCCCATAAAAAATGTGGATGTCTTTTAGATATTTTGAAATTAACGACAAAACACATTTTTGATACGTTTTCGGTCATTTTTTTGGCGAATTTGAAAAAAAACTAAAATTCAAACATTGAGCGTTGTTTAGTGTGTATTATGTACATTGGTAATGGTTTCTGAATGGGTGTTCCGTTAATGGACCTCAAATAGTTGACAAATTGACGTAAAGCGATTGTAAAAACTGAACAATTTCAATTACAATGTTTGATGCATTTATTTCATTTAAACATTTTACAACAGTCACAGAGGATAATTGATATTGACGGTAATGTGTCTTTTACAAAACACATTTGATAACTTTGAGTAGTGGGTGGGATGGGTCAATGTTATTTGAAATAAAATAAAATTAGCACACATTGTGCGCAAGTTGTGCGTTTCAGCAATGTTTCATATTTGCTAAACAAATGACCAGAATTAATCTTGGTGGGTAATTATGGAGCATCCTATCCATCAAATTATTGGATTTTTAGATCTTGTTTTTCTTAAATCCATAAATGATGCACAATAACAAATAAAAGGGGAACTTTTAATTCATCACATCTTATGAGAGATATCAGCGTATAGATTCCAGTCATAATTGGACGGGCAGGGCCATTACCTTAGAGGATCACAGCAAACATTCAATGGCTTGGTTCATTTTTTTATGCGAAAGAAACAAGCAACTCACAACCACAAAGATGTTTCGCTAGGTATCAGTAAATCAGTTCATCTAAATACAGGAAAAGGGTAACGTGATATTTTTTCAGCTGGATAACATAATCAAAGATAGTTTGTTTACATGAGACGCCTTGTAGCCTACCACATATCATTAAATTAAGAAATATTACAAACGATGTTTCATAATAAGAGAACAGAAAACATAATACATTTCGAACCAACCCAGTCATGTTAACAGATACACTTGAATGTGTTTGCATATTGTATGCTCAGTAGTAGATAAATATGTTATCCGGTAAAAAGTGATTATGCCCGCGAGACACAACATCAAGTGGTTGAAAATTTAGATAACCTGCGAGAAGTCATTCTAGAAAGGCAAAAGTCAAGATTGCTGAAAAAACTGATCATCCAAACAAAGTTGTTAAGAACTGGTTCTCGTTGAGTTTTCTGCAGATTGATGCAAGTGACACAATTATCAAACCATGAGAGTAGCTCATGAAGTCAGAAGTTTGTAAGATGTCCCAATGATAGGCCTAGATCTAGGATCGCTTTATTGGCAGTCCACGGATCACGTGTGAGTGATTACACAAGGGATGCTTCATGACAAAAGAGTAATACAAAAACCACCTCGGGCCTATCATTTGGTGGAGTCAGCACCGGGTACTATGGTTAATGATGTCTCTCTCTGGGTTACTTCTACTCATGGGAGCATACTCTAGAACGCCTTATAGGGACCAGAGGTCGTGTGTCTAAAACTCTAATAAGTTGAGCTTGTACTAATTTCTCCAGGACAGGTGAATTCACTTTCTTTCTGCACAGGATACACTAACAGGAGCGTCATTCCTCAACAGGTGTGATTTGAACCAAATAATATATTCTGGTCAAATACTGACAAATTCTGAATCTAATACTGATGCATTAATTGGTGATTTGAGGCATAATTAGATCAAATATGTACTGCAACAGAGTAGTCCAAAAGTATACTTTTTTTTTAATGCCACAATGCTATACACAACAGAATATGCTTGGGTATGTCCATTCACCGTCAGTGGAAGCTTTTACTTTGTTGCAAATCAGTTTTTATATTGTTCAGTAACTTTGTCGAAAATTGTGGCATATTTCTTCTTGAAATAGGTTTTTTGAAAGCTTTGTACATGGGCTTATCGCAGATGATCAAATATCTTTACCACCCACTTTTTGCTAGATAACATATCTATCTATTGAGCACACATATGAAAAGGCATTCAAGTGTACCTCTTGAAAGTTGGTTGGTTTCTGTGATGATGAAGCATCTTGTGTAATATCTCTTAACTGGTCTGTGAAAGTAGCATTAGCTTCACATGTAAACAGATTATATCCACATATATTGTTATTTTTTTAATAGCTTGTAAATTAACGTCAACACACTAGTTTCAATTTGAACTCGACACTGTGATCACCTAGTCACATTGAGAGGGAATAGACAAGGATATTTCTCTGAAAGACCCCTGCGAGATCAGCACGGTTTAAACCCGGGATGCGTGCATGAATGACGTGGCAGTTCGATATTCTATCGATGCGCTGCCTCTCCCTCTCTAAATTTGTACATCGAAAGCCTTGGAAGCATGGACGAATTTTGCATGTCAAGTGTACTACTCCTCTGGCTTAATCAGCTAATGATAATTCCAGCTTTACAGTGGAAACTATTCTTGTCTAAAAATCTAGAATGGGAGATGTTCACCTTATGAGAGCCAACCACATGTCAATGGGAGACAAGACCTGCTTTATCAGATGGCCAAACCTCCCACCATTAGAACAAAATGTGTGGGAAGTGAAATATAGCATGTTCATTCCTGTCAGATGTCTTAGTTCACCTGCACCAAGGGTTGTTATTGAGCTCAACAAATATTGATGCAAATAAGACCAGATAGTACCAGATATAGTTAAAATGCTCAGCGTTGCAGACGACTCCTGTACAAATGCAACAGTGGGTTATATAACAAGCAAACCAGGTAGTGTGGCTTGTGTCATTGTGAACGACAGTCGGCCATTTTGAAATTTAAAAATTGTCAATATGTTAATATATAAATCAAAATCACTAAATTTGAGCCTGAACCTCATTGTCTTTTCGATGAACCAAGCCATTGAATGCTTGTTGTAATCTGCTCTAATATCAGCTGTGGTAATGCCCCCGTCCTCCTCCAATCTATTCCGCAATAACAGTTTTTAGGTATACGCGATACAGAGACTGTAATCATTGCGCGGCCGGGCATCCTTGTTAGGTTACAGATTTATATATTAATTGGTAATACTCACTTTGCATCTCATTAGAATATTGCCTTGATGCGGAGATTTAACTGTCAGTATTTAATTAATTGTTTCATGAAATTGTTGATCTCAGAGTAGCCCCTGCATCTCGGAGAATATGTCAAATTATGACTGAAATTTAAACGGGGATATCGCTCATGGGCTGTGATGAGTTAAAATCCCCTATTTTATTTTTTCTTGTGCATCGTTTAAGAATTTTAAAGAAACAAATAGGAAAATCCAATAATTTTGCTGACGGGATGGATCACAATCGCAATGATCATGATGATTGATTCTGATCATTTGGTTGACAGCACACGAAACATTGCTGAAACGCACAATTTGCTCACAATTTTGTATTCATTTTGTATTATTTTTCAAATTTCGATCGGACCATCATCCCTCCTATCTACTTCTCAAAAAAGTGTGTACTTTTTTGCAAAAGACACACTAGTTTTATCAGTTTTCCTATGTGACTGTTGCAAAATGCTCATTTGCAAATTAAGGTAATGTACCAAACATCTTTATTGAAGTTGCTCGGTTTTTACGCTATCACTTGTACGCCTTCTTGGTGGAATATTCAGGGTCTATAAACAAACCATCTACCATTCAGAAACTATCAGCAATGCGCTGTTTATATTATAATACATACTAGATAACGCTTCCAAAATAATTATTTGAAAATTTGAATTTTTTCATATTTGCGACAAAAAATGACTTAGAACGCATGAAAAATGTGTTTTATATTTATTATCGAAATATGTACAAGACATACACATTTTGTATGGACACTATTGGATTCCTCATACCCAAAAACATGGGTATAGTCATCAAAATCTAAAAAGGAAGAGGATAATGAGCCAAAATAAGTCAAATCTCAGTATTTTAGATTTTTGTAGTCTTTCTGATTTTTAACGACCATCTTTTTATTTTAACTAATTTCCTTTGTCATTTTAATCTTTATCAAATTTTCCAGGTGTTATTTTTGATGATGACTGTTATTAGTTTTTGGAAGGCGCTCATTTTGAAATTAAGTAATTGTGCTGCTCATGTTAAATTGCTGTGGCCAATTTGCATTTTCAAGAAATTTAACTGGTTATTTCATATTTTAACAGATTTTCCAAGCGTTTTTTTTGTGACAATTTTGAACTTTGATAGCTATTTTGGAATTTCTGACCTGCTTTATCAGATGGCCAAACCTCCCACCATTAGAACAAAATGTGTGGGAAGTGAAATATAGCATGTTCATTCCTGTCAGATGTCTTAGTTCACCTGCACCAAGGGTTGTTATTGAGCTCAACAAATATTGATGCAAATAAGACCAGATAGTACCAGATATAGTTAAAATGCTCAGCGTTGCAGACGACTCATGTACAAATGCAACAGTGGGTTATATAACAAGCAAACCAGGTAGTGTGGCTTGTGTCATTGTGAACGACAGTCGGCCATTTTGAAATTTAAAAATTGTCAATATGTTAATATATAAATCAAAATCACTAAATTTGAGCCTGAACCTCATTGTCTTTTCGATGAACCAAGCCATTGAATGCTTGTTGTAATCTGCTCTAATATCAGCTGTGGTAATGCCCCCGTCCTCCTCCAATCTATTCCGCAATAACAGTTTTTAGGTATACGCGATACAGAGACTGTAATCATTGCGCGGCCGGGCATCCTTGTTAGGTTACAGATTTATATATTAATTGGTAATACTCACTTTGCATCTCATTAGAATATTGCCTTGATGCGGAGATTTAACTGTCAGTATTTAATTAATTGTTTCATGAAATTGTTGATCTCAGAGTAGCCCCTGCATCTCGGAGAATATGTCAAATTATGACTGAAATTTAAACGGGGATATCTCTCATGGGCTGTGATGAGTTAAAATCCCCTATTTTATTTTTTCTTGTGCATCGTTTAAGAATTTTAAAGAAACAAATAGGAAAATCCAATAATTTTGCTGACGGGATGGATCACAATCGCAATGATCATGATGATTGATTCTGATCATTTGGTTGACAGCACACGAAACATTGCTGAAACGCACAATTTGCTCACAATTTTGTATTCATTTTGTATTATTTTTCAAATTTCGATCGGACCTTCATCCCTCCTATCTACTTCTCAAAAAAGTGTGTACTTTTTTGCAAAAGACACACTAGTTTTATCAGTTTTCCTATGTGACTGTTGCAAAATGCTCATTTGCAAATTAAGGTAATGTGCCAAACATCTTTATTGAAGTTGCTCGGTTTTTACGCTATCACTTGTACGCCTTCTTGGTAGAATATTCAGGGTCTATCAACAAAACATCTACCATTCAGAAACTATCAGCAATGCGCTGTTTATATTATAATACATACTAGATAACGCTTCCAAAATAATTATTTGAAAATTTGAATTTTTTTATATTTGCGACAAAAAATGACTTAGAACGCATGAAAAATGTGTTTTATATTTATTATCGAAATATGTACAAGACATACACATTTTGTATGGACACTATTGGATTCCTCATACCCAAAAACATGAGTATAGACATCAAAATCGTGACTCTAGCTTTGCTAGAGGCCAAGTTATGGCCAAATATGTGATTTCGATGGCGGCCATTTTGAATGTGCCATAAAACGAGGTTGAGGGGCGGGAAAAATTGAACCCCAATATTTTTGGCTTATTTGACCCCTAATAAAGCAATAAAAACAATAAAATCAATTTTGGCAACAGAAATGGCCAAAATGACATACCGCACCAGACTATTATAGATTTTGGCAAACTGTGGATGAAATTTGAATGTACTCGGTATTAAATGGATCAACTTTAACTTTACTTACCACCGTTTTTGACACCCTTACACTCGGTAATCACAAATAATAGAGCTTGGATCCAAATTGCCGTCTTTTAGTGTCAGAAGCACCGCTTTAAAATATCGACCGTTTTACATTATTTCGATCATTTTGGATTTGACCAGCCTTAATAGAATGTGTCTGAAGCATATATTAGTCTTCAATATTTTGGGACTCTATTCAATTGTGTTCAAAACAAATAATGATTGCAGCTAGTCCCAAATCTCATTAATTTTACCCATAGGCACAGTTTTGTCAGATACCGGCCATTTTTCGATCATTTTGACAAAGGTTATGCATGGTGTTCTAAATATAGGCATTTTATGATTTAAGTCTTTTGACTTAATTTCACTTTTTAGCCCAAGATGCACCGTTTTTAGGTATCGGCTATTTTGGATTTTGCAATGTAAGATTGAATGGCAACGTAAAATGCAATCATATGCCAGTGAAGTTGAAAAAGGGATTGAATAGGAACTTATCATGCAGTCATACACACATTTATCGATCCGCTTTAGTACACAAACAATAAAATATATATTTTCCATTTCAGCGTGGCAATAACGTACATTCTTGTAAGCGGAATCATGGTCATTTTAAAGATATCGAGAACTCGGTGGAGTTATGAGGAAGAGGATAATGAGCCAAAATAAGTCAAATCTCAGTATTTTAGATTTTTGTAGTCTTTCTGATTTTTAACGACCATCTTTTTATTTTAACTAATTTCCTTTGTCATTTTAGTTTTTATCAAATTTTCCAGGTGTTATTTTTGATGATGACTGTTATTAGTTTTTGGAAGGCGCTCATTTTGAAATTAAGTAATTGTGCTGCTCATCTTAAATTGCTGTGGCCAATTTGCATTTTCAAGAAATTTAACTGGTTATTTCATATTTTGACAGATTTTCCAAGCGTTTTTTTTGTGACAATTTTGAACTTTGATAGCTATTTCGGAATTTAAGCAATTTGTCATTTTCGATTATTTACAGAGAAATTTCGAAATTAAAAGGTACACAATCACGCTAAAATTGCGAAAGTCTTTTAAAATTTGGGGCTGCTCTGGAAACGTAGCAAGTGTGCCGAAAGGCCCATTTATCAGTTATTCCCGTATTTCTTATTTTGGCCGAAATTTAATTTCGTCCTTAATTCTCGTTTAACTGACAAATGCGCAACAATTTTTTTTTAAAACTTACGTAATTCTAGTCTATGGAAATGCATGTTGACAATTATGGACATATCAAGGATCCAAAATAAAAATATTGATTTGTTGATGATTTTAGCCTGATTGTCGCTTTAGACATTTTTGTTATTTTCGATTAGAATATTTTCCAGGTAGATATTTTTGAGGTGGCCTTTTTAAACTTTTGATTTTGTTCATTTAAAAAATATGACCTAAAAAAGGACACTTAAGTGACCAGTCCGCAAAAATGAAGTTTGTGTATTTACTTAAAGTATTCTAAAGTATTCAATTAAATTGCCAAAGAAAGTGAATGTATTTACGTTAATGCCATTTGACCTTGTGAAGTGACTCCTATTAAAAATAGCAATTTTGCTTTATGCTATGCCTTACTGTTAGCAAATAACGAGTTATTCATAGTGCACATTATGATCAAAAGCACTGCATACGTTAGACAAAAGTGTAGGCGAAACTTAAGTCTTTATAAGGGACGCACCATTTGATATCTGGGGGGGGGGGGCTAGATTAAAATTGAAAAAATAGTTTGTCGCCACTAAAGTCAGAAAAAAAACTTGTTGAAAATGTAAGCAGAAAAAGAAGTTTGTTGTCGAAATTGATGAAAAATATGTTGACCAGAAAAAACACCAAATGGTAACGTACATAATAGGGAAAGCATACGACAAAAAATTTCTTCGACATAACATAAATAAAAAATTTCGTTTGTTGATCGCCAAAAAAAAAACTTGTTTTCCACCGGAGGTAAAAAAAAAAGTTTGCAAGCAAGAAAAACTCTAGGCCCCCCCCCCCAGATATCAAATGGTGCGTCTCTAAGGGCCGCCATTACACATATATCTCCTTTAAGAAAGCACATACATAGTGTTTGATTTGTATATTACTAGAGATAAATATCACTATGTGATATTATCTAACAATACATCGTTGTCCGAATATTGGAACGAGTATCGTAACGGTCAGGGCTGTAATGGAACGAGACGAAGTCGATTTCCGTTACAGCTGCCGTTACGATACGAGTTCCAATATTCAGACAACGATGTCCTATTCTGTTTATTAAACATATGAACAATAATTATAGTCTAGATTAGCCTACCTCTCAATTCTTCAACAAAAATGTCGAATTGTGGCTCCCATGATGTCAGTGTTTGCTATTTTTAAAATATGTAGGCTTTAAACATGTCGATAGGCCTACCTCAAGTAGTTGAGGTTTATGCCAATAGTCTAGAAACTGGGACAGTCGGCGCGGGAAAGTTTAGACGGCGTTCTGTAGTTGTCAATTTCTGTTTATAATTAGACGAAATGGGAAACAGGTGTCACGTATCGCACAGGCCTGTAACCTGCACAACAGAGTGACCTGTAGTAAGGCCACGGCGGCACAGACAGATCGATAGACTAAATTACAGATAGACTATTTGACTAGCAGGCTCAACAACACATACATGCAAGGATTTAGCTCGTTCCAACTATTCGTTCCAAATTTCCAGAAAAAACTACAGAATATTCCACAAGTGGAAAAAACAGAAATTAATCCAAAAAGAACGTTTTTGAACGTGCATCAGAAGATAAAATTAAGAAGCTTATTTTCAGCTCATCGTCAAAATCATGTGATTTGGACCCCATTCCTACAAGCGTGTTGAAAAATTGTCTTGACATATTAACAATTCCCATCACTGACATAGTTAACATTTCAATGGAAACTAGTACATTTCCTCAACATTTCAAAGAAACCACTAATTAAAAAAACATTTTTTCCTAAAAACGAGCTGAAAAATTACAGGCCTGTATCCAACTTAAGTTTCATTTCCAAAATCTTAGAAAAGATAGTAGCCAATCGGCTGCAAACTCATATAAAAATAATCATTGATCTAATCCATTACAATCAGCCTACAGGAAACATCATTCTACGGAATCGGTTCTTCTGAAAGTACGTAACGATATCATTGTTAGTATGGACAAGGGTGAAGCTACAGCTCTGACCTTGCTCGACTTGTTGGCTGCTTTCGACACCATTGGCTACGCTACATTAACAGATAGACTTTCTCATTGGTATGGAATATCTGGCCAGGCTTAAATTAGGCTTTCTTTCTTTTTGCAAAATAGGCACCCATCCGTAAAAATTACAGACACTCTGTCAAAAAAAAGTCGCACTCTCGTATGGGGTTTCACAGGGTTCTGTGCTCTGACCAGTATTTTTTTACTTTATACACTACACCACTCAGCGCTATTATCTCTAGTTTTGACATAAACCACCGTCTTTATGCTTTATACACAAATTTAAATGACTCTATCAGTTTCAAACGCTAAGGCACCTCTTGAGAAGCTGCAACATCGTTTAATGGGTGTGTCGGCCTGGATGATAGGGTCTAAGTTGAAGCTTAATCCTAGCAAGACAGAATTTCTTCATATTGGGACCTAACTTCAAGAAGGAAAATTCTTGAATAATTGCCCATGCTTAATTCTAGATGAAGACACAAATCCATCGACATCAGCTGAAAAGCTTGGTGTAGTATTCGACAGTAGCAGGAATTTCCAAAAACACATATCCCAATCATGCTTCTGTCATATCCGTGACCTGCGTCGAATTTGAAAAAAAGTCTGTACTTGGGCCTTTTCTATTCACGGTATATTCTGCGGCTACAGAGGCGATTCTAAAGAAACATGGCATGAAATACCATAAGTATGCTGACGATATACAAATCTACCTTTTCTACAGACCACATGTGCCGGATGATCTAGTATGTGCTATCTACTGACTACAATTAGCATGCTTTAGAAAACTAAAACAACTTCTGACTACTCTCAAGCTAAAATTAAATGACTGTAAAACAGAATTCCTCGTACTCATGAGTCCCCATCAGCTCAGAAAAGTATGGCTTACCCGACCTTCAACTTGGTGCAGTACTCATTAAGCCTGCTGTTTCAGTTCGAGATCTTGGAGCTCATTTCGATCAAATGCTCACAATGGTTAGCTTCATCAACCACAAGATCAAAGTTGCATCATACCACCTGCGACGAATAGGATCAACAATAGGATCGTAACATCTAAAATTAACTACTGTAATCGACTCTTAGGTGGTCTGGCTACAACAGATGTGGACCGTCTTCAGCGGCTCCAGAACCGTGCAGCAAGGCTCGTAACACGCTTGAAGGCTGCAATGCATATAACACCTATCCGCAAAGACTTACACTGGTTGCCCATTCAAGAGAGAATAAATTATAAGATCATTGTGACGGTATACAAATGTATCCATAGAATAGCTCCAAACTATATATCATCTATCTACCAGAACACGAGATAATCGACCTCGCCAAAAACAGCCGGCCATGAACTTAACACTCATTCTTGTGCCAAACTTGCTGGTAAACAGGCGTTTGGTATGCGTGCCCCAAGACTTTGAAACAAATTGCCACTGAACATTAGAATAATTCGCACACTACAATCTTTTAAACAAACATTGAAAACACACCTATTCCAGTCTGCATATAGATTACACTGATGGCCCACGTTTTTAGCCTTGATTTTAATAAGACACTGAAACTTTTTCCACACATGACATTTTATTATGTAAGCGCTGTGATTGCCTATGCAGCTGGATACAAGCGTCTAAAGAAATACAATAATCACAAATAATAGAGCTTGGATCCAAATTGCCGTCTTTTAGTGTCAGAAGCACCGCTTTAAAATATCGACCGTTTTACATTATGTCGATCATTTTGGATTTGACCAGCCTTAATAGAATGTGTCTGAAGCATATATTAGTCTTCAATATTTTGGGACTCTATTCAATTGTGTTCAAAACAAATAATGATTGCAGCTAGTCCCAAATCTCATTAATTTTACCCATAGGCACAGTTTTGTCAGATACCGGCCATTTTTCGATCATTTTGACAAAGGTTATGCATGGTGTTCTAAATATAGGCATTTTATGATTTAAGTCTTTTGACTTAATTTCACTTTTTAGCCCAAGATGCACCGTTTTTAGGTATCGGCTATTTTGGATTTTGCAATGTAAGATTGAATGGCAACGTATAATGCAATCATATGCCAGTGAAGTTGAAAAAGGGATTGAATAGGAACTTATCATGCAGTCATACACACATTTATCGATCCGCTTTAGTACACAAACAATAAAATATATATTTTCCATTTCAGCGTGGCAATAACGTACATTCTTGTAAGCGGAATCATGGTCATTTTAAAGATATCGAGAACTCGGTGGAGTTATGAGGAAGAGGATAATGAGCCAAAATAAGTCAAATCTCAGTATTTTAGATTTTTGTAGTCTTTCTGATTTTTAACGACCATCTTTTTATTTTAACTAATTTCCTTTGTCATTTTAGTTTTTATCAAATTTTCCAGGTGTTATTTTTGATGATGACTGTTATTAGTTTTTGGAAGGCGCTCATTTTGAAATTAAGTAATTGTGCTGCTCATCTTAAATTGCTGTGGCCAATTTGCATTTTCAAGAAATTTAACTGGTTATTTCATATTTTGACAGATTTTCCAAGCGTTTTTTTTGTGACAATTTTGAACTTTGATAGCTATTTTGGAATTTAAGCAATTTGTCATTTTCGATTATTTACAGAGAAATTTCGAAATTAAAAGGTACACAATCACGCTAAAATTGCGAAAGTCTTTTAAAATTTGGGGCTGCTCTGGAAACGTAGCAAGTGTGCCGAAAGGCCCATTTATCAGTTATTCCCGTATTTCTTATTTTGGCCGAAATTTAATTTCGTCCTTAATTCTCGTTTAACTGACAAATGCGCAACAATTTTTTTTTAAAACTTACGTAATTCTAGTCTATGGAAATGCATGTTGACAATTATGGACATATCAAGGATCCAAAATAAAAATATTGATTTGTTGATGATTTTAGCCTGATTGTCGCTTTAGACATTTTTGTTATTTTCGATTAGAATATTTTCCAGGTAGATATTTTTGAGGTGGCCTTTTTAAACTTTTGATTTTGTTCATTTAAAAAATATGACCTAAAAAAGGACACTTAAGTGACCAGTCCGCAAAAATGAAGTTTGTGTATTTACTTAAAGTATTCTAAAGTATTCAATTAAATTGCCAAAGAAAGTGAATGTATTTACGTTAATGCCATTTGACCTTGTGAAGTGACTCCTATTAAAAATAGCAATTTTGCTTTATGCTATGCCTTACTGTTAGCAAATAACGAGTTATTCATAGTGCACATTATGATCAAAAGCACTGCATACGTTAGACAAAAGTGTAGGCGAAACTTAAGTCTTTATAAGGGACGCACCATTTGATATCTGGGGGGGGGGGGGGGCTAGATTAAAATTGAAAAAATAGTTTGTCGCCACTAAAGTCAGAAAAAAAACTTGTTGAAAATGTAAGCAGAAAAAGAAGTTTGTTGTCGAAATTGATGAAAAATATGTTGACCAGAAAAAACACCAAATGGTAACGTACATAATAGGGAAAGCATAC
This sequence comes from Flabesymbios commensalis, assembly GCA_964017125.1. Classification (NCBI taxonomy): domain Eukaryota; kingdom Metazoa; phylum Annelida; class Polychaeta; order Terebellida; family Flabelligeridae; genus Flabesymbios; species Flabesymbios commensalis. Next base: position 8,959,953 of record OZ024915.1, read on the forward strand.
GACAAAAAATTTCTTCGACATAACATAAAAAAAAAAATTTCGTTTGTTGATCGCCAAAAAAAAAACTTGTTTTCCACCGGAGGTAAAAAAAAAAGTTTGCAAGCAAGAAAAACTCTAGGCCCCCCCCAGATATCAAATGGTGCGTCCCTAAGGGCCGCCATTACACATATATCTCCTTTAAGAAAGCACATACATAGTGTTTGATTTGTATATTACTAGAGATAAATATCACTATGTGATATTATCTAACAATACATCGTTGTCCGAATATTGGAACGAGTATCGTAACGGTCAGGGCTGTAATGGAACGAGACGAAGTCGATTTCCGTTACAGCTGCCGTTACGATACGAGTTCCAATATTCAGACAACGATGTCCTATTCTGTTTATTAAACATATGAACAATAATTATAGTCTAGATTAGCCTACCTCTCAATTCTTCAACAAAAATGTCGAATTGTGGCTCCCATGATGTCAGTGTTTGCTATTTTTAAAATATGTAGGCTTTAAACATGTCGATAGGCCTACCTCAAGTAGTTGAGGTTTATGCCAATAGTCTAGAAACTGGGACAGTCGGCGCGGGAAAGTTTAGACGGCGTTCTGTAGTTGTCAATTTCTGTTTATAATTAGACGAAATGGGAAACAGGTGTCACGTATCGCACAGGCCTGTAACCTGCACAACAGAGTGACCTGTAGTAAGGCCACGGCGGCACAGACAGATCGATAGACTAAATTACAGATAGACTATTTGACTAGCAGGCTCAACAACACATACATGCAAGGATTTAGCTCGTTCCAACTATTCGTTCCAAATTTCCAGAAAAAACTACAGAATATTCCACAAGTGGAAAAAACAGAAATTAATCCAAAAAGAACGTTTTTGAACGTGCATCAGAAGATAAAATTAAGAAGCTTATTTTCAGCTCATCGTCAAAATCATGTGATTTGGACCCCATTCCTACAAGCGTGTTGAAAAATTGTCTTGACATATTAACAATTCCCATCACTGACATAGTTAACATTTCAATGGAAACTAGTACATTTCCTCAACATTTCAAAGAAACCACTAATTAAAAAAACATTTTTTCCTAAAAACGAGCTGAAAAATTACAGGCCTGTATCCAACTTAAGTTTCATTTCCAAAATCTTAGAAAAGATAGTAGCCAATCGGCTGCAAGCTCATATAAAAATAATCATTGATCTAATCCATTACAATCAGCCTACAGGAAACATCATTCTACGGAATCGGTTCTTCTGAAAGTACGTAACGATATCATTGTTAGTATGGACAAGGGTGAAGCTACGGCTCTGACCTTGCTCGACTTGTTGGCTGCTTTCGACACCATTGGCTACGCTACATTAACAGATAGACTTTCTCATTGGTATGGAATATCTGGCCAGGCTTAAATTAGGCTTTCTTTCTTTTTGCAAAATAGGCACCCATCCGTAAAAATTACAGACACTCTGTCAAAAAAAAGTCGCACTCTCGTATGGGGTTTCACAGGGTTCTGTGCTCTGACCAGTATTTTTTTACTTTATACACTACATCACTCAGCGCTATTATCTCTAGTTTTGACATAAACCACCGTCTTTATGCTTTATACACAAATTTAAATGACTCTATCAGTTTCAAACGCTAAGGCACCTCTTGAGAAGCTGCAACATCGTTTAATGGGTGTGTCGGCCTGGATGATAGGGTCTAAGTTGAAGCTTAATCCTAGCAAGACAGAATTTCTTCTTATTGGGACCTAACTTCAAGAAGGAAAATTCTTGAATAATTGCCCATGCTTAATTCTAGGTGAAGACACAAATCCATCGACATCAGCTGAAAAGCTTGGTGTAGTATTCGACAGTAGCAGGAATTTCCAAAAACACATATCCCAATCATGCTTCTGTCATATCCGTGACCTGCGTCGAATTTGAAAAAAAGTCTGTACTTGGGCCTTTTCTATTCACGGTATATACTGCGGCTACAGAGGCGATTCTAAAGAAACATGGCATCAAATACCATAAGTATGCTGACGATATACAAATCTACCTTTTCTACAGACCACATGTGCCGGATGATCTAGTATGTGCTATCTACTGACTACAATTAGCATGCTTTAGAAAACTAAAACAACTTCTGACTACTCTCAAGCTAAAATTAAATGACTGTAAAACAGAATTCCTCGTACTCATGAGTCCCCATCAGCTCAAAAAAGTATGGCTTACCCGACCTTCAACTTGGTGCAGTACTCATTAAGCCTGCTGTTTCAGTTCGAGATCTTGGAGCTCATTTCGATCAAATGCTCACAATGGTTAGCTTCATCAACCACAAGAGCAAAGTTGCATCATACCACCTGCGACGAATAGGATCAACAATAGGATCGTAACATCTAAAATTAACTACTGTAATCGACTCTTAGGTGGTCTGGCTACAACAGATGTGGACCGTCTTCAGCGGCTCCAGAACCGTGCAGCAAGGCTCGTAACACGCTTGAAGGCTGCAATGCATATAACACCTATCCGCAAAGACTTACACTGGTTGCCCATTCAAGAGAGAATAAATTATAAGATCATTGTGACGGTATACAAATGTATCCATAGAATAGCTCCAAACTATATATCATCTATCTACCAGAACACGAGATAATCGACCTCGCCAAAAACAGCCGGCCATGAACTTAACACTCATTCTTGTGCCAAACTTGCTGGTAAACAGGCGTTTGGTATGCGTGCCCCAAGACTTTGAAACAAATTGCCACTGAACATTAGAATAATTCGCACACTACAATCTTTTAAACAAACATTGAAAACACACCTATTCCAGTCTGCATATAGATTACACTGATGGCCCACGTTTTTAGCCTTGATTTTAATAAGACACTGAAACTTTTTCCACACATGACATTTTATTATGTAAGCGCTGTGATTGCCTATGCAGCTGGATACAAGCGTCTAAAGAAATACAATATTAATAATAATGAAACCAGCTCATTTATAAAGACATTTTGCAATTAAACCTTGGAATATATATTTCAAGACAAGACTGTGTTACCAGGAAGGTAGATGCAGTGTACACATTTTTCAATGTTAAAATATTCCCGTAACGCCAAGCCCAAAACTAGTTCCAAGTGTTTACTTGTTCCCATGTTCACATAGGTTTGATTCACGTTTGAGTTCAGGAAGGAATGATCGTTTAAATCGGAGGCATGAAGATTAGATCTGACTTCCCATTTTTCCCATGAAACTTTCAGTCCCAATCGTTCGATGTTGTATCTTTGCATCTATGTTTATATATACACCAGATTATTATGGCGACAGTCACTATTACAAACAGCAGGCTACATCCTGTAGAAACCCCTAGCAACACTTGTTTGCTTAAGCCTCCATCACCACCATCATCAAAACGTAGATGTCCAATCAACTTACTGTAGTGGCCGATAAAGACCTGCATAAAAAAGAATGGAGCACAGAAATGTGTAATATAGGCCAAATTGTCATAAAATAGATATAATCACTTTACCTATTTTAATCTAACTAATCCAGACTCTTAAAGCGCGATGTTTTAAAATTTCAATTTTCACTCACTTGAATTTACTCATGCTTGTCTTGAGACAAAAACTGAGACGAAAATGGCGAATGTTGATAATTAAATACGAATTTCGTTCTGAATAACAGTGATTTGCTAGCTTAATGAAACAGATTGAATACGAAATAAAAACGACCATCTCAGAAAACACTAAACATTTGTATAACATATATACAACATTGGCCAACGTCTCCGACGTTGGTCCAACATTGTATACATGTTATACAAATGTTTTGTGTTTAGTGGGATGGTCGTTTTTAGCGTTTTAGAGGGGAATAAAAGAATTGTGTAATTTTCACCCACCACCACTTGTAGAGCTACTGTGATGATATGTCCGTCTGCTAGCTGGTTGGGTTGTTCAGTGGGAGGCTGACATTGCAGACGGGTCTCAGTGATGCTGATGCTGCTACACGTGCCATTACCAAGCATCACCTTGTAATCACCCACAGTAGATCCAGTTAACAGATTACTGCCCTGGAAATAACCCTTTTACATATTTATAAAAAAAACATGGGGAAAATATGGTTTTCAATTTAAAAATCATCATGATAAAAATCATCATAAATGTATTGGTTAGCTCATCTGACGTCTACAGTCGAAAGTTGATACCCGCGCCTTCGGGTTGAAAAATACCAGAAAAACAGTGATCAGTACTGGTGACAACCATGCTGAAATAAACTGATAAGTACCAAAGGAGTGTTTACTTTGAAGACGCCATAAATTATAAGGTTATAATATGACTATAGTTGTTTTTAACCTATTGTATTTGGAAGTAAATGTGTGTGTAAAAAATAATATTTGCAAACGTTTGGTATTAAACGAAACATGTAATTTTCACTCACTTGAAACGGTAGCGCGACGCAACTTCAAGTGGCTTAACATTAAAATTATTTAATTTAGCGGTTTAAGAGTAAATTACACTGAATTGTTAACTCAATCAGGGACTGAGTTCAATAAAAACACTCCATGTGATTACAACTGAACACTGTGTATTCTGTGAAACGCAGTAACGTCACTCGGTGAAAACAAGGTTATATAACACCCCCTCCCCCCATACTTCGTCTGTAGACAACTAAACCTCTGAACTATTCAACTTAATTGTTCAGTTCTTGAATTTGGGTCTCGGCACCGGGATCCACAGCTTAAAATGAAACGTATTCAAATTTTTAAAGTTACTACATGTTTCATATCAGTTAGACAGACATATAAGACAATAACCCTTTAACCTCCAAATTATTCAATCTGAATTTTTACCCACTCGAAGTTGTGTCTCGCTGACGCGATCCACAACTTCAAGTGAGTGAAAATTATTCAGATTTGACAAAATGGAGGTCAACTGTTTTCAAATATTGCTGATTGATGTCACATCTTATCTTTAACATGTTTGAAAGGTGATACTTAAGGTGCTAGGGTTGAACCAATGTCATGTCAATGTTGGTTCACCGTCTGCCACGCTGGCCCAACATTGACACAGAATTGATTCAGCGTCTCGTGTTTACCATCAGGCTTGAAAGGGTTAAAGCTCGGGACTATTTAACTGAATTGTTCCTTGAGGTTGTGTCTCGCCACCGCGATCCACGTTATTCTGTTTTGTAAAATTACTACATGTTCCACAGATCAATCAAATCATTCAATCAAATAAAACTTCTATAGCGCCTATATCCTCAGCGGATCGAGCTCAGAGGCGCACAAATCCTTAGCGTGATCATGAGTCATAATCGAGGCCAAAGCAAGTTCGTCAACAGGGAGCCGGGCTGCTGAGGGACTAGGATGGAAAAGCCAGGTCAAATAGGTGAGATTTAGGTAATTTCCGGAATGTTAAGATTGTTTTGGCATTACATATTGGCACAGGCAGGGCGTTCCATAAGGCTGGACCAGATATAGAGAAAGTTCTTGACCCATTCTTAGTCTTTATACGAGGAACAACAAATCTATTCGAATTAGTGGAGCGTAGATATTTTGACCATTTCGGCCGAACAAGTAAATCAGCCAGATATGCAGGTTGGTTTTCTTTTAGGGTTCGAAAAGTTATCGCACATATTTTAAAATGAAAAATCCATTTGGTCTCCACAGATATATAAGACATAACCCCCCCCCCCCCACCCCTCTGACTTAGGGTTGAACCAATGTTGTGTCAATGTTGGTCCACTGTCTGCGACGCTGGCCCAACATGGTGACAACATTCATCAGCGTCTCGTGTTTACTAGGTAGCTTCTGACCTTTATTTTCAGAATGTCGCCGGTTCTGTGAGATCTAACACCATCCCAGGTATCAAATTCAGGCAGTTCTGTGATCACCTCCAATTCAAAATCAGTACTAGCTTCGTATTTGTCAAATCCATCGAAAATGAGCCCCAGATAAAATGTGTAGCCTGAAACAATATATAGTGTGCATGGCCCAAATGAAATATCAGTAAATTAGATCAAGTATTTTCTGTTAGATGCTTTACACAATTCAATAATTGAATGTAGGACAGTCTACTTTTTTTAAATTAAAAATGAAAAAATAAGTTTTCTCATTTGGAATTTAGAGGAGTATAAACAAACAACTGAGCAGTTAGCCCTTACAGCGCGGGGACCGTATTCATACGGCAGATTCTGATGTCTGTAGTCTGCAAAAATAGCTAACTAAGACATGATGATTTCAAATTTAAAAATTCATTTGCTCTCCATGGTTTATACTTTTAGCACATAAGAAACTTTGATAGTAACACTGTGACCTCCTTCCTGTTCTTGTGATTCACTTCTGGACATAAGTGTAGCCTTCTCTGGGTTCTCTATGTTGATGAGAGGTGTAGGACATATCATAGTTTTGGCTTCCCCTGCTCTACATGTCTAAACATATAAAAGATTAATAATCGCATGAAATATATCACATTGATTGTAAGATCGGGGTTGCAATCGAGGGGAACTTTCTCTGACTCCTTGTTAACCTGAGGTGCATATTATAGTCCTAGGGCTGATTCTGAAAACTTAGATTTTGTTGCACCCCTAGAAGAACATATGTTTTATGGTATATTTTGTTTCTTATTTTTCAGCTTTCATTTAAAAAACATTACCCCTTTCAAAATGTGTCTGAAAGACCCTTTGAGGACCATTTCCTGCAGTCGGTCATAGTGCTCTGGTGAGAATGAGAACATTGCCATTTGTACACTTGTAGCTGACAAAAACCATTCAACTATTGGTACGTATTTAACAATATACTCATATATAAAAAAATACTGCAGTGTAATAATTTGTGTTTACCGAGGCATAAATTAAAATTTAGACTTTTTTTCTGCAAAAAAATGAGAAATTATTACAAAAATCACAAGGCGATTTTTTTTTCCTTCGGACACAATTTTTAGAGGGGTAATGTTTTGAAACTAGTTACATACATTCCAAATAAAGATAAAAAAGTGAAAAACCTATGTTCTTTTAGGGGGTGCAACAAACTCTGGTTTTGGACTAGTTCTCAGAATCAGCCCAAGGACTATTATCAAATATCCTAACTTTGATGCAACCAAATTTTCCTCCTTTTTCATTGGAAAAGTTGGTTTTATTCTAGCGTTTCCGTTATATTGATCTTATACAAAGCAGTAAAGGTATGATACTTGTCACGGGTAATATCGTTATATTGATCTTACAGAAACACACAACATGATAACACTTTGATATCATTCTCTTGATTTAACAGAGAATCGAAAGCATGATACAACGGCGTAACATGTTTAATATTGTTCTTTTGATCTTACATAAACCAGAAAGCACGAGACGGGACTTTATTGATTTGATTTATATAAAATAATCAAATAACCAGATATAAACTTAAAATAGTATGTAATATGCAACCGATAATTGGTTAAAACAAATTTATTAAATTCACAAATTGATACACCAGGGACATGATCTGGTAAGCACAAAACGTTGGCTTAATGTGGTTCCACCGTCTGGAACGCTGGCCCAACATTTAAACGACATTTGCTCAATTTGCTCTCGTTTGGTAGAAATCTGCAATTTCAACTCTTAGAGCGCGGGGATCGACATTCTATCGTGTTTAGACGTCAGATTCTGACGTCTAAAGATGATCCCCGCACTACAAGAGTAAACATAGGTATTCAAATGAGGCGGAAAATACCCTTTGGTCTCCATGGTTTATATAAAAAGAATTCAGCGCTGTTAGGGTTAATATACCAATCCACTTACAGATCGTAGTTGTTGAACAGGAGTATCAGGTTCGTCATCTTTCATTCCATTCACGAGGAGGGTGGCCGTCAGTACGGAGTCCATATTCTCCCCATGGACCGTCAGTAATACACCTCCTCTATAGGAGAAAACGGGGAATATAAACATACTTATTGCCTTAGGATAGAAGGGTGGCCGTCAGTACGGAGTCCATATTCTCCCCGTGGACCGTCAGTAATACACCTCCTCTATAGGAGAAAACGGGGAATATAAACATACTTATTGCCTTAGGATAGAAGGGTGGCCGTCAGTACGGAGTCCATATGCTCCCCGTGGACCGTCAGTAATACACCTCATCTATAAGAGAAAATGGGGAATATAAACATACTTATTGCCTTAGGATAGAAGGGTGGCTGTCAGTACGGAGTCCATATTCTCCCCATGGACCGTCAGTAATACACCTCCTCTATAAGAGAAAACGGGGAATATAAACATACTTATTGCCTTAGGATAGAAGGGTGGCCGTCAGTACGGAGTCCATATTCTCCCTGTGGACCGTCAGTAATACACCTCCTCTATAGGAGAAAACGGGGAATATAAACATACTTATTGCCTTAGGATAGGAGGGTGGCCGTCAGTACGGAGTCCATATTCTCCCCATGGGTCGTCAGTAATACACCTCCTCTATAGGAGAAAACAGGAATAATGTAGGTCCAGTCATTTTCGCATGCTTAGATTTTCGCGGATTTGTGATTTAGGCAGTTTTTGCGAGGTCTAGAATTCGCTAATTATCTATTTCAATGATAGGTAGCGCTATTATAAATATAATTTTCGCGGGTTTATTAAATTCACGAATTTTCCCTCCTCGCGAAATTCGCTAAAATTAAAACCTCGCGAATATTACCAGATCTACAGTATAAACATACTTATATTGCCTTAAGATTGCGCTATTGTAATGAAACATCATCTAGCTCTTACATATTCCCATTGTTAGCGTTGTTTTAATATTCACAAAATGCATCAAAAAATAGTGTAATATTTTATTTTGTGTAAGAGGTATTGTCAAGTTTTTTTTTTCTTCGACCTTTAAATAAATTGTAACTAATAAACGAACTACATGCACACAACAAAATGATTGTATAGGATTTACGTGCACCAATGAGACGTGAAGTGTATCTACAGGTATCTACAGACAGTTATGCAAATCTCTAAACTCTTTCAGTGCAGGGCCATTTTATACGTCAGTATCTGACGTCTGTAGACGTCAGATTTTGACGTATGAAGACGGTCCCCACACTGAAATGGTTACAATATGTATAAAGACCGTAGACCCACGACATAGGTATTTAATTTAAGCGGAAAGAGCTAACTAAGCCATTTATGCTTATTTCAAATTGAAATTAACTCCACGGTTTATACAAAAATATTCCAGCGTTGTGAAGGTTAATTTGTAAATACAGTTCGATACCGTTGTGGTCAGAACGATGCTGGTTTGCATTGATCAGTGTTATTTTGTAACATTTAGTCCTGAAAACCCAGCCAACACGATACATCTACCGAATGTTGGACCAATATTGGTTCACTGTCTACTTAGCTGGGCCAGCATTAGACCAACATTTATGTATTGTGTTTGCTGGGAGCGCGGGTAATCTGAGATAGTGTTGACAAAGGATGTAAATGGTGTCACCAAGACCTCGATCGCTTACAACGTTGACTTATTATTGTTTAAACCATGAAAACAAAAGGGTTATTTTCAATTTGAAATTATCATAAATGTCTTAGTTAGCTCTTTCCGTTTCATTGCAATACCTATGTTATGGGTCTACGACCATAATAAATATATTAGTTATTTCAGTGCGGGGATTCGACTTTATACGTCACAATCTGACATCTACATACGTCAGATTATGACGTGGAAAGACGGTCCCCGTGCTGAAAGGGTTAAATATAATTATATACAGTTATTGCTCGTACTAATCATAACAAACCGTCCTTGATATGCAACCTCTATCAGAAAAGACGGTTATTACCAAACTACATAGCACAATGCAGATTATCACGATAATAGTCAATAGAAGAGAGATATATGTTATTATTATATGTCCATTAAAACATTATATATATATGCAGAGAGAGGATGTTTGTTGATGACAGTAACTTACGTGACTAGAGCAGAGAAAGGCTGCATGTTGATGACAGTAGCTTACGTGAATAGAGCAGAGAGTGGCTGCATGTTGATGACAGTAACTTACATGACTAGAGCAGAGAGTGCCTGAATGCTGATGACAGTAACTTACGTGACTAGAGCAGAGAAAGGCTGCATGTTGATGACAGTAGCTTACGTGAATAGAGCAGAGAGTGGCTGCATGTTGATGACAGTAACTTACATGACTAGAGCAGAGAGTGCCTGTATGCTGATGACAGTAACTTACGTTACTAGAGCAGAGAAAGGCTGCATGTTGATGACAGTAGCTTACGTGAATAGAGCAGAGAGTGGCTGCATGTTGATGACAGTAACTTACATGACTAGAGCAGAGAGTGCCTATATGCTGATGACAGTAACTTACGTTACTAGAGCAGAGAGAGGCTGTATGTTGATGACGGTAACTTACGTGACTAGAGCAGAGAGTGGCTGTATGTTGATGACAGTAGGGTTGGGTTTGTACGTGAATTCCTCGTCCAGTGTTAGTTTCTTGTTATTACTGTACAGACTCAATGGCAGAATGGTCGAGTCATTATCACGTGAAGCCATGGACTGAACTATGTACGTGAAGAGATTATCCGTTCTGTAAAAAAACACGTTTACATTATATTTTCACTCAAAAAAAGAGTTTCCACAAAGAGTGAAAAAACACCAATTATAATATTTTCTTCAGAGCAGCCAGCATATCTTCAATGTGTGTTTTGAGTAAACCTGAATAAGCTTATTTAAACTTTGGGATAGAGTAGAATATTTAATTTAAAGAATTATTGATTGTATGAATCATTTTCCAGTGTAAGCAAGTTTCGTTAAAAAGTCGAACAAAAGCTGTGATGTATTTCGCCTGTGTATACATAAGATTGCACTGAGCACACAACTTTAAAACCCTCAACAGCGCGGGCATCGACTTTAGACTACAGACGCCATAATCTGACGTCTGTAGACAATCTCCGCACTGTAAGAGTAAAAATATTTATAATGATTGTAAACCCATGACATATGTATTCAAATGAATGGGGAAGAGATAACTACGACAATTATGATGATTTAAAATTGAAAAAAACACAAACATTTCATCGCTTTAAACCAATACCAATTCGCGTACAAATTTTGAATTCAATATTTCACTTGGAGATGTAATGTCAAGCTAGATAAAACACTGTTATCACCTGTAATTTTTACAATATGATTTAAAAGGGTGTGTTAAACATCTTTTATAATAAAATAACGCTTCACGTTTTATTTTTGGACAATCTAGCTGACTGATTTTTGTACATTCACCTATTATCGTCCACCTCTCACCAATCTTCTTTATGGATTTACAGGCTTATGGACAGGACAGGTTTATTTATTGTGAGTGGTGCCGATCTAGAATATACTAAAAAAAATACTTTTACAATTTCATGGTGAATGATGCTGTATTAGAGGATATATATTAAAAATAACAGAAGTTAAAGACAGATGAAAAAATCAATCATCACAGTAAGAAAATCAGCTAGACTATCAGATAAACTATTTTCTGAATCAAACTATTGAAATTTGTATGCATGTTTATCTATTTTTCAGGTGGGAAACTTTGTAAATTTAGTGTTCGTCTAGCTCCAAACCTCATGATATACATTCTATAGATTCAGGTGCTATATTAAATCCAAAGAACATTTTATGCGAGAATATACCTTTAAGTATTAAAACAGTTGACATGTGGTAATGTCAAGTCAAGTCAAATAAAAGAGATCCCGCTCTGGTATAAATGAACACAGGTGACGATACCTCATAAATATATTGTTAACCCTTTGCCTGCTGATCGCGATTATTGTCGTTTTTAATCCGTCATTGGGAATCATATCCCTGATATTGTGAAATAATTAAGTTAAACATCAAGATTTGCGAATGTTTGGTATCAATTTAAACAAATATGACCAATTGTCACGTACTTGAAGTTTGTGGGTCGCGAGACACAACTTCAAGCACGTGAAAATTTAAATAATTTAATTCAGCAGGATAAGGGTTAATACAAAATTAAACATCTATCTCTCTCTCGGGTCATTATCATTTATGAAATCAGTATGCTACATCACAAAAACAAAGCAATCATGAATTTCGTAGATTATTAGTTTAATGCACCACATTACATATATCTGTAGGTAAATCGTCGTTAATTAATACATCCATGAACTATACTATTTTCACATGAATTCCGGTGTGAATATCTAGCATGGATGTGAGTGAACCTTAATAACAACTAACTTCATATACTTTATTATTATCAAATATACTTTTGATGTATAATACAATTATTTGGTGTGCTTATTACAAGTAAGGAACCTGCTATTATTGCAAAACAAAAAAATATGTTTCCCCTAGTTATAGTGAAAAGCACATACTGTGACTGATGGAGCGGAATACATTGATTATCCCCAATATACAGCGTTATGTCACCGCACTCTGCCTCTGGACACCTCAATATAACACTGATATTAGTGCCGCCAGCAACTGGTCCAAATAATGGTGATATGTCCACTAGTGATATCTCATCTAAAACATAGAGTAACACTTATATTAGTGCCGCCAGAAACTGGTCCAAATATTGGTGATATGTCCTCTATTGATATCTCATCTAAAACATAGAGAAACACTGATATTAGTATCAGCAGCAACTTGTCCAAATAATGGTGATATGGTCACTATTGATATCTCATCTAAAACATAGAGTAACACTGATATTAGTGCCGCCAGCAACTGGTCCAAATAATGGAGATATGTCCACTATTGATATCTCATCGGTAACATATAATAACATTGATATTAGTACCAGCAGCAACTGGTCCAAACACAGGTGATATGGTCACTATATGGCACTTTGGACATGCACCTGGTAATATAAGTTGCACACAACTGGTTCACAGGTGATATGATCACTATCTGTCATCTGCCAAATATAGTAAAGATGATGTCCTTATCACCAGCAACTGGTTCAAACATGGGAGATATGGTCACTTTATATACGTGTAAGAATGCATTGAGGGATAGCACAAAAAAAGATATATAAAATAAATAAAATATACAGTGTAATATCCATTTTTAAACCATCATGTCCGGCACCGTAGATTCAGACAAAAAAAATCTGGAGATATAATTTTTTTTTCGAAAATGAATGATAAAAAATAATCATTTTCGATATATAGTGTCTTAAACCACAATTCGATATTGCTGAAACATTATACTATGTCTCGTGGTATTGGGATGTAATACTAATTCATTTTTAGTCTTGGGGCTGTTTCTTTGGTTCTCCAGTTTTCGTTTAGCTCTTTCACAATGTGTCCTAAAGACCCTTTGAGGACCATTTCTTGCAGTCGGTCAGAGTGCATCTATGCACTTGTATATTGCAGTGTACTAATTGGTGTTCGCTGAGGCATAAATTAAAATTTAAACTTGTTTTCTGCTAGAAAAATCAGAAATCATTATTTTGTAAAAGACAACTTTTCTTTCGGCCACTTTTCTAGAGGGGTACTGTTTTGAAACAAGTTACATACATACCAAATAAAGATAAAAATGTGAGAAACCTATTTTCTTTGGGGGAGGGGTGCAGCAAACTCTAGATTAAGATTAGTTCTCAGAATCAGCCCCAGGACTATGTGTAATGATCATCAGTTTTCATTCTCAAACAGCTCATACTAGTCAGTGTAGAGTAGTATCCCAGTGTTGGATTATTGTTGGTCCACAGTCTACGACGCTGGGCCAACATTAAGCCAACACTGTCAATGTCTCGTGTTTTATCAGATGTTAATATACACAGATTAACGTACTTGTAGTACTTGTGGTTGTACTTCTGATGGTACTTGTAGTACTTGTGGTTGTACTTCTGATGGTAGTTGGTTTCGTTGTGGTACTTGTGGTTGTACTTCTGATGGTAGTTGGTTTCGTTGTGGTACTTGTGGTTGTACTTCTGATGGTAGTTGGTTTCGTTGTGGTACTTGTGGTTGTACTTCTGATGGTAGTTGGTTTCGTTGTGGTACTTGTGGTAGTGGCTGTGCTAGTATCATAGCTATAATCTATCGTAACGGGAACATAATCAGATTTAAGACTGTCTTTTCCACCAAACACAGCATGCATTGTAAAGAACTCACTCGGAGATTCTGGTAGCTCTGTGAATGTATGTGTATTTCCAGCTTGGCCATATTCGCATAACTCATCATAATCGGTAAAAAGACACAATTCAAAATATTCCGCCACTTGATCATCCCATGTGACCAATATCGTCGATGGACTTGTCATTTTGGCAGTCACTCCTGTTGGTCTATCTGGCGCTGTTAATAATAATAGGAAATATCACCCAGGTAATAAACATACACGTATTAATACAGTACGTATTAATACACTCACTCACTCACTCACTCACTCACTCACTCACTCACTCACTCACTCACTCACTCACTCACTCACTCACTCACTCACTCACTCACTCACTCACTCACTCACTCACTCACTCACTCACTCACTCACTCACTCACTCACTCACTCACTCACTCACTCACTCACTCACTCACTCACTCACTCACTCACTCACTCACTCACTCACTCACTCACTCACTCACTCACTCACTCACTCACTCACTCACTCACTCACTCACTCAACTGACCGACCGACCAACCGACTGATCGACCGACCAATTAATTGATTGATTGATTGATTGATTGATTGATTGATTGATTGATTGATTGATTGATTGATTGATTGATTGATTGATTGATTGATTGATTGATTGATTGATTGACTGATTGATTGATTGATTGATTGATTGATTGATTTTAAGTTACTGTTCTTTGTCCACACTATATTTGTGTTAATACAATTTTTTAGTGTATAATGTTTGTAATAATTATTATAAAAAATTCGTTTCGTGAGTTTAGCTCTGGCTTTTCAGTTCAACATGAATATTACCCAACAAAAAAAAAGAAAAATATATATTTAGTTTTACCAGGCTGATATAACGTACCTGCTGCTACACGTAATGTATCAGATCTCAGGCTTGTTTCCGTTCCGGCTACAGCCATTACTGAGATGCTGTACCAGGCTGACATAACCTACCTCCCTCTTAGATGCTGTAACATGTAGATGTCTTAACCTACCTGTTGCTACACGTAGTGCATTAGATCGCGGGCTTGTTTTCTCTCCAGCTACAGCCTCCACAGAGATACTGTACCATGTGGCTGACTGAATCCTGCTGTCTTGAAAGCGAAATTCAGTATCTCTGCTCCCTGTACTGCTGACATATTCGGGTCCATCGTCAGCTTGCCAGTAAATGTTAAACTCGGTTACACCACCTTGTAATTGGTGGCTCCAAGATATAGATATTTCTCCTTTCGTGGCACTCAGCTCTTTTAGAAGAGACGGGGCTTGTATGACTAAAATAGATAATGTACATTAGGTTTGTTGTGTATTATGAATTTCTAATATCCGAATAACATAGTTAAAATGAGGTAGGCGTATTTTACAAACAAATCTTTATGACCATTAAACCGAGACCAATAAGTATTTTTAGGGGCCATTTGAATTTGGATCTCTAACGAAGTTATGCCCCCCTACCCCTGTCTACATGTCTACTCCTTTTATTCTGAAGGTCAATAGCCATTTTAGTCAAGCCATAAGTAGATTACATTATTTATGTATGTGGGTCTATATTATAAAAAGTAAAGGTGAAGTTAAGGTTTATAGTCTAATATCAAGTTTATAGACTTATCAGCCGAAACCCCCCCCCCCCCTCCCCCCTGATCACAGGGCCTGTTCATTCTATGTCATATAAATCAGTAGACGGGGCACCTGTCTGGCACTTCGTTTCCAGACGGGGAGCTGGATGTTGTTTATAGACTCCAGAAATTTAAACAAAATGGCCGCCGTTTATACTATTCATACCAGCTCGATTCAAATTTTCAATTGTTTATATTTTTAAAAGTGGCGGGCAGACACTTTTTCGGCGTCACAAATTGATTGTACACCACTAGACAGTCAGACGAGGGCGAGCAAACATCATAATGGTGCCTCACGTGTTTTTTCAATAAACAGCTGGTCAGCCGGGCTGTGACCGGCGACCTCGTCTGCTAATAAATCGGTAAATGGAACTTTGCGTATTGTATCACATATCTGTATGAACCTATTATATATATTATATACACAACACTGCACTTCGAGACTAATATGCGTCGGTCTATTATTATGAAAAGGGCTATTATGTATTATTTAAATGGGTAAAGAGAACTTTTTGAGCCGTATCACATATTTGTATGTACATATTACAAACACAACACTGCACTTCGTATACCACCAATACCCACTGAGATGAGGCGGCGAAATCGTGTGAAAATTAGTTGAACGGGGAAATCCCACAGTTTCCACTCAGCACCGATTATCTGTCTACCCCATTAAGTTGCTTGTCTACCCGATATTATTTAGCGAAATAAGTCGCACCAGGTCATTTTACAGAGTATGAATCATAGTGTTAACACATCTGTAATTCGTGATTAGCCATAAAATGCAGAATCGTGAAAGTAGCCAAAATAAATTGATGTAATAGGCTAAACAGTATTTTTCCAATGTTGGGCCAACGTTGACCAACATTTGGCAAATACGTGGCCTTTATTTAGCTATACGTACGTTCACATTGTTATATTACATCCGTTTTTAATAAAAATAAAAAAACACTATAGCTTGTTTTGATTATCGAAATCATGATCGGTACAATACATCATCACCATAATATAAAATTACTATATACATATGAAGTGCAAAACACCAACGAGAAATCTGGCGCGCGAAATCGCGTTGGTTATCGAAGACACCACTGTGTATCTGATAATATTCGGGAGGTTTCGCGAGGAGAACAAATTTGCGAAGTCAAGAATCTCGCGAAAATTATTATTATAATAGCGCTACTAAGGTAAAATGAAAATTCGCGAATTCTAAACATCGTGAAAAGTCCCGAAATCTGAAATTCTCGAAAATTTAAACACGCGAAAATTACCAGATCTACAGTATTTGAACAGATCCAAAACATACCAGCGCGTAGGCGTACGCGAGCCCGATGGGCAACGCGGTAATTTTACAATTTTGTCGCGCATCGCGCCGGGTTTTGCGCCTCACATGTCGTGTTGGTCGTCGCGTTGGTCGTCGCGCTCGCTGCGTTGGTCGTCGCGTTGCTCGTCGCGTTGGGGTGGTAGCAGAATACACACTAAAATTGCCATGATTTGCAGGATATACACTAAACATTAAATGAGTAGAACAATACACACTAAAATCAAAGACACAGACCCATATTTGACATGACTATCAAAGCGAGAAGTCATATATTATACATACCATCTTGCATGTAAGCAGTGTCAAGAAGCACCTAGAAAATAGAAGTGAAAATATATTAATTCTTTTCTAGTGTAAATATGTTGTAATTTATTCGAAACTTTTCACGTGTACCTGTAGGAATATGGTTCGTATTTGATCTGCAATCGATAATTCGTTAATTGATATCGCTTTGAAGTAAAACAAAAAGATATTTTAATTGTGTCGGTTTCCATATAGCAACAACAAATAAGAAAACATTCAACAGAAATAAGAAAAATCATCGAATGGTTGGTTCACCTGGTTCACATATTTTGTTGGTTGGTGGGCGATTCCTACTCAAACGATAATTTTGATTTTTTGGTTCGCGATTGAAAACATATCAGATAAAAATACAAATTTAAGTGAAAATTGATATAAATAATCATTAAGTAACATAACTTGTTTTTTACCATGGTACACTCCGGTAAATTTAAAAAGAGAATAGGAAAAGTATATAAATAATTCAAAATATTTAACAAGACACCATAATTTCTTAAAAAGGTGCACTCTGCTATTTCTGGTTGCTTTCTTTCACATTGAGATATGATACGCTGCCCTCAATGTTCACATGTTCTATTTCAGGTTTCTTTCTTTCACATTGAGATATGATACGCTGCCCTCAATGTTCACATGTGCTATTTCTGGTTGCTTTCTTTCACATTGAGATATGATACGCTGCCCTCAATGTTCACATGTTCTATTTCAGGTTTCTTTCTTTCACATTGAGATATGATATGCTGCCCTCAATGCTCACATATTCTATTTCAGGTTTCTTTCTTTCACATTGAGATATGATATGCTGCCCTCAATGTTCACATGTTCTATTTCAGGTTTCTTTCTTTCACATTGAGAAATGATATGCTGCCCTCAATGTTCACATGTTCTATTTCAGGTTTCTTTCTTTCACATTGAGATATGATATGCTGCCCTCAATGTTCACATGTTCTATTTCAGGTTTCTTTCTTTCACATTGAGATATAATATGCTGCCCTCAATGTTCACATGTTCTATTTCAGGTTTCTTTCTTTCACATTGAGATATGATATGTTGCCCTCAATGTTCACATGTTCTATTTCAGATTTCTTTCTTTCACATTGAGATATGATATGCTGCCCTCAATGTTCACATTTTCTATTTCAGGTTTCTTTCTTTCACATTGAGATATGATATGCTGCCCTCAATGTTCACATGTTCTATTTCAGGTTTCTTTCTTTCACATTGAGATATAATATGCTGCCCTCAATGTTCACATGTTCTATTTCAGATTTCTTTCTTTCACATTGAGATATGATATGCTGCCCTCAATGTTCACATGTTCTATTTCAGGTTTCTTTCTTTCACATTGAGATATGATATGCTGCCTTCAATGTTCACATGTTCTATTTCAGATTTCTTTCTTTCACATTGAGATATGATATGCTGCCCTCAATGTTCACATGTTCTATTTCAGGTTTCTTTCTTTCACATTGAGATATGATATGCTGCCTTCAATGTTCACATGTTCTATTTCAGGTTTCTTTCTTTCACATTGAGATATGATATGTTGCCCTCAATGTTCACATGTTCTATTTCAGATTTCTTTCTTTCACATTGAGATATGATATGCTGCCCTCAATGTTCACATTTTCTATTTCAGGTTTCTTTCTTTCACATTGAGATATGATATGCTGCCCTCAATGTTCACATGTTCTATTTCAGGTTTCTTTCTTTCACATTGAGATATAATATGCTGCCCTCAATGTTCACATGTTCTATTTCAGATTTCTTTCTTTCACATTGAGATATGATATGCTGCCCTCAATGTTCACATGTTCTATTTCAGGTTTCTTTCTTTCACATTGAGATATGATATGCTGCCTTCAATGTTCACATGTTCTATTTCAGGTTTCTTTCTTTCACATTGAGATATGATACGCTGCCCTCAATGTTCACATGTTCTATTTCAGGTTTCTTTCTTTCACATTGAGATATGATAGTCCATGGGCCAGATAGGGTTACCGTGCACCCCCCCAGGACAGTCTGAGACCAAGTTTTTTATTGCTCCTTGGACCTCCCCCGATATCAAAAGTCGATGCCATCAAAAAAAAGTTGGGATGGACTACCTGTTTTGGGCCATTTTCAAAATGGCCGCCATCGAAATCTGGAAATCACGTTTTGTGCCGTAACTTGAGTTCTGCGGCAGTTAGAGTCACAAAATTGGTGTCTATGTATATGTTTTTGGGGGCGAGGAATCCAATTTTGCCAATAAAAAATGTTTCTGTCTTGTGGAAAATTTATAAACAGCTATTCAAACGTACTATGTTTCGTGCATTTTTGAACATTTTTTGTGTTAGTCCATGGGACAGAAAGGGTTACTGTGCACCCTCCACCTTTGAAAGTCTGAGACCAAGTTTTTCTTGCTCATTAGACCTCCACCAATATTAAAAGTCGATGCCATCAAATAAAAGTCGGATGGACCACATATTTTAGGCCATTTCAAAATGGCCGCCATTGAAATTTGGAAATCACGTTTTGTGCCATGACTTGAGTTCTAAGGCAGTTAGAGTTACAATATTGATGTCTATACATTTGTTTTTGGGGGCGAGGAATTCAATTATGCCAATAAAAAATATTTCTGTCTTGTGGAAAATTAATAAACAGCTATTCAAACGTATTTTTCGTGCATTTTCGGTCATTTTTTGTGTTAGTCCATGGGCCAGATAGGGTTACTGTGCACCCCCCACCCATGAAAGTCTGAGACCAAGTTTTTTTTGCTCATCAGACCTCCCCTAATATCAAAAGTCGATGCCATCAAATACAAATCGGATGGACTACCTATTTTAGGCCATTTCAAAATGGCCGCCATTGAAATTTGTAAATCACGTTTTGTGCCATAACTTGAGTTCTAATGCAGTTAGAGTCACAAACTTGGTGTCTATACATATGTTTTTGAGGATGTCCCGATAAAAAATATTTCTGTCATGTAGATAATTCATAAACAGGTGAATAAACGTATTTTTCGTGTATTTCCGGTCATTTTTGTGTATTTTAGTGCGAATACAGAAAAAACTAACCTTAAAATATAACTTGGTGACTGTTCTATAAGCCAATTAGAATTACATGTGATCTTCATCCATATTAGATCTGACCAGCAGCTGAGTAGAATATTTCCTTCATTGCAAAAAAACAGTACTTCTACACAAGATCATATCACCACTTTAAAATTTAAAACGGCAGATACGCCCTTTCAATTCCAAGGGGAAAATTTAGTTATTGACAATCATTCTTGTGTATTGCACACCCTTTTCACCAGTTTATCTAACATACATTTAAAAACATAATTTCTAACATAATAGTTGCCGTGTTATCAAATTCTTATAGTGGTGACAGCAGAATTGGTGGTAAAGTCCTTGTTCCACCAGAATATGAAACACATTTGCACTACCATAGAACATAAAATAAACATATAATCAGCTACTGATTATTTAAACCTAATCCTTATCACTGTCACTTTCAGCTACTGCACTGTCATTAGACATCACTTCTTCCTCTGATGAACCTGCTACATCGTCATCACTTTCTAATGTATCATCTTCCTTTGCTATATCTATTGGGATAGTTGGACCTTGACACCAGACGGGCACAAGTTTCTCATTGTTTTCAGTCCATCCGTGACCATTAATTGCTAAATGAATATATGGCTGAGGAATATGGGCTAATTTCCAAATTCCAGTCTGATAATTTACTCGTCTAATATGCTGAGACAATGTCTTTCCACATAGTGGAAATTGGCTGAAGACAATATTGCTCACTTCTGCTTCAAGACAGAGTAGCGATACATGTCACATGTTAACTATTCTAGGTCGGTCACCAAGTCATCGGAGAAATACCAAACATCTCCTAATTCACAGAGTACTTCTTGAAATCGCATAATCTACTGAATCAGTTTTATGGTTTAATTTTCCCTACGCCTTTGAATGTGCTGGTTGTATCTTGTCCAGGATGTGAGTGATGCACCAGTCCCAAGTGATTTAAGCAGTACTCTGGTCATACAAGATGACAATGCTTTCTTCCATGCTATGTCAAACAACACCAGCAACTATTATCTCATTGCACGTGCAATATTTGACAGCATACCAAGGAGTGGCGACATCATCTTTAGCACAGAAGGCTCGATTAAGCAAATGGAGAGACAGATGCTTGGTACCAGTGATACATTGATCATAAGTGGGCCATTGCAAAAAAGCCAGCTGATTGGAAGACATTTCTGATGAACAGTGAGAACAAATCAGTTAGTTGATGTTATGAATGATGTTTGGTGCTCTCATAAATTTGCTCCAAAACTTGCATAGAAAAAAATAATAACTGTCCCTCATGGTAACTGCTACCTTCTTGCGTCTGAAGATGGAACAACAGTTGATAAAACTGAGATTACATCATTGTTCTCAAATCAAAAAAGAAACTGATACTGTCTCTGCACAAGAGCAAGGCTATGATACAGTTCGCATTCGCAGTTCTGACAGTGATGTGTTTTTCATATTGCTGCACCATGCTTTCAAGTTAGACATCACTATTTCGTTTGATACTGGATCAGACAACACAAGAAGGCTTCTGATAGTAATTCACATAGCCAACAATGATGGAAGCTCTGCACTGCATTTCTGTCTCTTTGCGCATTCACGCGTGGGGAAAATTAAACCAATAAAACTGAGTCAGAAGACAGTGAGATTTCAAGATGTAAATTAACTTGATGTTTGGCATATCTCTGATGACATGGTGATCAAC
The DNA here is from genome assembly GCA_964017125.1 of Flabesymbios commensalis. Lineage (NCBI taxonomy): Eukaryota > Metazoa > Annelida > Polychaeta > Terebellida > Flabelligeridae > Flabesymbios > Flabesymbios commensalis. Next base: position 8,982,025 of record OZ024915.1, read on the forward strand.
CTAGAAGAGTTTACATGTGCCATCTATGGAAAAAGTCGTCATAAGAGTGTACATGATCTTCGCTACTCTATTTTGAAGTAGAAGTACATTAATCTCGAGCGCAATATTGACCTCAGCCAATTTACACCATGTAGAAAGACATTGTCTCAGCATATTAGACGAGTAAATCAGACTGGAATTGGGAAATTAGCTCATATTCCTAAGCCAAATATTCCTCTGGCAATTAATGGTCACGTATAGACTGAAAACAATGGGAAGCTTGTGCCCATCTTGTGTCAAGGTCCAATTATCCCAATAGACATAGCAGAGGAAGATGATACATTAGAAAGTGATGACGATGTAGCAGGTTCATCAGAGGAAGAAGTGTTGTCTGATGACAGTGCAGTAGTTGAAAGTGACAGCGATGAGGATTAGGTTTAGCTAATCAGTAGCTTACGATATGTTTATTTTATGTTCTACGGTAGTGCAAACGCGTTTCATATTCTGGTGGAACAAGGACTTTACCACCGCTTTACCACCATTTCTGCTGTCACCACTATAAGATTTTGATGACATGGCAACTATTATGTTAGAAACTCTGTTTTTAAATGGGTGTTAGGTAAACTGGTGAAATGAGTCTGCAATGCATAAGAATGACTGTCAATAACAAAATCTCCCCCTTGGAATTGAAAGGGTGTATCTACCGTTTTAAATTTTAAAGTGGCGATATGATGTTGTGTGAAAGTATTGGAAGGAAATATTCTACTCAGCTGCTGGTCAGATATAGTATAGATGAAGATTACATGTACTTCTAATAGGTTCATGGAACAGTCACCACTTTGTTATTTTAATATTTTCTACACTAATTTTTTTTTTCATTTATCATGCTAGCCATAAGCAAAGTTTAATTTTAATTTACAATTTTCAACACTGTTATGCTCATTATTCACGGAATAAAATAACACTAGTTACAAGTTTTATTTTAAGGTTAGTTTTTTTCTAAGTTCGCACTAAAATACACAAAAATGACAAAAAATACATGAAAAATACGTTTATCTGACTGTTTATAAATTATTTACAAGACAGAAATATTTTTTATTGCCATAATTGAATTCCTCGCCCCCAAAAACATATATATAGGCACCAATGTTGTGACTCTAACTGCCTTAGAACTCAAGTTATGGCACAAAACGTGATCTCCAAATTTCAATGGCGGCCATTTTGAAATGGCCTAAAATAGGTAGTCCATCCGACTTGTATTTGATGGCATCGACTTTTAACATTGGGGGAGGTCTAATGAGCAAAAAAACTTGGTCTCAGACTCTCATGGGTGGAGGGTGCACAGTAACCCTTTCTGGTCCATGGACTAACACAAAAAAATGACCGAAAATGCACGAAAAATACGTTTGAATAGCTGTTTATTAATTTTCTACAAGACAGAAACATTTTTTATTGGCATAATTGAATTCTTCACCCCCAAAAACCTATGTATAGACACTAATTTTGTGACCCTAACTGCCTTAGAACTCAAGTTATGGCACAAAACGTGATTTCCAAATTTCAATGGCGGCCATTTTGAAATGGCTTAAATAGGTAGTCCATACGACTTTTATTTGATGGCATCGACTTTTGATATTGGGAAAGGTCTAATGAGCAAATAAATCTTGGTTTCAGACTTTCATAGGTGGAGGGTACACAGTAACCCTCTCTGTCCCATAGACTAACACAAATAATGACCAAAAATGCACGAAAAATACGTTTGAATAGCTGTTTATAAATTTTACACAAGACAAAAACATTTCTTATTGGCAAAATTGGATTCCTCACCCCCAAAAACATATACATAGACACCAATTTTGTGACTCTAACTGCCTTAGAACTCAAGTTATGGCACAAAAGGTGATTACCAGATTTCGATGGCGGCCATTTTGAAAATGGCCCAAAACAGGTAGTCCATCCCAACTTTTTTTTGATGGCATCGACTTTTGATATCGGGGGAGGTCCAAGGAACAATAAAAACTTGGTCTCAGACTGTCCTAGGGAGGGGGGTGCACGGTAACCCTATCTGGCCCATGGACTATGATATGCTGCCCTCAATGTTCACATGTTCTATTTCAGGTTTCTTTCTTTCACATTGAGATATGATATGCTGCCCTCAATGTTCACATGTTCTATTTCAGGTTTCTTTCTTTCACATTGAGATATGATATGCTGCCCTCAATGTTCACATGTTCTATTTCAGGTTTCTTTCTTTCACATTGAAATATGATATGCTGCCCTCAATGTTCACATGTTCTATTTCAGGTTTCTTTCTTTCACATTGAGATATGATATGCTGCCCTCAATGTTCACATGTTTACCCTTAACCCTTAATGCTCAAATACGTTTGCATAAACCGTAAATACCACTGTTCTGTCGTACAAAGCCAAAAGGCAGTGTCTTCTCATTTTACAAGTAAGCAGATACTGCCTTTTGACTTTGCATGGCGCTGTTATGATGAGAGCAAAGTGTGTTTAGAAATCAAGATTTGCAAATGTTTGGTCTCAAGTTAGACAAGAATGAGTAATTTTCACCCACTTGAAGTTGTGGGTCGCGGTAGCGAGACACAAATTCAAGTGGGTGATAATTTAACTACTAAGATAACTTGGCGGGTGGAGGGTTACAATAGATTATAACGGATAATGTAAGCTACCCGGGTTAGATTTAAGCTATCACAACTTACCAACAAAAAGAGGAGAGCTGATAAACGAAGTGCTCTGTACATGATGTATTGATGTCTGCTCAGCAGGGACTAGTGTGATCTAGTCCTGGTAGTGGAGATATACTGTTATAATCCGACTTACATAGAGTATCAGGTGATACTGCCTTCAAAATAAGCAGTAACTGCTAACGTTCAAATTAAGCAGTTACTGTTTGTAGCTACACCTTCTTGGATTTAGAAGTCTCTGTTTACGAAGCCCGATTCAAATAAGCGAATTATCATGTGATTATCAGATTATCATGTGATTTTGCCTTCAAAAACCTAACGGCGTATAAGCACGCACTTGATAGAGGGCCCAATTTAAATAAGAAAACATAATATCTTCTCATGGTTCACTGGTCAACAATACGCCTACCTCATACACAGACTTCTATACAATACTGCGCCTCTTTTCATAATCATTATCCCAGCGAACACTGCCGGTTCAGTGCTGGGCCACCGTTTGCGTCGCTGGTCCGATATTATTGCATTCATTCATTCATTCATTCATTCATTCATTCATTCATTCATTCATTCATTCATTCATTCATACATTCATTCATTCATTCATTCATTCATTCATTCATTCATCCATCCATTCATTCATTCATTCATTCATTCATTCACTAGTTCGTTTGTTCGTTCGTTCGTTCGTTCATCATTCATTCAACCCGCTCGTTCTTTCGTTTGTTCGTTCTTTCGTTCGCTCGTTCGTTTGAAGCTGCAGATTGCTAAGGCAACAAATGACGAAAAAATAGTTATATCTATATTGAGAATACAAATCTCCATCTTCTTAATTTATTTATTTGACTAACAAAGCATCTACCACAACTATATTTGATATATCATTTGGTTAAAACCTACTTAAAACCGAAAAAGATTAATATAGCCAGCCCCTGGATACGTATGAAGTCATCATATTAATAGCACGACTAACCAGCCACAAGACGAGAGTAATTGGTACAGTATATATCCTGTACATGGTGCCTTATGAGCAAGGACTGGTGTATTTAGTGGAAATATACTATTATAACGTAACGGTAGAGATTGTCATGCTCTACTGTCTTTAAAAGCAAAAAAACAGTAATTGCTGACTTAAAAGTCATGAGTTACTGTTTTTTTGTTTTCGTGCGGTAGCATGACCAGCCACAGTGAGTGGTACTGCTATATAGTCATTGCCAATGGAGGGGGGGGGGGACTGCTTGGAAAGTCACAGATCACGGATTCGAACCCCACTCTGGCATTCAATTTTCAAAGGAACACAATGTTTCTTCCACACTAACTCATGAAGATTCAATATTGTGTGGAACTTCCGTGACCGAGAAGTAGCGTGCTTGTCTTCAGACCGCCAAGGCTCAAATGTCGTGATCTTTGTCTGGAAGGCAGTGTCATCTCATTAATCTGACCATCCTCTGGAGGTTCTTCTGGCCCAGTTTAGCCTACATGTGCGCAAATGTGGCCTGAAATCCCTTGAGCCCTGGTCAGACAGCACTTGACGGCTTAATCACGGCCTACAAGTGATAAAATCTTTTGGACGTGGTCGTACGTGGTAATTATTGGTCAATTTTGTGCTTGGCCGTGCTTTGTACGTGGTATAGTATGGCCGTCGGCGGCTGCTCCACTTCTAAGGCACTGCCTAAGCACGGATAACCATGTCCAGCTACGTGTGTCGCGGACCTTCCGCCGTATTGGGCCGTCCAGTTTCAGCCAAGTCTTTTTTCTCTTTCGAAATCAGCATGGTCTCACTGACTATTTATATTTATTGACAAACAAGCAAAGAAACAATTATCGAAAGGCCCGAGCAGCCTGGTTTTAGGGCTAGCTATGCCAAACAGCAAACAAACATCGTGTCTTTCCCAACTTAACACCCAAAAACGTGCTATGCGATTATTGTATATAATTTTGACATATAAAGAGATATAAATCATGAACAAATCAATAAAATATAGAATTTCAATTATTACGAGCTGGGTAGCCTATGCTGCCGTGTAAGGGGGCCACCCTTAAGAAACCGTTAGCCACCCACAAATTTAAAATGGCCGCCATTTTTTTCAAGATGGCCGCCATTAGCGGTCCACAAAAACTATTTTTCACCATAAAATTTGACTCATTTGACCGATTTGGATGATTGGGGCTCAAAATATATGTTTTCAACTACGCAGAAGTAGTAGAGGAGGAAATCTGAAAATTGACGTTATTTAAGCAGTTAGCTGACACTTAAATTCCTAGAGACAAATAATATATCGCTGGAAAGGTATGAACGTCTAGTTTCACGTAGCGTGAACGTTTTTTGTGGCAAGTGGTCGAGTTTTTCATAAAACGTGCATTTGTGACGTCATGTCGTGATGGTTTTGACGTCACTTTTTCACCAATTTCTACTGGATATTTATAAAGGTGGATCATTTATGAGCTGCGATATACACATGTAGATGCCGTTCAATATCCAGCATTTGTATAAACTATAGAGAATTGGCCTAGGTAGTCACACAAAAATGACATACATGCTTTGTACACATGACATCACTTGATTTTATGCAACAGTCGTGAGCTTTTGTTTTATATGGTCTAATATTTTTTAAATAAAATAGGTTTAACATTATTATATTTTTTTAATTTGTATTATTAAAGCATTTCCCTTTTTTCCCCAGAGATAAATAATATATCTTTGGAAATGTATAATTCTGTAGTTTCACGTCATATATTTCATTTTTACGACACGTGGTCGAGTTGTGCAATAAACGTACATTTGTGACGTCACGTTTTCATGTACTACGTCATTTTGTCATTTTCTTTCAAATATTGTCAGCATGTGCACTTTGAGAATATACAGGATGCCAGGTCATTTTTTATTTGGCACCGTAAAACGTGGGAAAGCCTAGTTTCATGTACGATATGCACGGGATCCTATACCAATAAATATAACGTATAGTCCGGCAGCAAAGTCCCTTATTTTGCTCTAACCTGGACTTAGAGTATATAGATTTTTTCTTTGCAGAATATCGTTGTCCAGACCCCCCACTTAGAGAATCCAGAGGGTGTAGAGGTGTCACCCTCGGGCAATTTTAGTTATTCACAATTTTCAAAATGGCCGCCAATAGCCTCAGTGGAAATGTAACTTTTTCACTTTCTGCCCTAGAAATATGTATAATACCACTTTTCCAACTAAATTGACCACGAGAAACTCATTTCCGGCATTATTTTTTATTCAGAAGCTTAATTCGGGAATAAATCCAAGATGGCCGCTAACACTACATTGTCAATTCACATTTTGTATCATTAGAAGCATGACGTTTAGGTACAGGTACCTGGTACCGGTATACAACTTTCTAAGCCTACTTCTGACTTTACAAAGGCTAACACATTTGGGGGCATAGCATTAGACTCTAATATAGACTAATCTAGGCCTATGGCATAAATAGTCCCAATACAATTATTTTCTCCAAAATATTGGTCAGGCTTCAAGTTCATCAGTTCCCATATATCAAGACATTGACAAGCAGAATTTCAAAGATTTGGGTAGATCTCCTAATAAAACCAGTTATGATCATGATAATATATATATGTACGTGCTGAACGGGAATCAGATTGACCTTTACATACTAATAGCTGCAGTTGAACAGATGTTACCATACATGCTTTACACCAGGAAATCTGCAGCTAGGCTATGACATTAGGGACGCACCATTTGATTTCTGGGGGGGGGGGGCTAGATTACTTTTGAAAAAAAATGTTTGTTTTCAAATGTCTGTGAAAAAAAATATATGCTGAAAACTTGTACATAAAAAAATAATATGTTGAAAGTGCCCAAAAAAATTGTTGATAATTTTAATTGTTGATAATTTTTGAAGAGGCTCATCAAAGTGGAATTTAAAATAAACGACTAATACAAGGAATAATTGGAGCGCAAAATATTTCTAGGAAAATTCTCAAGATCACTACAAGGTATTATTTAACAGTGAAATTGGACGCGGCTTTACTGATGTATTTTTTGTTTGTTTATGGTCGGCTCTTTGTCTATTAAAGAATGTGATATTTTTCTATTTTTTTTGCGAATGTTTAGAGCGGGTTCGGGTATTTCCGAACACCTAAGCCTCTGCACTTGATGTTTGGTGTCCCCATTTGTCTATCAGCTCCCCACGTGACATCAGTTGATGAATGAAACTATGATTGATGACGTAATTAACCACGTGCACGGCCATTCATGAATCTGAAAGTTGTACAGGAAGTTGTAGTACTCAAGGTAACGGCGGGTGAACTCGAAATAGAGAGGGTAATGTCGAACACCAAGTAGGGTATAATCGAACACCCACCCATTTTTTAATCTAAAGAGAAAATAACCAGTTGAGAAGCAGGAACATGCGCAATATACTCAAATATCATACAAATAGAATCAATGCCAATTGTAATTCGTCCACAAAAAAAATATAAAACAAAAAAATATTAGGAAATGCCACTGTTCGAGATTACCCGAATCTGTTGAAATCTGAGATTTTTTTTTCATAGTTCCCTTCATATTACTTTTCTAACCCACATCGTAACCTCACAACCGTTTGCAGGCCTACAAATCGCTCCATTGATGTATTTCCTTTCGCAATGACGCATTCGCTGTGAAACTGTGGTGTAGGCCCTATAGACCTAGTGTTCGTAATTAGACTAAACCAAATTAATTGATGGGTCTATTTCCGAACACGTCCCAAATGATAAGGCTATCATGACCATTGCCTGGCGAGCCCGGCCAATTTCATTTATGGTCGGGTATTGGCCAAGGTTCTTAGTCACGTGACCATCATGCCTGTGCTATTGAGGCCAGTGAATAATTTTCTGGGTCAAGTCATAGGAAATGCGTCAAAGGGGAAATACAATAATGTGAACAACTCTTTATCCGGGGAAGTGACCTTTCAAAAATGTCTGAAATCGGGGATTACCCTATTTTCATCTAAAAATAGCAACAAGTCACAAACATTCGCCATTGGGGCATACCAGAGGCTACATGAAGCTCGGCCACGCCGCGTAGTGTGGCTCTGGGAACCAGAGTATCATGACCAAAAATTGTTTTTTGATGTTTTTATATCTAGGAGGTGCATTGCAAGGTACATTTTCCCATATAAATAATTATTCCAGGATTGATAATACATATCATAAATAGACCATTACCTTCCGTGTAATTACCTTAATTATTAAAGACTTGTCTACTTTACGACATTTTGAAAGTGACTTTTTAAAATAGCAAAATTAATGGATATGAAATTGGTCTATAATAACGGTGCGTGACAAAACAATCACGCACAGCGGGCAGCTCTGCCTGACACAATTTATTCATGTCTAGCCAGCAACGGGATGAAATATATTTGTAATGTTCGGAAATACCCGAACCCGCTCTACCACATAGTATTCAAGTCATAGTTGTTTGCGTCCTAGTTTGAAGACAATAGATCGCCAAATGATGCGTACAGATTATGCTGCTTCTAGAATGAAAGATGAGTCAAAATAAATATTTATTAAGAAGACCCTTGAATACAGCCGCAGTTACTGTATGTATGTCAGAGACTGACCTTCATCAAGGTCAGTGCATGACATTTGTCAACATACTTAATTAAATATGAACTGTCACAAAAAAAATGTTTTATTTTTTTCCAGGGACAAAAAAAATGTTTGTTTCAAGGTCGGTGCTAAAAAAAAAATTGTGTGCTAATTTTTCAGAAAAAAAAAACATAACTGAAAGTAATAATCTAGGCCCCCCCCCCCAGAAATCAAATGGTGCGTCCCTTAGATATCTTGAAACAGTGCATGAAAGGTGAACACACAATGCACCATAATCCATGTTGTTCTAATTGTGTCCGGAGTGACATGTTTATCGCGTCGAATTATATGAGGTACGGGGATAGTCCTTGGGAGGGGGGGGGGGTGTTAAAGCCAGGTATGTAGGCCTATAGACATGGTCGTTTAGCCTACATTTGTGCGCAAGACTGGATATGGTCTTCAGAATATGGATGCCAATGTAACAATTCAGATTCAAAATAAGCTTAAAGAAGAGTTTTCAACAAGGATTATAGATGACTCTAAAGACCGGTTTTCTTCACGAAAAAAAATGCACCGCCAGTAATATAATATCATGACATGATAAAAACTTAGATAGAGCTATAAAAATTGGCATAACATTTATGTATATATTTGAAGCTAATTGGTCTGAAGGTTTTCGCGATCCAATCACCAAGCAGATTGTAACATTCACTTGGGTTGGAAAACCGTTGAAACTTACCGAAATGGCGTATGACCCTGCAGTAATTTATGGGCGGGTTCTTCAGCTTCAATCAAGTCCCAGAAGTATCAATATTAATGATATATTGGTACACGAACTGGCTCCATTCGCAACTGCTATGTTTGACACTCCATTTGAAACGAAGATAACTAAATCAAAGTGTAACCTTAACAACTTCAGGTAGACATATGTCGTAGAACTGTGAATGCCACTAGCTTGGTGGTCGATGGTTCAGCAGTGATAGCTTGGCCTACTAAATGAACTGTCGATGACTTCATTACAAAATTTAAGTCATTTCTTTCTAATAAGCTGGTTAGCAATGCACTTCTTGATGCTCAAAATGTGATCCTCACGGTTAGTGAGAATTAAATACAAACTAAACCTGTAGTCAGAGCCATCATCAAATAGGGGCCTACATTTAGGAGGATACAGTGTTCCATGACCTGTACACATCGACACATCAACTGGTGATGATAATGTGCCAACAGAAAGTAGCCATGATGATATAATACTTAGACCAGATGTAAGCACCTCGCACGATGAATCAGAAAATTGTTATCAGGTACTTGCTGTGCACAGAGAAAGAGGTTAGTCATGGGGTAAGTAGTGTTGTCTCAGATGACACATGTATTTTTATTTTGCTTCTGTGCCATTTTGGAGAAATTCTCAACGGATATATTCATGGAATCTCTAATTGGGGATCGCAACATCATAGATATAAAAGTTGAGAAGTACAAGCAAATCGTACCTGATAGTTATATTGGGCGGCATGTAATATCAGTGTACGATACATGTACAGTTACCCGTTGGTATGACGTGGGGAAAGTAACTGCACTGAAGATAAATACGTGTTCAAGCTGGTTATTCGTTTTGTCGCATATGTGACCAAACTCAGTAAATCACAGACATTTTTGAACAAACAACCACATTTATGACAGCATGTTATGGTCTAGCCCTGAATACAAGGCTATTCCGCCGAGCTATGCAGCTGGCAAGCAAGCACCTGACCATTACCCCATAACTGTGCTCATTGCCTCCATGAACAGCGGATGCCTTCACAGAAAAACGTTAAAACAGCACATCTACAGGTACAGCTTTGAAAATATGCTCTAAAATCCCCTCCTAATTTGGACCCAAATGACTTTGGCTCGCAAAATGGACGGGTTTTGGACGGGTTGCCAGCGGTGTACCCTGGTTCCTCCTCTCAGCAACGGTGCAAAGGCTATTCCCGCATCTGCGCAGGCACTATGGTGTTGGCCGTGTGAGGGCCTTAACCTATCGGAAATAGAGTGTTTGACATTAGGTCTATCACTACGGATGAATGGAGTTACTCTCAGCTATTGCTGCTCTGGGATTATCATACCCGAGGATAGTGGAGCTGTGTTTTGTATAGCTAAACCCAAGTCTCCCGACCGTCTGGGGGTAAATCCTCTAGACATGCCCAAAACCCCTTATCGGGCGAGTGAAGGAAACCACTCTCAATAACCCACCATGCTCTATCACCCCACCCTCACATCATCATATGTACATCATGTATCTCGTCAATGGACTGCACTGGTTTTAGTGTATTACAATGTCACTTAAATGACATTTAAAATTGGTGTCAAAAAGTGGCACTAAGCATTATTCTACGACTACTACTGTGTCTCCATCTGCCTGAGGCCAGGTACATTAAGTAGTCAGGTTGTCCATCTACATTTCCAATTCCTCCTGTCGGTTCATGCAAATTTAAGGGCGGGGGCCCTAGGGTAGTGGCTAGCACCGCTGCCTTTCGCGTCAGAGTTCGGGGTTCGGTTCCCGGTCTTGGCGGTTTGAAAGAAACAAAAATGTTTCTTCCCCATCCACGTGTGAAAGTCAGTATTGTGGGGAGCCTCCGTGACCGAGAGGAAGGGTGCTCGGTCCAGACCGCCAGGGCTCGAATTTCGAATCCTGTGTCTGGAGGACAGTGTCATCTCAATCATCTCACCATCCTCAGGAGGTGCCCAGCTTAGCCTATATGTGCACAAAGGTGGCCTAAAGCCAGATTCATTTCATTTCATGCAAATTAAGCTCTGCAGCTGAGACATAATCGTCGGCACCTTTTTAGTTTTTAAAGTAAAGTTATGATATTTGGTGATTTTAATGTACGTATAGGCAGGCCTACAATTTACGATGTTCATGACAGTTGAGGTCAGAAGGTATAAACAGTCATTATAAATTGATGGTAATTATATTTTATATAGCCCTACCTAATTATATATATCTAAGGTGGTCTATATTGTGAATACATGAGCATTTGCCTGTATGTCGTTGCTGCAGTAAATATTTTTCTACTGATATTATCGCTGTTATTACGTTTTTGTTTTGATCGTGCCCTCATAATGCGTAATCCACGTACAGAATTAATCCACAGAGAACGTTTGGCTAGCAATGTAGTTTCACACTATTTTCTGTTCAGAAATGTAGGGCCTACTTGTTGGTGTGGTTGAGTAGTGGCGGCCATCTTGGATTTATGCACGACGGCGACTTCTATTTTTAAAAATTATGCCGGAAATGAGTTTCTCATGGTCAATTTAGTTAGAAAAGTGGTATTATACATATTTCTAGGCCAAAATGTGAAAAAGTTATATTTCCACTATGGCCCTTGGCGGCCATTTTGAAAAACGTGAATAACTAAAATTGCCCAAGGGTGACACCTCCACACCCTCCGGAATCTTCAAACAGTGGGTCTGGGCAGCAGTATTCTGCAAAGAAAAAAACTATATACTCCAAGTCCAGGTATACCACCATGGCTTCCGGACTAGTACGCCTACATCTGTATCACAACAGCATGTAGTCCGGCAGCCATGGTGGTATACCTGGACTTGGAGTATATAGTTTTTTTCTTTGCAGAATACTGCTGCCCAGACCCCCTGTTTGAAGATTTCGGAGGGTGTGGAGGTGTCACCATTGGGCAATTTTAGTTATTCACGTTTTTCAAAATGGCCGCCAAGAGCCATAGTGGAAATATAACTTTTTCACATTTTGGCCTAGAAATATGTATAATACCACTTTTCTAACTAAATTGACCACGAGAAGCCCATTTCCGGCATTATTTTTTAATATAAAAGTCGCCGTCGTGCATAAATCCAAGATAGCCGCCACTACTCAACCACACCAACAAGCAAGCCATGGATCTCTGAACAGAAACAAGTGTGAAACTAAATTGCTAGCCAAACGTTCTCTGTGGATTAATTATGTACGTGGATTAAGCGAGATCATATATAATAAAAATTATGAGAGCACGATCAAAACAAAAACGTAATAACAGCAATAATATTGGTAAAAAAATATTTACTGCACCAACGACATGCATGCAAATGCTTATGTATTCGCCATATAGACCACCTTAGATATATATAATTAGGTAGGGCTATATAAAATATAATTACCATCAATCTATAATGACTGTTTATACCTTCTGACCTCAGTTGTCATGAACATCGTAAATTGTAGGCCTGCCTGTACGTACATTAAAATCACCAAACATCATAAGTTTACTTTAAAAACCAAAAAAGGTGCCGATGATTATGCCTCAGCTGCAGAGCTTAATTTGCATGAACCGACAGGAGGAATTGGGGATGGCCGTACAGACATACTATACATGTAGATGGACAACCTGACTACTTAATGTACCCGGCCTCAGGCAGATAGAGACACAGTAGTAGTAGTAGAATAATGCTTAATGCCATTTTTTGACACCAATTTTAAATGTCATTTAAGTGACATCGTAATACACTAAAACCAGTGCAGTCCATTGATGAGATACATGATGTACAGATAACGATGTGAGGGTGGGGTGGTATAGCATGGTGGGTTATTATTCACTCGCCCGATAAGGGGTTCTGGGCATGTCTAGAGGATTTACCCCCAGACGGTCGGGAGACTTGGGTTTAGCTATACAAAACACAGCTCCGCTATCCTCGGGTATGATAATCCCAGAGTAGCAATAGCTGAGAGTAACTCCATTCATCCGTAGTGATAGACCTTAATATGTCAAATACTCTATTGCCGGTAGGTTAAGGCCCTACCACGGCCAACACCATAGTGCCTGCGCAGATGCGGGAACTGCTATTGCACCGTTGTTGAGAGACGAGGGTACGCCGCGGGCAACCCGTCCAAAACCCGTCGATTTTGCGAGCCAAAGTCATTTGAGTCCAAATTAGGAGGGGATTTTAGAGCATATTTTCAAAGCTGTACCTGTAGATGTGCTGTTTTAAAGTATTCCTGTGAAGGCATCCGTTGTTCTTGGAGGCAATGAGCACAGTTATGGGGCAATGGTCAGGTGCTTGCTTGCCAGCCCACTGATTATGCCTACCTTCTGTCATGGTAGAGAATTGTAGCTGACCATAACTAGCCCTGAATACAAGTCTATTTCGCCGGAGCTGCATAGCTCGGCGGATAGCCTTGTATTCAGGGCTAGACCATAACGTGCTGCCAAAAATGTAGTTGTTTGTTCAAAAATGTCCGTGATTTACTGAGTTTGGTCACATATGCGACAAAACAAACAACCAGCTTGAACACGTATTTATCTTCAGTGCAGTTACCTTTCCCACGTCATACCAACGGGTGACTGTACATGTATCGTACACTGATATGACATGCCGACCAATATAACTATCAGGTACGATTAGCTTGTACTTCTCAACTTTTATATCTATGATCCCCAATCGGAGATTCCATGAACATATCCATTGAGAATTTCTCCAAAATGGCACAGGAGCAAACTAAAAACACCTGTGTCATCTGAGACAACACTACTTACCCCATGACTAATTTCTTTCTCAGTGCACAGCAAGTGCCTAATAACGATATTCTGATTCTTCGTGCGAGGTGCTTACATCTGGTCTAAGTATTATATCATCATGACTACTTTCTGTTGGCACATTATCATCACCAGCGATTACAAGTTGGATGGCATCATGGAGAAGTGGGCTAACCCACATTTAAAAAACAATATAAATATATGTCATTGATAGCAGCAACTTGATCAATATACGAGTTTCACATTGAGGGTTAGACCATTTGGTCACTGATTTTGTTATCTTTTTGTGTTAATTTGTATTTATTCGTTTTATCCTGTACTTCATGTTACTTCGCGATTTTTTCTCAAAATCGTCAAAATGTGGGTTAGCCCACTTGTGCATGATGCCATCCAGTTGATGTGTCGATTTGTACAGGTCATGGAACACTGTATCCTCTTCAATGTAGGCCCCTATTTGATGATGGCTCTGATTAGTTTGTATTTAATTTTCATTAACCGTGAGGATCACATTTTTAGCAGGAAGAAGTGCATTGCTAACCAGTTTGTGGACCGCATAATCTTGCATTTCTCTTAAGGCTGAATTCTTTGCATCTATCCAATATTAGATTCTCATTCACATTGACGGAAATGAGCTTAGTAGAAAGAAATGACCTAAATTTTGTAGTGAAGTCATCGACAGTTCATTTAGTAGGCCAAGCTATTGTCCACATCACTACTGAACCATCGACCACCAAGCTAGTGGCATTCACAGTTCTACGACATATGTCTCCCTGAAGTTGTTAAGGTTACACTTTGATTTAGTTATCTTCGTTTCAAATGGAGTGTCAAACATAGCAGTTGCGAATGGAGCCAGTTTGTGTACCAATATATCATTAATATTGATACTTCTGGGACTTGATTGGAGAACCCATAAATTACTGCAGGGTCATACACCATTTCAGTACCAAGTTTCAACGGTTTTCCAATCCAAGTAAATGTTACAATCTGCTTGGTGATTGGATCGCGAAAACCTTCAGACCAATTAGCTTCAAATATATACATAAATGTTATGCCAATTTCTATAGCTCTATCTAAGTTTTTATCATGTAATGATATTATGTTACTGGTGGTGCATTTTTTTTCGTGAAGAAAACCGGTCTTTAGAGTCATCTAAAATCCTTGTTGAAAACTGTTCTTTATGCTTATTTTGAATCTGAATTGTTACATTGGCATCCATAGTTTGAAGACCATATCCAGTCCTGCGCAAAAATGTAGGCTAAACGACCATGTCTATAGGCCTACATACCTGGCTTCACCTCCCCCTACTCCCCCCCCCCCCCAGCACTATGCTAGTACCTCATATAATTTGACACGATAGACAGCCTAGCTGCATATTTCCTGGTGCAAAGCATGTAGGGTAACATCTGTTCAACCGCAGCTATTATTATGTAAAGGGCAATCTGATTCCCGTTCAGCACGTACATATATATATTATCATGATCATAACAGGTTTTATTAGGAGATCCACCCAAATCTTTGAAATTGTGCTCTTGTTGGCAATATGTGCCAACAGCTGCATCAGATCAGACATGCAAACCAGTTTAAATTTGTCAATGGCTTGATATATGGGAACTGATGAACTTGAAGCCTGACCAATGTTTTGGAGAAAATAATTGTATTGGGACTAGTGTATGCTATAGTCCTAGATTAGTCTATATTAGAGTCTAGTGCTATGCCCCCAAATGTGATAGCCTTTGTAAAGGCAGTAGTAGGCTTAGAAAGTTGTATACCGGTACCAGGTACCTGTACCTAAACGTCATACTTCTAATGATACAAAATGTGAATTGCCAATGTAGTGGTGGCGGCCATCTTGGATTTATGCCTGAATTAAGCTTTTAAATAGAAAAATTATGCCGGAAATGAGTTTCTCGTGGCCAATTTAATTGGAAAAGTGGTATTATACATATTTCTAGGGCAGAAAGTGAGAAAGTTACATTTCCACTGAGGCTATTGGCGGCCATTTTGAAAAACGTGAATAACTAAAATTGCCCAAGGGTGACACCTCCACACCCTCTGGATTCTTCAAGTGGGGGGTCTGGACAACAATATTCTGCAAAGAAAAAAACTATATACTCCAAGTCCAGGTTAGAGCAAAATAAGGGACTTGGCTGCCGGACTAATGGCCGCAACGTCACTTTTTCGTGAATTGAATAACAGAGACACGATAGCCCACAATATTGCAAATCTTGTATGTGGACATTTGATTTTTTGTAATCAAGTAAGATATACCGTTGGAAAAATCACAAAAATATATTTTCACACAATATGCAACCCGCCTTGTCGAGTTTTAAATAAAACATGCTTTTAAAAAATATGTATAGAATAGATGTTTCATAACTGCCCAGTGAACACAAAACATTTGTATAACATTTGTACAACTTTGACATTTGTGCAGCATTGTAGGCCTACAAATGTTATACAAAATGTTCTGTTTGTTGGGTTGGGCATATAGGCCTATGTAACACGCACACACAATAGTCTACCGGTATGAGTTGAATAAGACTAGTAGCTGAATACTGTTTCTTTTCAAGAATATATATCTCATGCTCAACATCACTAAAATAAAGATTTCCCACAGTCTAGTTTCAGTTTGTAATAAATTGTCACAAAAATTGGGGTCAATTGGTAAGCCACATAACCTGATAACAAGTACCGGTAGGCCTAACACAATATAACTGCACATAGCAAGACTGTGATCATGCGACTAGAGAAACCATGCAACACGGCCATTATTGTTATTCATCATGCATGCAGTATAGAGACTACATGGTATACTCGAGGTAACATAATTACATTATACTCATGTTTCCTAGCAATATCATACCAGAAGGTGTGTTCAGCTCTGGAAACCTAAAATCACATGCTAAAATAAATTATCGTTTCTCCCTTTCTCTATTTAACCCTTGAAGCGCTGGAATATTTATATTCAAAATAAGAGATCACGGGGATTTTCACTTTGAAACCATTTTAAATGTCTTAGTTTAGAGGTCTTTCCGCTTCATTTCAATACCTACGTTAAAGGGTCTACGGCCATTATACTTTTTATTTTATTTTCAGTGCCGGGATAGACTTCAGACGTCAGAATTTGAGGCGTGGCACAACACTTATAGTAAGACGAACCTTGTCTGTAGAGCATGAAATGTTGATTCATCATCAGACACTCACTGGCAACTAAAGCCGAGTCCACATAGTAGGCCTACGATTTATCTTTAGGATTTTGTGCGGTACCGATTCAACATATTTATTAGGATTTCCAAATTGCAGTAGTAGGCCTATGTAGCAAGTTTATATGTTTCCGTGGTGTCGTCAATATGCCATTTCCCTACCAAAATCAACGCAAGCGACTATTCTGTCTCAGTGAAAGCCTACTGTTCTACTATATATAGGCCTACTGTATATAAAGTATATCCTTTGTATAATAATTTGTACATTTTGATGTAGAAAGAAATAATTATTCTGAGACAACAGATTATTCCTGGATGTAAGCCCATAAATAATATTTTATCCGTCGCGTGATTTCATTTTGCCGAAAATAACTAGGCCCCATACAGTTTCTGGCGTAAACATACCATTTAATGGGGCTATACAGATTTGGGCAATAACACATCCTTTCTGAATAGACACAATGCTCGAGATAGCCAAAAAGTTTTAACAAACTATCTGTC
The DNA here is from genome assembly GCA_964017125.1 of Flabesymbios commensalis. NCBI lineage: Eukaryota > Metazoa > Annelida > Polychaeta > Terebellida > Flabelligeridae > Flabesymbios > Flabesymbios commensalis. The sequence goes on from OZ024915.1 coordinate 8,999,490, forward strand.
ACTGTCAAAAACACGAAAACCTTCTTTTTGCACAGCACACTAATCTAGGCCCAATGTTCGACACACAAAGCAGCCTTTGAATGAACACATAATACAGCTGGGTAATTTTATTGACCCTTGAAGATGCAGTACGTGTGAATTTTATACCCTTAGATATGCCACAATTGTCATCTCTTGAAAATACAGAAATCTGTACAACACTAATACACCATGTACACGGAAAGTTATCCTGGTCCAGTTTAGTCATAATTTATATGTGCAAAAAAGTGTCCGAATACCCCAATCATTCGTTCTCTTATTCGCCCATTTATTCCCCCCCCCTGATGATATATATTATCAACGAATGTCTGAAATATTATTAAGTAATTACCATTTTTATAATATTACATAAACATTCTCTTCAATGCAAGGAAATACCAAAGGCAGTTACTAAAATTACATTCTGGCACAGAGTAAACTTCGGTTTGTTAAATAAATGTGTTTTTTGATGACAATATATAACGATAGTGTGGAAGTTTAAAAAAATCTGTGATTCAAACGTCAATATCACATTTTTGAACCTCCACTCGAGTCCGGACCTCAAACATGTCGAACATGAAGTTATATAATCATATTATTAAGAATGCTGCCACAAAAAAAACACGTGAAGGTTACAATTTTGGTTTTAATTTTAGCAGTCAAAGAATGTAATATGACAAAACTTATTAAACTGTTATGCTCACCACTTCTAAAACATGTAACTTGATTTATATTATGTTACTAGCATCATTATATACATGTGCATTGCATTCATTTGTCTGATATAACAATACCAGTCAGAATTATTAATATATTGCTGCTTATATTTTCGGAACTATCCTTTCTCTAAATATATATCGAAGAAGAAGTCAATTAAAAGCAAAGTTGTGTTTCTGAGAGTGGTTCTCTGGCCCAACTCTTGAAAAAGGCTTCGACTTTGGATTCACGTTTCACACACGTTTTGCCAAACCATAAATAACTGCATCTCTATATCTATCTTGTATTATTTGTAAGTGTAATATTGAGGTATCATTGAATTAAATGTACCGATAACAGTTTTCATAAGGTTATTAACATAACGTATATCACATAATTATATGACAAAAATAATTTGATGGATAACGACTTTACACAATCATGATAGCTATAATAGCTCTTTAGATAATAATTTTTTTTCATTCCAGCTTAATTTTCTTTCATTTCAGATTAACTCATTTAATTCTCATTTAAATTGTATAATGTACCGTACATTTATTTATTATGAAAATTATTCTGCAATAAATTAATATGATTTATCGTAGTAGGGCAGTAACTCTAACGCTAAGTAGCTCAAGGCCAGACCATACACGGTTAAGGTCATCTTAACTTCAAACACACTAAATATTGAGTAATTTTTTCAGACATACGTGCTACAAGGATACACTAGGCCTGCTCTTAACTTACATTCCAGGCATTTAACAACAGCAATGAAAGATCCAGATGGTACTGCCGCCTTTTGCCATCACCATAATATTATGACCAATGTTAGTTTCAACTCTCCCAAATTGGAAGAAAAATATAGGCCTACCTGCAAGAATGAATTGATGCTACAAATGAATAAAATATCTTTTGCGGAGGATAATTTAGATCCCATGACAACTAAATGCCAGGATTGCGTAATATTTGTTTTATGTACGAAGAACTATTATTGGACTTTGCAATGACCTTAGGTTGTCCTTGGTATGATATTTGTTTGTTACTGTAAAGGCCAAACCTGCAACCCGAACCGATATAAATCTTTATTTTCTTTAGCATACCTCTTTCCATTAATGTGTGAAACATTACATTTTTACGTCAAATTGTGCAAGTGCTTGAGGACGGGTGTGAAAACAGTATGATATGACCTTGTTCTTGACCTTTTGCTAATAATCTATATATAACACCGAGTTAATAATACCTATAGGCATATGTTGACCTGTGTAAATATCTAAATATGACAAATAGTTCAGATCAGTTATTCTTTTACTTTTCTAATTTGGTATGTAACACATGACATCATTTAGCATTTTTGGCCTCCAGAAGTTTTAGTTGCGCATTTGACGTCTTGCAATTCAGAATTATGCGCAGAATATACCAGATTGGAATTAATTTATTAAGATTTCTTTTGATTTGGAATTGAAATGACATTATAAAGCACCCATCGGGAAAGGGACCCTCAGTGTATCTGAACAATTACGCTTGGTTCATATTCTAACCTATCATGCAGCTAGTTATGTTTATGGGTGATGAGTAGGCTTACTACACGCATATAATGAATAGATGTGTCGGTATGTAATTTACTTGGGAATATATATAATAAAGCTTATCGTAGCATTTCAGGCAATATAATGATGTCGAATGATGGTAGGATTTGTTTTATTGTAGTTCCTGATAAAAAATATTATGGAAAATATGACTTCAGTGATTTCATGGCAGCCATTTTGAATTTCATGTTTTACAAAAAAAACATCCACAAGGATGAGCGCTCCACATCCGCCCATATATCTCCATAGGGGAACCAGACAAGCATGATCAAAACAGGAAAGAAACTATCAGCCAAAACAATGTTAGCCGCAGTTTCACTGCGATATCCGCTTGTTTTTGTTCATATTTGCATAAATATAGACTTTATTTTTCTAAAAACTAATGAAAGAATTGGCTTTCTCATACCTGAAAACATAAGAATAGACATATTATTTATGTCTCTAGCGTATTCGTAAATATGTTTAATTTTATATACTTTGGCGGCCATCTTTAATTTCGCCATTTGAGACCTTTTATCGACCTATAAAAAATGCAATCCCTTTTTTCTTGATTTTCATGATATTTTGAGTCAGAATCAAGTGAAAAATCAATTTTAACAGACAAATTGCACGAAAGTGTTATATGGGACATATGAGCCTACACTATAGGAACGTTTGTTTAAAGCATAATTCAGATATGAGGATTTAGCCGGCCATGTTCTCAATGCATTAAAAAATAAGTTTATTTGACTTTAAATGACATTGAAATGACCTTGGTGTCATCTTACATCTATGCCACATTAAAACTCTGAGGGTTATACAGCTATGTGCCAAGTTTTATGAAGCCGCTTCTAATGGTTGCTTATGAGGGTCTACTTGTAATATTACATTACGATTTTTGTTAAATAAACTCATGTTCCAGAGGTATGTCTTTGTGGGGAATTTGAACAAAAAAGAGTTTTAACTATTTTCCTCGAATTATTTTACGGGAGATTTATGCCCATACACATGGGGTGTCTTATGGTGGTATTTTAGAAAAAACGACTGCGATGTTCCGAGTCATCCCCAAAACGGGGTAAATAGGAACATTAACATTTTGTCTACCGCAGTCCCTTATGGGCATAACCCAAACATGGGGTGAACAGAAACAAACAAGTATATTTAAAACAAACAACTGAACATTTCCCACAAATATATGGAATCTTCATAATAAAATAGAATAGGATGAATAGGAACGGTAGGGTGACTAGAAACGAACAGCAAAAAGAATGGAAGCTGCTAACAAGGCTTTAAAATGTAACTGCGCCGATTTGTTATGCATTGTTGTGGCGCAGTATCTTGGTGGTGCTGCATTCATATTCACCCCGTTTTTCATCGAAAAATATCACCTGAAACACAAACAAGTTGCCTTTCTGGGGGATAAATGTCAGGGAGCCACACATTTTCAAAATAGATACCCGGCAAGATAATAGTTATCAATTTTTTCTTTTGTAGTTACTTAGTGTAGGCTTATAGTATCCCGAGATATGGAAAAGTGCTGTTTGTCAAAATGTAACACTTGCAGACGATGTCAAAACGTGATCAGTGACCAAAACATAGTTTCAGAATGCATTATACTATTACCAAAGCGTCTTGTTACAAGCAGGATACCTAAGTTATGTGAGTTCCATATTGATATTTTTAATACTACGGTAGGCCCAATATAATCAGGAGAAATCTTCAGCCGTATATTGGAGTAGGAGGTGACATGAGCCTTTTTCTGAAAAAAGATATTTCTGCGGCCATTTTGTTTATGCTAATTATAAAAAATGCTCAAGACTTATGCGGATTCAGCAACCGAATATTCAATCCTTGTCATCTCTACCAGCATAATCCACCAAGAAAAAAACTATAGACCATATTGCATGTCAACCATAGTGGCTGCCGGACTATGATTTAAAATTATCTGTTTATTGAAATAATTATATTAAAGGGACAGAATGAAGCCAAAATTATCATTATTTTTTTTTGTTCCTTGATATGACAATATATGTCAACATGTGCTTAAATCAACTAGAATTGCATCAGTTTATTTATCCCCCGCCCGTAGGAGAAGGGGGATTTTAGTCCTGCCAGGATTCTGTCCGGCGTCTGGCGTCCGGCGTCACGTTTTCTTGTGGGCGCAAAAACTCAAAAACTGCTGGTCAAATCTTTTTGAAATTTTAACATGACATTCGTAGCAACATGAGGATGTGCAAGTGATTTTTTAGAGATGCTACCAAAAATCAAAATGGCCGCCAGAGGGCAACTTACAAATTTTTTGTGGGTGCAAAAATTCTGAAACTTAAAGTCAGAAATTATTCAAATTTTACTATAACATTCCCCATGATATGGAGATGTGCAGGTGACTTTTTCAAAGTTTTACTGAAATTCAAAATGGCCGCCACAGATCAATTTTAATTTTTTGAGGGTGTAAAAACTCGAAATTTGTTTGTTAATTGTTTTTTTTAATTTCAACATCACATTCCTAGCAACATGGGGATGTGCAAGTGATTTTTTAAAGATGCTACAAAATTTCAAAATGGCCGCCAGAGGTCAACCCCAAATTTTTTTGTGGGCGCAAAAACTACAAAACTTAAAGAAAGAAATTATCTAATTTTACTATCACATTTCCCACGATATGGAGATGTGCAAGTGATTTTTTTAAGGTTTTACTGAAATTCAAAATGGCCGCCATGGATAAACTTCATATTTTCTTGTGGGCGCAAAATCTAAAAAATTGAAATCAGTAATAATGTACATTCACATTACTCACCATCTGGAAATGTGCATGTGATTTTACTGAAATTTAAAAAGGCCACCACAAATCAACTTTTTAAATATTTGTGACCGCAAAAAGTCTAACTTAATTTATGGCGGGGGATGATATGGGACTTTAGTCCTATTGTTAAAATCGTGTATTATGCGTCTACCAGCTAAACGAGAAATAAGGACAATTTTATTTTTAGACATGCATGTCCAAAATAAGAAAATGACCTAAAATAAATAGGGTTTTCGACACAGTTGCTAGACTATTTTTTTTATAGGCCTATATACAATAGCCTACCATAGCGAACGAAAATTTAAAAGACAATTCTAGTTTAGGCCTATGGCTTGTTCACATAAACTAGTCCAGTAGATTTTGACAAAAGCGTGTTTCGCGGTATGAACGATGTTTTATGATTGATTTTGATAGCATGGGATGTCCCCATAAAAAATCAGCCGGGTGCCACTTTGGCATCCTTGGGCGGAATTTTTTAAGGGCAAAAACAAAATGGCCACCATAGGCCCTATATTTCAAGGTCAAATATGATTCTTTAACAAATGAGGCGCCAGGGATAAGTGTTATACGCCATGTTCATGTGATTTTGACTAGGCAATCTATTTATTGTATTGTTTTTATGTCTCAAGGTCATCTTCAAGGTTAAATAAGCAAAATACCAATTTTAACAAATAAAGCTAGGAACATGTGTAATATCTCTTTTTCATGGGATTTTGTCTGAAAAATTCACTTATGGTAATATTTTGTTGATCCAAGGTAATCTTCAAGGTCAAGAGGTCATTTCAAAGGTCAAAGACAAAATGGCCGTCAGATATTTCAAGGGCACATATGATTTTTCAACAAATGAAGCCAGGAACAAGTGTAATACCTTATTTTCATGTGATTTTGACTGGGAAATCCATTTCTTCTACTATTTTTATGATTCAAGGTATTGCCCCTTCACCCGTTTCTTTCTCATTCGTTCAGTTCCTCTGGAAACTTTTATTTAGTGTCTTACACAATTTTACGTGAACTTCGCTATTATATATAATTACTTGCTGTTTTTAGTCCGAAAATGGCTTTTATTTAAGATTTATTTTCCTTTTCCCCATCAGCCATATCTTCCCATGCAATCAATACCCGTTTCAGTTGCTATGTAACTTTATTTCCTATTTGACGTAAATTTACGTAAACTAACGGCTTTTGCAATTATATCTAATTAGGGGATATGTTCTCAACTTGCAAATCGCCTTTATTGGCGATTTTACATTACCTTGCCCCTTCAGCCGTATTTGCTGATGCAATTTAGGCGGGGGCCCTAGGGTAGTGGTTAGCACCGCTGCCTTTAATGCCAGAGTTCGGGGTTCGGTTCACGGTCTCGGCGGTTTGAAAGAAACAAAAAATGTTTCTTCCCCATCCACGTGTGAAAGTCAGTATTGTGGGGAGCCTCCGTGACCGAGAGGTAGCGTGCTCGGCCTCAGAGCGCCAGGGCTCGAATTTCGAATCCTGTGTCTGGGGGACAGTGTCATCTCAATCATCTCACCATTCTCAGGAGGTTATCCTGGCCCAGTTTAGCCTATATGTGCACAAAGGTGGCCTAAAGCGCGATTAATTTCATTTTGCTGATGTAATTTATGCCAATTTCAGTGTCTCTCTCATTTTTTATTAATGATTAAGATTCAGATTTTGCAGTTTTTAAAATGCAAATCCCTTCTGTTGACGCCTTGATATTTCCTCGTCTCTCCAAATATATTTCCTCATGCAATTTATACCCATTTCTGTATCTCTGTAATCTGTATAATGTATTTCCTATTTTTATATAATTTTATATGGAATAAGGGCATTTGCAATTATAACTAATTACCTCCGTGTTATTCTAGCATGAAAACAGCTTTTAATTTCCCTTGCCCCTTAAGCCGTATTTTGTCATGCAATATATTCCCACTTCATAATAATTTAATGGCTGTATTTTATTGATACCTTACATGATATATATCTCTTAAAATTAAGTGTAATAATTACACAGGTTTAATTTTTTTTTTAACTAAAGCTAGATTTTAATGATGCCTGATAACTATCTTGCCCTCTCAGCCGTTTCTTTCTGATTCGTTCAGTTCCTCTGGTGACATTTATTTAATGTCTTACAAAATTTTACGTGAACTACGCAATTATGTCTAATTACTTGCTGGTGTTAGTCCGAAAATGGCTTTTATTTAAGATTTAAATTCCCTTTCCCCATCAGCCATAATTGCTTATGCAATCAATACCCGTTTTAGTTTCTATGTAATTTTGAAACTTCATTTCCTATTCAACGTAAACAGGTGAATTTACGTAAACTAACGGTTTTTGCAATTATATCTAATTAGGGCATATGTTCTTAACATGCAAATCGCTTTTATTGATGAATTTACATTTACTTGCCCCTTCAGCCGTATTTTCTGTTGCAATCTGTGCCAATTTCAGCGTCTCTCCAATTTTTACCTTGTATTTCACATTTTTCATAATTTTATATGAAATAAGGGCATTTGCAATTATATCTAATTACTTTCGTTTTATTCTACTTTGTTCGAAAATAGCTGTTATTGAAATTTTAAAATCCCTTGCCCTTTAAGCTGTATTTTGTCTTACAATTAATACTCAGTTCATAATAATTTAAAAATATATATTTTGTTTATCAGGTCAAAATTAAATGCAACATTTCCAGAGGTTTGCTTTCTGTTTCTTTTAATAAAAGGTATTTTAACCTAAGAGTTTACTATTTTACATGAACTGAGAGCCTTTGCAATTATATCTCATTATTTTAGTTTTTTCGTCTTTTATTTTAGCATGAAAATAGCTGTTATTGATTATTCAATTTCCCTTGCCCCTTCAGCCGTATTTTGCAATGTAATCATTTCCGATTCAATTCCACTATAATTTTAATTTATTTACCACTTGACATAATTTTACATGAAATAGGGGTCACTGTAATCATATATAATTAAGCAGCCCTCGCCGACGCGAGCTGATTACTGTATTCCACATGGTCCGCCGCCGCCGCCGCAGTTATTTGTTTTCAAGATAGCTACTAATCTATCAACTTCTGCTTCCTCATACTTCACATAGCCATCACATACCACTGGGGAATTGTTTTGGTGACATTTTGCTCCCCATATCATCAACCCTTTAATTATGGCCACTAAGGAAAAAATGCTCGTTAGCGCATTTTGGGAAAAAGTTGCCATCAGATCTTCTTTTAATATGGCAAATATGTTCAGCTATATCAGCCAATGACCTGACTCACTTTTGGATCAAACAATTTCAAAATGCATTTTGAATTTGGTAATATTTACTTAACTCAAGAAATGCAAAATGATTGGACCATGAATATAAAACAAAATGTAATGTCTCACACAAGGATAATTACCCCATTACAAATTTCACACTAAAAAGTACAAAATGGACGCCAGTCGGCCCTTTTCTTTCTTTTTTCCCTATACCGGAAATCTTGATTGATAGCTGATCTACAAATTTCTGTTTCCTCATACTTTACATATCTATCATATACCACTGGGGATTTGTTTTGACATTTTGATCCTCATATAATCAACCCTTTAATTACTAGGGCCACTTACAAGGGAATACTTGTTAACGTTTCAGGAAAAAGTTTCCAGCAGATCTTCTTATTTGGCAAATATGCACAGCAATGTCAGACCTGATTAACTTTTGGGAGAAAACAATTTTAAAATAGTGGTCGAGCGATAACGGAGGGCTGCGTTCCTGTTCGTTTCCGAACAACTCTTTCTAGTTACTTCCATTTTTCTGTTTTTAGTATCGATTTAAATATTTTTTGCCCCTTCAACGTTTTTTTCTAGTATGATCTGTCCCCATTTTATAATAATTGAAAATTCTACATTTTATTGTTTTTTACATGAGATATAGGCCCTACATCTTAAAATAAAATGTAATAATACGTTTTGTTTCAATGACTTCAAAAAATAACTGTTTTGTATGCGTTCGGTCATTTCTTCTGGTCATTATTTGCCTTAATATTTTACATGGAATAAGTTTCTTTAAAATTGTATGTAATTACTTCCGTTATAGGAGTCACAAAGCCAAAATTGGCTCCCCTTTTTTGCTAAATTATTTGAAAATTCCTCTAATTTGGCCAAAATATGCCAAAAAAATCTTGGGGCAGGCCTCCGCAGCCCCGGCACACCCCTTTTTTCATATTCTGAATCCGCCCATGGCTTATGCGTGACTGATCGAGTGAATATTGCTTCAGGTCGCTTTCTGCACAATCATAGTAATATCGCGACAGAAGGAAGCCAGCGGCCGGGGCTATCAATCAATCAATCAATCAATCAATCAATCAATCAATCAATCAATCAATCAATCAATCAATCAATCAATCAATCAATCAATCAATCAATCAAACAATCAATCAATCAATCAATCAATCAATCAATCAATCAATCAATCAATCAATCAATCAATCAATCAATCAAACTTCTATAGCGCCTATATCCTCAGCGGACCGAGCTCAGAGGCGCATACATCCTTAGCGTGATCATGTGTCATAATCGAGGCCAAAGCAGGTTCGTCAACAGGGAGCCGGGCTGCTGAGGGGCTAGGGTGGGAAAGCCAGGTCAAATAGGTGAGATTTAAGTAATTTTCAGAATGTTAGGATTGTTTTGGCATTACGTATTGGTCCATAAGGCTGGACCAGATATAGAGAAAGCGCTTAACCCAGTCTTAGTCTTTATACGAAAAACAACAAATCTATTTGAATTTGTGGAGCATAGATATTTTGAGCATTTTGGTCGAACAAGTAAGTCGGCCAGATATACAGGTTGGTTGTCTTTCAGGGTTCGGAAAGATATTGCGCATATTTTAAAATGAATGTGAAAGTTGACAGGAGCCAATGTGATCGTTTTAGAATTGGAGCGGAACGACTAAATCGTGGGGGGCTTTGGTTACCACTCTTGCAAGGCAGTTCTGAACACGTTGTTATCTAGCGATATCCTTTTCTGGCATATTGTGAAAAAGTGAGTTACAATAATCTAACTTACTATTGACGAGTGCCACTGCTATTTGCTTGGCAAGATCTAAGGATAGTCTTTTTCGAATTCGACACAGGTCACGGATATGATAGAAGCATGCCATACATGTTTGGGATATGTGTTTTCGGAAATTCAGGATACTGTCGAATACTACACCAAGATTTTTAGCTGATGTAGATGGATTTGTGTCTTGACCTAGAATTAAGCATGGGAAATAATTCAAGAATTTTTCTCGTTGAAGTTTGGTCCCAATAAGACGAAATTCTGTCTTGCTAGGATTAAGCTTCAGCTTAGACCCTGTCATCCAGGCCGACACACCCATTAAACAATGTTGCAACTTTGCAAGGGACTCCTTAGCGTTTGAAACTGATAGAGACATGTAAATTTGAGTATCATCGGCATAGATATGGTTTATGTCAAAACTAGAGATTATAGCGCCGCTGAGTGGTGTAGTGTATAAAGTAAAAAGCACTGGTCATAGCACAGAGCACCGTGGAACTTCACATGAGAGTGTGACTTTATCTGACAGAGTGTCTTTAATGTTTACGGATTAGTGCCTATTTTGCAAATAAGAAGAAAGCCAAATTTTAGCCTGGCCAGATATTCCATACCAATCAATCTGTTAATGTAGCGTGGTCAATGGTATCGAACGCGGCCGACAAGTCAAGCGAGGTCAGATCTGTAACTTCACCCTTGTCCATTCTAATTTCGATTGATCGTTATGCACTTTCAGTAGAGCCGATTCTGTAGAATGATGTTTCCTGTAGGCTGATTGTAATGGATTAGATAGATGGTTATTTTTTATATGAGCTTGCAGCCGATTAGCTATCATCTTTTCTAAGATTTGGGAATTGAAACTTAAGTTGGATACAAGCCTGTAATATTTCAGCTCATTTTTAGGAAGATATGTTTTTTTTAAAGTAGTGGTCTTACATGAGCTTCTTTGAAATTTTGCGGAAATGTACTAGTTTCCATTGAAATGTAATTGATGTCAGTGATGGGAGTTAATAATATGTCAAGACAATTGTTTCAACACGCTTGTAGGGATAGGGTCCATATCACATTCTTTTGACGATGAGCTCAAAATAAGCTTTTTAATTTATCTTCTGACGCACGTTCAAAAACGTTCATTTTGGATCTAATTTCTGGTTTTTGCACTTGTGGAATATTCTGTTGTTTATCTGGAAATTTGGAACGGATATTTTCAATTTTATCCACAAAATACCTAGAGAAATGATCACAAAGTGATTTTACTGATGTGAATTCTGGCAGAGCAGGAGATGAAATTCTATGCAGAATGTTTTTTATTGAGTTCCATAGGCGACGGGGATTGTCCGAATTTTATGAAATAACATCAGCTAAATATTTTTAGTCAGCTTGTGTCATCATTCTGTTACACAAGTGGCATTGAAGTTTGTAATGAGAACGACCTAGATGTGTGCGAGATCTGCTCCATGTTGAATTGAAACTTAAGTTGGATACAAGCCTGTAATATTTCAGCTCATTTTTAGGAAGAGATGTTTTTTTTAAAGTAGTGGTCCTACATGAGCTTCTTTGAAATTTTGCGGAAATGTACTAGTTTCCATTGAAATGTAATTGATGTCAGTGATGGGAGTTAATAATATGTCAAGACAATTGTTTCAACACGCTTGTAGGGATAGGGTCCATATCACATTCTTTTGACGATGAGCTCAAAATAAGCTTTTTAATTTATCTTCTGACGCACGTTCAAAAACGTTCATTTGGATCTAATTTCTGGTTTTTGCACTTGTGGAATATTCTGTTGTTTATCTGGAAATTTGGAACGGATATTTTCAATTTTATCCACAAAATACCTAGAGAAATGATCACAAAGTGATTTTACTGATGTGAATTCTGGCAGAGCAGGAGGTGAAATTCTATGCAGAATGTTTTTTATTGAGTTCCATAGGCGACGGGGATTGTCCGGATTTTATGAAATAACATCAGCTAAATATTTTTATTCAGCTTTTGTCATCATTCTATTACACAAGTGGCATTGAAGTTTGTAACGAGAACGACCTAGATGTGTGCGAGATCTGCTCCATGTTCCTTCGAGATTGTGGCGAAGGGTTTTAGCCTTCATTATTTCCGGAGTCATCCATGGAGTTGGTGTATTCTGGGCAGAGTCTTTGTACTTACAAGAGCGTGTTTGTCTAAAATAGAGCTAAGAACAGAATCATACTGTTGAAATAGTGCCGAGAGATCTTTCTCTGGTTTCTTCGCTGGGCCGGCATTGAATCGGCATTGGGTCGACGTCTCGTGTCTGCTAGACCTGTACCAACCCATTTTACAATATTATCGTCATTGTGGATTGATGATAATGTTGTAAAATGGGTAAATAGTATGAACTTTAACTGTTTTTCATAATCATTTATATATCATTTCATTTCTATCATCTCATATTATCATAATCAGCTTTTATCATACCAAACTATTCTATACTCATGTCTTTGTAGGTTGATATATTATTTTACAGTCTCTTGTAACTCACATTGAGTGACCAGTCACCGAACCAGCAAACTGTCATTTATGTATGATTTGTATTCGTCATGTAAACTGGATGAGACATTAATAAATATTTACTTTATTAGATCCGAATTGAGGATATCTGAATGAAACGATTCATAATAAACTTTGTTTATTTTTCGAAACGATATTTTTTCTTTGTTCCATTTCGTCTTACAACAGTCAATTTCTGATATGAACGCAAGATGATCCGAGATACCTGCTGTCGAAAAAAACTTGATTTGAACTATGCCCTACTCTTATTTCGAATGACTTCAAGGGTTCTTTATAGTATACAGTAGCATAAGCATCACTGTATACACTCCATGGCTTCGAACAGTTTGGAGCACTGTATATGCAAAACCACGATGACAAATATCCGGCCCGACCGGGATTCGAGCCTGGTACCTCCAGGTTACAAGCCCCGTGCAGGCGATACGAATGAGCCATCGGGGCCGGCCTCCATGGCTTATGCATAAATTGAACCCTATAGCCATGTTACTCGGAACCCCCATGGAAGATTTAAAGGTCAAATCATAGGCACTCCACACCCACCCCTCCCTCCCTCCAATATAGCGCAACTTTTCTATATATATCCACACACTTACAATGATTTCATAAATGGGCCCTTTCAGAATTTCAGTATGTACATAATATGTATGTAGAATCACGGTGGAATTGATAAAATATGCATGTTACTAAACATAAACATAACGAATTACATACGTTTTAAAATATAATTTTTAAATTAAACAAAGTTGATTGTTATTGCTCTTTATATAAATCTCTTTTATGTTAACTGAAAAATTGTATTTGTGTGTAATGAGACCGTAAAATGGTCAATTTTCGCTGTAACGGCTGACTTAGATATCACCTAGTGACTACTACATGTATAGGAGCGGCCCTCAACATGTTAAGGGCCGATACGGCGGAAGGTCCGCGACATACGCGTAAGGCTAAATATAAGTTCGCGCGTGTCGGTTCGGCGTTGTCTGAAGCGCGACATAAAGGCGGCCGCACACGGCTGGTCTTCACAGTTGCCGATCCAGAGCTTCGACAGTCCACATCTCCACACAACAAGTTTTTTCGCTGTATTCAGTTTTTCATCATGCCCATGAGGAAGGGGTCCCCTGCCAAGAAGAGGTTGAAGATGACCAAGGACAAAGCCAAGGCCAAGGCTGCCAGTCCAGACCCTGACCCTCAGGTTGATGCTGGTCCTCTTGCTCCCACAGAAGCTGAGGCTGATGCTCATGGTCATCACATTTTATATTATTAATTTCAATGTCTTTTCATTTGCAAATTTTGTTACTTTAAAATTCCAATGTTGAATTTCAATTTATAAAAAAAAACTATAAGCATGTCACTAAATACATTTATTTTTCATCTACAGGTGTCACCCCACCTGCCACCACCACTGACTGTGCAATTTGAATCGGCTGTGAGACGGCTATTTGAGCTGTCACCAGCCACTCATGACTAAGGACGGAGGGCTCCGTTGTCGATACTCATGAGTTGGCAGATGACAAGCCGCCCGCCTTACTTATACTCGTGTATTGAATATATATCTATATATCTAGCACAAATGGCACCTTAAGTGATCGACCAGTCTAATATTGCATATGTGGTACTACTCAGCATATTTCGACTGCGCGACGGCTATATGAGCTGACGTCAGTAGATGTATTCTAGGTTTATAGTATTACTTTTATTTATGGATGTATGTAGGCCTATGTTAAAATTAAGAGTGCCATATGTTTTTAATGTTTTTCCTTTACACGTATCCTAGTTGTATGTCCTTTTATATAATAAAAAACTAAAGCATTTAGAGGTTTTAATCAGGTTTCTACGCTTTCCAGAGTGTCCTTTTTTGCTACACGGTGTGGAGCACAGTGTAGCTATTTTATCTCTGGTTTTGTTGCGGGAAACAGATGACTGACAATTGTCGGTTATTTTATTTTATGTGTACAAATCGCAAAATTTATAATCTATACTATGTACATTTTTAAATAGCATGTGCACAAATACATTGCTATTTTAAACACTGGATATTATTTTATTCTATAATTTTAATTCACTTATATGGTTGACAGGCATTGTAGAGGTCGTCTCGTCCTGTTCCCGTCAACCAAAGTTAATAACATGTTCAAAAAATGATAATAATAATTATAATGTACCATTTTAGCATGTTTTTAACTGGAAGTCAAATAAACAATAAACAAACAACCACTGCTGCACCACCCCTCCTGACACCACCTCTGCTGCCGCCCCTGAGGCACCCATGGAGCGTTGAGAAGTCCCTGAGGAGGAAGAAACATTCCTTGTGGCAGACGTGAGGCCTCCTACTCCTCCCCCCAAAGCTGTTTAGGACGAGGAAGAGCCAGTGCTCGTAGACAAAGGCCGTGGACATGGGCGGACCAACGGCACAAAAAAGGCTGCCCCCAAGAAGGATTGGAGCCTTGACGCTGCGGTAGAGGAGGACGTTATCGAGAGGCTGGAGTTCAACAACTACCTCTGGATGCGCAGCAAGAAGGCCTACAAGCAGAAGAGGGCTGCCTGGGAGATGAAGGCCCAAGAGCTGGGGATCAACGTGGAGCACCTAGAACAGTGGTGGAAAGGAGTAAAGGACTGGTATGTGAAGATCTACAAGAAGTGGCCAGGCGACCAAGATGCTCACAGAGAGGGAGACCTGGGTGCTGCAGCACTGTGGCACTGTGACACGATAATTTAGATATTTCTAAGCATGGTTAATTTGGAGTGTGGCGATTAAAAACATATCAAATAGAAATAAACACAAAAAAGGATGTATAGGTATAAATAATCCCATTTATTAAGAAATAATCCCAATTATTAAGAATAGCTAATTATTTTGTGTACCTAGGTACACTCTGTTAAACTTGAAATAAAAAAAGGGATAAATTTAATACAAAAAATTCAAATTATTACATAAAGCACCAAGCATGTTTAGTCTGCTATTTCTGGTCTTTTGTATCATTGAGATATGATTTGCTGCCCTGATTTCCACCTCATTTTTTTATCTGAACCATAGAAACCAAAGTTTTTTTTAAATTGGAAATCATCATAAATGTCCCAGTTAGCTCTCTCCGCTTAATTTGAATACCCATGTTATGAGTCTACGGTCATTTGTTAGTGCGGGAACCGTCTTTAACTCTTACAGTGCGGGGACCGACTTTAGTCGTCAGAATCTGACGTCTGTAGACGTCAGATTCTGACAACTAACGTCTATCCCCGCACTGTAAGAGTAAAAATATTTCTAATGGCCGTAGACCCACAACATAGGTATTCAAATGAATCGGAAAGAGCTAATTAAGTCATTTATAATGATTTCAAACAACCTGCTCTGTACATGATGTATTGATGTCTACTCAGCAGGGACTAGTGTGATTTAGTCCTGGTAGTGGAGATATACTGTTATAATCTGACTTACATAGAGTATCAGGTGATACTGCCTTCAAAATAAGCAGAACGCAGTAACTGCTAACGTCCAAATTAAGCAGTTACTGTTTGTAGTTACACCTTCTTGGATTTAGAAGACTCTATTTACGAAGCCCGATTTAAATAAGAAAACAGATTATCAGAACATGACGACGGAGGTTTTCATGTGAGTCTGCCTTCACAAGCCTAGCGGCGGTAAGTACGCACTTAATAGAGGGCCCAATTTAAATAAGAAAACATAATATTTTTACATGGTTCACTGCTCAACAATACGCCTACCTCATACACAGACTTATATACAATACTGCGCCACTTTTCATAATCATTATCCCAGCGAACACTGCCGGTTCAGTGCTGGGCCACCGTCTGCGACGCTGGTCCGATATTGATGCATTCATTCATTCATTCATTCATTCATTCATTCATTCACTCATTCATTCATTCATTCATTCATTCATTCGTTCATTCGTTCATTCGTTCATTCGTTCGTTCGTTCGTTCGTTCCTTAACCCTTTAAGCCCTCACGATGCATTAAAGCATCATTTTAGATCCCTGAAAACAGGCTTTATTTTGCTACAACTAGGGGTTTTAGAATGAAAATTGCCATGAAACTGGTTGACAATACATGGCAATTTTCTTGAATTTTTCACCCACTTTAATTCATCTTCATCCACTACAAGTCAAAAATTGCGACAGCAATTCGCGGCTTGTAGTAGATGAAAATGACTATGGTAAATTCAGGCCTGAAAGGGTTAAACCAGGAAAAGGATTTTGATATACGCCCATGGTTACACACGTAGTCATCATATTAATAACACGACTCACCAGCCACAAGACGAGAGTTGGTACATTGTATGTCCTGTACATGGTGCCTTATGAGGACTGGTGTATTTAGTGGAGATGTACTATTATAACGTAACGGTAGAGATTGTCATGCTATATTGCCTTTAAAAGCAAAAAAAACAGTAACTGCTGACGTAAAATTCATGAGTTACTGTTTTTTTTTTTTGTGCGGTAGCATGACCAGCCACAGTGAGTCGTACTGCTATATAGTCATGGCCAATTACACCGCGAAGGGCTCAAATTTCGTGATCTGTGTCTGGAAGGCAGTGTCATCTCATTAATATCACCATCCTCTGGAGGTTCTCCTGGCCCAGTTTAGCCTACATGTGCGAAAATGTGGCCTAAAATCCCTTGAGCCCTGGTCAGACAGCACTTGACGGCTTAATCACGGCCTACAAATTATAAAATCTGTTGGACGTGGTCGTACATGGTAATTATTGGTCAATTTTGTGCTTGGTCATGCTTTGTACGTGGTATGGCCGTCGGCGGCTGCTCCCCTGCTGAAGCACTGCCTAAGCACGGTTAACCATGTCCAGCTACGTGTAAGGCTAAATATAAGTTCGCGCGTGTTGGAACGCGGGAAAAATAACGGCAAGTTACCACGGCTAACTGCTGCCGCATAGCGTCTTTAGCACTGCCGAACACGTGTTGATCACGGACTTAAAACGGTCGTTCCACTGCCATAGCACTGCCTTATCACGGGTAAACGCGGAGCGGCGTTGTCCGAAGCGCTGCATAAAGGGGACTACCTAAAACGCGGAACATTACTGACGGAACATCCTAAAAGACGGAACATAATCGAGACCCCACCACACGGCCCGGGCCCTCCCTCAACGGGGACCGCTCTCACCCCTCCCATAGGTGTGAACAACAACACCCACCAACACAGATATACTATTGTGGAATGCTCTCTACTAAAGTTGAAATCGTATTTTAATAAAACATAGCAAATCAATAATTGTAATGTCATAAAATTATTATATTAAATGTCATTGTTCTATGTGATGTATTCTCAAGTTCATCCTGGTTAATTACACCAAATTATGTTTGTAACCGAGTAACGTCAAATACAAATATTCAAATAATCATTTATTTCAGCGCCCATACATATGATAACATGAGTGTTTTAAAGTGTAATAAATTGTCATTTTCACGCTCCTTCACTGAGTTTGTTGTTAGTTCCATTTATATAAGCTTATATCCCTTTGTGGAGCTCGTGAGTCATTTTTACTGAATAGTACATTTGTTTATAATAACACGTTTCACAGTCCCCCTAATCCCTTACTAGGAACATGCTTGAAGTAGTGAGATCTGCTGCATGGTAGCCGAGATATTGGGAAGAACATGCTTGAAGTAGTGAGATCTGCTCCATGGTAGCCCAGATATTGCTCCGTACCTCGACATGCGCTATTCTTGCTCTGGTTGATCAAACTCGCACTCCGAACAGAATAAAAACCCGTTAGAATTCGACGACCCTCTCATTCTCTGTTTCTGTGTGAAAGATGGCTTTACTACTAGAATATTAGCAGTGCCGATATGCACATCATTATCTACAGACTCATGGAATTGAATCACGTTTTTGTCCAGGAGCATATATCCAAGACATTCTGGTAGGCACAAATGCCACAGATGTACTGGATAATTGTGAGGTCTTAATTCTGCATGTTAGAACAAACAATGTGGGCAGAGAAGACAGTACAGACTATTATTATGAAATCTTACGAAGACCTACTTGAAGGGATAAGAAGTGTCAATAGCAGGTTAGTGTAATAATATTGATTACTGTATTATTTCCGATCTGTGTATTTAAAACATGCTACTTTTCAAACGTGAACTTTCAACAAAACACCGGTATTTGATTTTTTAAATTATTTTTCTTATATAGTAAATCTGGCGATGTGATCACCTGATCGTGCCCGGTGCTAAAACAATAATAGTTTACTAATAAATGAATCCTTTTTTGGTCCCCATTCCACACCACAGATATTTGTGTGGTAAAAAAAAAATATTTTTAAAATTGTAACTTATGTGTTTTATGCGTCTTTTCTTATTAAACTAGAAATAATATCAATTGAAGGTAGAGACCCCCTTAATCATTTGTTTTCATTGCAATCTAAATCTAGGCTAGGAGGTAATCGCTCAATTCAATCACTTGTTTACAATGCAATACTAGTCAGGATTGTGCGGACGGTGATCTGTTATCTGAAACACTTAATCACTTGTTTCATTACAACTGAAGTTAGATGTTACGCAAGGACATGTGATCGACCATCTCAATTGTTTTCGTTGCAATTTAAATCTATGTTAGGAGGTAATCGCGTAATTTAATCACTTGTTTACATTGCAATATCAACCAGGATTGTGCGTACGATGATTGTCTGTTGTTATTGGAATAGTAACTGTACTAGGAGATACTTTGAAAAAAAGCAACATTAGAAAAAAATATTTTGTAATACGATACGGTAGTTAATCACTTGTTAGAAATATTCTCATCATTATGTTATTTAATTATTATTTCTAACTTAGACATATTCCCTTATTTGTATTCACAGATCGGAAAATACATTTAACTTGTCACCTTAACAAAAGCAAGGCTAATCTATAAACATGCTTATTGTCAAATGATCTTACTATTGATCGCACCTTGATACCCTAGCTGTCATCAGGGTCACACAAAGACAACATTCATAAAATACCTGCTCCTTGTGAAGTTCTCCAAACACTATCACTCTCCAAAGGCCATCGCCAAACGTGTTAAATATCTTTAGCGCTCTTCAAAGCAACGACAATTGTTATCCTAAGGATGTTTTTTTAAGTGAATGTATAAACAATGAACACTTTTGCTGTAATTATTTGTGTGACTTAGAATGTTAATCACGATTGCACTAGTATTACATTTTGATCAGTAGAAGATATAATATCAACAAAATTTACAGTCGATAATACCCGAATATATATTGAGGACACGGCCGATATCCAACATATACGATCGATTATCTCATTTAATTAATGGCAATCAGGCAGCTGTTACGAGTCTGTAATGGCATAACATGGAGTGGATTGAGAGTCGGTTCAGCAGAAAACAAACCAAGACAACTTCAACATTAAAACATTTAATACACAACAAATATAACAAACAATAACAGGGGACTGGACCAACCGGAAGCGCTGAACGACAAAAACGGTACGACTCAGCCCTTCCGCCTGACCCAGAACCCCAATCAAATATATATAATATAGGCCGTTCATAAGAACGATCAACTTCATCAACAGTCAATATAATGGGTCGGGTTCACCTGAAGTATATGACGAGACGTCGCCGAGGTGGAGTCCATGCACACTGTTGCCAGAGTTCACTGTCCGAAAGTCGCTAGAGGGTGTCCATGTGGAGATTGATCAGGTTACAAGCTTAATTTGAACAGTTGAATTGTACCGGTTCGTAGGCTCCGTAGGCTCACACAGGATGGCCATATCACTGGATGACGTGCGCCCACCACACTAATTATGAATAAGTTAAAGACGGAATATGACTTGGCTATGTATCACCAGCAAGAAGTTCAGCTAAGTCTTCCACCGATAATGCTGTGGGAGAAGACTCATAACGTGCTGACTTCATCTGGATGCCGCTGCCTGTCCGTGAAGGTACATGTAGTCATCTCTCTGTCTGAGTAAGGTTCAGCACAATCCTCGTAGCACACTCTGTCCAAACAAAAGAACACAACACTTTTATCAATTGCACACAGCTTGTACACAAGTGCACACAACCCGAAAAGACTATTCCAGAAGTTGATCTATCTTGTACAATCTTGGGCCAACATTCCCCCGTGACCATGCTTCGTTCAGTCACCCCTCAATGAACAATGTTGAACACACAGAAGGTTCTCTTTTTCAAAGTGTACTTCAACCCAGAAGGGCGGGGGCCCTAGGGTAGTGGTTAGCACCGCTGCCTTTCACGCCAGAGTTCGGGGTTCGGTTCCCGGTCTCGGCGGTTGAAAGAAACAAAAAATGTTTCTTCCCCATCCACGTGTGAAAGTCAGTATTGCGGGGAGCCTCCGTGACCGAGAGGTAGCGTGCTCGGGCTCGAATTTCGAATCCTGTGTCTGGAGGACAGTGTCATCTCAATCATCTCACCATCCTCAGGAGGTTCTCCTGGCCCAGTTTAGCCTATATGTGCACAAAGGTGGCCTAAAGCCCGATTCATTTCATTACTTCAACCCAGAAACATAAGCACACGGCAATACACCTGTGCGACATTTGAAGTCCCATAGTATACGTATTAACGACTCAACCCGTAACACAGCTTAATCGTTTGTTTTCATAGCATTAACTACTACGAGGCTCTGGGTCAGCTCTTGTGATCGTTTGTTATTGCAGCAATTTAATTAACGGCAATCAGGCAGCTTAATCGTTTGTTTTCATAGCATTAACTACTACGAGGCTCCGAGTCTGAAAAGTTGTTGTGATCGTTTGTTATTGCAGCAATTTAATTAACGGCAATCAGGCAGCTTAATCGTTTGTTTGGACTCCTCTATTATAATGAGTTATAAGTATGTATGTTTACAATATTGTATTTTGTTGTTTTAGTGCTTCTGTGATCTTCTCCGGGATTCTACCCAGAGTGCCAAGTGCATACCAAGACATGGCTACCCCTTCCTGGATCACAGACGCCAACCTACAGGCCTGCGAGATTAACACACTCCTGCAAGCAATGGCAAAGGACAGACATTTAGTGGATTATGTGCCCCACGGTGAATTCAGCTACAACGGCCAAATCACTAAACGTCTCATTGCACGTGACGGTCTGCATTTGGCGAGACAAGGGATTACTACACTAGCAAGTGATATAACTGTTTGTGTCGCACGACTAGCCTCAATGACGAGAACCAGTCCAGTGATCAAGTCAAGTCCTACAATCTCAGCTGAAACTGTTAGTGTTAGCAAGCCTTGTATACCCAAAATCAGTTTCATCACAACTGAAACACGTGGATCAACCCCCGTGTCAAGGAACAAAAGTGCCCCAGCAATACCTTATCGCCCCAGCTGTTGATTAATGTAAATGGCAGTGTAGTAGTGTCAGTGAAGACAACAGGCCAGTGCTATACTCCCAATCCAATAGTGCGACCAAATGTGAAGACGCCACACACAACATATAGACTGTTTAAAAGAAAGATAACAAATACAGCTTCGAACCAGTGCATAGACTGTGAATACCAGACCTCTTGTGATGATGACTTCCTGTGTCATTACTTTGCGACACATAGTGGATACTGTAGTGAGATCCCCAGTACTGAACCCTTTCAACGCCAGGAGAGATCTGATGATTTCAAGCCCGCCGCTGTTGACGACAACAACACAGTCATACAACAAATAGGGGGCGCACCTGTCGTAACGGCCCCGTATTCCAGAAGAACCCAACCCCTTACATCGAAAGAGACAATTGCCTTTTTAAAGAACTGTAGTGAAGACAAACTCATATAAAAAAAAACCGTCAATCTACCAGGGTCATCAATTTATGTATGTAAGTTGAGTGATGCCGAAAAGCAAGACTGGCGAGCTGATGGTTACAGCTGGAAAAATGAAGGTGTCCAACAATATCCATGTAAGCCTGACAAAGGCATATTACGCACACATTTTTTTCAATCTTTCAAAAAACGTGCTTCAATGCTATTCAATAATGATAATCTGATATTGTTACATTGCCTTGGCAGTCCTCCACTTCTTGAGCCCCCCGTACATGGCAATAGTAAAGGCAATAAAGGCTCGTGTACCCGCACCTGTCCGTCAGTTTTAAATAAAATAAGAAAAGAAGAGACGAGAAAAGTACCAAAAGAAATTTATCAAGATTTAGTCACTAAAGATTGTACAAGTACCGCACATGGCATTCAAAACCCTAGAAATTTAAAACAGGTTAAAAAATAAAAGATTGTGTTATGAAAGTGAAAAAAATAACACAATGTGAAATTTATAATTTAGTTTTACTTGCACAGGAGTTAAAGGGACATATATTAGAAATAACAGTACATCCGGATCTTATTTGTATGGTAGCGCTACCAGAGATGTTATCTGAATTTACCGAGTTACTTAAACTTCATAAGAAAAAGGAGATCGTATTGCAATGTTCATACGATACAACATTCAATTTGGGGAATTTTTATTTATCTGTTTTAGTATTCCGTCATCCGCTTTTAAAGAACAACCCTGTTTTTTCCCTCTAGCTTTCGTTATTCACAAGCGAAAATTTCAATAAATACATGAGAGATTTCTTGATTGTTTGGCAACGCAAATCCCGCTTTTGAGAACTGAAAATATTCCTATCGTACTTGATAGGGAGCGGGGCATACGTAATGCTTTCGAAAAAGTTTTCCCTAATGTAACCATTCTCCATTGTTGGAATCACATTAAACAAGATTTTAAATTCTGGCTTAGTAAGCACGGGGCTGGCAGTATTGACCGCGCCTTCTACATGGATAATTTGAATAAGATATTACAAAGTGAAAGTGTAGATGCTTTTAATTTGAACATTAATAAATACATGTCAAAATGGTCTGAAGCAGTGGTCGAATATTTCGAAAATGAATTAAAAAATGATATTCTGAATTACGCTGCCCCGTGGGTTATCAGACCCTTTGGTATTTTCAAAGAAAATTCTGGAATTACCAATAACTGTTCCGAAAGTTTAAATGCCGTTCTAAAACGTCTGCACCGTCATAAAGAAGTTACACCTGATTTTATGTCGTTATCTCTATTTTATTTGCAAAATTATTGTCACCTTGAAATTCAACGCGGATATTGTGGTATTGGGATAAATCCGATCAAACAAGAATTTATCGAGCTTAAGAGAGCCCGTAGCTCTATTGTTACACCGTATTTTATCTGCAAACCCGAGGATATAATAGACAATGTTAAATGTAAGCTGTCATCCGTCACCTCAAATAATGGACTGTCCAAAGCTGAGGGGGATCCGATATCTGCCCCGAAACATGGCAGTTCAATGAGAGATACACTTAAGTATCTTGATCCTTATGAAAAAAACAGTCCCTCAAGTTCTTTAAACTTCTTAGATGATGCCTCAGAGCGCAGTGATAACGTAGTGGATGAAAAAAACAGATAATTGATACTAATCTTAGCACTATCGATGAAAAAAAGAATACTTCAGAAGATGTGTCCGAAAATATAGACGACATTCTTTGCCAATCCCCACAAATAGACGACGTGAAAAAAACACCCGACAAGGCGTGTAAAATGATATCGCCATCCAAACCCCAAATTAGATAATGTAGTGTTAGTCTTACTGCACTGGTTGAACCTATCAATGTTACACCTGAGGCACATGCAGCTAGGCCACATTTTGTGAATATTCAGGAATCGTTAGCCACTCCTGTTTTGAAAAACAACAAATTAGTTCATGTTCCCAGTATGGCCGCATTTTTAGTGGAAGGTACTAAAGGTGATAAATACGTAATAACATTATTTCCAAAACCAAAGTGTAGCTGCCCGGCTACCTCAAACTGTTTTCATATATTAGCTTGTCAAATGTCAGTCGGAATTGAAATTAAGAAAGACAAACCCAAAATTCTAAATTTGCAGCGACTTAGAAAAAATAGCCGTAAACGTAGTGACAAAAAATCCGGTAGAAAAAACCTCCTATCAACGACTATGAAATTATTCCTGCGCCTGATTCTCTCATCACCACATCTACTCCATATAATGAACCCCCATCATCTTCACCAGCGAAAATTTCGGTGAAATCTATAATACGCAGAGCAGAAAAACCAAAATATTCATCCAAAAAAAGATTGAGATTTGAGAACAACACTGAAATATACTCACTGTCTAAAAAGCCTAAACTGCAAGCAGATTCGTCTAGTGTTAAATCCTCGCCGCGTCTCAAAAAACAAACCACTACATGGCTAAGTTTTAAAGACACTCCTGTTATCCTAACAGAGAAGGACAAAAAAACGAATTAATGGTGATTTTAAAAATTCTGAGGATAATTTTATAAATGGCGATATTATGGAAGCGGTCGCACACATATTAAAAAAACAATTTCCCCACATCCATGGTCTACAATCTACATTTCTGGCTCCAACATATAAAGAAGGAGAAAGGTGGTCTTTTGAGGCTACCTTTCAACAGGCAACAACATTTCCTAATATACAAATACATCACACCGGTAATATACATTGGGTAGCTTCTCTTAAAACTTCGCCTAATGCTCCTGTAATAATTTTTGATAGTCTTTGGTCACCCAATGGTAACATAGCGTCATCTGTTAAATTACAATTGTCAAGATTATATGGTCAAGATAAATCATTCCTCAGCGCGTCGATACCTAAAATTATAAGACAGACTAACGTCGTAGATTGCGGTTTGTATGCCATTTGCCACCTTGTACAATTTTGTTTTGATGGTTGGGCAGGTAAATCAGTATTAAAATTTGATCAGGGAAAAATGAGACCGCATTTGATATAATGTCTTTCAGAAAAAATATTCCAACCGTTCCCGACGAGTCCCGGCCGAGTAACCACTGTGGTGATTATAGACGCATCATTTGTATTGTATTGCTGCTGCAGTTTCCCAAAATGCTACGATAACTTAATAAAATGTGATAGGAAAACATGTGGGAGGTGGGTTTTCATAAAATTTCGAAATCGCCAACAATCGGCACAAGCGAATAACAAATATTTCTGTTTCCTATGTACGACATAATCTGACTGCCGAGGACATGTAACAAAATCACACCGTTGTTTTCATTTTATGATTAATACATGTATAAGTATACTTTTATATGTAGATCTAGTTATGTTTTCAATTCTACATGCAACGATCACTGATGCATGATATAATATCTGGTATTGTTTATATATATATATATATATATATATATATATATATATATATATATATATTGTAACATATTATATAATTAAAAAGTACTACTGATTTCTTACTTTACTTGTATTTTTTATTTGTTACGCTTTTTGTTCCTTAAAATCTGACCTGTACCATAGTCCGTACAATGACAATGGGCCGCGGGTTTCCCTAGGCTAGGCAGTGGACTGGATGTTAGGGTGGGGAGTGACAGTGTTTGTTCAGCAGTAACTGACTGGTGGGGTGGGGGTAAACTGTTCGCCAATGCTCCGTGCTGTCCGTAAATGTTCCGTCAAAATGTTCCGCGTTTTAGGTAGTCCCTGCATAAAGGCGGCCGCACATGGCTGGTCTTCACAGTTGCCGATCCAGAGCTTCGACAGTCCACATCTCCACACAACAAGTTCATTCGCTGTATTCAGTTTGTTCATCATGCCAAGGAGGAAGGGGTCCCCTGCCAAGAAGAGGTTGAAGATGACCGAGGGCAAAGCCAAGGCCAAGGCCAAGGCTGCCAGTCCAGACCCTGACCCTCAGGTTGATGCTGGTCATGTTGCTCCCGGAGAAGCTGAGGCTCATGCTCATGGTCAGTACATTTTATTTTATTCATTTCAATGTCTTTTCATTTGCAATTTTGTTACTTTAAAATTCCAATTTTGAATTTGAATTTTTAAATGAAAATTATAAGCATGTCACTAAATACATTTATTTTTCATGTACAGGTGTCACCCCTCCTGCCACCACCACTGCTGCACCACCCCTCCTGCCACCATCTCTGCTGCCACCACCACTGCTACCACCCCTGCTGTCGCACCTGAGACACCCATGGAGCTTTGAGAAGTCCTTGAGGAGGAAGAAACATTCCTTGTGGCAGACGTGAGGCCTCCTACTCCTCCCCCCCAAAGCTGTTCAGGACGAGGAAGAGCCAGTGCTCGTAGACAAAGGCCGTGGACATGGGCAGGTCAACGGCACAAAAAAGGCTGCCCCCAAGAAGCCTTGACGCTGCAGTAGTGGAGGACGTTATCGAGTGGCTGAAGGGAAACAACTACGTCTGGATGCGCAGCAAGAAGGCCTACAACCAGAAGAGGGCTGCCTGGGAGATGAAGGCCCAAGAGCTGGGGATCAACGTGGAACATCTAGACCAGCGGTGGAAAGGAATAAGGGACTGGTGTGTGAAGATCTCCAGGAAGACCAGTGGCCAGGCGACCAAGATGCTCACAGTACGGAAGACCTGGGTGCTGCAGCACTGTGGCTTCTACAAAGGTCAGTGCATTTAATTACATTGATTTCAAATGTGTTTTTCATTGTATTTGTCAATTTCATTCCACACTTCAATGTATAAAAATGCTTTCACAAGCAAAATGTTAATGCCATATAATTAAATAAATGTTTCAAACATGTCAGGTTCCGTCCCCAGTGACACTGGTGATCCCCTCGTCACTCTGGCCCGGGTCCCCTCTCCCTTTGAGGACATGGAGTCCACTGCTGCCACGTCTAGCCGCAACCGCAAGCGTGACAAGAGGAGGAGGGAGGAATAGTGCCAGGAGGAGGAAGACACCTGGGGGGTAGTGCACCAAACAGTCGTTAGTGTCGTTAGTCCAGGGTAAATTACCAACGTAGTGTTAACGTCTAAGACGTTGACAAAACGTCTGGTGCACCACTGCGGCGTTTGCAACGCTACTCCTCATCTACGACCAAAATGTCACGTCTACTAGGGGGTAGACGTTGCTGGGGCGTTAGCTGTAAAATGTATATAGAAATCGTGACGGGCATTTCATTAGTCCTGACACTTTCCTCGTCTACTAATGCCGAACATTATTTCTCTAATTATGCGTCAGGAATATACTGATGTCGTTTTCTTCTGAAAGTGTTTATATTGCAGATATGATGTTGATGTTCATGACATTTTTTCTATAGATAAAGAACAGTTGATGTTTCATTCGTGATTTTTTCTAATGATCTTGCTTTATCATGGTACCGCTGGTATGTTGCACGGATTGCTTCAAACGTAGCTTTCGTAACCATCTCACTGCTGGCGGTAAATACCATTTAGTACTAGCTGCCCAATTGACAGTGACAAACAGTAGACCTAGGTGCTGGGATAATGACGGTAATAATACCGGCGCAACGCCGATACCAGTGGTGAAAGGGTTGATAAAATAGTTCCCCTACGGAATATATTTACGTTACGTTACGATTTACATGTGTTCCTACTTTGTTTCTCGTTCCCAAGCAGTTAATGCTTGAATTATTTGTTTACCAGTTTTGTAAATAGTAATAATTGTTGTTCGCGGTGTATTAAATACATTTGTGTTGTAATTTCCGTTTATCATGATCGTAGGGCTGGTGGATATAGAAACGTGTTAATATCTTGGGGTTTGGAACTAGGTACAAAGTCTCCAATGGATCATGTTGATAGTTTCTCTCTCAGGTGTACATTTACTGTTTATAGACCCGATATATAATTTTTGGTACGTATGTATATACATGTATAGATTATCATGTCATAGGCCTGTATTATCAAGTTATTATCATTAGTGTATCTCGTATATACACCAAATTTAATTGTCTTTATTACGTCTTGCAACGTTAAAAAAATATTGCAATTTTTTTTTAATGTTACTTTTTTTTAATCATATTATTTATTTTATTTTAAACACAATGCATATATAGGCCTAGGGCTAATCGACGTAAATGACATACGTCATACCAAATAAAATGATATTTACCTTTAAGCTCCTTCGTCGACTTTATTCACAACGTGGCCTATTTTGAATTAAATTTATTTAATACAAAATTGTTTACTTCGTCCCAATAACGAGGCTTCGAGATTTTTTAAGGTATTATGATAATCTTATAAAACACACACATTTTCATTTACCTCCTTGAATCGGGGCAAGATTAATAAAATTGAAATGAAATATGAGTTAAACGAACTTCAAAGTGAAGACAATAAATTTCATAAACAAAACAATATACTTTTAAGTAAGTTGAATGAGGATAATTTAAATTTCGACGACTTTCATATACTCTGAATGCTTGTAGTTGTATCTGCATCTCCTTTTGGCCAGTTACTGTTATGTCATGTTACTGTTAGCAGTGCACGCTGAGCTGTAATAACAAGTTTAGGCATACACGCCCATCTTCACCGAAACTAACAAGGGGAAATACTAGCAGGGGGTTTTAAAAACACGTTAATAGGAGGAAAATTCACACTTTTTACCAAAAAGATATAGTCTAGAATATCGATGCAAAATAAATTCAAATGTTCAATTAATATCTTATAAAGTTGAGCAAGGAACAAAAGATTATATACTAAAATACATATACAGATTTATGGTAGCTTAGCGAACACAGTTTTGAAACCTACATCAGAAATGGGCAATGATGTAATTTATAGGCTATTTATCTACTTTTATTTAACTTTATACACTTAATATGGTGATCGAATATGTTCCATTACGTTTATTCTAAGTCACTGAGTTAGTGTGCGTCCGTTTAGTAGTTTGTTCACTAGCTTGGGTGGATAATAAACCTGTATACTGTTGTAAGATCGTGGTGTTTTTGATTACCCCGTGCGGGACGCTGCTCGTTAGTGAGACGTTGCAACGACCTTGTGTTGTGCACCTGAAGTGTGTCGTGACAGTTAGTGTCGGTCGTTACAACGTCTGACGTCGGCAATTAACGTCACACGTTAGACGTAAAGTGGTGCACTAGGCCCCTGGATGCAAGACCTCCGCTCCACCATGCAGGCCAACCAAGCCCTCTAGGAGAAGCTTGTAGAGGAGAAATTCTGACCGTGAGGCCTTCGTACGGTTTGTTGTTGACATAGATTCATAGACGAAATCCCCATATTTCTTATTTTTTACATGGCTGTCCAAAATAAGAAAGCAAGAATTTCGTCTTTATATCTAGCCTAACTGGTAAATGCGCAAGCACAAAAATTTAAAAACATTTGCAGTTCTAGTCTATGGACATGTTTACATCATATGGTCATATTATTAAACTAAAATAAAATCACCGATTTTTTGATGATTTTAGACCTGGGCATGTCCCTTTAATATATGTGACATAGCCACTTAGGGCCGTGTGCCCGAAGCTAGGTTAGTGAGAGTTTAGCTAAAACAGTGTTGTAACCTCCAGTTTGACGCTAATCCGTATGTCAGAAGGTGGTTTAGGCTTAGCACGAAGATAAACCAGTATGTTAAGTTGCCAACAGTTAAACCTGCGCAGGGGGTAGTTTAAGCACCAGATTAAGGAATTTGCTGGCAGTATACAACACATAATAGTCATGATATTAGTTATATTTATCGCTAGTACCCCATCTTATGTGTATTTATATGTATATAAATTAATGATTGGTATCAAGGTTACTTTTATGCACATGTAGGCTAAACTGGGCCAAGGAAACCTCTTGAGGACGCTTATTAGGTGCTAATAATGTTTATTATCGTACACTGTAACGTTACTATAATATTATTGTGAATGCTGCTACCTCAAATTTATTTAGCTTACTACGAACTTTCGGTTCATATTATGTCTCATGGTGTAATGGTTACGCTAAATGCCTGTCACGTCAGAGCTTGAAATCTCGTCTATCGCTCTGACGTTCAGGTTTCAAAGAAACAAAATGTTTCTTCTCGGTCAACTCGTAAATATTCAGTATTGTGAGAGCTTTCGTGACTGAGAGATTCGCCGTCAGAATGCTGTGCATGGGGGTCAATCTCACCCTCTTCAAGAGGTTACCTCTATTCATTCATTCATTCATTCATTTATTTATTCATTCATTCATTTATCCATTTATTCATTCATTCATTCACTCATTTACTCATTCATTCATTCATTCGTTATTCCATTCGTTATATCTAAAATTTTATACTAGATAGGATTTTGAGCCAGGGGGCCGTATGCAATTTGGATGAGAGTAAGACAGTGACCTATTTGATCAATTAGATAGCATGTCGCTCAACTATGTTCGCTTCTCTGTGCCCGTTATGGAGACGTGTATTCCAATGGAGAAGATTTGTGGTCCCTTATTAGGGGAAATCAATTAGGTTAATTAAAATGTAAATGCCCACCGGTCACCCTCTGAGTCAAGGCATATGCCCGCGCAAAGTATGAAGTTGGTTTACCAATGGTAGGTCTACATACGTACATGTTCCGTTTTTGTCAGAGTATTTTTCGTCGTCATAATAATAAAACTTGTCTGTGCTATTTCTACTAAAACATCAGAATTTATTCAAACTATTATTACGACCTTCTGAAACTCGGTATTTTAATCATAAGATCCTTCTTATCGGTTTTTTTTTAAAAAGGTTACGCCATTTTGACTTAAAAAGCCTTCCGCTTGCGACATTGTAGGTTATAAAAAATAATTCTAATTTGCAGTGGTCACCAAGAAAAAATAGCAGTATGGATATTATTTACTTTATCAATTAGATGCCATGCAAGATAAATTATTTGTGCAACAAAACCAGACAATTTTTATATTTACATATCTACGACAACAGTGATAATTAAAATACAAGTTTAACAAATTTAATGTTATTTCGCAAGACATGTTCAATATACGTCAGTATTACCTGGCTACGCTGTGAAATCGAAATAAATGACATTTAATTAGTAATATAGTCGGTGGTGTATGCTCAGGTAATCAAATAATTACAGGTTCAGATGAATGGAAAATACCAGATGACAATATCAGCATGACAAGGGTTAAATGACCCCACTGACGATAGTGCAGACGAACTGACACGGGACGTTGGGCCAACTTTGTTTTAATGTGAGCCCAGCTTCATCGATGATGTATCATTACTGGGCCAGCGGACAGTGTGGACTTGGTCACGGCTGATTACAGCAGGGGAATTCCCCGAAGTGTATGGCAAGTGTACGCTCAATGGTGCTAAAATATTGGTTTAGGTTTTGACCTTATGGTTTGTTAACACGTGAATAACCCGGCTTTTGGCATACGAGTTAAATTTTTACAACACAATGTTTTAGTTAACACCGTGTTAAGCCTAAACTTCATGTTAGCTAAACTAGCTTCGGGCATACGGCCATTAGAGAGCGAGTGTGGATTTTTGAAGCGAGTCTCAGATAGTGACGATCATTATTATGCTTGGTGAACTTTCCATGGATGTATACAATAACGATTACTGGTGCGAAGATTATAAATACGCGAAAACGATGTCAATTTAAAGTTTTTAAACAAAGTTATCAATATAATATTATATATTGTCTCTAACTATATCTATATATACAACGAACGTAAATAGAACTGCGTGGTTACTGTGATATTCCCCAGATGGCGTTAGTAGTTATTGTGTTCACCACGTGCGTGAACTGCAGATAGAATAACCTTAGTTTATAAATCCTCGCTAGGATTCATATCAATAGTGTATAATTTACATTGTATGTGTGCTACTAATTGAAGTGTACTACTAATTGATCAAGTATGCTAGCCACGGTATGGTTCCAAAATCACACAGAGCTTAGTTTTGAAAACTCCACCATGACATATATAGTCAGGGAGTCAAACTAGAAACTATGATGTCGCTAAACAGTTTTAGTACAAGCAAGAGTCCACTTTAAATACTATCTTTAGCATTCCTAGATTCCATATTGTTATCTCTCTAAACTGAAATTTAGCTTTTTATGTATTTTATATGTTGTTTAGAAACATACCCATTTCTGGTCTATTTTAGCGATAAAATGCACTTTTAATGAATCACCGCTTTGACATAATCTTTCATAACACATTCATTCTTCAGAAATTTGCCTGATTTTTAAAATCTTCACTTAATATAGCCTAGTCATTACCCAGTTATAGGCATAATATGATATATTGAATATCAATAGTGTTTTTAATTGGCTAAAAATCAGTACAATCAAGTATGGGGAGAGGGACCTACTCGTTTGTATTCACCGAGAACAGTCCTGCAGTGAATTTTGGCATAGCACAGTTTTCCAGAATAGTATATTACATGCCTCAGCTTAGTGGAAAAATTCCAAATAAATTTACAGCATAATATCTACATTTTGAATATAATCATATATGCCGAGCAATATAAAAAGGTCAATGCAAGCATTTAGTTGAAACGTTAGTTAGGTTAATTCTTTCTGGAACGCTAGATATATTTACTTCTTGTCAGCTGTTTTCTGTCAAAATACTCGTATTGTTGGTCCTGTAAGTGTAACATTATAGTCCGGCAGCCAAGTCCCTTATTTTGCTCTAACCTGGACTTGGAGTATATAGTTTTTTTCTTTGCAGAATATTGTTGTCCAGACCCCCCACTTGAAGAATCCAGAGGGTGTGGAGGTGTCACCCTTGGGCAATTTTAGTTATTCACGTTTTTCAAAATGGCCGCCAATAGCCTCAGTAGAAATGTAACTTTTTCACTTTCTGTCCTAGAAATATGTATAATACCACTTTTCCAACTAAATTGACCACGAGAAACCCTTTTCTGGCATTATTTTTTTATTCAGAAGCTTAATTCGTGCATAAATCCAAGATGGCCACCACCACTACATTGGCAATTCACATTTTGTATCATTAGAAGCATGCCGTTTAGGTACAGGTACCTGGTACCGGTATAGACTTTCTAAGCCTACTTCTGACTTTACAAAGGCTATCACATTTGAAGGCATAGCACTAGACTCTAATATAGACTAATCTAGGCCTGTAGCATACAGTAGTCCCAATACAATTATTTTCTCCAAAATATTGGTCAGGTCAGGCATCAGTTCCCATATATCGAGACATTGACAAATTTAAACTGGTTTGCATGGCTGATCTGATGCAGCTGTTGGCAGATATTGCCAGCAAGAACAGAATTTCAAAGATTTGGGTAGATCTCCTAATAAAACCAGTTATGATCATGATAATATATATATATGTACGTGCTGAACGGGAATCAGATTGACCTTCACAATCATAATAATAGCTGTAGTTGAACAGATGTTACCATACATGCTTTGCACCAGGAAATATGCAGCTAGGCTATGACATTAAATAGCTTGAAACAGTGCATGAAAGGTGAACACACCATAATCCATGTTGTTTTAATTGTGTCCGGAGTGATATGTTCATCGCGTCAAATTATATGAGGTACGGGTAAAGTCCTGGTCGGGAGGGGGGGGGGCGGGTTAAAGCCAGGTATGTAGGCCTATAGACATGGTCGTTTAGCCTACATTTTTGCGCAAGACTGGATATGGTCTTTAGAATATAGATGCCAATGTAACAATTCAGAGTCAAAATAAGCATAGAGAAGAGTTTTCAACAAGGATTTTAGATGACTCTAAAGACTGGTTTTCTTCACGAAAAAAAATACACCACCAGTAATGGAATATCATTACATGATAAAAACTTAGATAGAGCTATAGAAATTGGCATTCATGCATTATTTGAAGCTAATTGTCCTGAAGGTTTTCCCGATCCAATCTCCAAGCTGATAAAAAACATTGTAACATTTACTTAGGTTGGAAAACCGTTAAAACTTGGTACTGAAATGGTGTATGACCCTGCAGTAATTTATGGGCGGGTTCTTGAGCTTCAATCAAGTCCCAGAAGTATCAATATTAATGATATATTGGTACACAAACTGGCTCCATTCACAACTGCTATGTTTGACACTTCATCTGAAACGAAGATAACTAAATCAAAGTGTAACCCTAACAACTTCAGGTAGACATATGTCGAGAACTGTGAATGCCACTAGCTTGGTGGTCGATGGTTCAGTAGTGATGTGGACAATAGCTTGGCCTACTAAATGAACTGTCAATGACTTCGCTACAAAATTTAAGTCATTTCTTTCTACTAAGCTCATTTCCGTCATTGTGTATGAGTATACAATATGGACTTGCAAGATGGACTTGCAAGATAATGCAGTCCACAAACTGGTTAGCAATGCACTTCTTCCTGCTCAAAATGTGATCCTCACGGTTAGTGAAAATTAAATACAAACTAATCAGAGCTATCAACAAATTGGGGGCCTACATTGAGGAGGATACAGTGTTGCATGACCTGTACACATCGACACATCAACTTGTAATCAGTGGTGATGATAATGTGCCAACAGAAATAGCCATGATAATATAATACTTATACCAGATGTAAGCACCACGCACGAAGAATAAAAAAATTGTTATCAGGCACTTGCTGTGCACTGAAAAAGAGGTTAGTCATGGGGTAAGTAGTGTTGTCTCAGATGACACAGGTGTTTATATTCTGCTTCTGTGCCATTTTGGAGAAATTCTCAACGGATATGTTCATGGAATCTCCGATTGGGGATCGCAACATCATAGATATAAAAGTTGAGTACAAGCAAATTGTACCTGATAGTTATAATGGTCGGCATGTCATATCAGTGTACGATACATGTACAGTTACCCGTTGGTATGACGTGGGAAAGGTAACTGCACTGAAGATAAATACGTGTTCAAGCTGGTTATTCGTTTTTCAATAAATCACAGACATTTTTGAACAAACAACTACATTTATGGCAGTATGTTATGGTCTAGCCCTGAATACAAGGCTATTCCGCCGAGCTATGCAGCTCCAGCGAAATAGACTTGTATTCAGGGCTAGTTATGGTCAGCCACAATTCGCTACCATGACAGAAAGTGGGCATAATCAGTGGGCTGGCAAGCAAGCACCTGACCATTGCCCCATAACTGTGCTCATTGCCTCCAAGAACAACGGATGCCTTCACAGAAAAACGTTAAAACAGCACATCCACTGGTACAGCTTTGAAAATATGCTCTAAAATCCCTTCCTAATTTGGACCCAAATGACTTTGGCTCGCAAAATGGACGGGTTTTGGACGGATTGCGAGCGGCGTACTCTGGTCCCTCTCAACAACGGTGCAAAGGCAGTTAGAGTGTTTGACATTGGGTCTATCACTACGGATGAATGGAGTTACTCTCAGCTTTTGCTATACTCTGGGATTAACATACCCGAGGATAGCGGAGCTGTAATTTGTATAGCTAAACTCAAGTCTCCAGACCGTCTGGGGGTAAATCCTCTAGACATGCCCAGAACCCCTTATCGGGCGAGTGAAGGAAACCACTCTCAATCACCCCACCATGCTCTATCACCCCACCCTCACATCGTCATCTGTACATCATGTATTTCATCAATGGACTGCACTGGTTTTAGTGTATTACAATGTCACTTAAATGACATTTAAAATTGGTGTCAAAAAGTGGCATTAAGCATTATTCTACTTCTACTACCGTGTCTCCATTTGCCTGAGGCCGGGTACATTAAGTAGTCAGGTTGTCCATCTACATGTATAGTATGTCTGTACGGCCATCTCCAATTGCTCCTGTCGGTTCATGCAAATTAAGCTCTGCAGCTGAAGCATAATCGTCGGCACTTTTTTTTAAAGTAAAGTTATGATGTTTGGTGATTTTAATGTACGTATAGGCAGGCCTACAATTTACGATGTTCATGACAACTGAGGTCAGAAGGTATAAACAGTCATTATAGATTGATGGTAATTATATTTTATATAGCCCTAACTAATTATATATATCTAAGGTGGTCTATATGGTGAATACATGAGCATTTGCCTGTATGTCGTTGCTGCAGTAAATATTTTTCTACTAATATTATTGCTGTTATTACGTTTTTGTTTTGATCGTGCTCTCATAATTGTTATTATATATAATCTCGCTTAATCCACGTACAGAAATAATCCACAGAGCACGTTTGGCTAGCAATGTAGTTTCACACTTGTTTCTGTTCAGAAATGTAGGGCCTACTTGTTCGCGTGGTTGAATAGTGGCGGCCATCTTGGATTTATGCACGACGGCGACTTCTTTATTTAAAAATGATTCCGGAAATGAGTTTCTCGTGGTCAATTTAGTTGGGAAAGTGGTATTATACATATTTCTAGGCCAAAATGTAAAAAAACTATATTTCCACTATGGCTCTTGGCGGCCATTTTGAAAAACGTGAATAACTAAAATTGCCCAAGGGTGACACCTCCACACCCTCCGGAATCTACAAACAGGTGGTCTGGGCAGCAGTATTCTGCAAAGAAAAAAACTATATACTCCAAGTCCAGGTATACCATCATGGCTGCCGGACTATTACATTGGTGTCATGTGAGTGCTAAAACGTCAGGTGCGGATATCTCCTCCAAAACTAAATGTGAAATACTGAGTATTGTTCTAAGCCGTTGACAACTGAGAGTAACATGATCTGTATGTCTCAGTTAATTAACCCTTATGTGTATATAAACTGTGCAAACCAATGGGTTTTTCATATTGTATAAACCATGGAGAATAAAGGTTTTTTTAATTGGAAATCATCATAAATGCCTTAGTCAGCTCTTGCCGCTTCATTTGAATACCCATCTTATGGGTTTACGGCCATTATAAATATTTTATTTCTTTTAGTGTGGGAAGTGCCTTTAGACGTCATAATCTGCCGTCTACAGACGTCAGATTATGACGTATAAAGACAGTCCCCGCGCTAAAAGGATCAATATGAGCATCTTATTGGCTGAGCTGTTTGAGCATTAGACTTGAGCACAACTTTAACAATGCCGTAACCAGGTGCCGCATCGGCACTAAGAATACACAAGGGGTGAATAATGAATCAGGGGTCATAAATAAAGACGCTGTGGACATGTTTATTTTTGACCAGGTGTCGCATCGGCACTATAAAACACATCAGTTAAATGTGGTAAAATATCATCTTGAAATGTGATTTATTTTGGCCAGTAAAATATCGATATTTAATTGAATGAATGCGGCAATCAATTACATAAATAAGTATAATGCAAAATTGCCTCGTTGTAAATGTTGAATTTAATAACATGTTTAAATTGAATCGATCCAAGTGAAACTTCTTCATATTATCACAAACTTTTTTTTTGACTCGTCACCCCACCTCAGTTCCGAGATCTCTGCAGAAAAGCAAATATAGAGATGTGGATGTATTATATACTGGGTTTAACTGGGATCACTCAGTTACAACCTATGTCGATCCCATGTGGCCTCGTATTTTCATGGTGATAAATGTTACAACCTGCACCCGTATTTTCATGGTGATAAATTTCATGTGATAATTTTGGACCAACAAAAATCAAAACGTTTCCACTGTCACGTATTATTGATAATAATCTCTGAGATGGCAATATTGAATAATGTTAAAATATGGTAAAATGGATTAAACACAGAACGACGAGTGAATGGAGAATAAACAAAGAACCAAAAACTGAGAAAAAATATAATGAATTTAATGTGTATGTATCGATGCAAAAACAAAAATAGATGATATCTTACCGCCAGCGGGGTGAACGAAAAGTGAAACAATTTAAACATAGGGGGTTCAGTACATTGAGCCCGCTTGTATATGACCACACGACGTTAAACAGTGAATCATATTAGTCTTGGGGCCGATCCCCTAAATAACAGAGTTTTCTCCTTTTTTATATTTATCTGGCATGTATGTAACTAGTGTCAAAACATTACCCTTCTAGAAAAGTATATGGAAAAAAAAACCGTTTGAAAAAAAAAATACTCGTTTCTTTGCAGAAAAAAAGTGTAAATTTTCATTTATACCTCGGTAAACACCTAATTGCTACACTGCAATATTTTAATATACAATTATGCTATTAAATACGTACCAGGTCAAATTTGCAATATTTTTAATGTTTTTTGTCAGCTACAAGTGTACAAATGGCAATGTTCTCATTTCCAACAAAGCACTGTGAACGACTGCAGGAAATGGTCCTCAAAGGGTCTTTTGGACACTTTTTGAAAGAGGTAATGTTTTTTTTAAATGAAAGCCGGTGGACTAAAGAAACATAATATACTATAAAACGTTATATATATATACTAAAAAAGTTCTTTTATGAGTGCAGTAAAATATAGATTTTCAGAATCAGCCCCAAGACTAAATATAGTTATTATAGTTATAGTTATTACATTTACATAGCGCTTGTACTGGCGCTCGTCAATCGCTACTCTGTCTTACATTAATCCAGTCAAAGTATGTATCTATATGTGTGTTTTTGTGTTTTTCAATAAAAGTGTTAAATCTGTTGTCACATGTAGTGATCCAGGTAGCTTAATCCAAAGTCGA
Organism: Flabesymbios commensalis; assembly: GCA_964017125.1. NCBI lineage: Eukaryota > Metazoa > Annelida > Polychaeta > Terebellida > Flabelligeridae > Flabesymbios > Flabesymbios commensalis. The sequence continues at coordinate 9,038,373 of OZ024915.1, forward strand.
GGGGGTTTGTTCGCGAGATCACGATTGCCGAAAGACTTTGTGCAAGATCGTGGCATGTTAAGAAGTACACCCGTGTTTGAAGAGCGTAGGGGTTGCACAGGACGATACTGCTGCAGGAGCTCAAAGATGTACATTGCTGATTTCCAATGGATGACTGGGAATGTCAGTGAACTGACTTTAAACCAAGGTAGCCATGGATGGAGTGGTTCATCTCATCGAGTACACGTAATAGGAGTGTTCATCTCATCACGCGATAGGGGTGTTCAGGCGCGGATCCAGAGGGGGGGGGGGCGCAGGGGGGCGCACGCCCACCCCTTTTCGCCCTAAATTCTTTAAAAAGTCCCTTAAATTGACCAAAAAGATTTGGAAGCGGGCCCCGAATCCACTGCGCCCCCTCCTTTTTCAAATCCTGGATCCGCCCCTGGTGTTCATCTCGTCGAGAACACGTGATATGAGTGTTCATCTCGTCACGTGATATGAGTGTTCGTCTCGTCACGTGATAGAAGAGTTCATCTCATCACGTGATAGGAGTGTTCATCTCGTCGAAAACACGTGATAGGAGAGTTCATCTCGTCACGTGATAGGAGAGTTCATCTCGTCGAGAACACGTGATAGGAGTGTTCATCTCGTCACGTGATATGAGTGTTCGTCTCGTCACGTGATAGGAGAGTTCATCTCGTCGAGAACACGTGATGGGAGTGTTCAGCTCGTCGAGAACACGTGATAGGAGTGTTCGTCTCGTCATGTGATAGGAGTGTTCATCTTGTCACATGATAGGAGTGTTCATCTCGTCGAGAACACGTGATAGGAGTGTTCATCTCGTCACGTGATAGAAGTGTTCGTCTCGTCACGTGATAGGAGTGTTCATCTCGTCAAGAACACGTGATATGAGTGTTCATCACGTCAAGAACACGTGATAGGAGTGTTCATCTCATCACGTGATAGTAGTGTTCGTCTCGTCACGTGATAGGAGTGTTGATCTCGTCACGTGATAGGAGTGTTTATCACGTCAAGAACACGTGATAGGAGTGTTCATCTCATCCACGTGATAGGAGTGTTCATCTCGTCACGTGATAGGAGTGTTCATCACGTCAAGAACACGTGATAGGAGTGTTCATCTCGTCAAGAACACGTGATAGGGGTGTTCATCTCATCACGTGATAGGAGTGTTCATCTCATCACGTGATAGGAGTGTTCATCTAATCACGTGATAGGAGTGTTCATCTCGTCACGTGATAGGAGTGTTCATCTCGTCGAGACACGTGATAGGGGTGTTCATCTCATCACGTGATAGGAGTGTTCATCTCGTCACGTGATATGAGTGTTCATCTCGTCGAGACACGTGATAGGAGTGGTCATCTCGTCACGTGATAGGAGTGTTCATCTCGTCCAAAACACGTAATAGAAGTGTTCATCTCATCACGTGATAGGAGTTTTCATCTAATCACATGATAGGAGTGTTCATCTCGTCACGTGATAGGAGTGTTCATCTCATCACGTGATATGAGTGTTCATCTCGTCGAAAACACGTGATAGGAGTGTTCATCTCGTCACGTGATATGAGTGTTCATCTCGTCACGTGATAGAAGTGTTCATCTCATCACGTGATAGGAGTGTTCATCTCGTCGAGAACACGTGATATGAGTGTTCATCTCGTCACGTGATGGGAGTGTTCATCTCGTCAAGAACACGTGGTAGGTGTGTTCATCTCGTCACGTGGTAGGAGTGTTCATCTCATCACGCGATGGGAGTGTTCATCTCGTCGAGTACATGTGATAGGAGTGTTCATCTCGTCACGTGATGGGAGTGTTCATCTCGTCTCGTGACAGGAGTGTTCATCCTGTCGAGAACACGTGAAGGAGTGTTCATCTCGTCGAGAACACGTGATAGGAGTGTTCATCTCGTCACGTGATAGGAGTGTTCATCTCATCACGTGATAGGAGTGTTCATCTCGTCGAAAACACGTGATAGGAGTGTTCATCTCGTTACGTGATAGGAGTGTTCATCTCATCACGTGATAGGAGTGTTCATCTCGTCGAGAACACGTGATAGGAGTGTTCATCTCGTCGAGAACACGTGATAGGAGTGTTCATCTCATCACGGGATAGGAGTGTTTATCTCATCACGGGATAGGAGTGTTCATCTCATCACGTGATAGTAGTGTTCATCTCGTCGATAACACGTAATAGGAGTGTTCATCTCATCACGGGATAGGAGTGTTCATCTCGTCGAGAACACGTGATAGGAGTGTTCATCTCGTCGAGAACACGTGATAGGAGTGTTCATCTCATCACGGGATAGGAGTGTTCATCTCGTCGATAACACGTGATAGGAGTGTTCATCTCGTCGAGAACACGTGATAGGAGTGTTCATCTCATCACGGAATAGGAGTGTTTATCTCATCACGGGATAGGAGTGTTCATCTCATCACGTGATAGGAGTGTTCATCTCGTCGAGAACACGTGATAGGAGTGTTCATCTCGTCACGTGATAGATGTGGTCATCTCGTCACGTGATAGGAGTGTTCATCTCGTTGAGCACACGTGGAAGGATCTTCGTGGTACACCAAACCTCAGTCTTTAACTGCGAGATAATGTCCCGTTTACGTTGATATACTTTGTGCAGTCCTTTAAATAAGAAGAGAACCACTGCAGGGCGGAACCGTTTATTCTGATCTGGAACAACCTGGCAATTAGCATGGCATGATTAAAGGTATCGAAAGCTGCCGACAGGTCAAGACGAACCAGAATTACACCAATATAATTCTGATCGCCCGAGGGGAGCAGGGTAGACAACTGACCAGGTGGAGGTGAATTTTAACACCTGACTGCTGTGACAACGCAAACTCCACAGACTGGACATCTGATCGCACGAGGGAAGCAGGGTAGACAGCTGACCAGGTGAAAGCAATCCTGAGATTGAATCCTCATTTTACGGACATCACAGAATGGACACAATAAACCTTTCATTCCCCGGACTCTTGGCTCATCATTACCAGCTACAACAAACCAAAAACAAATATTAGTACATATGAGTTTTGATTAATATCAATAAAAATGAGATGATATATGATAACAGACGCAAAAATAGTTATCTGAAAATATATCTGATAAACATTGTGGATGTGCATCAAAATCGAAGTCAATGTGTGTGGCTGTCATATTAAATGCAGAACTGGAAAAGTATTTCGTGTCTTTTAGCTGCATCATCCCTGACTCTAGGTCAATGAGGTAAATGAGAGGGCCGAATATTCCCGCATTACTAAAAATATATAATTTTTAAAATTAAATATATTATAATTTATTTTTCGTGATAAATAGTAAATTATTTAGGTGGCCTACATCACCAATTGTCATCAACTACCTTTTCAAGGGCTACATATGTATTTTCCTGACCAACTACCTTCACCAAATTTCTCATAGAAAATATAGCTGTTAGTACCACTAGGGGCTGTAAACGGAAGGCTCATAAATGTTGATGGCATGCCATGAGGAGCTGCATTTCGTCCATGTGGCCGTCTATTTATCCCCAGAGAGTATGTAGGTGCTAATCGCCTGTTTATCCCCAGAGTGTCTGTAGGCCTAGCTGTTGGTTGTCTGTTTATCCCCAGAGTGTCTGTAGGCCTAGCTGTTGGTTGTCTGTTTATCTCCAGAGAGGCTGTAGGCCTAGCTGTTGGTTGTCTGTTTATCTCCAGAGAGTATGTGGCTGCTGGTCGTCCATCCATTCTGCGATTGGCTGATAATGTTGGCCGTATGTCTATCAACACAAAACAAACAGTAGCGATCAGCACAAAAGAGTTTACTGTAGTGTTTTAAGTTGTGTAATTCTTTAATAATCTGAAAAAATAAAGAGAAAATTCATAGTTCAATGATCTGCCATGTTTCAATTATGCTGAAGTAGATTCTGAAGATCGTCTACTAATGACGAACATTCTCTCTTCAACTACGCGTCGTAAAGTATATATGATATTCTTTTTCGTTTGAAAGTTTTTATATGGCAATTATGATGTTAGTGTGAATGATTTTGTTAGTTTTTGGTTTGATGGTGGACACTCCTCTCGTAACTCGCGAATGATCCTGGATTTCTGATGGTACCATTCTTGTGTCGTACAACCTGTTTTAATATAGCTTTTGTTATAGAATAGTTCAGCTGTGGAACTCTTCATCATCTAATTACTAATTACTTTTCTTTTATATCCAATTTAGGCCCCTTATGTTAAAAAATATCTTTTTGTCAATAGTGTTTGTTGTTCATGGTTTTTTAAATGGTTGTGTTGTAATTACCGCTTATCTTGATCATATTATAAAAGGATAGGGAAAATTAAAACATGTTGTGTGAGGACTACTAGCAAAGGCTCTAATGGATTCTGTTATTGTCTCTCCCAGGTGTACATTTATTATCTATATTCTAGTGTTATTATTACTTATATTAATATGTACCTCGTGTAATATTTTTGTTTTTTGATATCTGTTATTAATATTGAATTTAGTACACTGAATAATCTGAATGGAATCGAATTTACTTTTCTTGATTCCAAAATCGTTGTCCCAATTTAGACTTTACCTCGTCAGACTACCGGTACCTCTGATTGGAGTAAATGATAATGGGAATTTACCTCTCCTTGTATCCTGTGTTGTTCTCATCAATAAGGCAGACATATCTATAACAGGAGGCTCGTTCATCATGGCTTCCTCGCTGGTGGATGAAGCATCATATCTTCTCTGGAACTCTCTCGTTATTTCGGCATCTTGATCTGTCTCCTGTATCGGGGAAGAATAGATCGTGTCTGAAAAATAACATATAACAACATATGTTTTTTACTATATTATTATTATTATTAATCATCATAAATATTTTATTTTTTTAATCATTATGTTATCTGTTAACTTAGTTAAACTACAAAAGCGACAAATACTGGTTTTACTCAGTTGAAGTTGTGTCTCGCTGTGGTAGCTCAAATCAGAAGTGTGGGAGGGTGGTATTTATATTATTAAATGTTTATACCGAGATTGTAAATTAAAAACAATAACGGATAGAGTATTGAGCCTTGTGATTATTAGTTAATCCAGCTGACAGGGTGGAATTGATTTTCACTGATTGTTCCCGATCATTGAGATACGATTGGAACCACAAAAGCGAAGTATTGTTTTTGTTTTTTTGAAGCAGTATATCATGATTCACTCAGTCAAATATTTAGCACAAGACAACAAAAACTACTCCACAATATTTATTGTTATACATTGAATTGAGCCATTCATCCGTCATTATAGACACACGGCAGAACGATTCACTGGCAAGTATTGCATGGATGTTGGCCAGCACCGACGATGGTGGTGGAGAAAATAGGACTCTGGCCCATGAGGAAGACCAATACAGTTATGTTTACAAAATAATAAGCACTCTAAAGTACTCAAACAGACTAAAGCCGGGCCTTAGAGTTCTAGTGTTTCTGTTAAATTTAACTTAAATACAAAGCAATAGCTTTGTCTGTTGCGTAGTATCTGAATTGACGTTTGTAATAAACAATTGATTGTGTAAGATAATAAAATGTGTTTTATATTTGACAAGTAATTATTATGACTGTAAATACTTCTAATGCCAACTATAAATATTTTTTCGAAGACAGTCCATCAGTATTTTTTTCTCCATTTTTTACCATAAATTGTATTATTCTGGACATACGGAATTAGATACATTCTGTAGGCATACAATGTATCCATTGTTAGGAAATGTTTAACCAACATAAACAAGACGTTGATCTAATGTTGGTTTAATGCTGGGCCATCGTGTTCGACGCTGTGACAATATTAAACCATGATTTATATTTTTTTTTTTTGCTTACAGGATCAATACATTGAATGAAAATCTCTGATTACTAACCCAGCAAGCAAAGGGATTTTAACCCAGCATTGGTTCGATGTTGGACCACCGTCTACAACGCTGGTCCAACAATAAACTGATGCTTCGTGTTTACCGGGATACATAATCAAAGGCTGACTATAAATTATTGGTGAGCATTTAGTAGATACTGGAGTCAAATACATCGTATCAGTAATATTGACAAGCCAAATTTCGATCACTTTTCTGTCCGACGGTAGTGTACTTCAATATCAGATTACAAAAATCTCTCTAAGCAGCGAGCTTAGCACCATCACTTTTCTTATGCGAGAGATGCTAAGCTTTAATTTGGTATATAACAGATAATGTTACCTGTTGTGACTGGCTAACTTCTTAAATACTGCAACCAAAGACCGCATGCTGATCCACTATTACACGCGTCCAATGAATAAGGTGTGAGCATTAAGGCGAACACCTTCATTTGACATGTGCTGTATTTCCCCATATCGCACGAAAAATGAACAGCGTTTGTATTTTCCCATACGATCGAGTCACATAATGACATAACTGCCATTATGTTGCAGTTCAAACTATACTACAGTACAGCTAGAGTGCGAAATGAGCTGATAGCGATATACGTCTGAAAGTGAAATCACTGAGCACAGTGTGAGAAGCAGTCTAGATGACACTGTTAGTAGGCCTACACCAAGGATTAAGATATTTTAATTTGAAATGGAGCCAGCTAATCATATGCACATTTATTTTTTCTTGGCACGAGAATAAGAGGTCTTGTTAACTTGAAATAAATCCAAAAATCCGAGAAAAACTCGGACTAGTCAGACAACAAGCAACCACCCGCCTATCCATTTTTTATTGTTTTTTTGGAAACAATTGCAAACATGAAAACAACACAAAAAAAAAAATCAAAAAAAAAAATTAAAATCCGAGTTGGGGCTTGACCACCAACCTAAACATTTCCAAGTGGGAAATAAATAATAGCTGTACATAACCATGCTAAGAAATAAATAGGTTACCTGTGTTATCGTCACTCATAATGGATTCACTGTGGCCAGTCCTAATATCACACCTGCAACACTAATCAACATGGTTTGTTTGGGTGAAAACCTGGATATATTTTATGTAAATAACAATTGCATAACCTAAATAACATACATACAAGACTATAATGTGAATAACCAAGCTAGTAATCGCAAAACTGCGGGTTTTGTAAATTAAACATCATTTAAACCAGCCATATGGTACTGACATTCCACATTTGAATTTAATGTTATATGAAATACCGAAATTAATTTTAAATAAATATAAAGATGTTAAAATAAATTATCAATGCACCCACATTATTTAATAAACCCCAAACAAAAAATGTATAATGCTAAATGAAGGTCTGATACCAGAACCGCATTATATTCATCATTTTGATACCATTGGCCACGTGTTGACCAGATAAATGGTGCCCAATCCCACACTTTTAATATTCTTATCTACGCTCCTTGCTTTTGAGTGCATCACATGGGTCTCACATTCAACAACACTGGGTATTTTTTTAATATAGGTTTGTACGATGTAAACATATTGTGGCAATTTACAAGATAAAATATCAGCATTATTTCTTTATTTCCGTGCTTTTAAAGTTTCTTTTTGATTTTCAAAGTCACGTTCAGCATGTTACACCACCTTCGTAGTGTCTGAACAAGTGTTCATATAAATATAAGCGTGTACGTACGTACACAGTAGCTATATTTAGAAATAGGTCACTGTGTTTTTTCTCCATTTTGGATGAGTTCGCGTATATGATTAAGGCCACGCATTACCCAAAAAAACATGTGTTTTTCGGATAAATTTAAACAGTTCGTTTCAGGAGAGAAAAACATCAGCTACGTTTTCATTTTGCTTTACTTTTGCATCGCCTTCATTAGCTTTTTTAAAAATTAGTCCAAATTTTATTTTATTTTGTCGCCCTCAATCACTTTTCTAGCGATTGGTGCTAATTATTTTTTGATGAATTTCTAGAAATAATTAAAAAAAAAAAAATTCTTGGAAGTTTTTCCCGCTCTCCCTCATTTTGGATTTGTACTAATCTAAGACAGAGAAAATAATCATATTGGCCTTAGGGGTTTTGGCAAGTTAAAAAAATAAAAAAATCCGAGAAAAACTCGGAAGTGGGTGGGTGTGTCAAGACCCCTTACTCTGGTGGACACTAATTTTTCTTTTAACGTTTTTTGTATACATTTGTATACCATTACTACATAAAATGTCGGAACAAGTGAGCACCAATTTGTATAACCAGTTGTTAGGCAGTGGCGGATTTAGCTTTTCATTGAAGGGGGGGGGGGTGAAATTTACGGAAGGAGCGTTCCATTGTAGAAGGTAGTAGTAGTAGTAAATCATTGCTTTACGTCACTTTTCGACACAAAAGGTCTTTTAAGTGACATTATAACGATAACGATAACGATCTTTTTTATTATAGTGACCTGTGTTACAATGATTTTGTTACATCAAGCATAAATTAAACAGTTTTAACACCCAGCCCAATGGGCTTATAAGTCACTTTAAAATATAATTATAACTTTGTGTACTTGTAAAAAAAATACAGAATTGGCAACACACTGAGACGCAGTAGCAATACCCCGCGCCTCAGCGTATTGATATAATATTTCATATAGACATATATATAGTATATATATATACAATATTACATTGCTATTATAAATTTTATAAACATGAAAATTCGTAATCAATATAATCTGTTGAACATTTTATGAAACATACAGTGCTTCTCGGCGTTTTTGAAATGCTTTATGTATATATTTAGCCAGTGGACGGACGGCCTGCTGCATAAGAGCATTTAGCTTTGTTACATTATCACCTACTAAATTGGACAAATATATCTCTAATAAATTCTGCCTCTCTATATTGTATTTCGGGCAATGTAAAATAAAATGAAACTCATCTTCTACAGACTCTTGGTCACAAAACATACATTTTCTCTCACTGAGTGGCTCATTTTTGAAACGACCCGTCTCGACTCTTAGAGGAAGAATACCACACCTAAATTGGGCTAAATAAGATCTTTCCTGACGTGAAAGATTAAAAGCTATGTAATTCTCAAGCCCGTAATTAGTTTTAAATTCTCTGTAAATACGTAGTTTTGGTTTACTCATTACACTTGCATGCCAGGTTTCTGCATAATTATTAAACAGAATATTCCTAGCGTAACTAATATCACACACTTGAACATTATTATAAATATCGAGCTCCCCCATAGATTCAAATATACGGCGAACCTGTGTGGGCCAATCATTTGCCTTGGGATTTAAATAATTGCACAAAAATATTTTCTTTGCCAGTCTGCTATTATCCATTAAAATTAGACGGTTCCACAGTCGAATGATTTCCAATTTATGACGATAATATGTTGGCAACCATCCAACATCACCTTCTATGGCGGGAATAGGCGTAAACTTATGCACCCTCATATAGAATCGTAGAGCACGTTTTTGAACAGCTTCCGTTTTTTGGTATAGTTTATGGCCCCATACTCCAGCGCAATAATCAGTCACTGGTATAACCCCTGCATTATACAGAGAACTGAAGGTACTGAATCCCATATTTTTAATCGATTTAAATTTGCTGATAACCGAGCCTAAAGCTCTGCCTCCTGCAGCACCTAAAGTCTCAGCACAGGTATTGAAATCTAAATGTTCTTCAAGTATAACTCCAAGATACTTATAATGATCTTCATAATTTAACGGTGTTTCACCAAGATGAAATACATATTGTGACCTACACAAGTTGTTCTTCCTAAAATGCATGACTTTAGTTTTACTACAATTCACTTCCAGGCGCCATTTCCTACACCATTCATATACAATATTTAACATATTCTGCATATCATCTTCAGACTCTGATAACAGTGCTATATCATCTGCATACAATAGTATCGGAACTTTATCATTACCCACAGATATACCATAACCAGCAGCCTTTATTTCTTTAGCTAAATCATTTATAAAAAGAGAGAAAAGTGTGGGAGAGAGTGTATCCCCCTGTCTCACTCCACTATTAATGGGAAACCAGTCAGTGTACAGCTTATTTACTTTTACATTACTAATAGTGTCGTTGTACATTGATTTAACAGACCAATACATTTTGCCATCTATACCATTCTGTAGAAGTTTATAAAAAAGTGCTTCACGGTCTATCAAGTCGAAAGCTTTCTTAAAGTCAATAAATGTAGTGAAAGTCCCAGATTTTTTATATGCGTTTGTTTGCAGAATTGAGGTAAGAGAAAAAACATGGTCTATACAGGCTCGGTTTCTTCTGAACCCATTCTGTTCTTCAACTAATAAATTATTATTCTCCAAATATGCCATTACTCTGCTATTCAGAATAGATGAATAAATTTTTGCACTTGTGCAAAGTAAACTAATTCCTCTGTAATTTAAAGGTTCACATTTATCAAGTTGAGCGGATTTTGGTATTGGCGAGATAGTAGCTCTCAGCCACTCCCCGGGTACCTTTCCCGTTGAAAAACATAAAAGATATAACTTATGCAAAGCTTTAATTATAGTATCATTCTTCAAAACTTCATAAGGCAATTTATCAGGACCTGCAGACTTACCATTTTTGCTGCTCATAATAGCTTTTTCAACCTCCTGAGTTGTTATACTTGCATTAAGATTTTTATTATAATTATACAGTGGATCAGCAATATTACTTTCTAATATTTCTTTATTTCGAAGCATAGTTTGATAAAAATTATCATCAACAAATGCCCTGACATCATTATTATATAATTGAGAAAAATCTGACAGCCACTTCTTTAACACATTTTCATTATCAGTATATTGGACATTATTAATCTTTACTTCCATTGGTATATGACTTTTTCTCTTAGGGCCTAGCTTTTTGACATGATCCCAAAAATTCCTTGGATTGGATGTATCAGTGCAAAATTCTTCAATATTTAACATTATGGATCTCTTATGAGCTCTGTCATATTGCCTAAGAGTTTTATCAAACTTTGATCTTGACATCTTAAAATCAGTAAGAAGTTTTGTTTTCTCTCTTCTAGCTCCTCTAAATTTACTAAACAATTTCTCTTTAAGACACATCTCATTCCATAAACTGCTAAGTTCTTCATTCCAATATGAACGGCATTTCCTCCCTCTTCTCTGAACATTTCTGCCCGGAGAGTAGGTGGGAATTTTTTCTTTCATCTCAGAGTAAATACATTCACACATTTTTTTATACATATCATCAATATCAAGCTGTGACTGTCTACTACTCTGAATAGATGAAATAATATTATCAGATGTCATAAAATCAGGTGGTATCTGACGGATTTTAAATCTGGTTTCATCCTGCTCCGCATAGTTAGTGTCACCTGGATGATCTGCTGCTGGCTCATTAAGAAATACACGCCTGTGGCTAATTATACCAACTGTGACAGTAACAATCGCATGATCAGGTATTTTACTAGTCTCATGAAGGAGACTTTCAAGATGGTTTCTAGACATAAAAGACTGACATGTTTCAATATTAAAATCACTTATAGACTGCAACATATCGTGCGGAATAATTACATAATCCACTACACTTCTCCCTCTCGGTGAAATGAAAGTAAAATCATTATTTCCAGTCCTGCCATTGAGAATACACATTTTAGAATCATTCAGAAAATCTATAAGACAATTACCATGTTGGTTAACAACAGTATCTATCGAATCTCTTGTTGGTATATTATCAACTTGACAATCAAAATCTTGTTTCGATCCAATCCTTGCATTAAAGTCTCCACAAATAAGAAAATTATCTGCATCTGAAAATATGTACATTTGACTCATTATATGTGCAGAAAAGCTTACCCCATCTCTGCCCCATGGAGACGTTTCAGGTGGTAAATAACAAGAGTAAACAATACAAGTGTAATCGGAATGTTTGTTGCATAACTTGATCCCCAGTATTCCTTCATAGTCCTTGTCAACAAATGACACAACGTAGTTTTTAAAAAATGTGTCTTTTATAAATATCCCGACACCACCAGATCCTTTATTTGCATTAACATGTACACCAGTACGATTATGTCCAAAATATCTGTAGCCCTCGACCGACAGTTGTGTGTCCCTCAGTAAATGAGTCTCGTTTACACAAAAAATATCTGAGTTTGACAGGCTGATAAAAGCAGTTCTTAAATCCGAGTTTCCTGTAGTCCAACCAGCCACATTTAGATGTGATACAGTAAGGTTTTCAACATAGGGCTGGGAAATATCCTAACTCGTGCTTGCAGTTGAGTCGTGCCTTTCCGGGCTGTGCTGCATGGCCTCGTTCGGTGGTGGTCGTCTGTTGTTGTTGTGCCACCCTCTCCTCTCTACGTTCTCACCTTCCGCCTTCTTCACCAATCGACCATTACCAGTTACGCGATATGAATTACCGTTTGGCATCTCGTTCAGAATAGTTTTAAAGTTCAGATCAATCAGTCGTTCTGCGTGTGTTTGAGCACCTTTAATGTACACATGGCGAAATTTTCTGGTCTTGCGTAATTCCGTCTTGGCCCGAAGTACAGCTTTCTTGTCATCCACATTCCGCAGCTCAATTTTCACAATACCAGGTCTCCCCTCTCTCATAGGTGTACGCTCAGCTTTCACAATACGGACATCGCGTAGACCTAGACCTTGTTGTGTGTCCTGAATCAGCTCCTCGGCCACTGCCTGTACATCTTCACCTGCTGAATACGCCACCTTGAACGCTACCAGTGAAACATCTGTTGAGAAGGGATCCCTTGTACACTGTGACCTTTCAAGCTCTGTAATTCTTTTCTCCATTTCTCCCAATTTATCATTCACCTTTGCTAATTCTATCATCATATATTCTTTCAGTTCTTTCATCTGACCTTCTAAATTATTGCTGATTTTATTTTCCATATCATCAATCTTTAGGTGTAATGACTCTGATGTTGACTGTTGCTCCTTCTGAATATCTTTCATTATCTTCCTCAGGGCTTTTAATTCAGTGCCTACGCTTGGTGGCGAGCCACTCTGGCTACCAGGGGGTTCATTCGGTCTGGACATCTTGGTAGGCTGTACAAATGGCGACGATGAACCTCCAGAATCTGAAGAAGAAACTCTGGGTCTCCTCCTTCCGCCACTAGCCATCAATAACACATATCACTTATCTATATCGATTCTACGTATGTTCATAAACCTCTATGTAATTTCCCATGGTTGTATCAAACTTGGTTTGCGAAAAAAACCGTTATAAATGTTCACCAATTTGTTTTCCTGTTCACTTGTCGCTATTGTACACACCGATAAAAACGATAAAAACGTTGTACTCAATTGATGAGATGAATGATGTACAGATGATGATGTGAGGGTGGGGGTGATAGGGCATGGTGGGTTATTGAGAGCGTTTTCCTTCGCTCGCCCGATAAGGGGTTCTGGGCATGTCTAGGGGATATACCCCAAGATATGCCCAGACGGCCGGATACTTTTGCTGTGCAATTTAATGCTGAAACTCTGTGGCATCTCGCGCAGCTCCGCTATCCTCGGGTCGGATAGTCCCCAGAGTAACAATAGAAAAGATCACTCCCTCTGGGTAACTCCATTCATCCCACGTGAGAGACCTAATATCAAACACGCTATTGCCGGTTATTTAAGGCTACCACGGCCTACATCAGTGCTAGCACTGATGCGGGTGCTGCATTGGCTCCAATGTTGAGCGGAGGAGCCAGGGTACGCCACTGGCAATCAGCCCTAAGATTATAGCCAGATACGAGGAGGCTGTAGCTGCCCTTGGATGATTTCTGTAGACTAGTGCTTCCGTACAATGTTGTACACAGAATCCAACAGACGGAACAGATCCCTAATGACCCTCCCCAGAATGGGGCGAAAAGTACCACTAGCAATCATCCCAGTACCCCTCCATTGTAGAAGGCTCTTATTTGAATTCAAAAGGCTTTCCCTTGCAATTTAAGGCATATATAGCACAGTTTGCCCCTCCGTGTATCAGTGTAACAAACTGTTGAAACAGTTCATAAGGAAACCCTTAAATACTATTAGTTTGTGAAGATACAACAGCTCGATGTTTGTGAGCTGACATCGGACTGATTAGTGATTTACAATCAACATGTGGCGTTAAAAAAAACCCTGCGCGCCACTTTAAAATAGTTTTAGTGTTACATTAAGAAAATAATAAATAATTCAAACTTCGAATCGAATAGATAATCGCTGTAAACGCCCGCCATTTTGTCTGAATTTATGTAGTCTTTAAACCACATTTAGCTCCCTGTCTGGAGTCGTAGTGCGTCCCTTTCTCCATTGCTGACAGCAGGATCACCCTGACTTATTTCCAAGAGGTGTATCTATAGTGTTGTATTATTTTCGATTTAGTACTTACATTTGGGTTCTTTATATTAAGGTAGGTTGTATCACCTGCCAATAGTAATATTGCTTTAATTCAACATACTTGAGGCCTAAAAAAAATATTGTTTGTTTCCGATTTCCGACCGACCCTATCAAAACATGTGCGACCCAAATTTATTTTATGGATTTCCAAAAAAAAAAAATTTTTTTTTTTTTTTTTTTTTAGGAAATCCATAAGTTAAGGGATGACTTACTTGCTGTAGTCAAAGTAACTAAAAAAACGTTACGAAAAGGAGAGGTGGGAGGGTCAAATAGCGTCCAAAAAACAAAAAATCATTATCTAATGTACAGATAAGACATGCATGGAAGTGAATTTGGCGCCAAATAAAATGAAAAATAATTCTTACCTACCGATCGGTTGAAGTGACAAAAAATAAAATAAAAAATAAAATAAATTTCCTACCTACCCACTGGTTAAAATGACAACAAATCGGAAATAAACATATATTTTTTTTTGGCCTATCAGTTTGTAGCACTAAGAGTATTGTAAGGATACGATCCCTGGAATATGTAACGTCCTCCTGGATGTGAAAGGGTGTATCTCTCACTCAATGAAGTGGTCATCACACCCTTTCATATCCAAGGGGACGATATATTATCAATATACATCAATACAATACCATGTGTGTACAGATCTGTGTACCAAGAATATTTCTTAAAGATTTTTTTGAAATGTAAGTCAGAATACTTAGTACAATGGTAATAATAGTTTTCAAGAATATTATGTTGTGGTCAAAATGTGTTTTATTTTTTTAACGCATAATGATTTACATTTGACCAAGAATAGGCATTTTAACACATGCAACTTTAGTGACCAGGGGGTAAAATTTAAGTCGGTGATAGTTTTTAGCTTTGATATCAGACTATAAACTCTCCAAAAGGTAAGATTAAACACTAAAATACGGACCTAAAGTTATCAATATATTGTACATATATATTTTTGTGATCAAATAAAAAAATAGCATAAGGATGTGCCAACATTTTATCCTTAGTATAAGCATTGAGCAACGGTAAGTGCGAATGTGGGCCGACGTCTGAGTCATTGGACCAACAGTGTGTCAACGTTGTGTCGGTGTGATGTATTGTCACCATTGAACCTTCAGTTTAATATGGTGGGTAGGAGAGACCGGGGCACTATGGACATCGAAAATGTCCACAAAAATGTCTTTTTAGCCAAGTGGATTGGCCAATTTTGACAATGGAGCCCTACAGGGAATGCCTTTGTGCTTTTTCAACAAAAAAATTGGTGGTGATACCTCAAGGCATGTATATGCTATGGCAAAATCTGTGTTTTGATGGTTAAAAGTAAATGTTTGGGATATACGGATTTTGTTAATACATTAAAAACTACATGGAACAAAGATAAAATGGGAATCACATAGTGAAAATTGTGTTTTTTTCATGGACATGTGCTATAATAGGAGATTATACCTGAAAAGTTAAACATACACTTGTACCAATTGTCTTGCTGGGGCACCATGGACAGGGTACCATGGACATGCCGCGGGGCACCATGGACGTGTCCATGGTGCCTCATTATTGACATTAATGTCCATGGTGCCCCGTCTTCGAGAATATTTATTTTTCTAAATTCTACTATCCCTAATTTATGATTTCTACAATTACATATTCATTTTTTATTGCTCATTTGAAGCTAATACAAAATGAAATATAGGCGTACCCAGTGAGGAATGGGACTATGTATATTGACTTCTAAGGTAAAGCACGTTACCGGCAAAGCACGTTACCTTTCACTATTAACCTTTTCACTACCATACATGACGGAAATTTCCGTCGTCATTCGTCAATGAACGTAACCATAAAATGACACAAATTTTCGTCAAATATATACTACATTTATGTATTTTTCGTCATTTGAAGCTGGAAATAGCGTTAGCAATTCCAGCTTTAAATGTCGAAAAATAGAACTTCTACACCAGTATATCTGGATCCTGGCATGCACTCCGGCATGGAAGTCAAAGGGTTAAATCTTACTATCCTGATTACTATAACATGGCATGATTATTGTAGCACGGTAGCGGATATAAACAATGTTCATTCACCTTATCCAGAGACGCCAAAACAACACTGATAGCTCCGGCTTAAGCCCAGCGTTTAGCCTTAGCTGGTTTACAAATTTATATAGTCATGGTTGGCTGGTTAGCTAGCTGACTGAATCTGTGTCTTGTCAAGTACTCTACATAATACTGGGCTCTGTATCTCTGTATTGCAGGCCAAGTAGGCCGCCTACTCAGGTATTGTCGCCGTCCAAAGTTTAGTCATACATTATAAACTGTTAACCTACATTATGGCGTCACTGCATTTACAGGCCATGATAGGGACTAGAAGGAACAAGATTCCGACTAAAACGATTAAAACATAATAGCAATTCAACACGAATATGACAGGAATACTATGTTCACTCTTCAAACATGTTCTCAAATATTCATGAGCTACTTGTGTCATACATGGATAAGACACCTGAGGATTGTTACAATAGAGATTTGGCTGATCATACAATGGATATGTAGCAGTAAATGGGCCATTCATCTTGGTATGTAACTATTAACAGGATTAACCCTTAGAGCGCTGAATTTGTTTATATAAACCATGGAAACCAAAGGGTTTTATTCAATTCGAAATCATCATAAATATCTTATTTAGCTCTTTCTGATTCATTTGAATACCTATGTTATGGGTATACGGCCATTTTTATTCTTACAGTGCGGGGGTCGACTTTAGTCATCAGAATCTGACGTCTACAGACGTCAGATGCTGACGACTAAAGTGGGTCCTTGCGCTGTAACGGTTAAAGGGACTAGCCCACGCTAAAATCATCAAAAATTCGGTGATTTTATTTTGTCTTCTTTATATGACCATATGATGTAAACATGTCCACAGACTAGAACTGCAATTTTTTTTTTAATTTTTTCTGCTGCGCATTCATCAGTTAGGCAAGATATAGAGACGAAATTCTTGTATTTCCTATTTTTGACATGGTTGTCAATAATTAAAAATCAGGAATTTCGTCTCTATATCTAGTCTAACTGGTGAATGCGCAGCGGAAAAATTTTAAAACTTTTGCAGTTTTAGTCTATGGACATGTTTACATCATATGGTCACATTAAGAAGACAAAATAAAATCACCGATAAAAATACCCGATCTTTACATAAAGACCTTATGATAAAGTGTTTTGAATTGCATATTATTACATAAATATATATAAATATAAATATACTGTATATATATGTATATATTTGAGGACCAACAAAAAATGAAATGGAATGAATCGGGCTTTAGGCAATTTGTGTGCACATATAGCCTAAATTGGGCCAGGAGAACCTCTTAACCTCCTGAGGATGGTAAAATTAGTGAGATGACACTGCCCTCCAGACACAGGATTCGAAATTTGAGACCTTCAAATATAAATACTGCTAAATTAGAAATAATTTTACGACGACCACATGTCATAAACTCAATAAACTTAGACATTGATGTTTTTTGCCAATAGTACGGTGACAAATATGTACTTCTGATATCTGTATTAAACTGGCATTGTATAACAAAATGGTACTCATCCCCCACAGCATCACAAGCTGTACACATACGCTCATTATAAACTTTTCTTTGATACCATTTTCCGCTAACCACTGGGATATTGCAATTTTTTGTCAGAAAATTATATAATAAAACTTTTTTTACTTTGAAAACATACTTTTTGTACTTTGAAAACATTCATATACATGTATTTGGAAGAAATTATATATTTTTTACTTAACTTATATAGTTTTCTATTTGGACTACTAGACATATAAGTATTCCACTTTGAAATATATTGATCATTCAACCGTTGGTTGCATAATTCTAAGAAAACTTAAAGTATTATGAACATTCTGATTTATCCAAGCATAATTAAAACCTAGGTTATTTAACATTTCCTCGACTTTACAAGCCCAATTATGTTCGAGTTTACATTTTTACTATTGATATCTATATAAATTATACACCGATGGGTTAGTTTTACGTGTTATAATTTTAAACCAATATTTACACATTTTTAAATGAATGTTTACTGTCAATGGAAATCTTCCCAATTCACCATAAACAAAAAAAATGCAATAGATTTTATAACATGAAAAATACGCTTGCACAATTGAAAAACCCCTTCCATTGCAAGGGCTTTAAGAAATCCCCATATCTCACATCCGTAGTCACACATTGGTATCATAATTTTATCAAATAGTTCACATCGAAAAAGAATTATAGGATTGTGAAAATGATGCAAATCTTTATACAATTTGAAATGCCTAAATAAGAATATGTATTTGTTACGATCACCAGTGCATCACCAGAGACACCAGTGAGACACCAGAGATAAAATGATCATTTATTGACATCGATCCACCTTTTAGAAAAATAACGACAGCTGATTTTTCAATATTTATATTTAATTCCCACTGTGTGCATTAGTCATAGAGGATATCAATACCGAGCTGAGCTTCGTTGAGTCTGACATTAATTAAAGAGCATTGGCATACAATTATGATATATTATTATATCGACTTTAGAAGTCAGATTCTGCCGTCTATAGACGTCAGATTCTGACGTCGAAAGTCGATCCCTGCATTGTACGGGTACCAAATAATATGTCTATTTAATGGATAATATAGTTTGTGGTAGATGCCAAGTTAATCAAATAAATTCAATTCAGAAGATGTATATTTTCAGTTATAAAATATAGTTATTGCTGACGCCAATTCCAACAGAACTAGGGGCTTAGCGGAGCAACATCTAACACATCCATAAAGAGCTTAAGTAATTATGAATTCATTTTTACTTCTCACCTGACTACAATGTAGACCCGTGCTGAACTTCAACTCAAGTCTACAAACGATACTTAATGTCTTTATAGTCTGTAGCTCATATTGCCCAGTTGACCCAGAAAGTTGTCCGCAGGTTATAAAGTTCTTTGCAGAATGAATTTATCATCCTAGTCTCCACCTGCTCTGAAGCGGCAAGTCATCTATCCATAAATGTGCGAAACAACCCCACCATAGATCTACTTTATCATGTTTGTTTATAGAGCTGGGGAATACCCACAGCAGGCATAATATTCTGTGGGTTGATGTCTGTGCCATCTATAATTTCGATTTTTCTTAACTTTCATGACAATAATGCTTCTTGGTCTCATTTTAAAGATAAATATATCGCTTTTCATTTAGGCCGGGAAACCTTCTCAAAAGTGTCCACAAGAAGTAATTTGGAGCCGAATAGATACCTATATACCCTCAGGTATCTGAACGTAATGACAAAATTGTTTCAGAATATCTTGACAAGATAAAATTCGATTTTAATTCAAACATAATGTATCCATTTTTGCATAAATAGATGCTGAATGGAAAAAATAGGTGTTATTTTGTAACCCGTTAACCTCTAGGGGTTTATATTTTTGAACAATTAAAAATAGCCATATAACACATCAAATTGAAGGGATCGTTTAAATATTAACTTGCAATGTCATATACACCTGTCATATATGTTAAATAGCTGGAAAAGGTAACCTTAACAAAAATGTCCAAAAAAGTTGGAGTAAAAATGGAGTAAAACATCAGTGTACATAAAACATAGATATGGGGTAAAATAACTTGAGAATTGTAATAGAAACAATAGAAATGTACACCCACTTGCACTTATGTCCTGCTATCTCAAAACACACATTAACACATTAAATTATTGTGAAAAAAATTAAAATCGAAAAAAACAAGCAACATTTGAAGTTTAAGGTGTATGATGTTTCAATGTGAGGATATGGCACTACATTTATGAGGATATGGCATCATATGGTTAAGTGAGAAAAATACATTATACCAACTCTATTTTTTTGTTACAATTTTAGATATAATTATGCCTAATGCATGTCAAGATTAACCTCGAAATGTCAGGGTGTGGCATTTTATTGTAGTCATGTGTAGAGATAAAGACAGTAAATAGCATAGAAATTCTTTATGTGACATTTCAATGTCGGTTTGTGATATTTTTTATGTAAGTGTATGTTTGATACAAGAACAAACATGTCAGGATATCACATTAAGCTTATATTAAAAAAAAGAAGCCCCGGTTCGGGCCCTGAGGGCACTGATAACAGTCAGCGCACAGTGCGTAGTAATATCGAACGTAAACCGACATCCCCAGCCCCCTCCACGTGTGTGAGAAGGTTGGTCGTGCCATCGACTGAATAAATCGACAACGAAATTCCAATGCCTCACTCAGTCTACAAAGGGATAATTTTATTATAGGGATCCAGTGGTTGGCCTGTACACACGTGTGCGTCCAATTAGGTTATTACTCCTGCCATCTCTCACATGTAGATCTAGACGGAATTCTGGCTGGCTGGCTGCATCAGTAAGTGTTATCTATATTTACTCCCAATTTAGGAGCCGTCGCTAAATGTTCCAAATATACATACAAAGACAGTTCTTATTGGATTGGATTAGTATCACTAGCCGATGTTTTCGTCAATTTAGAAAGTACAAATTGGAAAAAAATAAATTATATATCAGGATACAAAAAGGGCATTGGAAAAAAAAAGAAAGAAAAACAGTATCGTAGGTACGAAAGGGGCAGTCCATCACCCAACTACCGATACAGACAGAGTTCGTATTGCGGTTGTTGTTGCTTTTGCTGCTGTTGCTGTTATTATTATTATTATTATTATTATTATTATTGTTATTGTTATTATTATTATTATTATTATTATTATTATTATTATTATTATTATTATTATTATTATTATTATTATTATTATTATTATTATTATTATTATTATTATTATTATTATTATTATTATTATTATTATTATTATTATTATTATTATTATTATTATTATTATTGTTGTTGTTGTTGTTGTTGTTATTATTATTATTATTATTATTATTATTATTATTATTATTATTATTATTATTATTATTATTATTATTATTATTATTATTATTATTATTATTATTATTATTATTATTATTATTATTATTATTATTATTATTATTATTATTATTATTATTATTATTATTATTATTATTATTATTATTATTATTATTATTATTATTATTATCGTTATCGTTATAGTTATTATTATTATTATTATTATTATTATTATTATTATTATTATTATTATTATTAATATTATTATTATTATTATTATTGTTATTATTATTATTATTATTATTATTAATATTATTATTTTTATTATTTACTTATTTATTATTATTTTTTATTTATTATTATTATTATTACTAGGTTTGCAGGTTCACATTGTCATGGCTGGCTGGTTGGCATGGTTAGTTGGCTGGGCAAACCAGCGTTATCTAGTCAACGTTATCTAGTATGTTTAGACATACATTAACCTACATTATAGCGTCACCGCATTCACAGGCTGTGCTTGGATTTGATAAATATTAAAAGACCGAACCGAATTCCTTACGTATTAACTTTATATATATCGGATGATGATTGATCAACATTATATTGCATCCACAGCAGATTTAAGCAGAAGATATTGGGGTCCATCCTGTCTGACAAATCCGTCATAGGGCTAATTTGTAGGCTTCGCTAGTGACAACTTTGATGCGAAATTATTTTTACGCCTCGTGTTTGTGACTGCAAATAAATGATTGAAACATAATAAACGTGGATACAAATATGTTCACTTTCGAAATTGGCTGTTGTTTTGGAGGAGTATTTATGACAGGCAAATATGGATACAAAATTGGATTAAATTTTGATGCTTTTTGTTTCTCGGATGATACCATGGACATGTAGCAGTAACGGTGGCAAAGACATGGGTAACTATTCACCGCCTAATACTTGTATATATGGTCGATTCCCATTTAGGTGATGCGTTTATAAATGATCGTTTAAAAAAATCCCATCACTTGTTAATCAAACTACACAGCACATTTTTTGACAAGTTCTGAATCGTTTCACCTTTATATTGGTTGGTTTTCGAGGATATCAGAAAGATTGCAAAAAAATTAATGTGCTAGGATTTTATTGTTGTAAATGGAATAAAGTTAACTAGTACATTTGCCACCCCCATCATTCATGTAGTGGATCGGAATCGTCTTTTATAATATAATTTTTTAACAAATTGGCGTAGAAACAATTTTAACACTATTTTTTTCGAATAACTTTAACATGAGGAAGTTATTTGTGACGTTAGTTTTACAATTGAAGGGCAAGGTCAACTGAAAATGCTAAGGTCAAGGCTATTCGTGCCCATTGTGACATTTATAAATCTTTATAATCAGTATTAGATATGTGCCAGCTTTGAGGGGAGTTTAGTTAAGCTTATTTGCATCCTGGTGAATGTTGTTGTATTAAGTAGAATTACAAAAAATGTAGATGAACACAATGCAGCTAGAAATGCATGATAATCTTGTTTGAAATAGCAAATATGGAGGGTGTGTTTATTTTCGTTAATACGTTTTTATACAAACCTTACTATATAGAATCCTAAACTTAGTTCTTTAAATAAATGTATATTTATATAAACCTCACCATTTATGTCTTCTCCAGACACTATCCTACATTTTAGACATATCCTGCATCTTAGTGTTTATATATACAAAATGTTGTTGTATCAAGAGAAGATAAAGCCATACTCTGACGTTATAATATAGCATCATGACATACAACTTTCCTATTATAACAAATTAGTGTCTTATTTTGTAAATGTATCGACACAAGCATGATTTTCGGGATCATACTTATATCATATAGCCATTAGAACAAGAAAAAGATTTTTTTGACATCATGTTATCATCCCCTGACACAAAGCGGCATATTCTGAAATAGTGTTGTCATTGATGCCATATTGCTATTTTGCAATACAATACTACTGACATCGCAGTGTCATATTTCGTCGGTATGATAATATATTCTGATATTACATGTTGTATCGTGACAGAATTTGTTATGAAAGTGCAAAATCCCGAGGTATCATTATATATACATATGTCTATCTTCCGACACATAGTAGGTCTATTAGGCTATTATATTTGCACATTATTACACTGATATATTATACTGCGAGTATAGTGTAATCTTTTGATATTACAATCTGATATCTTGAGATTATAGTATCTGTAATGTTCAAATTCGCGTAGTTATTTTGTATTGGCAATGGAATCCTAATCCTAAACTGAGCCATATTTAGAAATTGTACAAATAAGGAAACATTTGAAATGCTTGGCTAAAATCCATTGCGTTAGCCACAAGTTAGCTGTTGAAAAGGGTAGGCACAGTAGGCACAGCCATGTGCCAAGGATTCTGTATGAATTGTAATCTCAGAGAGATAGAAGATGACTACCATGTGATATTGATTTGTCCTAAATATTTTGATTTAATAATTCAATTTATTTTACCTAAATATTATATCCAACTATCTTTAGAACGATTTTATCAATTGATGTTTTGACAAAATCAAACGTCATATTTAATTTCTCATCATTTGTAGACGGGCAGCACAATTTGCATTTGCACTTTAGGCCAGAGGCGTTTATTGCATGGATAAAAATGATTGCTACAACCACCGCACAAATAAGAATTACACACATTGCAAATCTTTCTTATGCCACTTATTAGTTTAGGTGAAGTAATGAAGCATGTCTACACAATAATGGTGTAGCACTGGTGTATACATGTAGCACTGATAACAAGTCAGGTACCCAAATTTGAGGGTTTCTTTCAAACAATTTGTTTAATAATTCCACGTAAATTAGCTGTGTCTGAACGGGGAAATATCTGGACTGTCGGACCAATGTCCTGGCGGACAAATAAGGTGTCTGACCAATGGGCTGCCATGCACTGTCAGGTCTTATAAAACGAAGAATACCGGAGACAAATGAAAACAATTCTGCCTGAATATTTGTGAGGTACAAGTGTATAATTTGTTAATGGTGACTTTTCAGAAACAATGCAATCGTACAATGCAAATACTACTTTATTTACACAAGACTTGTCTAGATAATAGTCGTACCCCCCGGATTTAAAAAAAAGTAATGTCCTCAGAAAGATATCTGAAATGCTCTGCATGCGACTTACAAGCCAACTGATTTTATAGGTAAATATAGATATATTGAAAAATAACACTGTCCTAACTGTTTTTAGATGCACTGTCATGCTCTGGCATGGCGCTCTTTTAATCGATAAACAATAACTAGTTTTCTAGAGGTATTTTGATGAGTTAGCTTGTCCAGTATAACGTAGCATTTGCCAAATAAC
The DNA here is from genome assembly GCA_964017125.1 of Flabesymbios commensalis. NCBI lineage: Eukaryota > Metazoa > Annelida > Polychaeta > Terebellida > Flabelligeridae > Flabesymbios > Flabesymbios commensalis. Next base: position 9,062,934 of record OZ024915.1, read on the forward strand.
ATTTGACAAAATAAAGTTAGAGCTTTTGCATAAAATACACCAAAACAACCAGCGAAATAAATTTATGTAATAATCTTACCCTCGGTGTCGTATCAAAATTTTCGGGTATAATTTGCTTGTTCTATTTGCAAGTATAATTCAGCAGCGATTTTTTTTTACGTCAGTGCTGTTTGTATCGGCCAGTGACGGTGCCTCTTACAGGTACATGTAGGTAGTCCGTGGTGGAGATATGCTCAGGTAGACCGCCGCCCAACCCCCCATCCTCCCGGGGTCACGGCTTGACACAATCCCATTGCACTCAGATCTGGACTTTGGACACTTCTATATTGTCAATAATTAACTATAAACGGCGAAGAAGACATGGCAGTCAACCCTTAAAGCGCTGAATTAATTTGTAAAAAAACAACGCAACCAAATGGTTTTTACAATTTGAAATCATCATAAACGTCTTAGTAAGCTCTTTCTGATTCATTTGAATACCTATGTTATGGGTCTACGGCCAGTATAAATCTGTTTACTCTTGCAGTGCGGGGGTCGACTTTAGTCGTCAGAATCTGACGTCTACAGACGTCAGATTCTGACGACTAAAGTCGACCACCCGCGCCGTAAGGGTTATTGTTGATCCAGCGTCGTAGACGATAGGCCAACATTAAACCAGCATTGGTTTAACATCTTGTCTTTGTCGGGACTGTCCGTGAGGCGTCAGATTATATGTATCAGTGATGTTATCGAATGCATGTTGTATTTTTGTTTGCCCATTTTTATAGTGACTGACACCAAGCAGTGTTGATGCATCAACCCTCTTTGCTGATACTAATGTTAGCCATATAAATAACTATGCTAATGCATGTGTGTGAACATATAAATTGAGTATACTTGATGTAACTATGTATCTTACCTTGTCAGGTGGTCATCAGAACTAAATACTCATGAATGTTTCTCATATGATTTGGTGATACTGGCCGACGCTGTTCCCTGGTAATGGGTGTGTAATAAATGATTATGTTTAAACTCAATGAAAGTCAAACATGTATAATTATGTCACACGCAGTTCAAACGCTTCAGAGACTTGGTATCAATAATAGTACTGCGCCCTGATCACCAGCGACAGATGCTTATATCCTATACATGAGTCCTGTGATTCATTGGCTTCTATATCCATTATCCAGTACATGAGTAGAGTACTGTAATTGGCTTATATCCAATACATTGAGAAAAAGAGTACAGCACCGCCATAAACACTGTTACCGTTACTATGATTGGCTTATATGTGGATGAGTGTATGTTGTCATTGTGGGCAAATTCTTGTTTGTCAGTTCAGCCCCCCCCCCCCTCCTCCTAGCTAAGTATACACACTATGACGCGAGACACAACTTCAAGTGGGTGAAAATTAAAATTGAATAGTTTGGCTGTTAAAGGGTTAATATATAAAAAGTTAAATGAGCAGGCGTACTGTAAGGGCTTTATTCTGGGCATCTTCAACCCCCTATCTTTTTTTCAAAGTAATTAATAGTGAATTTTTTCTCACCAAATTTGGGACAATAGTTCACATTGTGCTCAAATCATAAAAATTGGTACAGTTATGCTCTAGAGTATACTGCTCCATATTGGAACGGGAACCACCGCGCCGCTGTAGTGTAAGGGCTTTTTTCGGGGCATTTTCAACCCCCTTATTTTTTTTTGGAAAAAATCTACTATTTGGTAGTCAATTTTTTTTTTAACAAAATACGTCTACAAAACTGTTTATTATTGATGTTTGTAGTTTAATATAACAAATAAGGGGCGGGTCCATAATGCGTTAGGGGTTAACACCCTCTTCTTGGGAAAATTGTATGTACAATAAATGCCCTAAATCAGGTATAATCGTTCATAATGTGATAAAGCACAAAATTTGGTGTAGAGCTACACAAAGTTATACTAATCCATATCGGAAGCGGAACTACCTTGTAGCTGTAGCGCAAAAGCTTCGTTTGGGGCATTTTCAATCCCCCCCTTATTTTAAAAAATCGAGTAATTGTTAAACATATAAGTATGTTGAAAATATTAAAAAATATGTTCTACCAAAAAATATCTACAAAAATGTTTCTTTATGATGTTAGCCCTCTTAATAATCAAAGCTGGGACGGATCCATGGGGCGGGAGGGTGCCACCCCCCCCCCCCCCTATTTGTCATTATCTTAATGAAAAGAGCTGTAAATCAATATTGGAAAAATTGATACCACAATTGATAGCATGGTCATTATATCTCCGCAATTGTGGCACACACAACTAATATAACTAATAAATAACAATAATTAACATATTCCTCAGTAAAGTGTCGAAATAAAATGCATTTCGGATATAAAAGAGTGTTTGCTTTCTTTATTTGATACATCAATTGCACACTGTGGCTCAAATAGCGCTAATAAATTATTGTTTATTTTCAGCATAATTTTCAAAGACGGATTTTTAATTGCATTGTATTGTTTGAGCGGTAATCCATGAATATAACTTTTAATAAAAGCTGGGACGTTTATAACTCAGCTGCTCAGGGTCACTGAAACAATCTGCACAAGAGAACAGAGGAACTGAAATCCGTGAAAGAGTTGTGACTCACTGTATAAGCTACAAAAAATTGGTAAAGCTTCTTCAGAAGAAACGAAAACAAAGTTGAGCTGTTTGAATAAGTGGCCTCTAAGATCTGTAAAATTGAAATTTAAAATAAAAAACCACTATAGGTGAGGATGTTGCCTGTATTGGTCAAACAATGGACAATGAGTATCTAGAACCTTGTACTCAGCAAAAGGCCGATGGTAGAGTCATACTTCATTCATGTGGTTGATGCAGCCAGGCAAGGTTACCATAACATAAGGTGGGCACCATTCAAATTCCAGGTGGGGGGGGGGGGGGGGCTAGAGTATTTTCGGACGAATTCTAATTTTTGCTCTACAATTATGTTATATATAAACATGATAAACATGTGGTAAAATTTAGAAAAAATTAGCGCACCGCCGAGCCGGGTTGAAATAATTAATTTATCCGCGACAAAAATATTAGCCCACCCCCCCCCCCCCTGGATATTGAATGGTGGCCCCTTAATGATAAGAACTGTTGATACAGAATGTTGTTTTCCTCGCCATTGCCAATTACATGTCTCTGGGAAATGCAGAGCAGAGCAATCGGAGTCGAAAAGCACTACCACTATATACATGATATAGTCCAGCCCACGCCATTGCTTCTCACCTTGGTAGCTTAAAATCATCTGCACTTCTAATGTTTCATGGCTTCACTGGATGTGATACCGCGTCAGGATTTACTGGACGAGGTAAAAAAAACGGCTTGGTAGACATGGGAGCGTTTTCCTGATGTTACAGAAGTGTTCCTTCATCTTTCTGAGCAACCAGACATACTCTCAGAGGTTAACCTAGCTGTTCTTGAGCGGCTCGTTATATTGATGTACAGTGAGACATGTGATGTATTGAAAGTGAATGAGGCAAGGCAAATTATCTTCAGTCAAGGATCGCGAAACATTGAAAATATACCGCCTACTGAGGCTGTCCTTATTGATCACATAGAGCACAAAAAGAGCGCAGCATACCAGGCTAGTCACTGCTGGGCTTAGTCCACATTAAAATACCCTATAAGCTGCCTATAGTTCTGCAGACTAGAGGTGGATCCTGGACAATGAGTCGTGGAGGCTCACGTGGGACAACCTCACCCGAGGCTGCTAAGTCATGTTATGCGTCGTGGTTGCCGAAAGAGCTGTAAATATCTTTGCAAGTGTTTTACCCTTAACCCTTTCAAGCCTGACTTTATATTGTCATCTTCATCCACTACAAGCCGCGAATTGCTGTCGCAATTCTCGACTTGTAGGGGATGAAGATGATTAGATGTGGGTGAACAGTTAAAGAAAATTGCTATGTATTGGTGAACCAGTTTCATGGAAATATTCATTCTAAAACCGTTTGTTGTAGGAAAATTAAATCTGTTTTCAGGGATTTAAAATGATGCTTTAATGCATCGTGAGGACTTAAAGGGTTAAAGCGCTGAATTATTATCGTATAAACCATGGAGACCAAATTAGTTTTTTAAATTTAAAATCATCACAAAAGTATTAGTTAGCTCTTTCCGCTTTATTTCAATACTTCTGTTCTGTTTATAAGGACATTATAAATATTTTTACTCCTTCAGTGCAATACAAGGATAAACTTTAAACGTCATAATCTGACGTCTACAATCTGACGTCAATCCCCGTACAAGTCTTTCCCCGCGCTGTAAGCGTTAAAGCAAATCTTACCAGACAGTGAAGATGTGATGGTAAATGCAAAGAGTAGATGTGTTTTAAATATTAATAAAAAGAAAAACAGAATAGGAAATGGGCCGGAGACAATACAAGGGGTGTTTATTTGTTTATTTTCACAGTATTTTATCATATTTTTTGTCTTGCTATGTTTTAAATGTGTTTCATTGACTGAACAAAGTGTTCATATCAATTGTCAATAACAAACACATTTGTAGACATATTTAGTTTTATTTAATGACAATCTTTAAAAAGTGGGGAGTCGAGTATACCCCTAGCGAAGCCCTTACACTACCACTATATGGTCGTTCCCTTCCAATATGAATTAGTATACCTTTAATAGCTACCTTTGTGTAGCTTTGTACTAAATTTGATGCTTTATCACATTATGAATGATTTTATCTAATTTAGGGCATTTATTATAATAATTTGACGAAAAAGGGGCTGTAAACCCCTAACGCCGCATTGGATCCGCCCTTGATTTGTTTTAATAATCTACTAACATCACTAATAAACAGTTTTGTAGACGAATCTGGGGAAAAAACAAAATTTGACTACTAATTACTCGCTTTTTTTGAAAAAAATAAGGGGGGTTGAAAATGCTCCGAAAAAGCCCTTACACTACAGCTGCACGGTGTTTCCTCTTCCAATATGGATCAGTATACTCCAGAGCAGCTCTGTACGATATTTGGTGATTTTATCACAATGTGAACGATTCTACCAAATTTGGTGAAAAAAAATTGACTACTACTAAAAATAAGGGGGTTGAAAATGCCCCAAAAAAGCCCTTACGCTACGCCTGCTCATTTCCTTTTTCACATAATAATGTATTTTCAGATAATTAATTGACGCGGTAAGCTTGAACATGACGGAATATAAGCAGATAGACTCTGATACAGATTTATCTGACAATGAATACATAATAATAATTATTATCACATTAAATCAGTTTTCGGGGTATTTTGGGAGTATTTTGGCAACAAAAAATGTAAAAAAATATTTTTATTACTTTTTTATTTAATGTACGAAGCCCATGCGTTTTAAATACTGTTATCATTTAAACAAAAAATCATTATTTAGATGTGTCTTTTGTCGTTTAGGTCCAGCTCGTCATAATTTACTTGAATGACCCCCCCCCCCCCCCTGTCATTAATGCCCTGTAACTTTCTCATACATGTAGATACAGATACATACCCGGGCTAAAATTACTCCTAAGATTCACATCTCTCCAATGGTACCTCACAACAAATGTTGCTGGGGGGGGGGGGGGAGGCGGCAGGGTGCAACAAACTTTTTTTTAAGCGTCTTTTCTAACACTGGCTCCCAGCCTATAAGTACCATTTTCGGGGAAAGTAATCATCAATTCACAATATATTACTAATTGTCCACAAGCTAAAGGAGAATACGGATAATATACGTTTTCAAATGAATTCAAAATAATATCTAGGCACTCTGCAAATACAAAAATATTTAAAAAATATCGTGGGGAGCCTCCGTGACCGAGAGGTAGCATGCTCGGCCTCAGAGCGTCGGGGCTCGAATTTCCAATTCTGTGTCTGGAGGGCAGTGTTATTGCATTCATCTCACCATCCTCAGAAGATTCTTCTGGCCCAGTTGAGCCTACATGTGCACAAACCCCATTCATTTCATTTCATTAATCTTCATGTCAGAAGGGTTGAAAATTGTGAATAACTTGAAACATGGCGGATCTTGTTCAGATTATTTTACATTGTGTAAGATACCAATTGTTGCAATATAAGTGTTTTTGTAATAATACCGGCTATGGCAGACTAAGCAAAATATTAAAATCCTTTTATATGTTAAAGGGACTGGCCCACGCTAAAATCATAGAAAAATCGGTGATTTTATTTTGGCTTCTTAATATGACCATATGATGTAAACATGTCCATAGACTAGAACTGCAAAAGTTTTTTAATTTTTGTGCTGCGCATTCACCAGTTAGGCTAGATATACAGGCGAAATTCCTGATTTCTAATTATTGACAACCATGTTAAATTAGAAATACGGGGATTTCGTCTGTGTATCTAGCCTAACTATATATTAAGAAGCCAAAATAAAATGACCGATTTTTTTATGATTTTAGCGTGGGCCAGTCCCTTTAATATAGTAATTATTTAGCTTGTGACACATATGTATAGTTTATGGACCAGTGGACGGCGGAGAATTACATTGTTTGTTTTTCATTCAGAGAAGTATTACTTAGTTAAAAAAGGTAAAATCAATCAAACCTTTTTGAAATCAATGCAAGTCAGCAAGCCACAATGTTTGTGTTTTTTTAAATTAAAGAGTTGAACATTGTTTTACCTTTTAACCGCCGGTGTCGCATATATTTGGGTTTTCATTTTTTATCAGCACATTAAGTACCACATTTTAAATATGTTAAAGATAAAATATGACGTCAACCAGCAAGATTTGAGAAGAGTTGACCTCCGTTTTGTCAAATCTGAATAATTTTCACGCACTTGTAGTTGTGGATCGCGTCAGCGAGACACAACTTCAAGTGGGTGAAAATTCAGATTGAATAATTTGGCGGTTAAAGGGTTAAAACAAATAAGCGTCAGGTGATTTCAAGCTGTTGTTAAATTTGTCCACCCCAACTGTACTCAAATGTGGGACATAAACTATGTTTGACATGAATAGTATGATACCTTTGAGCCAATATATGACCTTTTTTATGAAAAGTATTCTACAGAGTGTCTTTTTCCTACTCACCGGTGGTGAAATAAATATAAATATCGATAAAATGTGTTCAAGCACGACAACCCCTAGAATCAGCCACTGGCCTAGTTTATTGTGACTGGACCCTATGCTATTTAATATATATTTTATTTTACGTTTTATATTTTAGAGACCGATTACCGTCAACTTAAACTCAAAAAAAACAATGAAATGATAATAAATATTTATAATAACTTTTAAAAAATATCGTCAGTAATGCTTAGTTCATGATAATGCATGTCGGTTGTATTATTATTGTTGTTTTGGGGGATGTCCGAGAAGTACATTTTGAAAGAAAATCGAAATCAGCTTGTAGTACGTCCGTTGTCACACTCAAAAATGGCTCTGAGCTGCTCGCATAAAGTGTCTCTGGTATAACATTATCATTATCATATTGTGGTATACCAACAGCAAATGTATGTTTGGGGTCATATTGGCCATCCGATCTCTTTATTGTATATTGGAGGCGTTCTCTGTTGAAGCCATATAGCTTCCCCAAGTAGGCTAATAAATATAATTCATAAGATACGATTGATAATATTATAAAAACGACAGCATCTGACATGAAAATTAGGACATTGTTAATTCAGGCAAATATCTTCTATTTTGACCAAACAAATACGATATATCATATCTGTTCATGGCTTTTTTTCACATGCAAATGTGTGGGATGGTGCCTCTGAAAATTTTCTCTCGTACGGACTGGAGTCGTCTGCAAAATGGAATGGCCGCAGTGACGGGCGGGTAGGTCCACTGGCACCCGTAGCGCTATTAATGGGAGCTATTCTTGTTGGGAGATGATGCGGTTCAGCCTGATATAGTATATATATAATGGTATGCAAATCGCTGCCAGAGATTTCATCACGCTCTTCTCAAAATAGTCTCCGTAATCACCCTAATTACGACTAAAGCACGCTTTCAAGTAGGCATATATTGTGAATGTCATCTGTATCTGTATATTACGTGGCAGTACGCACTATTGTGCTATCGCGCCACGGGAGTAACTTAGCAAGGCCTGTTATCATTCATGATATCATTCATGGCCTTATATATGTGCCAAGTACTCCATATTGTGGATTTTTTGGAGTCTCGCCGGATGGAAACTGCGCCTACGTCCATTGAGGTTCTTTTACGTCCAACTCAAAGTCAGTCAGACGAGCCATCTGATTTACGTGGTTCTCTGAGCCCCACGATAGTGTATACGGCACCTGGCAGTCCCAGACGGTCACCCATCCACTTATGAACCGGGCGCGACGTCGCTTACCTTCAGTGAACGAGCAGATATCGATGAGCGAACGCTGTATTCCGTATTTAAAAATAAATGTCAGAAATAAACAAACAAAGAAATAAAGACATGCAGTTGAGACTCGATGTGGAGTAAGATATATTAAGACTGCCATGGCTCAGACAACGCTGTACCACTGCTGTGTAAGTACTCAAAACACTACCGCGACAACGCGACGTCTTGTTTAACCCTTTCAATACTGAATTTACCATTGTCATTTTCATCCACTACAAGCCTCGAATTGCTGCCGCAATTCTCGACTTGTATTGGATAAAGATGATTTGAAGTGGGTGGAAAATTAAAGAAAATTGCCATGTATTTGTAAACCAGTTTCATGGAAATTTTCGTTCTAAAACCCTTTGTTGTAGGAAAATTAAGTCTGTTTTCAAGGATGTAAAATGATGCATTAATGATTGCATTGCCAAGAATTGCCCAGCATTGTACCTAGTATAGTTAATAGGATTATCACCTGATATAACAGTACCAGGGTTCAAACAAAGATGACCAAAGCAATTAGACAGGAAACTTCATCCTTTAATTGCGGACACTACTATTATTTATATATCCTTATTACATATCATTTATTAACCGGTCAATCTATAACAATTTCCGGATAGCTGTAAATACTGAAAACAAGAAAATAAAATTAAAAGTAGACGAAATTATGTAAAAGTGAACTATAGACGTCAGGTGTCCAGCGAACTAAACAACTAAACCCTAAAATGCACAATATACATGGTGTCAGGTCACCAGGAAGCAGGTAGGCCTCAGTCAAAAAAAAAATGAATGTCTATTTTTTAATATCATTTGAAGCTGGAAATCGAATCTGCATTTTTAGCTTCAAATGAGTGAAAAATGTAATTGAACACGTTAGGAACGCCTAAAGGGTTGAAGGTGTGAGGTTACACAATGAGTCAATTGTAGACCTACGGCGGCATGACATAACCATTTCCGTACCCGAAATGTGATGACGGACCCGATTATAAAAATAAATACAACAGTGAGGTGCTTCTCGTATATATCATGACATATTTTTAAAATAAGAATAGTATAGGCTTAGCTTGGTGTGCGCTCATCTTAGCTTGATGTGCGCACATCTTAGCTTGGTATGCGATCATCTTAGCTTGAAACAAACGAACAAACAACAAACAAACACGATCAAAAACATATCCCTCCTGGCGGCGGTAATTATCTTACCATTAGCTAATATATGCTAGTAGTCTCGATTATTTTTCTAAATATAATTATTTTAGAACATCGTATACATTTATAGAACACCCAGCCTATGTGAAATGCTGCTGCTCACCATCAAATATTAAAATATGTTCCCTTACTTGTTGTCATATATGTTGATGTATATTTCAGACTGGAATGGCTGCCGTAGGCCTACAGCCTGCAAGCAGTGAAAGTGCCTCCTTCTGTCACATTGTTCACACTGTTCTACTGAATGTCACAACACAAACCACGTGCTCCGTGCTAGAATCGCGGTTTTATGTAGACAGATAACAATGGAACTTATCGTGGAAAATTCCAAGACGTAGAGATTCACCTGACCTAATGTCTATACGATCGATTCTACCTGAGTTATCCAACCATGATAAAGTCCATATTTACTAGTGTCCACTACAAAGCATACAGTAGGCCTTTACGTTTACGTATTACACGGTCTCTGGTGACTGTAATAATGGTAATAAGTGTACATGATGGATCTAATTGATTAGTTGATAATGGATATGTTTTTATAACGTACAGTGTATAATTCTGTATATGATTGAGCAGCACGTGAACCACCAGAAGCAGTTGATATTGCCTTATGACAGACGGCTGGGAGCACTGAAATGAAATGAATCGGGCTTTAGGCCACCTTTGTGCACATATAGACTAAACTGGGCCAGGAGAACCTCCTGAGGATGGTGAGATGATTGAGATGACACTGTCCTCCAGACACAAGATTCGAAATTCGAGCCCTGGCGGTCTGAGACCGAGCACGCTACCTCTTTGTCACGTAGATGGGGAAGAAACATTTTTGGTTCTTTCAAACCGCCGAGACCGGGAACCGAATCCCGAGCTCTGGCGTGAAAGGCAGCGGTGCTAACCACTACCCTAGGGCTCCGCCCGGCAGGGAACACTGGATATATGAGCAAAGAGGAATGGATTGGTTTTTAGGCGACATTTGTTCACATTCAGGCAGCACAGGGCCAGAAGAACCTCGTGAGGATGGTGAGATGATTCACAATTCGAACCCTGACGGTTTTCTTTACGAGTGAGCAGAGACGAAAACCTTTGTTTCTTTGAGACCTGAATGCTAGAGTGCCCGGGCCCCGGTGAGATGATCATGAACTGTTCCTGAACATTCATGAATAGTTCATGAATGATCGTGAACTAAAAACTATGAACGTTCATGAACGTTCAACAACGTGTTCATGAACGGTTCGTGAATTTTCTTGAACAACAAACGGCTATAAACTCAAATAATTCATGAACGTTCATTAAATGTGTTCATGAGCTATTCACGAATGTTCCTGAACAACAAGTCATGAAATTAATGAACTGTCAACCTGAAGTTCCCGAGCCTTGTTCATGACATTGTGGTTGTTCATGAACGACCAGGAACTCAATAATGAACCAGACAAGCCAACAACACCAAACAAAGTTCATGATATTCAAAAACTTATGTTGATGTTCGTGAATGTTCACGAATTGTTCATGACAATTCATTAACTTCCAAGTCTTTTGACCTGTAAAATACATAATAGTATCTTGAGGATTATATTTTTCTGAGGTTACTTCTTACGTAAGCACAGCAAGCTAATTAAACTTTATTTTGTTAATTAAAAATATATCTACCCCCCTCACAGTATTACACAGAACTGAACAGAAAACTTAAAAACTAATTATTTAAACATATTATGTATTCTGTGGTTGATAATCTAACTCAGAAAGTCTCAACTTTCTAAATAATTAGTTAATTAGCCATTGCGTAGTTGACAGCATACTCGCCAGGGTAATTAGGCTGTCATTCACCACAGTTCATGAACGTTCGTGAACAAACCATGAACTAAATTGAAATTTCAAGCTTATAACAATTCACCACAGTTCATGAAACTGTCCATCATGAACTTTCATGAACTAGCCATGAACCGAACAAAGACTTTTCAAGTTCCTACCGTCATATGATGAATTCCTTTTCCGACTATGGACCTCCCCGCTGAATACTGATTTTAGTCCACATCGAAATTGAGTCTCAATATTGTTGAGAGATACTGGCGCAATAGAAGTCATTATACTTACTTACTTATAATAATTCCTCAAGGTGACGAACTTTAACGAACAACCATGAAATAAATAACGAGACTGATCAAGTTCATAACAATTCATCACATGTCATGAAACAGTCCTTCGTAAACTTTCATTAACTAGCCATGGACCGAATTATTAGACATATCAAGTTCCTAATAATTCATCAAAGTTCATGAAACTCTTTCATGAACTTTCATGAACAATCTCTGAGCTGAATTGATCCTACCAAGCTTATAAAAATCCATGACTGTTCATGAAACTCTTCATATGAACTTCATGAACTAAATCATGAACCACATTCATGATTTGTCGTGAACTGTTTTTGATGAACAGTTTATGAACACAGTTGATGAACGAACTGGCTTGATGAACCATTGATGAATGTTCATGAATGCTCATCAACGTTCGTCACTTGATGTTCATCTCATCGTGGGGGGGGGGGGGGACTAACCCGCGAACTCCATCTTTACAGGCAGACGGGATGCCTGTCTGACGCCATCACCGCAAGCTAACAGGCATGCAGTTTTAAATATGAACAATCTTGATGGCAAATATTCGGCCTGGCCGCGATTCGAACCTGATATTTTCAGGTTCAAGCCTCACAGCGGCATCGACTGTGCTATTCCGTTAAGTACTGATCTGAAGTTGGCAAGGAAGAAACATTCTGTTTTGTTGAAACCTAAATACGATGCAGAGCCCCTCCCCTCAGCTTACGCTTACCGGGGGGGGGAGGGGGGTACGTTGAAACTAGTTTCAGCTTACCCAGGGTAGGTAACTATAAAAATACAGTTTCATATTACCTCTCCTAGTTTCAGATTACCACCCCTGGAGGTATGTTAAAATTAGCTTCAGAGTACAGAGGGTGCGTTAGCACTGTGTTCAGCGTACCGGGTGTAGCTTGAACATAACCCCGGTATTTTAAAACAGGAAAAAAATCACTTATTATAACCCCCCCCCCCCCCATTTATAGGGCTAAATATGACTACTACTGACTTTCTAATTAATATTAAGCCTAGATAAAGTTAATAATAGCTCAAATCTATTTGTTCCAAAAAGCAAACCAAATCCTGTGTGGGTTTTTCAGAGATATATCCTTGTTGCTACTTTCTCAGGCGATCACGTTGATGGTGGCCTCGTCGAGTTGAGCTTGAAATCAGTGTATCGATGTTAATTTTACACAGGGCTACACTGCGCACTCATTCACTCATTCACTGGAACTGTCTTATTTCAACATAGGGTCTTATGCAGGCAATATAAGTATTGAGACGAGCATAAATATAATAGAGTGGTTACTGTAATATTCCCCAGATGGCGTTTGTTCACATTCAGGCAACACAGGGCCAGAAGAATCTCGTGAGGATGGTGAGATGATTCGCAATTCAAACAAACTTTGACGGTTTTCTTTACGAGTGATCGGAGACGAAAACCTTTGTTTCTTTGAGACCTGAATGCTAGATTGGCCCCGGGGAGGTGATCATGAATTGTTCATGACCAGTCATGAATAGTTCATGAATGTTCATGAACAAAAAACTATGAACGTTCATCAACGTTCATCAACGTGTTCATGAACGGTTCATGAATATTCTTGAACAACAAATGACAGGGCAATTTTATGAACGACCATGAAATCAAAAAAATCATTTACCAGATGGTTGATGAACATTCATGAACGTTCATTAATTTAAATGTGTTTATGAACTGTTCATGAATGTTCGTGAATATTCACGAATTGTTCATGAAAATTCATTAACTTCCAAATCTTTTGACCTGCAAAATACATTAACTCAGAAATTCCCAATTTGCTAATTAATTAGTTAATCAGCCATTGCGTAGTTGACACCATACTCATGATACTCGTCAGGGTAATTAGGCTGTCATTCACCACAGTTCATGAACTTTCGTGAACAAACCATGAACTAACCCAACACCCGTGGGGACGAACCCGACAGACCCGTGGGGACGAACCCGACAGACCCGTGGTGACGAACACGACACACCCGTGGTGACGAACACGACAGACCCGTGGTGACAAACACGACAGACCCGTGGAGACGAACACGACAGACCCGTGGTGACAAACCCAACAGACCCGTGGAGACAAACCCGACACACCCGTGGTGACGAACACGACACACCCGTGGTGACAAACCCGACAGACCCGTGGAGACAAACCCGACAGACTCGTGGTGACGAACCCGACAGACCCGTGGGGACGAACACGACAGACTCGTGGTGACGAACCCGACAGACCGGTGGGGACGAACCCGACAGACCCGTGAGGACGAACCCGACAGACCCGTGGAGACAAACCCGACACACCCGTGGTGACGAACCCGACAGACCCGTAGGGACGAACCCGACAGACCCGTGAGGACGAACCCGACAGACCCGTGAGGACGAACCCGACAGACCCGTGGGGACGAACACGACAGACTCGTGGTGACGAACCCGACAGACCGGTGGGGACGAACCCGACAGACCCGTGGGGACGAACACGACAGACTCGTGGTGACGAACCCGACAGACCGGTGGGGACGAACCCGACAGACCCGTGAGGACGAACCCGACAGACTCGTGGTGACGAACCCCACAGACCCGTGGAGACGAACCCGACAGACCCGTGAGGACGAACCCGACAGACCCGTGAGGACGAACCCGACAGACCCGTGGGGACGAACACGACAGACCCGTGGAGACGAACCCGACAGACCCGTGAGGACGAACCCGACAGACCCGTGAGGACGAGCCCGACAGACCCGCCCGTGGTGACGAACACGACAGACCCGTGGAGACGAACCAGACAGACCCGTGGAGACGTACCCGACACACCCGTAGAGACGTACCCGACAGACCCGTGGAGACGAACCCGACACACCCGTGGTGACGAACACGACAGACCCGTGGTGACGAACCCGACAGACCCGTGGTGACGAACACGACAGACCCGTGGTGACGAACCCGACAGACCCGTGGTGACGAACACGACAGACCCGTGGTGACGAACCCGACAGACCCGTGGTGACGAACCCGACACACCCGTAGAGACGTACCCGACAGACCCGTGGAGACGAACCCGACAGACCCGTGGGGACGAACCCGACAGACCCGTGGTGACAAACCCGACAGACTCGTGGTGACGAACCCGACAGACCCGTGGTGACGAGCACGACAGACCCGTGGTGACGAACCCGACAGACCCGTGGTGACAAACCCGACAGACTCGTGGTGACGAACCCGACAGACCCGTGGTGACGAACACGACATACCCGTGGTGACGAACCCGACAGACCCGTGGTGACAAACCCGACAGACTCGTGGTGACGAACCCGACAGACCCGTGGTGACGAACACGACATACCCGTGGTGACGAACCCGACATACCCGTGGTGACGTACCCGCGAACTTTAGCTTTACAGGCAGGCAGGGCGGGGATTAAAAAGCTGCCTGCTTAGAAAGTCGGAGATCGCTGGTTCGAATCCTACTCTGGCCTTCAAATAACAAAGAATTTTTTTCTTTTCCGCTCACTAGTAAATATTGAATATTGTGGGGAGCCTCTGTGACTGAGAAGTAGCGAGCTCGGCCTCAGACCACCAGGGCTCGAATATCGAATTATGTGTCTGGAAGACAGTGTCATCTAATTCATCTCACTATCCTCAGGAGGTTCTCCTGGCCCAGTTTAATAAGATTAATAATTAATAATATCTACATGTATTTTAATCAAGGCTCAAGCGTGTTGGTCGGGCTGATTTTCACAGTCAACAGACAGACTCGACTCGTCACCAGTTGGTCACGGAACTTCAGACAAGAATGTGAGTTCATCACAAGTTAGCCCTATTGGAACAGTCGGATTTGTGCGAAAAACTTGAAAGTGACTGAGTGTATCAGCTGATAAAGAAACTAGAAGTATGCTAAGCCAGTATGATTATGAAATATCATTCTGTTAAAATAACGTGTCTTGTAAAATGGCCTATTGCCAGTCTAGAGACCTAGGCTATATCAACCGGAAGGTTGGCTCGCATTTTGTAATGTATCAATAATCCTGTGATATGATGGTTCAATGTTGGACCACCAGTGCTTCTCGCGGTTGCCGCCAGTGCATGACAAAGTTTTCTTGAAAAATTTGTCAATTTTTTTTCTGTTTGTTAGTGGTCAATCCGGCCCAGTCAAAGATGAAGTACATGTATGCGGGTCCGACTGAACATGTCCAAAAATTATATTATTCAATATATTTTAGCAATTTTTTCAGGCCGTTGGAACTTATGCACTAACATTAGGCTTGCTGAGGGGCAAAGCAACTCCGGTATAGAACAGACCTTCTTTTGTTGAAACTGGATGGCGAAGCTCACCCAAATTCAGTGAGGTGAGTGATCACAAGTTTTACCGCTAAATCAAAGCTGAAATATTGTTTGTATAAAGCATGGAAACAAAAAAGATTTGAAATCTTCATAAATGCATGTCTTAGTTATTCCAGTGCAGTTAAACCATGCGCTACTGGTAGGCCTAAAATAATGTATTCGTGTATAATAATTGATTATAAATAGTCAATTCTTGAGAGATTTTGAATGAAATTGAGCAAATACTATTTTTTTTTTCATAAAGCAGACAAAACTGTTTATAAATAAAGACCATTTTACACGATACAAACTTCGTCGGGTGCATATTCCTTGTGACGGTGGAACCGTATAGGCGGTTTATATATTTCAAACATGTTTCATATCAATAGAAATATCAATAAATCTGACAAAACAGTCTTCAATGTCTTGGGTAGCAGCTTAGTTCATCCAATAATTCAATTTTGGCGATGTCTATTTTTCCTATAATTTAATTTCATCAATATTTGTCATCATTAGAAGCTGGAAATTGTGTTGGCATTGAAACATTCCAGCTTTAAATGAATAAAAAATAAGTACAAATAATCCAGCAGCACAAGGGTTAATACGTTGTCAATGCATTTGGAAATGTGGGCATTCCACAGTATTTTGGACACGAACTGTGCCTTTTAAACATGCTTTTATCAGGTTGTTCCTAATCAATATAGGTACATAATTATATCAAATGCAATAATCCTTACTATTTATTTATTTTCATGGTATTTTTTCGATTTGTTCCGATCTGTTTTTTTGTCGCAGAAACAGAGATTTGAATTATTTCAATTATATTTTGAAAAAAAAGACAATGAGAATACAAAAAAATGATATACCGTTTTCATCCCATATGGAGTATAATGGTTATATTTTCATATGGAGGACCTGGCACAATATAGGCTCCTAAAACGCATTGAATAGGTCTTATAAAATGTCCCATGTCCCTTGACCGACCCCCATGGATATACTTAGCTTATAGTAAATTGGCTTAGAATAACAACTTTGTACCTAATTTTTTTGTTTTTAAGAGCTATTGAAAATATTTTTTATATTATTACATTCACAGGAATGTTCACCGAAAATTGGTTGTTAGGATTTATTTCAGTCTTAGCATTTTTGCAGTCCTTTTCAGTGATATTTGTTACATCCCATAAATATTTAACTTAATTTATTAAAATAATTAGAGAATATAAAATTGATGCAAAAAAGTCATATTTAAGGTGATTAATTTCCAATACTGGCACAAAGAAAGCACCAAAATAACAGTTTGTCTGCATTGTGCGTTGAGCGCCTTATAAAAATGTATGTTTTGTTAATTTGGAGGATTATTTTTTTTGTAATGTTTGGCTACCAGTAGCACTTTTAATGTTGTTGACATTTAATAACACCTTTGTATTTAGCCAGCTGCTTGCAGTCTGTTGGTGCAATTCCAATCATTGGTTCTTATGCGTTTTCACATTTTTAGGGCTACTGGTACACCGAGGTATTGCAAATGAATGTATAACTATCAACTTTGATTAAAAAATTGCCAGAATAGCATACAATTTTGCTACTGGCCACTGAACAGATTTATCCCTGTGCAGTTGAGAAAAATGCAATTTGAACAATACATCAATATGAACAAAAATACGAGCATCACAGTCATCTACAGAGGAATATGGGTCATATATCTTTTTTGCATTGAACTTTTGTTCCCAACCATTGTCATTTAAAATATATATATATTTCAGAAAATTATAATTTGTATCCATAAATCTACTCTCAACACAGATGATGAGGGTGTGAATCATAATATGGTATATGGATCTATGCAGTGCCATTTATAAAAAAATGATTTGGAAATCTTAGTTTGGTGTGCGCACATCGTACATGTAATTCGGTGTGCACAAATCTTAGATTGGTGCGCGTAAGTCTTAGTTTTATTTGTACACATCTCAGCTTGAAATGCGCAAACCTTTTCTTAGTGTGCGCACATGTTAGCTTGGTGTGCGCACATGTTAGCTTGGTGTGTGCACATGTTAGCTTGATGTGCGCACATGTTAGCTTGGTGTGTGCACATGTCAGCTTGGTGTGTGTACATGTTAGCTTGATGTGTGCACATGTTAGCTTGGTGTGTGCACATGTTAGCTTGATGTGTGCACATGTTAGCTTGGTGTGTGCACATGTTAGCTTGGTGTGTGCACATGTTAGCTTGGTGTGTGCACATGTTAGCTTGGTGTGTGCACATGCTAGCTTGGTGTGTGCACATGTTAGCTTGATGTGTGCACATGTTAGCTTGGTGTGTGCACATGCTAGCTTGATGTGTGCACATGTTAGCTTGGTGTGTGCACATGTTAGCTTGGTGTGTGCACATGTTAGCTTGGTGTGTGCACATGTTAGCTTGGTGTGTGCACATGTTAGCTTGGTGTGTGCACATGCTAGCTTGGTGTGTGCACATGTTAGCTTGATGTGTGCACATGTTAGCTTGGTGTGTGCACATGCTAGCTTGATGTGTGCACATGTTAGCTTGGTGTGTGCACATGTTAGCTTGGTGTGTGCACATGTTAGCTTGGTGTGTGCACATGTTAGCTTGATCTGTGCACATGTTAGCTTGGTGTGTGCACATGTTAGCTTGGTGTGTGCACATGTTAGCTTGGTGTGTGCACATGTTAGCTTGATGTGCGCACATGTTAGCTTGGTGTGTGCACATGTTAGCTTGGTGTGTGCACATGTTAGCTTGGTGTGTGCACATGTTAGCTTGATGTGTGCACATGTTAGCTTGATGTGTGCACATGTAAGCTTGGTGTGTGCACATGTTAGCTTGGTGTGTGCACATGGTAGCTTGATGTGCACAGATCTATAACTTCATGTGCGCTCATCTTAGCTTGGTGTGCGCACATCTTAGCTTGGTATGCGCACATCTTAGCTTGAAATGCGCAAACCTTTCCTTAATGTACACACATCTTAGCTTGGTGTGCATAAATCTTAGTTTGATATGTGCAAGCCTCTCCTTGATGTGAGCACATTATAGCTTGGTGTGCGCACATATTAGCTTGGCTCGCACACATCTTAGCTTGAAATGCGCAAACCTTTCCTTAATGTACACACATCTTAGCTTGGTGTGCATAAATCTTAGTTTGATATGTGCAAGCCTCTCCTTGATGTGAGCATATTGTAGCTTGGTGTGCGCACATATTAGCTTGGTGTGCACACATCTTAGCTTGAAATGCGCAAACCTTTCCTTAATGTGCACACATCTTAGCTTGGTGTGCATAAATCTAAGCTTAGTATGCGCAAAGCTTACACTGCGCAAAGGGGGTCGTATTCAAGACAGTTCGGTGCTGTCTATGCAAGAGAATGGCCCGTATTCTGGCTAATCTTGACCCACTGACGTGAATACAGTACGTCAGTGGTTGTTGCCCACGCCAGCATTTGCATATAACGAGCATCGTTTGCGGCGACGTCAGCGGCTACCCATATACCTATTCAACCTACGCTGCGTTTTATGGTGTCAGGCGCGAACGGTTTATTCTGGGAAACGCAGTGACGTCACTCGGTGAAAACAAGGTAATATATGACCCCCTCCCTCATACTTCATTGTATTAGCCAGCTCGGTGAAAACAAAGGAGTTTCACAGAATGGTACATAATATTATTAAATCACACCTATTCCATTCACCAGAGGGCGATGCATAATTATTTTGCAATAGTATATAGTGCTATAGCCAATCTGATTCTGTTTCACAAGAAAATTAATTTTATATTAACCGAAACATTAGATATTTTATGTATTCTTGTTGCTTAGTCATCGACATTATAACTATGAAAAAAATAATTATGTAATGATAATTATACGGCTTATATGAATTTTGTAATAAAATTTGAGTCAATCAATGCATATATTATAGGGCATGCTGTAGCTGTTTGTGTAGATTTTATTTTATCTTTCGTGCATTTCTTTAGCTTGGTGTGCGCACATCTAAGCTTGCTGTGCGCTCCCTTCAGGATTAAGTTGCGACTTTCTTTTAACAAGGTAGCATCAAAACAATTATATAAATAACTAGATATTCAGTCAGAGAATGCAAACCTCTACCATTTTATTGATGATCGTAATACGGATCCCGATCCTAATCCGGATTATTTCCAAAATGTAATTGATTGACCCTTGGAACGAAACACACCTCTGGTAAAAGTTTCGTGCAATTCATTTCCCTTACTTGCTTGGTAGATCTGTTGATGTATATTCAGCCTGGAATATCTGCCATAGGCCTGCAAGCTTGCCTCCTTCAGTCACATTGTTTATACTTGTTGACTGAGTACCACACGTGCTCCGTGCTAGAATAGCTTGAACGACAGAGTTAGCGGTTTTATGTATAAACAGACAGTGAGGGAAAACTATGTTGCTGGTTAGGCGTGAATGGTGCCATCTTTCTCTATAGGCTATACGATCTTTTCGATTAAATGGTCGTCCCAATATAACAGTGTTATTTATAATATTAATAACGATGATATTATGAGACGACCCCCAATCGAATCGATTTATAATACAGCTGCCTAGCCTGAACACTGTAACTGTAACTGTCGAATTTTCCGATCCTGTTGTCATGAATATTCATACGTCTCTGGTGGATGAGCTCTATCCTCTTCTGCATGGATATGGCCAGAAGCTGGCCTCCATTTTACCGGTAGGAATCCCTACTGGTTGAACTAGGTGCTTTACGTCACGGCTACGCAATGCTATCCAGAGGTATAGTTTAGTACGATTAGTGATGAATAATTAATGCTTATATATAATCCACAAACTATTTTTTATTTCTATATCGTAATTATATAATACTTTATTTATTGGCGAGCTAAATGATTGAAATTATTCTATTCTCGAGACGTTCTGTACTTCGCATCACAAATCGTACTTGTGTGTGGTCACAGTTGGTACAAATAGGTCGGGGATCCCGTGATCCCAAGCGGCCAATCAGACCGGAACCTTCACGTGACACCTCTAAACTGTGTCAAACTGACGCTGTTCAATCACAACCTAGTAATGAGAGCTAGTATCTGGCCAAATTCATCCCAGTGTTCAGGATAAAGCTACCTTGTGATGTGGCATTCACATCACGACATATTTTGGCAGACAGACATACATGTTCATTCATGTTATATGTTCGAGCTTACGCTTTCCAGGGTTGCCTAATAGACAAAAAAAATCTAATTTTTTTCAACATTGATAGTGCGCATAATCCGAATTTGCAAAACTTTAATAAAGCGCGAATTCATAGGTTGCGGCATTAATGAATCGCTTACTCTTGCTTACGCTTTCAATTGACATAATCAAATTTCTTCTTTCAAGTTTTAATTATGTAATTATTACCAATGTGTATAAATAAATAAATACAATAATATCTCATACGTTTGCGGATCTCTAGCTACTAATATAATTTTAGCAGCCAGGCACAACACGGGAAAACGCGAATGACAAGTTCAGTTCAATGCATAGCAATTAGGAAATAAATAAGTTTAAACGCGAAACAAACTAATTATTTTAATGTGTATCATTTCTTTATATCCACTATTGTAGGCCATAGAAAATATATATTTCCACATTATAACACATTAAAAGAAAGAAACTTTATATAAAGCGTGGTGCGTCAATTATGCGAGTGGAAAAGGATCTAAAAGATAACAATGGATACAGCGACAGTAATCGACTAGTTTTTCTGTGTGGAACAAACACGATAAAGTCACTTTCATTGGGACAAGCAGTGCTCCACTATGATAATTTAATAGACAGTGCTTTGTCATTAAACAACACAGCCGAGGTATATATGACGGGTATACCACGACGATGGGATGATTCTCATTTAAACGCAAGTATCATCAGCTTCAATAATTTCCTTCAATTTAAAGCTAGTAAGACAGAACGTGTTTTTTACGTGGAGAACGATTCATTTCTACAACATAAGGACTACAAAATCGATGGATTACACTTGAATGAAAAAGGGACCATCAAGTTGGCAAAATGTATCAACAATTGCTTAAATTTTCACGAGAACAATCACATAAACGACAGATAAACAATTTACCGAAGCATAAAACCAAAAAGTGTAACTACAATGAAGATACCGTCAGTGTAATATGTTGGAATATTCGAGGCATCGGCGACAAACTTGACCAAAGTGAAACTTTAAATTATTTAATGAAAAAACATATTATAATACTGTTGGAAACAATGAAAAGTCCAGACTATGAAATAAATATTGCTAATTTTACATATTTCAATTTTTCGAGAAATGAAAAGCATCCTAAAGCATGCAGATTTTCTGGTGGATTTGGCATACTAATAAAAAAATCCATTTTAAAGTATGTTAAAATTCAACAAGTTCATGAATGTTTAGTCTGGATTACTATAAACAGTAAACTTTTTGGTGATTCTAATGTAGATACAAAAATAGGCTGTGTTTACATTTCACCTCAGGACTCAAGTTATAATGGTGCGAAAATTGAAGCTTTTGATATGATAGATGAACAGTTATCACGTTCTATAAAAACCCATGGCATAATCATGGTGGGCGATTTTAATGCTAGAACTGGTAGCCTTAAAGACGTTATTGATGACCGAGAAAATATACCTGATAGATATAACATGGACACTCGTATTAATACTTATGGTAAACGCCTCGTAGAGACTTGTATTGGCAGTGGTGTATTTTTAGTCAATGGTAGATATTATGCAGATAAGCAAAAAGGGTCATACACCTACTATAACAGAATGGGTAAGAGTACTGTTGACTATTTGTTAATGTCACAATTATCTGTAAACTTATTACGAGATTTTAAAATTGGACAGTTATCAGTTGATTCAGATCATTGTCTACTTTTATTTTCCTTGTCTTGCCTTAATTTTAAAGAAAATATTGATCCAGTTGAGACAATTCGTATAACAGATAAACGTCAGTTCCACACTTATCTATTTGATACAGATAATTCTAAGTGTTACCAGGATTTTTTGTGCAGTGACATATGTAGTGAATTCTACGCGGAATTTTATGATTTAGCTGCAAATTTTGCTGATAGCAATATGCTATTAAACCTGTTACATAATCTGATGACAACAGTTGCTAATGCATGTTTTAAAAAAATATCTAGAAATAGAAATATTATAAAATCAACCACTTCTCCCAATAATGCCTGGTTTGATAGTGAATGCAAAGAATTAAAACGCACATGTAATAAATTAGCAAAAGGCAATGATCTCACGCGCTTTTCTCAGTGCAAACAATATCATGACATGTGTAAAGACTATAAAACGTTAATACAGCGAAAAAAGCATAAACAAGTTAAATTTTATGTTGATAAACTGCAAAACTGTATAACGAAAAACCCAAATGAATACTGGAAAATATGGAAAAAGATGAAGCATAAAAATAACACTCCTATGCCTGAAATTTCTCTAATGGAATTTTATGACTGTTTTTTAAAGCAATCTAGACCTCCGACCCTACAAATGTTTGACTATGAATTCATGTCCAGTATTCAAGAAAGTGTTACAAATGAATCTATTTCGATAAATAACGAAGATACAATAGTGGCAGACGAGATTTTAAACGGTAGAGTAACAAAAAATGAGATTTATTTTGCATTGAGAAAGGTTAAGAAAGGTAAAACTGCAGGTATAGACGGATTTCCTGTAGAACTAATCACTGAAGGCAAAAAATATTTTATGCCTTTTTTGGAAATTTTATTTAATTCTATCTTTGAGTCTGGCGTTTATCCAGACACGTGGGTTAGTGGACTGATTACTCCTATTCACAAAAAAGGTGATAAACTAAACCCTGAAAACTACCGCAAAGTTACAGTCTTACCAGCCTTAGGAAAATTATTTGAAATTGTTTTAGAAAACCGCTTGACGTACAAAAACGAAGTGTGTTGTGATAATGACCAGTTCCAGGCTGGTTTCAAGGCAAATTGTAGAACATCAGACAACATTTTTATTCTTTATTCACTCGTAGAGCATTCCAAAAAGTATAAAAAACCACTTTATGTATGCTATATAGATCTGACAAAGGCATTTGACTATATTGACAGATCGGCACTGTTTCACAAGCTAGCCAAAAGAAATATTAATGGAAAGTTTTTAAATATAATAAAAAATATGTACTCGAAATCAAAAATGAGAATTGCGTGGAATAAAAAAATTACACTACCGTTTGAAAGTACATATGGTGTATTACAAGGAGGTGTTCTAAGCCCTAGGCTATTTAATGAATTTTTAAGTGACCTAAATGAGTATTTAGATCCACAGTGTGGTGTAAAAATCGACAGAGAATTAATAATGTATTTATTATTTGCAGACGATTTAATTTTTTTCTCACAATCTGCAATTGGTCTACAAAAGCAACTAAATTGTTTCTATCTTTACTGCAAGCTATGGCACTTGATTGTCAGCTTGCCAAAAACCAATGTAGTAATTTATAACCCTTCAGCTGCAAAAACAAATTGTTCATTTACCTATGGGGATCAAAACATCAAAATCATAGAAAAATATAAATACCTTGGATTGTGGTGCTCTAATAATAAGAACATGTTTGCTTCAAATTACGAATATATTGCTGATAAAGCATCAAAATCAATCTTCGCCATACGACATTACAGTTCTGCTAGTGTCGGTAAATTGCCACCTAAAATTTCATTAAAAACGTTAAATGTTCAAATATTGCCGATTTTAATGTACTGTAGCGAGCTTATGTATAACGGTAAAGAAACAAAAGCAATTGAACAAGTACAATTAAAATACCTTAAACTAATGTTGGGCGTAAGTCGCCACACTTCTTCGCCAGGTGTCTATGGGGAAACAGGTCAATTTCCCATTTTTATACTTCAAAAAATAATGACTTTAAAATAGTGGTGTCACATACTGAACTCTTCGTCCCGTAGCCCATTGAGGCATTGTTATAAATCTTTAATTCATTTCGATCGATCAGGCAAAGTTAACTGGGTAACTCATGTCAAACAGCTTTTATGTAGCATTGGTCTTCAAGATACTTGGCGGGAACAACGCATAGAAAACAGTAAACTTTTTATGAAAGATATTGAAATTACCATTAAAAATGATTACATAAACATCTGGCGTCAAGCAACAACCAGCGCCCCCAAGTTACGTACTTATATTACTTTTAAAAAATCATTTAATATCGAACATTATTTATTATTTTTGACAAATATTAAAGACATAACAGCTATGGCTAAGTTACGTTTATCGTCACATTGTTTAAGAATTGAAACAGGGAGACATGAAAATCTACCAATAAAAGATAGAATTTGTTTAAGATGTGAGTCAGAAATTGATGATGAAGTTCACTTTTTAATAACGTGCCCATATTTTAATACAGAAAGAACTTTATTTTTTAGTAATATTAATTTGTTTATTTCTAATTTCCATGGTGAAACTGCTGAAAATTTTTTTATACTGTTGTTAAACAGTAACAATTTTACTGTACTCAACATGTTAGCGAAATATATCAAGTTGTGTTTTAAAAAAATTACCTAACCTTTTTATATTATTAATTATTATAATAGTTGTCTTTTCTCTATTAGCTTGTTTACCAGTATTTTAAAATTATTTTAATGTTTCATAGTTGTTATTAATTATTGGTTGTGATAATAGCTGTACGATCAGAACAATTATTGCTTTTATCGCCTTATTTATCTGTATTTTAAAATTATTTTGCTGCTTTATATTTGTTATTAATTATTTGTGGATATTATTTTACAATAAGAATCACCATTGTTTATATCGGCTTGTTTATTTGTATTTTAAAATAATGTTCATGTTTTATATTATTGAATTATATTATATTGTATGTTTTTCTATGACAAATAAGTCCATGAGAACTTTTTACGTCAATAAAAATTATGTCTGTCTGTCTGTCTATAAAGTGATGAACGTATTTGAATTCATTGTCTATATAGGCCTATGAACTATTAGATTAATCGAAGACACTTGTTTTATTTTCAATTACCATTCGACGTGCGAGATCATATGATTGTTTAGGTTCAATGTTTTGAATGTGTACATTAAAGGGACTAGCCCAGGTCTAAAATAAAAAAAAATCAGTGATTTTATTTTGGCTTCTTAATATAACCATATGATGTAAACATGTCCATAGACTAGAACTGCAAAAGTTTTTAATTTTTGTACTGCGCATTCACCATTTAGGCTAGATATAAAGACGAACTTCCTGATTTCTAATTATTGACAACCATGTCAAAAATAAGAAATACGGAAATTTCGTCTCTATATCTAGCCTAACTGGCAAATGCGCAGCACAAAAATTAAAAAACTTTCGCAGTTCTAGTCTCTGGACATGTTTACATCATATGGTCATATTAAGAAGCCAAAATAAAATCACCGATTTTTTGATGATTTTAGACCTGGGCTAGTCCCTTTAAGCATTATTACAAGTATTAATACACCACTCAAGTGGAATGTAATAGATACCGTATGCATCACGGATCACTACGATATCTAAATTCATGGTTTACACAGTCTGTGATATCAACTGACGAAATCTAGTTGTGATTAACAACCAATGAGCGTTTTAAGCACGACTATCTGTTTTATTAGCCGATTAAATCACTGATAAAGCCTGTGAAGCCCTGCATTCTTAGCTGTGAAAAAGGCCGAGGCCTTTTTCACAGCTAAGAATGTAGAGCTCGGAGGGTTTTAACTGACTTAAAACACATCCGACCGTAAGGAAAATCTTTCATAGTCAACAGTTCGGTCGATATAGCATTATAGGCCCACCATGATCATTGGTCTTTACTATAGGTGCACAATAACTCTCCATTCCCGGCTTAGCATGTCGTGGTCGGACAAAATAATGTAGCGGTGTGTTTTAATGCGAATGAAATGAGTGTTTAATGGTCATCTCAACCAAGCCAAGCCTACATTATATCTAATGTCTTAGTGCTATCATCAACCCATCCAATATTTTAAAGTCAGCATAGATTATTTTCAAAAATAAACTCATTAGTATGAATATATTTGGCATACATTTGAAAACGCTCTTCAATATGACATGGATTTGCACAAGTGTTTGACAAGTGCTTCCACTCACTCACAAGTGCTTAAACTCCCTCATACAGTGTTTATACCTTCACCTACATCTTGTCAAACAATAAGAACCACCTCTCCCCATATCAAGCTTAGTATGATACGCTCAGATGCAGATACACACCAAACAACATGTTTAAAAAAGTCACATGAAAATATTTTACAACATTAAAATGTCGGGTCAACAGAATATTATAAAACATACAATATAAATAGTAGGCAAAACTTACAGTATAAAACGTTTTAATAACATTTTTCAAAATGCATTTTCTTTAACATAAAATGTAAATATTTTAAAAATGTTTTTAAATGATGTTTTTAAACAATATTTTGTTTGCGGTCGAAATGCACAGCAGCCAACATGATGATCACTGAAAGTAAGACGAATTCCCACACTCTGAGTAGTAGTTCTCAAAATGTGAGACGTATAACAGCATAAGCCCATATCACACTCTGTGTATGTGGTTCTCACTATGAGACGTATATTCGTATCAGCCTATATCACACTCTGTGTTGTGCTGTTCACTGTGAGACGTATACTTGTATCAGCCCATATCATACTCTGTGTATGTTGTTCTCACTACGAGGCGTATATCGGCATCAGCCTATATCACACTCTGTGTTGTGATGTTCACTGCGAGACGTACATCGGTATCGGCCTATATCACACTCTGTGCAGTGGTTTTCACTATGAGACGTATATCGGTATCAACCTATATCTCATTATGTACAGTGGTTCTCACTATGAGACGTATATCCTGCGGACTCGGCCTGCTGAACTGAACCAGTGCCATAATCTTAACACTCGCACTCTCTCGGGCCCTTTACCCATATATACTCGAAAAAAATCAACGTTTTTCAACATGGCGGTGACTAAGAAATGTCCAAAATGTTTTATTGATTGTGTGGAAAATGAGCTGAGCATGCGGCCATGTAACTGAAATATTACTGATTTAAAAAAAATATTTTTAGGCCTGCATGATCATTCGAGTGCAAGTCTTAGATATGACCGTCCAAAGAAATGTCCCAGGATTTTGTACGGGGTCAATCCGTGGCTGACTTCAGCTACTTAGGCTGAGAGCCAGTGTCAGAAAAGTCGTCCAAAAAAGGAGTTTTTTGCACCCTTCCCCCACCAACATTTGTTGTGAGGTACCATTGGAAAGATGTGAATCTTAGTAGTAACTTAAGCACAGGTGTGCATCTGTATCTACATGTATCAAATAGTTATGGGGCATTAATGACGGGGGGGGGGGGGTCATTCAAGTAAATTATGACGAGATGGACCTAAACGGCAAAGGACACATCTAAAGAATATTTTTTTTTGTTTCAATAATACCAGTACTTAAAACGTATAGGCTTCGTACAATAATCAAAAAATAGAAATACAATTTTTTTTCCAAAATACCCCCAAAACTGATTTACAATATTAATTATTATTATTATTGATTCATTGTCAGATGAATCTGTATCAGAGTCTATCTGCTTATATTTCGTTATGTTCAAGCTTACCGCGTCAATTTTTTGCCGTTTTTAGGGGCATTTTCAACGCCCTAATTTTTTTCAAAAAAAGCAAAGTAATTAGTAGTCAATGTTTTTTCAACGAATTTGGGAGAACCGTTCACATTGTGCTAAAATTACAAAAAATAGTACAGGAAAAATATGGATATGGAAAAAATATGGATATGAAATATGGATATGAAAAATATGGATATGGAAAAATACAGCAATCGTCCAATGAATGATGTGTTCGTCTAAAGGCTCACACCTTATTCATTGAACAAGTGCTGTATTCCCCATATCGCACTCAAATGAACACCATATGCATGTGTCAGATCAAGAACAAGAATGTATAAAGTTCTTGGTCAGATGCACTGTCAGTTTATATCATCATCATACTTCTACGGTTCTACCTATTGCAGTATGTGTGTGACAAGGGAGGGTTGTTATTGTAGGGAATCCCTTTATATGTAAGCGTAACTTTCCAGCAACCATTACCTGATTACCTCATTACATGCATGAATTTGGTCATCAGATGATATGCAAGTGTGTCATAACATACTCTGAGTTCTATGTGAATACGTAAGATTTCAAGAATGCAATAAAAAAATTGTTGTATATTCTAACATTGTCACGTCTTCTATATATATAACTGTGTTCGAGGCTACGGTCGGCTGAACCTCGGGTTCGAGTCCCGTCATGGTTCCTGAAGACGTTCAATAATTTGAATTTACAACAGGATGTGTAGTTATTGGGCATATGCCTACATTAATTTTACCGTATTTTCCAAGGATCAAAAACACTATATCCTTCATACCTTCCCTCTACATACGTGATTGGGGCTGAAATCACTGTCTCTAAGGGAGCCACAATTCAACTACTACGGGGGGGGGGGGGGGGTTAGCTGGATTTTTTTAACTTGACAAATTATTTATTTCCCCTCCTATCTGCAATATTTTATTAATTTTACACTCTGCCTCAAGCAAAAAATTGTTCACATTTTTTTCTGTCTACAAAGTAGGCTTAGTGTTAATGTTTAGGTGAAAGAGACCAGCAAAGCGGTGTTTGACAATTCTACTGAACGGCATTGTTTGATGTGTATGCTCGCTCATACACACAGTAATTGGTCGAGTAGCATGATGACGCATTTTGAAAGGTATAGAAAGAGGGATATCCCCATATTAAACAACAGGCGGGCTGTTAGGTGGCGGCTGTCTGTACGTGCTTAGTAGGCCTAATATATCACACTGTGTGTGTGACCCTCTATCTCAG
Organism: Flabesymbios commensalis; assembly: GCA_964017125.1. Lineage (NCBI taxonomy): Eukaryota > Metazoa > Annelida > Polychaeta > Terebellida > Flabelligeridae > Flabesymbios > Flabesymbios commensalis. The sequence continues at coordinate 9,092,758 of OZ024915.1, forward strand.
TGCGGAATTCCTCTGGTGACGCGCCTCTGGTGACGCGCCTCTGGTGACGCGCCTCTGATCTCTGGTGACGCGCCTCTGGTGACGCGCATCTGATCTCTGGTGACGCGCCTCTGCAGCTGGTGAACTATCTGCTTGCTCTTCATTGATGCATTGCGGAGTCCCCATAGAATAAAGTCCATGTAAATAAGACGTGAAATCGTGAAATCGCTCTCATTGCTGTCCTCCGGTATTGGGAGTTGGAACTAATGCTTTTGCCATCTATCAAGTATGATTTTACCATATTATGACGAGTAATTATGACATTGATCCTATTAAAAACAATACATACTTCACATCACAAAAATCTGAAAAATAAGTATTGACGGAGATTTACTTCTATTTTTTATCCAATAATTTGTTGGTTAGTTATCAATACTTTTTAATTGTTTTCTTCCCTTTTGTACCTCAGGGGTTGATACGCCCGTATAAACAAGTATGCATATTCATTGTTCACAAACAACAGGTGACGCACAGCTAACACAATACGTCGACTCAATTATAGAGTAATGCTGGTTCAAGGTTTGTAATGCTGGTCCAGCATTAGCCCATCATTGGTTCATCTTCTCGTATCTGCTGACAGGTGACATGAGTGCAAGGGTAGATACGGGCAAAGAAAACCAAGATAAGGGCAATGGAAATAATATATATACTATATAAAAAATCTTACTATATATTATAGTCTAATAACATGGATCATTTGTAATGGTTATCATTCGGAATATACCTGAACAGAAATATTTTGTTGATATAAAGCATGTTACTGTTACCATGGTTACTGCTGATTCTGTCACAGAATTAGCTCATTATGCTGAAATCATTCACGCCACAAACGGGTATGACCATTGAGGAAGAGAATATTTTTGTATAATATTATATATCAGTGGATATCTTTGTCGCAAAGTGTCGCGATCTGCATGTGATCAATGTAAAGTAATTTTGATGCCACTAATAAATTGCATACAATTCTGTCTAAGAAGCAATATTTGAATAGTCAAGGTGTGGGGCTTTTGTTTCACGTCAAAACTTAATACAATTAATTGGTTCAAATGAACGAATATTCGGAAATATACCTGAACACATTCTACATAGGAGTCACAACAGATATCAAATTATTACCATCATCAAAGACACTAAATTACGTGCAAGTTGTGAATGTTTCACGTTAATATTACATATTTATGTCCCCATTCGGCTACACCATGTGCTGTGGGAAAACAATGAACACCTTATTACCAGTAACGGTAGGAGAAATAGAAAATTATTAAAATTCAACTATAAATAAATTGTGTCATAAAAATGAACGTGTCTTGTTTTCAAGATATCAGTATACGGTACTGCTAACGCTCCAGTCCTCAGTGACATTGATGGCAGTGGTCCGAGAGAGAATGCTCACATATTATAATTTTATAATATTGCTTTTGTGTTCTAAATATATATATTTTTTCTAATATAAAAGTTTGAATCAAAAAACACGTCTGCCAAGTTATGGTTGTTACCAATGGTTTGACCCGATCTCCTTTGTGGTCGCTATGCTTGACGACATATCGTCACTCCCCTCCCGTTCTGTGCCCACATATTTGTGTACTTTCTGTACACAGCTCTTCTGTTATTTAAATGAAGACATTTTAATTTTTAAAATTGTATAATAATATAACATGACTTTTCTGCTATATTAGCAGTTATTTTCGTTCCAAAAATAAATATTGCAGAGATATTGTCATAACTGTCAAACCGAGAAAAACATTATTTTTTTATTTGGAGGCTAACGTGGTGAAATTATCACTTGTGTTATATGATGATACACTTGCTAAAGCGTAGTTCCAACTCCCGTTAAAAGGGGACAGCACTGCACAATGTATTACACGCACTTGTATATTTTCACTCACTTGAAGTTGTGTCTCGCTGACGCGATCCACAACTTCAAGTGAGTGAAAATGGTAAAATCTGTAATCTTATTGTTAATGATCTTTGGTTATACTCGCAAAATTATATTGAATATTTCAAACGTTAGACCATTTGACATGTCATCCAATTCTATAATTAGTCTAAATGGTTTATGGAGAGACGTCATAATAAAATGTATTATATGTCAAATGGTAAAACTTTTTAAAAAATACATGGACACTGTTGGTATTCTTTTGAAGAATAGAGTTTACAAAATTTCATAAATCAGCGAAAAAAATGAGATCCAAGTCGATCAGTTTTAATGTAAAGTGCAAAAGTTGATTGAGAATATGTACATACTTTCAGATAATGAGCAGGATTTTTTAACGATGTTGTCTTTTTTTCTGCAAAATTTACCATGTATAGGCCTATATTTTATGTAGGCTACATTGGCACATGCATGGCCATCTATATCGTGACTACATTTGTGAGACTTTGATGTTTAGTAATACATTTTTTTGACAATAAATTTTTTTTTTTTTTTTTTTTAAACTACTTGTAATTAGTCATAAGGATCGTAAGCCATAAATATCATGTTGCAGTGGTTAATTTATTGCATCTTTTAATCATAGCTGTAGGCTACAACTACTGTAACGACATCTGGTGAGAATCTGTGATCTATAATAAACATTGCTGATTTAGAGTGTGTGGTGAACACAATGACTACTAACGCCATCTGGGGAATCTCACATTAACCATAATTATATATTTATAACTATAATAGTATTTATGTTCGTTTCCTCAATAAGCACGAGAATTTATAGAGAAATAGCTTGACTTGGCTTCAGACATTGACTCTTTTATCAAACGAGTAGTGTCAGTATCTGTTTCAATTAGGAAAATGTATCTTACATCAGTATTTTGTCGACGTACCCATGGTTACTGACAGGTTCAATTCTCACAAAGAGTCTGTAGGCCTGTGACATTGAACACGATTTAAGAAATGTGGACACGTGATCTGCATGTGCTAACAGCACCATTTCAAATAAGCCATGCACCACCGAGTTTCCAACTGTCGAATTATAATTGCATATATATTTGTGAATAAAAGTGTATTTAAAGGGACTAGCCCAGGTCTAAAATCATCAAAAAATCGGTGATTTTATTTTGGCTTCTTAATATGACCATATGATGTTAACATGTCCATAGACTAGGACTGCAAAAGTTTATAATTTTTGTACTGCGCATTCACCAGTTAGGCTAGATATAAAGACGAACTTCCTGATTTCTAATTATTGACAACCATGTCAAAAATAAGAAATACGGAAATTTCGTCTCTATATCTAGCCTAACTGGTGAATGCGACGTACAAAAATTACAAACTTTTGCAGTTCTAGTCTATGGACATGTATACATCATATGGTCATATTAAGAAGCCAAAATAAAATCACCGATTTTTTGATGATTTTAGACCTGGGCTAGTCCCTTTAATATGTGTATAAATCAAGATGAACTAATTAGTATATTGTGATACCATTTAGTGAAACAAAGTATTTCTAACAAATACATTTTGTGTATATAGTTTTCATCCAGTAAGGCATGTGGATAAGACATGTTACATGGCAGTGGATAAAAACACTCTACCACAGCAAAGTCAAATAGTTCCAACATATAATCTGGCGTCTATTGACGTCAGATTCTGACGTCTAAAGACGGTCCTCATGCTGAAAGGGTTCAAGGAGATTTATTCTGCACTTTATATACTCGCGGGTTCGAACCCTGCTCTGGCATTCCAGATTAAGAGAAACAAAATGTTTCTTCTCCGCTCACCCTTAAAGATTCAATATTGTGGGGAGTCTCAGTGACCGAGAGGTAGCGTGCTCGGCCTCAGACCGTCAGGGCACGAATTTCGAATTGTGTGTCTGGAGGGCAGTGTCATCTCATTTATTTCACCATCCTGAGCAGGTTCTCCTGGACCAGTTTAGCCTACATGTACACAAAGGTGGTCTAAACCCCATTTATTTCATGTCATTACTTAGCTTTTTCAGTGGTGTGAAGACATATTCTAATATATCGCAGGTTATGTAATAGGTACTAAGCCCATACTAACACCATGCACCATGCTTATTTTCAAGGTATGAATTATTATTACAATCTCCATTTGAAATACAGTATATAATTTATATTTGTTTCTATGTCTCAAGCTATTTGACAAATGTGGATATAAGTGATGATGGACCCACCGCGATTGCAATCCCCCTGGGGCAAGATGATAGGGGTGGCTCGGCCAGTCACATGACTCTATCAGCCAATCATCGTTGCCATTCAGTTGAGGTGGCTTACTATGACGGCAGCGCATGTCTCGCCAAATCACGTGGTTAAACGAGAAAGAATATTGGTTTCAAGTTGATTTTCAGAGCCACCTGGTGAGTGTGAAACTAACACAGATTTATTTGCGGCTCCACAGGAAACACGAGACGGTAGGCAACGTTGTTAATGTTAATGTTGGGCCACCGTCTACGACGCTGGCCCAACATAAAACCAACGTTGGTTAGCGTCTCGTGTTTGCTGGTTCGCTACAATTTACATCCAGGTTGTTTTATTTCATCCATTGATGCGGTATAAGGTCAACGCCTCGTGTTTGCTCTGATTGTCTTTAAAATAGTTCATTTACATGTTTACCTTGTCAGCTCTGGGGACCCAATCAGCAGAGTTAGCTATACTTCCAACTTGTTATTCTACAGACCTCTGTTTCAGTGCTGCGCCAACGTCTCGAACGTTGGCCTAGAAATTGACACACTATTTCACGTTTTAATATGGAGATAATTTAATATAAAGCATTTGGTGTACTGGGTACGTTGACATAAGCCTACTATTTCACGTTTTGAATATGTCAATATTTTTTAAAAATTATTTTTGTGTAATAGGTGCTGCAGGTTCTGGCTCATAGATGTTTACAAAAGAGTATTATATTTCGAGCCGGTGTTATTTTATAATCTGCTGCTCAGTGCTGCGTCAACGTCTCACGCGTTGGCCCAGCATTGAAGCAGTGTTGAACCAACGGTGGCTTTCAGTATTTCACGTTTGAATACACCTGATCTATTGTTAAACTCTGGCGAACACGAGATGTTGCGCCGGTGCTGGTGGGGAGACGGACCGACACCGTAGACGTTGGACCGTCGGTTTGCCAGTGCCTGGTCGATGGGGTGTGTTCGCTGGAGCATCACCATCATGACCATTGTACATTGATATTGTCACGTTGCTCGGACTTCTTGTCAGGATATCTACCGAGCGGTCATGGTAAATTTGCCGAACAAGCGACCCCGGTTCTTTTAACAACCACTAAACTCTACTTTACTGCCTTAAAGGCTTCTGTGTAAATCAATTACACAGATTATATCAGGATCTGAAACCAGGTGTTGAAACACCGAAAATAATAATAACTAAAACGCATGTAAAAGTGCAGAATTAACGAAACGGCAGGTTTCGATATTTTCGGTTATTAGGTCACTTTAACCCGCTTTAAACTTATAAATTGCTTATATTAAGATCAGGGAACTTTATTCATTGATCTTAAATCACCTTCATACAACAAATATTTCTGTAAAACATACCACTTGATAGGCCACTTTATTATATGAATCAACTACACAAATACATTTCTATAATACACTTATATACTACATACATATACTTTGATTCTCTACACCATTAACTAGGTCAATGACTATACCGAGAATTTAGATCATTAACAAGGTCAATGACCTTACAAATTACAGAGAAGTGAGAATGTATGAAATACTGCTAATCCATACCATAAAACCCACTGTCTACATAATCCCATTAAAATCCCCGATTTGCTCAACTTTTGTCCAAATATACCAAAACTACCCAAGTATTCATAATATACCACACTAAATATCCAACACTACTCTAACAATACTGAAGCCTGGAATTAACAACTCTAATACACTTAATATCAGATAAAATCCATGCCTTAATGTTAAAGCCTAATCATAACACATATCATTATAATTCTAAACTACTTCAATAATAATTGCTGCTATATTGCTAGCATTCCATTCCAAACTAATGATAACTTATGCTATCCAAATAATAATCCACTAGCTCCTGTTATAATTCCAACCTATTATAACATCCCTAACACTATTTCTCGCTATTACTGCAATCAAGAATTTTTTACCCAAGAATGTAGCACTTGAGATGCTGTAAAATGCCAAAAACTAATGTCCCCTGTGATAAAAACTATGCAACGCACAGCGATATCAAACATATCCACTTGTAGATTATCATCCTCTCTACATATGGAAGGTATTTTTTGTCACTAGCTGATACATCGGAGGGTAGAACTTCTCTGAAAGGGGACTACTCTCAGCCGTTTATTCCATCAAAAACTAATGGTGTCGGATGCTGTCTTAGTACACCAGTTTCTCGCAACGGTGCGCTGCAGTCTCTAATTATGCAGCTGTGCCAAATTTGGCACATGTTGATAAACATCGTTGCTGCTGCCCCTACTGTTGGATGTTATTGTCAGCAGCAGCATCACATCCGTCATAAAACTACAGAGCTCCAATATACCGCTAAGATGACCCTGTGATGCTCTCCCTCTGACCTATGCTGATAGATCATAAAACACATACTGTAACTGCTAGTCTCCAATGTTGCCCAGCAAACACGACAGATACGTTGACCGAACGTTAATATTTTCAATTCTGTGCCAATGTGTTGCAAAGGGTGACAGCATTGAAACAACATCGGGACAACGTTGTAAACTTGCGGGGTTTATGGCAACCCAGCAAACATCAGACCTCCACCCAATGTTGGGTTAATGTTGGGCCACCGTCGAAGACGGTGGGCAAACATTAACACAACAACGGGTCGACATGTGAACTGGGGAAGTGTAAGTCACATCAAAGAAATTCAATTGAAACTCATTGGTCACTTTGTACAGGTGAACATCGTTATAACACGATCGTTGGGGTCCAATGAGTCAAATCGTGTTATAAGTGAATCGTGTTATACAAAAAAATCAACCAGAAAACGATACCAAAAACGGATGAGTAATACACAGGTGTAACGTGTTATGTCACAGCTATAGCTTATAATAATATCAACAATATTATAAAAAAAATTATCATAATTTTTGCGGCGTAACAATTGTAACGTTTTACAACTATTCTATCGTACAAATGTATACAGAATGAACACTATAAAAAGAACAATAAATTACACTTCTTTATGCAGCAGAGGCTAGCGAATTTGCTATATTTTAGTACTTTATTAAATGCTTATACATATTATTGTGCGCAGTGTGTAACACGATGTATTTGATACCTTGATTATCATTTGCATGTAATACTACGCGAGCATTATTATTATTTAATTGCACACAATATAATAAATGTGAATAATACATCAGAAGCGCTGTCACTGCTATCACCTCTGCAGTTGATGATTGACATCACTGTCCTCACGCTGATTGGTTCAGATACCCCCTCTCTTTCTGACTCCTCCCACGTCAAGAGGTCAGGTGCGGTGATTGACAGCTTATGGACTCTCACAGAATCTCTTTAGAAAATACTTCACGAGAGCTTGTGAGATTTGCTCCAGTCGATAGGCGCGAGTCTCGACAACTCTGGCGGTGTCTACACTTTATCACGTGACGTTTGTTCAACACTCAGTTCGTAGTCTCTGTGGGGGGGGGGGGGGGATTACCCTTTCCTTCGATTTGCAGGCCTAACAAGACGTATTAAGTCGACAAACTTATATATAAATATAATACGATTTTTCTTAGATATATAATACGATACCAACGTTATTAAATATATAGCACTTCTACAGATGGATTATTTTTCGAGCTATAATCTGTATTTGTAAGCAGAATATATCACGATCTTTTTTAAATACATAACATTCTTTACTTTGTGTACATAGCACGATTTAAATTGTCTACAAAACTATAATCATTTTTTGTGCTATAATATGGATTAATTATAACACGATCTTCAATAAATTTATAACACGATCTTCAGAAATTTATAACACGATCTTTAGACTTATAAGTCTGTTTGAATACAATACGTTCTTTACAAATTTATAGCACGATTTCTATGAAATCTTATTATACCGCATTATAATATACAAAGATATCAAAGCGTCTCCAGCGGGCCACTTATTCTCGCCTCACTGCCCGGCATTATGACATAATAAAAACACAATCTCATTCAATTTATCACACGATCTTTAGAGTAATAAAAATATGTTCGAATACAATACGTTCTTTACAAATTAATAACACGATTTCTATGAAATATTATTATACCGCATTATAATATACAAAGATATCAAAGCGTCTCCAGCGGGCCACTTATTCTCGCCTCACTGCCCGGCATTATGACATAATAAAAACACGATCTTCATTCAATTTATAACACGATCTTTAGACTAATAAAAATAGGTTCGAATACAAAACGTTCTTTACAAATTTATAACACGATTTCTATGAAATATTATTATACCGCATTATAATATACAAAGATATCAAAGCGTCTCCAGCGGGCCACTTATTCTCGCCTCACTGCCCGGCATTATGACATAATAAAAACACGATCTTCTTTCAATTTATAACACGATCTTTAGACTAATAAAAATATGTTCGAATACAATACGTTCTTTACAAATTTATAACACGATTTCTATGAAATATTATTATACCGCATTATAATATACGAAGATATCAAAGCGTCTCCAGCGGGCCACTTATTCTCGCCTCACTGCCCGGCATTATGACATAATAAAAACACGATCTTCATTCAATTTATAACACGATCTTCGGAAATTTAAAACACGATGTACAGAAATTTATAACACGATCATTGGACTAATAATTATCTATTCGAATACAATACGTTCTTTACAATTTTATGACACGATTTTTATGAGTGAATTATATTATGCCGTATTATAATATACGAAGATAGCAAAGCGTCTCCAGCGGGCCACTTATTCTCGCCTCACTGCCCGGTGTTATGACATAACACGGCACACTGTTCCGCGTTCATATGTGTAGACCCAGCGTTGGCCAAACATTGTTTCAATGCTGGGCGTAACGTTTAGCATTAGCTGAGTTAACATGATGCGTGTTGGCGTTGTCGGCGATAGCGATTAGTCTACGCGATGCACATACTGTTTACTCTTTCAATAAATCTTGTAGATTTGGAAATTATAAAAAAGCCAGAAAAGGGGTCCTAAATTTTGGGGTCCATGACCTTACTGTGTTATAACCGATCCGTGTTGTAACGATTCGTGTTATATCGTTGTTCACCTGTACAATTATATTAGTGGATAGGCCTACATCCACCGACACAATCTGTTTAGATGTTCTCAATATTTTTATGATTTATGTAGCATACACTAATATATATATATATATATATATATATATATTTATATATTTATATATATATATATATATATATATATATATATATATATATATATATAATAAGCCCACGTTAATGAAATGCTCAGTCTGTCAACTTGGTAGTTTGAGACGGTTCTCAATCGTGTATTTAATAGTTCTACCTGTAAACCGAGCTTATTATTTTTCTTTCGACAACACTATTTTCGGATGAGTGCTTAGTGTATTTTGTTTTTGTGCGATTGATCGTTCTTGTCAAACTGTGGGACTTCGAAAAGTTCATATAATTAATCCAGGATTATGCAAGATAGCCGCTTATGTTAGTGTCAACTTTCCCGTTCTACAAGTGCGCTCTCTAGTCTGGGGTTATTTTGACCAGCTTCATGCCAATGAGATTTCGCGCATAAAGGCCGACATTCCACCACAGCGTGGTGGACCAGCAACTGTTACTGTTGTACGCGTAACTGACGCAGGATAAGCAGATCTAATTGTTGCTGGTGACGTCATAGAGTCTGTATCAATGAAGGTAACTTTTTCGACTTGGAAAAAACTGGCAAACTTCTGGAAAAGCTTAGGCCAGATTATGTATTCTGTGCTGGTGTGTCTAAAACGGAATTTCAGGCTGTTTGTTCTGGTGTGAGATATGTTCCCGATTAAGTAGTTGAGAAAAATGTGCCATTCAATCAAGTTGCCAGCAAAAAAATGTTTAAAATGGTACACACTTTGCAGAAATGCCACTAGAGATGAGAGGAACCCTGTGCTAGAAAGAGATAACAGGTGTGCTGAATGTAACCAGATGTATCACCGTGCAAGATTTACAAGTAGACGAAATCTAGACATTCCGTTAAAAGGGCGACTACAGAGGACATAGGACCATCTTCCAGTAATCCTATCCACCCTTCGAGTCCACGTTACAAAGATATACTGTATTTTTGTGCATCATTAGTGAATGTTATTTATTTGAGATGTGAAAGGTTAGTCATTTATTCAAGTACATTTGCCCAATAATAAATGCGCATTAACATACTAAGCGTTGCCAATAATTGTTGTAGATGTTTAAATCGCATATCCATCACAATTGATGCGGCTACGTCGTCCCTTTTTGCTAAAGGGGCTCTCACTCGGGATCACCATTTTTAGCTCCCGCCGTCACCGTAGGTGAGACGGAGGGAGCTATGGATTCTACCTCCGGTTTTTTTTGGCCACTTTTTTTGCCTATAACTTTGTAAGAAAATAAGCTAGGATAACAATTTTTGGTATGTGGGTTACTTCCAGGTGGCTAATGGACAGGTTAAAATATTTTTAATCTGAATTCAATACGCAAGGTTGCAGAGGAGAAAATGTTACGGCGTTGGGCCTTTGGGCCGTCCGTAAACAATTCGTTTCCGGAGCATATCTCTGAAAGTACTTGTCCGATTGTCTTCAAATTTCAAAAGCAACTACATCGATGGAGTGGAGTATGTTCCATCTGGCACATACATCATCCCCGGGGCCAGGTGACGTTGGGAGCATTCATTGCAATAGTATCACCTAATCCCTGACAGATGAAGTTTGCCCAGTGTGAGCGAGCCCTTCATCCCTTCCAAGGATGAGGTATAACCAGTGTGCAGTGGGCCCCTCATCCCTCCTGAGAGAGGAGGTTTACCCAGTGTGCAGTAGGCCCCTCATCCCTCCTAAGGATGAGGTTTAGACAGTGTGCATTGAGCCCTTCACCCCTCTTGAAAGAGGAGGTTTACCTAGTGCGCAGTGGGCCCTTCATCCCTCTTGAAAGAGGAGGTTTACCCAGTGTGCAGTCAGCCCCTCATCCTTCCTGAGAGATGAGGTTTATCCAGTGTGCAACCAGCCCCTCATCCCTTCTGAGAGATGAAGTATACCCAGTGTGCAACCAGTCCCTCATCCCTGAGAGATGAAGTTAACCAGTGTGCAACCAGCCCCTCATCCTTCCTGAGAGAGGAGGTTTACCTAAACACTTAAAAAAGGAGGTTTACCCAGTGTGCAGTCGCCCCTCATCCTTCCTGAGAGATGAGGTTTGTCCAGTGTGCAATCAGCCCCTCATCCCTTCTGAGAGATGAAGTATACCCAGTGTGCAACCAGCCCATCATCCCTGAGAAATGAAGTTTACCAGTGTGTAACCAGCCCCTCATCCTTCCTGAGAGAGGAGGTTTACCTAGTGTGCAGCGGGCCCTTCATCCCTCTTGGGAGAGGAGATTTACCCAGTGTGCAGTGGGCCCCTCATTCATCCTGAGAGAGGAGGTTTACCTAGTGTGCAGCGGGCCGTTCATCCCTCTTGGGAGAGGAGGTTTACCCAGTGCGCAGTGGGCCCCTCATTCATCCTGAGAGAGGATGTTTACCTAGTGTGCAGTAGGCCCTTCATCCCTCTTGGGAGAGGAGGTTTACCCAGTGTGCAGTGGGCCCCTCATTCATTCTGAGAGAGGAGGTTTACCTAGTGTGCAGCGGGCCCTTCATCCCTCTTGGGAGAGGAGGTTTACCCAGTGCGCAGTGGGCCCCTCATTCATCCTGAGAGAGGAGGTTTATCTAGTGTGCAGTGGGCCCTTCATCCCTCTTGAGAGAGGAGGTTTACTCAGTGTGCAGTGGGCCCCTCATCTCTCCTGAGAGAGGAGGTTTACCTAGTGTGTAGTGGGCCCCTCATCCCTCCTGATTATAAGATTTTTCCTATATTAACATTCTGATGCCTAGAGTATAATCTGCCCTATTTCCTTCTATAGGCGAGAGTATGACCTGTATTAACCCTCTGAGGTCCAGAGAGTCGATATTATCACGTGTCTCAAATATTAACCCTTGTGTGGACCAGACTATCATATTTCTGCTATATTAACCTCTTGAAGTCTGGGATATCACATATCTTATTTATTGAACCTCTGCTAACTAGACTACCACATTTATCAACCCTATGTGATCTAGAGTATCACGTTTCTAATACAGTAACCCTATGTGGACTATCATGTTTATCCGTTTTCAACCTTTTGATGCCTAGAGCATCAAATATGTTATGTATTTCCTTCTATAGGCGAGAGTATGACCTGTATTAACCCTCTGAGTTCCAGAGAGTCGATATTATCACGTGTCTCAAATATTAACCCTCTGTGGACCAGACTATCATATTTCTTCTATATTAATCTTTTGATGTCTGGAATATCACATATCTTATTTATTGACCCTCTGCTAACTATATGCTATATGCTAGAGTATGACCTGTAATAACTCATTTGAGACGGAGCCCGAGATATCTCGGGCAAGGTACTTCGACGGTACAAGACGGAGCCCGAGATAACTCGTGTTATATGACGTCATAAAAAGTACATTTTGAAAAATGTCCCGTCCACAGAAACATGTATGTACTGAGAGTGCCGTCGTGAATGAGTTAACCCTCTGAGGTCCAGAGAGTCGATATTATCACGTGTCTCAAATATTAAACCTCTGTGGACCAGACAATCATTTTTCTTCTATATTAACCTCTTGGTGTATCGAATATCACATGTCTTATTTATCGACCTTCTGTTAGCTAGACTATCGCATTTATTAACCCTTCGTGATCTAGAGTATCACGTTTCTAATGGCTTAACCCTCTGTGGACTAAACTATCATGTTTAAATTATTTTAACCTCATTATGCCTGGAGCATCACATATGTTATTTGTTAACCCTGTATAGGCTAGAGTATGACCTGTATTAACCCTCTGAGGTCCAGAGAGCCGATAATCTTATGTGTCTTAAATATTAACTCTCCGTGGACCAGACTAACATATTTCTTCTATATTAACCTCTTAATTGATATCTGGAATATCACATGTCTTTTTCATTGACCTTCTGCTAACTAGACTCGCATTTATTAACCCTCAGTGATCTAGAGTATCACATTTATGATGTAGGTCTATCAACCCTCTGTGAACTGCACTATCACGTTTATCTTACTTTAACCCACTGATGCCTAGAGTATCACATATATGTTATTTATTAACCATCCATAGGCTAGAGTATCATGATGTATTTTCTGAAGGCTCTATTAAGTTCTAATAACTGTTCTGTAACTGTAACCACACTGGCAAGGATGACGCTTGTCCTTAATATATTATACTTTTCAACCATTTTTATAATAACACAAACCACAACACTTAAACCAACGGCTTGAATAATTACTTAGTATTGATAGTAATAATACATGTTCTAATTTATCTGTTATTATTTCTATTTTATTATATTGTCACTTTCCAAAATTAATCAATTATAATTAAAACATCAAACTGCTATTGCGGACCACGGATATCGAGCCATGCCTGTCACATTGGTCTTTGAACTGTAACTGTACCACACTGACAGGCACAATGCTTGTCCGCAATCTACTACACTGTGTATCAATTTTAATTATGTATTTCTACCGTACGTAAACTATTTGTACAGTTATATTTGTTACGATATTTAGGGCTAAGTTTTCTATATAAGTTTCTATATATTTATGTTATTGTTTATATTATCTGGTGATAGCTCCCCATCGTCTGTTGTCTTGGTCTTCGTCCTGTCTTAGTATTGAGGTGTCAGCCAGGGAGTTAGCATGACATTAACCAATACTTAAATTAGTTAATTGTAATATAAAGTATTATTATTACATCAAATTTTCATTGCCGACCACTGATATTAAGCCATGCAAAATGAAATGAATCGGGCTTTAGGCCAATATTTTGCACATACAGGCTAAATTGGACCAAAATAACCTCCTGAGGATGGTGAGATGACACTGCCCTCCAGACACAGGAATCGAAATTCAACCCCTGGAGGTTTGAGGCCGAGCACGCTACCTTCCGTCACGGAGTTTTTGGCCCATGCATGTCACATTGGTCGGTGACCTACCGGTATGTGACTGTACCACTTTGTCAGGTATAGCGCTTGTCCTTAATGTAATACATGCATCAAATAAATGGATCTGTATCTAAATCTGAAATATTACCCTCTGTGGACCAGACTATCATATTTATTTTATATACACCTCTTGATGTCTGGAGTATCACATGTCTTATCTACTATTTATAGTTCATTTTAAACCGAACTATGTATACCTGTCAAGAGTATCACATGTCCCAAATATTAACCCTTTGTGGACTAGATGAAATTCAAACGTATGATAAGAAAAAAATATGTTTGTATTAATATATGTTAGTTGTTATTTATCATTCCATTGATAACAATAATTTTTATCTGGTACTTGCTAAAAGAAAAGTGTAGATCTTCATCTTAATGTACACGATTCATTGGCACGCTAGTTTCACATTATATTTTCACCTCCCGAATAGTGGCACTAATTGCATGCGAGGTATTATGTCTTCTGATGACTAAAACTTGAGTTCAGATATAATAATAATAATAATAATAATAATAATAATAATAATAATATTAATAATAATAATAATAATAATAATAATAATAATAATAATAATAATAATAATTATAATAATAATAATAATAATAATAATAATAATAATAATAATAATAATAATAATAATAATAATAATAATAATAATAATAATAATAATAATAATAATAATAATAATAATAATAATAATAATAATAATAATAAATTTCTATAGCGTTTAAATCCTCGGTGATCCGAGCTCGGAGGCGCGACAAACATAATCGTAATTTCACTCATAGTTCCAAAACTGTTTGCGTTTCAGATGTGTCTTCTCGTCAGCTGCCAATAGCGGTAATTAACCTGATTTATTGTCTGCACACGCAAGGGGCCTGGCAAGGAGAGGGGAATGTGTTTTTTGTGAAAGCTAATTTGGTGGGAATATTTAGGTGGAAATATAACAGCGTAGTAGAAAAGTAATATACTAGCTGATCAACTATATTTAGTAATGTTTTCCACAAAGGCAAACCTCGCCAGGGGCAGCAACAATTATTTTATTTTAAATTTTATCGTAAAATATTTTAATCTATTTTATATTTTACTACAATAATTACTATTACTATTACTTTTATTTCATTCGTTATATATTACTATTATAGTAAACTTAATATATTATTATAACCTAGTACTATTACCCCATCCGTGGTCTACATGGAAACATCTTACAGAATATCATGTTGATTGCACTAACAGTTTCCGAATATACACAAGCTATTCGATTGCCATCTTGGATGATGACGTGATGAAAAGAAAAAAAATACTTTCCCCAGAGTGTGTAGTTACACCAAATGCATGTGTTGTAAAGGTAAATCATGCAAGATCTACGTGACATATGTATGTGAGCGTAATCTTTCTCTCATGTACAAGTACTAATTATTAAACATAAAAAAATGCAAGAAAAGACATTGAAGCTAAAGCAACACAGTAGGACTATGTGTATGACGTCTAAACCATACTCGGATAACCACGTGCACATGTGACATATAGGTTTAGTAGACATGACTGTCTCAATTTAGCTATGATGACATGACTTATATGAATAAACCAATAAATATAACTGTGTGAAATGTAAGTAAACTGTACGATTTTCTTTTCTTACTATATATATATATATATATGTTATTGTTATATGGCAAAATATAGGCCTATCAATCGTTTATTTAATGAATGTTGTTATAATTCACCATGCCCATGGTCGATAATAAGGGGTATATAGTAGGATTTATTATGTATAACAGTTAGGCCTAGTCAGAAAAATACAAAGCCTACTTCTGGACTTAATCAGGAATTGTTGATTATCATGGTTTTTTAAGATAGGCCCACATTATTGAAAAATAGAAGGCTCCAGAGCTAAAAATTTCAGTGCATGTTTGCGGTAATTTTTATAAAATTTTCTATTATTGAATTATTTAAAAAAGATACAAAAGCCTAGTCATATACAAATCACTGTTCACTGGCCCTTTCTTATAAATAGATAGAAATTAGAAGAAGATGCAATGTCCAATCCTAAACATGTCACTGTTGACAGTCGCATGTGTACACATTTATATAGCTCTACATCATTGTATAAATGCAAGGCCTGGTCGTTGCCAGACCATTGTTTACTAATACGATTATGTAATTTTACATAAATGTACATAAAGGTGTAAAAAATACATCCGTTACGATCATACATACAATAATGTGGACTTGCCCATTTAACCTATATAAATTGATATAAATTTATGTAAATAATTAGTAAGATATAAGGCACAGTTATACACAGATAATGACATACTGTTGACTGCTAAAGTTTTATAAATTATTAGATAAATTCAAGGGCCACCCCAATGCAGATTATCAAATCTCTAGACGTTAAAGGCTTTGAAAGTAAAATGAACTTTAAAAAAAAAACTATGTTTCCTTTAACATGGTTAATGAAGTATGGTTGCAGCGATGTATATGTTGCGTCACAGTCAATGTGCAACCAGATAACGTAGCCTACGCTCCTACAATAGCCTACTTTTATCCACAACAAACTATTGTTAAAATGTTCATAACTATTCACTAGGTGACGCGTATGTCGCTGTGGTTGACTAATTGGACTTCATGATTGTTACAGAGTAGATTCATTTTTTTACGTACATCGATATTTTGCTGTATTTTGATCAGGGTTGGGGCAAGTACATCGACTCAGTACTTGGGTACAAGTACATTAAAAATGTTCAAGTACAAGTACAAGTACAGGGTTTTGCGAAATGTACTTGGGTACTACCCAAATACATTGCAAATGTACTTGGGTACAATTATCAAGTACCAAGTACAAATGTATAATATAACGCATAAAAAATATACCAGTGAATGCATAAATTAAGAAACAAAGGTCATACTGAGTTGAATAACTTGTTTATTCATTGCATATTATAGTATTGAATTACATTAATAGTCAATGTGAGCTCAATAAATTGTTTATTCATTGCATATTCATGCATTAAATGATATTAACAGTCAATGTGAGAACAATAAATTGTTTATAATTCATTGCATATATTGAATGACATTCACAGTCAATTTGAGCTCAATAAGTAGTTGTGCTTTGAATGATATTAGCAGATATTAATGAGTTACCAACGAGGAATACTACTAAACTTCATTTGTTAGCATTCTTAATTTTCCAACAAAAACACCATGGGCAACTACATTTTCCACTCAATTAAACACATCAAATATGAAGTAATTCAGCAAAATATAATATTATTTAACTTAAAAAAATAACTTTAAAAAAATAACTAGAGGATATACAATTATCATAATGTCAATAATGTGCTGAAATTTCAGTATCGTAAATTCAAATGATAAGAAAATTCAGCGTCTATATTTTCAGAATTATTGTCCATTTATTAGATCGTGAGGGGTATTTATTGTGGTTTGACACTTGAATATATTCATGATAATAGATCGCCACCCGCACTGAAAGTGTTAATGAAGGCGTGATTAACGCAGCTGTGAATTCCTTTCACGTGCGCCCGGTAAATCTGACACTTCTAACCCTTCTAGCTCTAAGATGTTTGCAATTAAAATTTTATTTTTATTATGCGGCGTGTTTGTAATCATTTAGGCACAACATGCGACACTCTATATTTCCCAGACCAATTAAAATATAATTGTAATGCTTTCATGTTACAATATCGATTGAACAGTACTTTCGAAACGTGAGCATAGATGACCCTCGCAATTATAGGGTTTTATAAGAGGTAATCGTGCAAACAATGAAAGCACACCCCTTCTACACCAGCAGACACGAGACGTTAATCCAAAGTCGATTCAATATTAAGCCAACATATGCAACGCTGACCCAGCAATAAAACAACACTGGTTTAATATCTCGTTTTTGCCGGGTAAGGCTTGTGCATAGCTGTGTTATAACCATGGACGATAACCATTGCTGTTACGCCTGTGTGTTGTTTTAACAATTTTATCAGTACATCTATCTGGACGGCTCACTAGAAGTATGAATGAAATATCAAAGGGACAATTTATTATACAGCTCACCGACAAACAAGAATGTGTGATAACGCTTTTCATTGATACATCTAGGAAAACTAAATTAGTTTTTCGTTCAACAATTGAGTTATTTGAAAAAATATATTCTTAAATATATTGCACTAAATAACTGAAAAAGTAAATTATATATTTGTTCTTGAACAAAACGGGATGTACTTGCAATGTACTTGTCCTCAAGTACCAATTACTTCGTAATTTACTCGGGTACAAGTACAAGTACATTTTTGAAGCTCAAGTACAAAGTACAAGCAAGTACTCGAAAAAATGTACTTAAGTACAGGTAAGCACAAGTACCGATGTACTTGACCCCAACCATGATTTACACTTTCTCGGACTATTTTATTCAAAGTTACCTATAGTCTAATTATGTAACATTATTTCAAGGTAAATATTAAAGGGTATGACATTACATGGTGTTATCTGAACAATTCCTATAATTTAATGTGCTATACTGCTCGAATATAGAAAGCCAAAATGCAGTATCTGCTCACTTATTGTAGTCGTAAAAAATAATTTGGAATACTGTTACAATGTTATACCTTTATTTTCAATGAGAATATAATTATACTACCTCTCATCATACCGCTTTTAGTGATTTAATCGTATACCTACTGATGACTGTTTGTTATTAACCCTTTAATCCTGAATTTACATTTCTCATCTTTATCCACTACAAGCCGAAAATTGCTGTTGCAATTCTCGATTTTTATGTGACGAATATGACTTGATGTGTGTTGTAATTTGAAGAAAGATATTACTATTATTAAAACAGTAACAGTGCAATTTTCGTTCCAAATCCCCTATGTTTTAGGAAATTAAATGATTCTTCAGAGAAGCAAAATTATGCTTTGATGCATCGTGAGGGTTGAAAGCATTTACGTCTAATGAAAAGTAATTAAGAAGTCATTTCTCTTCACTGATCAATATTAATTAGGCCCCACTCATGAGAACGTTCGCCACGCTGCGCATACGATCGAGTGGGCATAAAACGTGGGACCAGCGAATTTTATCGGCCCACTTATTTCGTTAAAATAAATACATACTGTTTTTATTTATGTTTCATATTTTTAACAATAATTTATTTACATGTTAATGTAGTATATTTTGTAATTGTATACAATGTAAACAAAATGTATGTGGCAGAACTTGATTTATATTTTCTACTTTTTCAGTCATGGCTTATACGTGTAGCTGCAAAGCCAACGGACCTGTCATCTCTTCTTCAATAAAATAAAAACAAAATAATAAAACAATGATCTTTGAAACTTTTATTTCATTCAAAGTGTTTTGTTGACTTTCTCTCTCTCTCCCTCTCCAACTTATCTACCCAGCTTTTCTGGTATTATTTTCAAGGGTTCTAAAATTAACGTCAGAGAGTTAATAAATAAGAAATGTAATACATGTAATACTCTAGGTAACAGAAGATAACATAAGACAATATATTAGTCTAGTTGCGGAGAATTAATATTAGAGACACGTGATGCTGAAGACCCAGGATGGGTAAATTATATGTTACTGTAGCTCGCAGAGGGTCAATAAATGTAACATGATACTCTAGGTATGAGAAGGCTAACATAGAATAAATATGATAGTATAGTCCATATAGAGTTATTAAAGAAGACATGATACTCCAGGCACCAAAAGGTAGTATGGAAGAAATCTGATCATCTAGTCCACAGATGATTATACATAAGATACAAGATACTCTCCCCCCCCCCCCCCAGAGGGTGAATATATTTGATATTCTAGTCTGCAGAGGATTATTAAATAAGACATGACATATTCTAGTCATCGGAAGGTTAATATAAGAACAAATATGACAATCTAGGCATCAGAAAATTAACATAGGAGAATTATGATACTCTAGTCCAGGTCGATATTAGAGGTACGTGATACTATAGACAGCAGATGGTTAAAGCAATTGATACTCCCGACTGGTGATAAATAAGACATATACAACTCTGGGCAACAAGATAATAAATATATATAAATAACAAATATATCAGTCTAGACAAGTAGTAGTAGTAGTAGTAAATCATTGCTTCACGTCACTTTTCGGCACAAAAGGTCTTTTAAGTGACATTATAATACGATAAAAACGTTGTTGTCAATTGATGAGATGAATGATGTACAGATGATGTGAGGGTGGGGGTGATAGGGCATGGTGGGTTATTGAGAGCGTTTTCCTTCGCTCGCCCGATAAGGGGTTCTGGGCATGTCCAGGGGATATACCCCCAGACATGCCCAGACGGCCGGAGACTTGAGTTTCGCTGTACAATTTAATGATGAAACTCTGTTGCATTTCGCGCAGCTCCGCTATCCTCGGGTCGGATAGTCCCCAGAGTAACAATAGGAAGGATCACTCCCTCTGGGTAACTCCATTCATCCCACGTGAGAGACCTAATGTCAAACACGCTATTGCCGGTTATTTAAGGCTACCACAGCCTACATCAGCGCCAGCACTGATGCGGGTGCTGCATTGGCTCCGCTGTTGAGCGGAGGAACCAGGGTACGCCACTGGCAATCCGCCCGAAGATTATAGCCAGATACGAGGAGGCTGCAGCTGCCCTTGGATGATTGCTGTAGACTAGTGCTTCCGTACAATGCCGTAACAGCATCCAACAGACGAAACAGATCCCTAATGACCTTCCCCGAATGGGGGCGAAAAGTACTACTACTAGCAATCATCCCAGTACCCCATCAGTCTAGACAAAGTGGAATAATATTTAAGACACGTGATACTTTAAACCCCAGATGTTTAATGCATTTGTCAATTATTCTAGTTCGCAGAGGGTCAATAAATTAAAAATAAGACACTCTTGTAGAAGAAATATGTAGAAGAAATATGATAGTCTAGTCCGCGGAAGATTAATAAAAAGGACATGATACTCTAGGCATCAAAAGGTTAATATGGAAGAAAAATGATAATGTAGATCACAAAAGGTTAATACATGAGACTAGCCGTCAGAGATGTGAGATAGAATACTCTGGGCATCCGGGATGAGGGGCCCACTGCACACTGGATAAACCTCCTCTCTTAAGAGGGATGAGGGGCCCACTGCACACTCAGTAAAAATACACACTCAAGAGTGATGAAGGGCCCACTGCACACTAGGTAAACCTCCTCTATCAGGATGGATGAGGGGCCCACTGCACACTGAGTAAACCTCCTCTCTCAAGAGTGATGAAGGGCCCACTGCACACTAGGTAAACCTCCTCTATCAGGATGGATGAGGGGCTATCTGCACACTGGGTAAACCTCCTCTCTCAAGAGTGATGAAGGGCCCACTGCACACTAGGTAAACCCCCCTCTCTCAGGATGGATGATGGGCCCACTGCACACTGGGTAAACCTCCTCTCTCAAGAGTGATGAAGGGCCCACTGCACACTCAGTAAAAATACACACTCAAGAGTGATGAAGGGCCCACTGCACACTGGGTAAACCTCCTCTCTCAAGAGGGATAAAGGGCCCACTGCACACTAGGTGATCATCCTCTCTCAAGAAGGCTGAGGGGCTCACTGCACACTGGGTAAACCTCCTCTCTCAAGAGTGATGAAGGGCCCACTGCACACTAGGTAAACCTCCTCTGTCAAGAGGGATGAGGGGCCCACTGCACACTGGGTAAACCTCCTCTGTCAAGAGGGCTGAGGGGCTCACTGCACACTGAGTGAACATCCTCTCTCAAGAGGGATGAAGGGCCCACTGCACACTAGGTGATTATCCTCTCTCAAGAGGGCTGAAGGGGCCACTGCACACTGGGTAAACCTCCTCTATCAGGATGGATGAGGGGCCCACTGCACACTGGGTAAACCTCCTCTCTCAAGAGGGCTGAGGGGTTCACTGCACACTGGGTAAACCTCCTCTCTCAAGAGTGATGAAGGGCCCACTGCACACTAGGTAAACCTCCTCTGTCAAGAGGGATGAGGGGCCCACTGCACACTGGGTAAACTTCCTCTCTCAAGAGGGATGAAGGGCCCACTGCACACTAGGTAAACCTCCTGTTTCAGGATGGATGAGGGGCCCACTGCACACTGATTAAACCTCCTCTATCATGAGTGATGAAGGGCCCACTGCACACCAGGTAAACCTCCTCTATCAGGATGGATGAGGGGCTCACTGCACACTGGGTAAACCTCCTCTCTCAAGAGGGATGAAGGGCCCACTGCACACTGGGTGATCATCCTCTCTCAAGAGGGCTAAGGGGCTCACTGCACACTGGGTAAACCTCCTCTCTCAAGAGTGATGAAGGGCCCACTGCACACTAGGTAAACCTCCTCTCTCAGGAAGGATGAGGGGCCCACTGCACACTGGGTAAACCTCCTCTCTCAAGAGGGATGAAGGGCTCGCTGCACACTAGGTGATCATCCTCTCCCGAGAGGGATGAAGGGCCCGCTGCACACTAGGTAAACCTCCTCTCTCAAGGGGGGTGAGGGGCCCACTGTGCACTCGGTAAACCTCCTCTGTCAAGAGGGATGAGGGGCCCACTGCACACTGGGTAAACCTCCTCTGTCAAGAGGGATGAAGGGCCCACTGCACACTAGGTAAACCTCCTCTCTCAAGGAGGATGAGGGGCTCACTGCACACTGGGTAAACCTCCTCTGTCAAGAGGGATGAAGGGCTCACTGCACACAAGGTAAACCTCCTCTCTCAGGATGGATGAGGGGCCCACTGCACACTGGGTAAACCTCCTCTCTCAGGAGGGATGAAGGGCCCGCTGCACACTGGATAAACCTCCTCTGTCAGGGATGAGCAGGCGGGGCTCGCTACACACTGAATATGTTTATTTTGAGTTGAATATTAAATGCTCCCTACACTAAAATGTGGGCCTGTGCATTGGCCCCTCGGGGCCGCATGACGAGTAACTGTGGATGATCTCACGATCGATGTACATGGGTGTCTCAAATTTTACACACAACACCCCTAGGGGGTCTAGTTGTGCCTTTTTGGGTATTTGAACTTTGACCTACTTCTGGTTCAGAACTATGACCTATTTAGACGTTTTGACGCGCACTTCGTTTCCGGAGCAGATCTCGAAAAGTACTGGGCCGATGACAGTCATATTGCACATACATGTTCTCTAAGGTCCCTAGTTGTGCCTTTTCAGGTTTTTGGACCTTGACCTTGAAGTTGACCCAGCACTTTGACCTAATTTATAACATTGGTAAATCCGATTGAAAGATTTTGCGGAATATCATGAAAACCGCTCAAGATAGCTACACCATTACTATAAAACAAATTGTGAGGTTTCAGGAGAGGATGCATCTTGAAAAATTTCAAGTCGATAAAATTAAAAATGGCCGCCTATCGGCCATTATTCACCTCGACAGGCCTGATATTGCGGAATATCATAAAAACCGCTCAAGATAGCTACACCATTAATATCAAATAAATTGTAAGGTTTCAGGAGAGGATGCATCTTGAGAAAATTTGAAGTTTATAAAATTTAAAATGGCCGCCTATCAGCCATTATTCACCTCGACAGGCCTGATATTGTGGAATATCATGAAAACCGCTCAAGATATCTACACCATTACTATAAAACAAATTGTAAGGCTTCAGGAGAGGATGCATTTTGAAAAAAATTAACTCGTCAAAGTTCAAAATGGCCGCCAATCGGCCATTATTCACTTTCACATGGCCGTTATTTGGTCAACCGTGCTAGATGGCTAGACCATTACTGTAAAACAAAATGTGAGATTTCAGATCATGGATGTATCTTGAAAAAATTTGACTTGATCAAATTTAAAATGGCCGCCTTTTCGGCCATTATTCATTTTCACATGGCTGCTATTTGGTAAACCGTGGTAGATGGCTAGACCATTACCTGATTACTATAAAACAAAGTGTGAGTTTTCGGGGAAGGATGCACCCTGAAAATTTTTAACTTACGAATTCAAAATGGCCGACAATCAGCATTATTTACCTCGATAGGCCTGATATCAGGTAAACCGTGCTAGATAGCTAGACCATTACTATAAAACAAAATGTGACGTTTCGAGAGAAGATGCCTTTTAAAAACTTTCGACTTAATCAAATTCAAAATGGCCGCCTATCGGCCACTATTTACTTTCACATTGCTGATATTTGGTAAACCGTGTTAGATAGCTGGACCATTACTATAAAACAAAATGTGAGATTACAAGAAAGGATGCATCTTGAAAAAAATTGACTCGATCAAATTCAAAATGGCCGCCTATCGGCCAGTATTCACTTTCACATAGCCGGTTTTTGGTAACCGTACTAGATGGCTAGACCATTACTATAAAACAAAATGTGAGATTTCAGGAGAGGATGCATCTTGGAAAATTTTGACTTGATCAAATTCAAAATGGCCGCCTTTAGGCCATTATTCACTTTCACATGGCCGATATTTGGTAAACCGTGCTAGATAGCTAGACGATTACTATAGAATGAAATGTGAGATTTCAGCTGAGGATGCATCTTGAAAAATTCTGACTCGATCAAATTCAAAATGGCCCCCTATCGGCCATTATTTACTTTCACATGCCCAATATTTTGCAAACTGTGTTAGATGTTAGTCCATTACTATAAAACAAAATTTGAGGTTTCGGGGGAAAATGCACCCTAAGTTTTTAACTAATTTATATCGAATTCAAAATGACCGTAAATCAGCTATTAGTTACCTCGATTGGCCTGATATCGGGTAAGCCGTGCCAGATAGGTAGACCATTACTGGGATACTGATTAGGATCATTAATTTCAATGGAGGTTTGCAATCTCTGACAGACTGTCTAGTTCTTATCTTACTCTTAGACTGGGCTTCTTAGACCTAGTTGTCTTGCGTCTTGATTTTTGACCTAGACTAGGACTACATTAAGAACCCTATACAAAATTGCTTAAATCAAATTCTAATTCGAAGCGGGAGCTCCTGGACTTATGTAGTCTTGTTGTCATTTTATTTTGACTAATGTATAATAACTTTTCAAAATAATATATTTCCCCTAAAACATAACTTTCTATCAAGTACTTTGTAATGTTAAGATATTATTTTAGCTAAAGGTGAAATCCCCCCACACACACACACTTCCTCGCTCACAATAGTAATAGGACTAACTTTATACCATGAAGCAAACGCGTCACAGTGTAGTTTCTTACTAAATTAAAAAAAAAATCCATCAACGAAATTTTATTCCGTGTAAACATTCAGCCACAATAAGGTCCTGAGCGATGTACCAACATTAAAACAATATCTAATGAGCCATTCACAAGAAACACAGAAACATATGTATAATATTTATTCCATTTAGGACCAACGAAAGACGTTGGACCAACGTTGTATGAATGATATACAAATATTTTGTGTTTACTGGGCTGCCTCGTGCCGGTCGGGTGGTCTCTCTATCCCCCCCCCCCCTTCTCCCCCGGATCAACATCTACATCCTCATCCAGCAATCACTGTTGGTTTACCCAAGGATTGTTTACCATTTGGCCAATATCAATTTTGATCATCTCACCACTGTGTCAAATCGTTCTGTCGTATCATACGGGGTGAAGGTGATGTGACAGGCTGGTAATGTGGTTGGCTGACGCATGGCTGATGTTGTTTGTGGCAAAAGTCGAAGACATGCTTCCCTACAGTCTGTATAATTGGCGAGCGTGATCCAGATTAACCCTTTATCACCGAGAAGTTTCCGATCAGTTTATAAATGTGTTTTCACCAATTTAGGCATCTTTTTAAGTTGCCGGGCGGAGACAAGAAAAAAAATGTTTTTAAGGTGATTAAATATTTAGTTACAGCATATCCTTCAGACAATTATTTATTCCATGAAAAATCAATCTCAAAGTATTTATTTCAAATATACTCCAGTCCCCCATTGGAGATTGAATGGTGGCTCCTGACAATTTTCTGAGTATTCATGACAAATTATGAATACAAGTATTCGTATTGTATTTAAATACTATTTAAAATTCCTGTATTTATCAAAACCGAGAAGTGAAACAATAACAAGTGTTATTGGAACACAACTGATTTAAGCCCCAATATATTTTCTTCTTGCTAGGATCTTGTACAGGTAAGTTTTGAAAAAGAGCGATTGACTAAAGATGTGTGTGTCATAAATCTGCGGCCTGTGCGCTGTGACATTATACTATGCCTGAGCCTACTCCCTTAACATGTTAACAGACAAATACGTTCACCCTTTTTTTGATGACAACATTGCAATATGTGATAAGAGTACCGCACTCACAAACCACGGCCGTCATCGTCTCCAGGCCTCCAACAACATCCTCCTCACCTTCTCAGTAAAACACGATAAGTTGATCTAGCAGTGTTAGATTTATGTTGGGCCAGCGTCGCAGAATTTATGCTATGGGTCTACAACTGGGACTTAGTATAGCCCTAAATGTCATCGTATTTCACTAGCGGTAAACGGCATTTAATGCTGTACTACGAACAGACAGACAATATTTTGTTGACACAAAGACAAGTCATCACAGACTTATTCGTCTGTACCTACATTATAAACATTAATTCAATGTTGAACCAATGTATCAGGATACATAAAAACACACTATTTCTGTGAATGACATAATTTTACCTTCCTCATGCATTACATTATTATTCTTCTATTATTACTGCTTTTTGCATTACATCTTGCCACTATAGGTATATTTTACATGTATTTGTATTCGATTACATCTGGACAGTGATGTATTCGTATTCAAATACATTTTTAAAGGGAGTATTTGTATTCATGACTTCACTTCTACAATTATATTAATAGACATATGGCATCATGTATATTTAGCATCATTGATAGGCTCTATAATCTGATAGTACAGATACATGATCATGGTGATTTTAAAACCTGCTACTGAACTGTTTACGAGCCACAACTTTTAAAGGGTTTAGACCTATATATAATCGTCCAGCAGAGTGACTGGCTTTCGATCGGGGGAAGTGGGTTATGTATAGCAGCATCTTGTTGGTAGATATATGCTCATGAATACTCGTGTGGATACCAGGAGCAGATCCCACCTGTATCCGATATGTATTTAACCACAGCACCAGATAAGACAAGCTGACAATGACGCCTTTGTGAGATCCTAGCCAGGTGCTGAACGCGCACGTGTTCCACCAGCTTATTCCGTAGTCTGACGTGAGCACCGCTCCTCCAATAGGAAACAGCTCAGTCATATATTATGATAATTAGGCAAGATCCCCATTGGCGTAGTCGACAGACAGTGTGCATGCATCGCGAGAAAGATGCATCAGCAGCGGTATACCACTGTGATTCAAGCGACGCCTAGCGTGTACGTGTTAGCTAAACTGCGAAACTCAAACTACCATGGACAAGTGGGCATACATCTCCCCAAATCGCGCTTTTAAAAATCAAAATCGGCCCACAAACAACGGAACTACAGTACTTTCAAAAATACAATAAATTGGAATAGCAGCATATATTCAGTGCTACATTCTTGGTTAATAAATTCTTGCTGCAATTTATAATCTAGTAGTGAAGATTTCCTTATTGCCAAGAATAAGTAAAAGGGGTAAAGATAAATGATTCCATCTAAGTAAGTCCAGCCTTATATTCCACCATATAATTCTATTGCAAATAACCTAAAGGTACGGGACTACTGAACTGTAGTTCTCAACCAATAAAGGTAAATCACTGACAAGTTCAGGTATATAGCCCCCCAGAATTATATCTGACACTAAATACCACTAAAAATAAGGTTTGTGTTTAGTTCTTTACATAGTACTGTAGGACAGTTGTACATTCCACTCTACAATTCCTAGGTTACAGCCTGCTAGAATATAAATATAACTAAGAGCCCTAAGCATCCACCATGGTTTCGGTTACTTAGGCGGGAAATAGGATACTATAGGATAACTTTATATGATCTACACTCGAAAGTCAACAAATAAAGACTCTCCAACGATTGATGGGAGTGCAATAGAGCAATCCTCTTTCAGATCCCCAACTACCACTCACAGCATCTTAGAGCAACCCTTCAATAAGTTACCCAGGGTAAACATACTAAGGCTTGTCCCTGAACTGCCTGATCCAACCATCTGATTAACATGCTGTAGGATCCTGACATCGCTTAGTCAATGTGGCAGTTATCCCCAGATTCCTGGACGCAGGCTGACAGGGATGACCGCCTCGTTGTCATACTGTGGTGACGTGCGCACACTGAGCAGAGTGGTGCGGCCCTTGGTATTTTTCCCTCACTTGAAGCGTGATACTCAGCGACTGCGGACGTGCCGCAGCTCGCTCTCGCTAAGTCCATAGAGACGTGCCGTGCGCGGATGGTTGTGCTTTGCTGTTATCGCATGTTAATCAAATAAACATGACAAGAGAGAAGACAGTTTCCTGGTTTGTTTAATACCGTCGATCAGACGGAGGAGGAAGTTATTTGAGTTTTGATGGCAAGATTGGGAGGAGTCCTTCGTTGGCCGTTGTGACCCATAACGGAACCCCGGTGTAGGTTTACCACGACATATTGGTTAATATGACCCTCCAACTCGCCATATTGGTGTCCCGACGTGATCCAACTCGCCATATTGGTGACCCTGACGACTGATCGTTCACGCAACAGTGTTTTCACCTAGACGCCGGGTGAAAACTGCTGTTTTCAAGGATAGTTTCATAATTTTGGGGGATTTTTTGAAAAAAATCATTAGCATTTTTTTCACAAGGTACGTGAAAGCTGTAGGTCAAAATATATGTATGCCAGTTTTATATATTTTGTATTGCATGTAATTTACGTAAGTCATTTTTGCACGAGCAATTTACGTAAAAGTTTCAGTATATTTTAATTACAGAATACTAGGCTACTACAGGCCTGGCAGAATTGTGTACAGATATGTAAATGTAAAGACATTTTCTTTTAGCAAGTTCATTGCTAAAGCATTAATAGCAATTCTGTTAATTAAATGAATGGGTTGATAGCAGCTTGCAGCACATGAATAATATAACAAGGACAGTTGGTGTTAAGAGGATCGGACAATTTACGTATAATGCTGCACTTTCAACCGCCCACAATGTAACCACACCCGCTATATATATATATTTTTTTTTAAAAGAACAGTATGCTTAGTATAAGAGGTTACATAATTGACAACCCCGCTACTTGCACGAAGCAGTCTCCTACACGTCAGTTTGGTCCTACGTTGTCACTCAGCCGGGGGTAATGTAGGATCCTGACATCGCTTAGTCAATGTGGCAGTTATCCCCAGATTCCTAGACGCAGGCTGACAGGGATGACCGCCTCGTTGTCATACCGTGGTGACGTGCGCACACTGAGCAACGTGGTGCGGCCCTTGGTATTTTTCCCTCACTTGAAGCGTGATACTCAGCGACTGCGGACGTGCCGCAGCTCGCTCTCGCTAAGTCCATAGAGACGTGCCGTGCGCGGATGGTTGTGCTTTGCTGTTATCGCATGTTAATCAAATAAGAGAGAAGACAGTTTCCTGGTTTGTTTAATACCGTTAATCAGACGGAGGAGGAAGTTATTTGAGTTTTGATGGCAAGATTGGGAGGAGTCCTTCGTCGGCCATTGTGACCCATAACGGAACCCCGGTGTAGGTTTACCACGATATATTGGTTAATCCGACCATCCCACTCGCCATAATGCTACTATTGAACAATACAGGAATAAGAACGAGGAACTAATTTCACTAGGACAACCTAAGGCCCAAATGTCAAAGCTCTCTTAACACCTAATCACCAATTCTCCCTTTGAGAACCTACTACAAACTCCCTAAAGATATTCTAAACTTCGGCTGAAAGAAACTGATTTAAACACTTTTACTACGCAGCTGTTTCTGACCACTATTCTAATCTCACCTAGATTATAAACACAGTCCTATTTTCTCATACTAACATAGAAATATCCATTATATATCCACATTAACCTCACTGACCCACTTGAAATACATTGAACCTACTAATTACCGACTAAATACTGCTGGTGGCTGATCTATTTCCATAAACTGACCTAAATAAATCCGACTTCCAGCCTAGATATTAACTGGATCACCTAGCACTGTCGACTGCCCCACTTGCTGGCTGACCTACATGGAGTGACCTATAACTATCAACTGATTCAATGCTAGTGGCGCTATCACTGTATCTCAGTGGTGACCTACTTAGCCCAACCTGACACTAACAACTGACCACTACCACTGTATCTCAGTGGTGACCTACTTAAGACTCAACCACTGTCTCTCAATGGTGGCCTACTTAGATTCAACTACTGCATTTCAGTGGTGACCTACTATTAGACTCAACCACTGTCTCTCAGTGGTGACCTACTTTCACCAATTAAATTACATTGGATGGCTGACCTACTTCTAGGTTGACCTATACTGTAGTATAACTGTTGCACTGACTTAGGAGAGAGAAAAGAGAGATCTAAACGAGTTGCTGGCTGAGCAGCAGAATGACTAGTCATTGAGTGAACCCTAGCACCCGAAGGGTGCTGAGAGTGGGATTAAAGAATGATTCAACTGCAAGACGCGCATGCCTGGGACGGTCAAGTGTAGGCCAACAGTAGCCTATTGAGTACAGATTGACGGCATTAATATAGCCACTGAACTGATTACAAGATACTACTTAAACGGGACATTGATCCAATGCTGTTTTAATGCTAGGCCAGCGTCTGCGACGCTGGCCCATTATCAAACCAACATTGAATAAATGTACAATGTTTGAGAGAAAGTCCGCCTGTCCAGCAAACACAAGACATTTGTATAACATTTATACAACGTCGGCCCAACGTCTTCGACGTTGGTCCAACATTGCATAAAGTCATACAAATGTTTTGTGTTCACTGGGCATGTCAGTACAAGCTTGGGTCAAGCAGTTTCAACATCCCGGCAGTAATACAGTCAGTTTGTTTGCAAGCAAGCGACCAAGTAGGGGTAAGGGCCAAGATCTTTGAATTATAAACTCATAGATGTCGCTCAATTATATATGAACTTGCTGTGATTTGAGAGCTTGCTCTTAATGAGGCTTTAGGTATGAAACGCATATTTTGTATTTTTATGGAATAGGGACTTGGCCTACCCACGGGCACTATTGCCTTCTGGGGGACCCTTGTCCCGTGAATTTTAACAGTTGACTACACCTTTAAGGCATTCGAAGCTTGTATGAAAGCTTTCTCTTAGCCTTTCCAAATATTTCATTAGTATATAATACTCATTGGAAAATGTCTGGTTGGCAAGGGAGGCAAGGAACCTGAAAAAGAAGCATTTTAGAATTTAATAAATTTTGATGCGCCCTCGGCGATCAGAGGGTCGCGGTGGTCTAAATGAGGTGTTGAATCAGCCGGTAGCTACCCTATATTTCGTGTCTTAACTCTTGAAATCTGAATGGAAAAGGCCGATAAAGTTTTAATTTTGACAGATCCTTTAAAGGGACTAGCCCAGGTCTAAAATCATCAAAAAATCGGTGATTTTATTTTGGCTTCTTAATATGACCATATGATGTAAACATGTCCATAGACTAGAACTGCAAAAGTTTTTAATTTTTGTACCGCGCATTCACCAGTTAGGCTAGATATAGAGACGAAATTTCCGTATTTCTTATTTTTGACATGGTTGTCAATAATTAGAAATCAGGAAGTTCGTCTTCATATCTAGCCTAACTGGTGAATGCGCAGTACAAAAATTAAAAACTTTTGCAGTTCTAGTCTATGGACATGTTTACATCATATGGTCATATTAAGAAGCCAAAATAAAATCACCGATTGTTTGATGATTTTAGACCTGGGCTAGTCCCTTTAAATGAACATTTGAGACATTTCTTTTATTAAACCTATGCCTCTCGTGTACACTTAAGTTCACTTAGTATCTTTGACATACTTAAAATTGCGTTCTGAATTTTGGATCAAATGTGATCAATTTACCTCGTGTTGTTTGCCTGACTGTCTGTGTGCCATCGCCATACTCCCGCATACCCTGAGAAAAAACGTCAGAGTTATGTAATTTCATTGAATTTGGGTGGAATGGTCTAAAACGTGTCTAAAGTTGATAATTTGAGAAATAGAAAGTTCCTAGAAGCGTGTCATCTTAATTGTGAAATTAAGAAAGTTCGCTTGTTCTCTTTTCAGAGCCACCAGGGGATTTAAACCCTTGCTTTCACTCACCATGACAGTCCTCGCGGGGGGGTGACAATTATGTTGATTATCACCCCCTGCGATGACATGTGGTGAGTGACAACAGACTGTGACGTCTGTTGTTATCGTGACGCGGTGGCTGACCAACGCCGTAGGTGTTGGCCCGTCAACGCGTCAACGCTGTTATCACACTCACATATGCTTGTCAGCGCCGCCATCGTCGCGCCAATGCCGGCTCAGCGTTGTTAGAGCTGTACCGACATTGGCACCGCGGTAGCCACACTGTGAAAGCACTTCGCTGTTTCTGTCACTCACGCATGCTGCCAACGCTGCCAGTGTTGCGTCAATGTCGGCCCAGCGCTGTTGACGCCGGACCGGCATTGACACAACTCTAGCCGCATTCACACAGCAGTCTCGATTTTCATCATAAATTTCGGCATATTCTGATATTAATTTGTCCAAAGGTGTTTTATGCCCTCTTTTAATTCTTGAAGCTCTTAATTCATTTTGTAGTTTGAAAAGATCTGAATGCTCTTTGAGCGAATCTATGAATTTATATGTTAAAATTTGGAATCGATCTTTGATTAGATCGATCTAAGCAATTTTATGAATATCTTCAGTGTGCGAAAGTGGATCCAATTTGTAGGCTATTCTGATGGCCTTATTTTGAATGATTTGAAGTTTCTTGATATACGTTTCTGACGCTCCTAAAATTACAGGAGCGCCGTATTCTATTACTGGACGTATATAACTTTTATATAGTCTCATTAGTGTTTTGGGTTTACAGCCCCACTTTGAGCCGCTCAGGAATTTGAGCAGACCAAGGCGTTGCCTTCCTTTCTTAGCGTTTTCATCTATATGAGCATTAAAAGTCAGCTTCTTATCTAAAATTACTCCTAGCAATTTTGCTTGCTGTACTGCAGTGAGTTTTTCGCCAAAAAGTTCTAGTTCTATATTTTTCTTAGTTTTAAGCATTATAAGCTGCGTTTTCTTAGCATTTAGTTTTATTCTCCACTTGGAGCACCATGCTTCTAGGTCTGATAAAACTTTGGCTAGCCTATATTTAATTGTTCTTTCACTTTTAGCAAAAGTCCAAAATCCCAGGTAGTCTGCGAATTGAGAGACCCCTACTGTATTACTGAAGGGATCTATTGGAATATAATTTACATAGATTATGAATAGAAGTGGGCTGAGAACCGAGCCCTGAGGTGTGCCGGCATTAAGTTAAATTTTGTCTGAAGTCTCATTATTTATTTTGACTGAAATTTTCCTATCAGTTATAAATGAAGACATTAATCTTACTATTTTATCTGGTAAATTTGTATTCAATAATTTATATCTTAGTCCGTTGTGCCATACGGAATCAAAAGCTTTTTCTACATCTATAAAGATTGCAGCTCCTTTATGGTGACGGCTATGTGCTATGTGCGCATCATCAGCTAGTCTGAGAATGTGTTCCATAGCACATCTTTTATTTCTATAGCCAATTTGCCATTATTAAAGACATTTTCTTCTTCTAATTTACTGCGCATTCTATGAGCAATTATTTTTTCAAAAAGTTTGCCTATGCAACTTAATAAACTGATTGGTCTATAGTTAGTTGGAATTTTTTTGTCTTTTTCAGGCTTTGGGAGCATACTTCCTTGAGCTTCCTTCCATTTACTTGGAAAATACCCTATTTTTAAGCACTGATTGTACATAGTTTTTAAATTCTCAAATACTATTTCTGGACATTTTTTAATTATAGTGTATTTAATTCCGTCTGCTCCTGGAGCAGACCTACCTTTGGTCCTATCTAATTGTAGTTTCATTTCTTGAATCGAGATATCCCTGAGTAGTATACTATCGTCGCCATCTTCTACTTTATTTTCTTTTAGAGTTGAAAAAAGCTGCGATTTTTCATTTATAGCGTTATCTATTAAATCTTTAAATTCATCATAAAAAATTTCACCTGTGTGAGTATTATGAATTTTGCCTAAAGATTCAGCGAACGTGGTTGCTTTTCCTAAGTCGTTTTGAGTTAAATTACCATTTTCTTTAATTATTGGCTTGGATGCGCCGCCTGATTTCTTACCATTAATACTATTGATAGTTTTCCAAAATTCTTTAGAGTCTTTGAAACGCTTTTGGTGTTTGTAATCGTGCTAGGCTATTCAGCGCCTTATTTGGGCACGCAGTAGCTGATGAATATGCTAATGTGAGGCGAGACAGGGATGCTGACTGTATACTATGTACGCATCGCTCAAAGCTTACCGTCACAGACTATACGCCACATGCTGCCTGCCGCACAGGCTGTGAGCGCCGATCATACACACACACACCCACCACAAGCGACATAAACCAACCGCCATCGAACACAGTCGGTTTATACGTCAACCAATGAATCGATGCGAGCGATTGATTCGGACGTTTATGAAGTGATTCGGTGATGAACGTACCATTATAAAAAAAAAAAACGTGGAATGTTCATCACAGATATCATTTTTCAGCGAAATGATATACTTTATCATTTATCAGCATAGACTACTGTCAGTCACGTTTTAGATATAATTCTTAAATCACAAATGTCACTGTTTTTCTTCGCAGTCACATTTAGTCTATCAGTTTGAGAACGAAATTTTCTCACGATAGTTATTTCTGAAGTTTAAATTTTTTATAAATACAGAAATATTCGATTTGACAGTTGCGCTATCGCGAAACATTGCAAATATTTGAATGTGTTTTTCGACTTGTGTGAAAATTTTTTTTTACCCAGGTCGATTTACAAAAACTATTATCATAGCTTAGCATAGCTTATCACAGTTATATCTGGCATATTGTTTTTATGTACCACTGCGACCTACGGTTTTCACAGTACCATTTTGCATGTGTGTGACTCAGTGAAAACGTTTTATGTCTCATATAGACCTCCAGTTTTCACTTTAATCAATCCATACCTTTTGTGAATTTGTGAACAGCACTTAGGTGAAACTTCAACGACGCATAATTCTGCAACTAATCTGCAACCCCCGTTTCTCGCACCATGCGACATAGCATGAACATTTGCTACAGTCTACACTTCTAGCTTCAACATATTACAGACATTTTTCATCTGATTTTCACGGCATTGCACAGCCTGCCCTCGCACGGCACGTCACGGACTTAGGCCACGGAGAGTGGCGACCGCATACCCTGGCCAAAGGCCTGGGGTGTGCACCAGCAATATAAAGGCTAGCCACCGACATGGTGGAGAGGTGCATCACTTCAACAGTAAATAGTGATGGCCAGTTTTGTATTTTTAATATATATGACATTTTAAACGTCGACTACCTCTCAGCCTCAGAGTTACAGGTGCTGCACTGGCGTCTTATATTGCCAATAAACCACGTTACTGTCAACCACACAGAACACAGCGTGGGCATGTACAACGCGCATCCATAATACAGAACAGCACAGTACAGCACAGCATACGTGATTATCTGCTTCAGCCGACACGGCTGGCAATCAGCATCAGCAGTATTCTCAACAGCGTCTACTGTCCGGGGATTCCCCACATTTACTGGTACGGCACAGTATAACCAGATCAGCATCGACTTCAGAACATTCTACGATGTCAGCAGTCATTTTATTATAGGCCTACCTACCTGCATCAGCCTTACAGACTATAATAATTTCATATCATGAATATTTTCTCAGATCACTTATTATTCAACTTAATATTGAATGTTTTATTAATAGTGAATTTTTTTATTAATTCCAGTTGAATATTTCCGTATTTTATATCGCCTCCGATTTTTACTATACAACGCTAACGATTTTTTACAACTGATGCATAGGTCTGTTTCATTTAACCGCACGTTCGGCGATATGACACAGACATGTGCGTTTTTTAACTTTAATGTTTTTAATGTTTTCCCAACGCAAGAGGGCGACTTTTGCGTTTGGCGCGCCAGCAACTAGCTGGTCATGTCCCACACGTGACATTTCGTGGAACAACTAGTTCCACCGCACATCGAGCGATACATGTTATAATGTCTTTTTGCGACAAAATCGCAGAATCATTATTTTAAAACCTGTGGTAGGGCACGCGCCCGAATCAGGTACGTCATAGCGTTACCGCATAATGCAACTCAAGGCTATCACACGGTGAGACGCCAGCTGTGATGGCTCATAATAAAGGCCAACTAGGCCCGAGCACGATCATTCAGTTTTTTACTCCTCGCGCTAATGGGGATTTGAGTACTTGCATTTGAATCGACGCTACGATACGCACAATCGACCCTACAAACGAACTGACAATGCGAACACTTGTTCGATACACTATTCGAGTACTGCCCCCTAACGACCAGCGAATGCAATAAATCGCTTTATATTTAGCATGTGTTGGACGCAACATCCACACACGTGCTCGATTCGTGCGGCTGGCACTCGCGGTTCACTATAGCGCCAAACAATAAAGACTGCGAGACCAGCCACACGCATCGCACTATTACATTTTTCATTGTATTGTATTTTGTATTGCATGTAATTTACGTAAGTCATTTTTGCACGAGCAATTTACGTAAAAGTTTCAGTATATTTTAATTACAGAATACTAGGCTACTACAGGCCTGGCAGAATTGTGTACAGATATGTAAATGTAAAGACATTTTCTTTTAGCAAGTTCATTGCTAAAGCATTAATAGCAATTCTGTTAATTACATGAATGGGTTGATAGCAGCTTGCAGCACATGAATAATATAACAAGGACAGTTGGTGTTAAGAGGATCGGACAATTTACGTATAATGCTGCACTTTCAACCGCCCACAATGTAACCACACCCGCTATATATATATATATTTTTTTTTTAAAGAACAGTATGCTTAGTATAAGAGGTTACATAATTGACAACCCCGCTACTTGCACGAAGCAGTCTCCTACACGTCAGTTTGGTCCTACGTTGTCACTCAGCCGGGGGTAATGTAGGATCCTGACATCGCTTAGTCAATGTGGCAGTTATCCCCAGATTCCTAGACGCAGGCTGACAGGGATGACCGCCTCGTTGTCATACTGTGGTGACGTGCGCACACTGAGCAACGTGGTGCGGCCCTTGGTATTTTTCCCTCACTTGAAGCGTGATACTCAGCGACTGCGGACGTGCCGCAGCTCGCTCTCGCTAAGTCCATAGAGACGTGCCGTGCGCGGATGGTTGTGCTTTGCTGTTATCGCATGTTAATCAAATAAACAAGACAAGAGAGAAGACAGATTCCTGGTTTGTTTAATACCGTTGATCAGACGGAGGAGGAAGTTATTTGAGTTTTGATGGCAAGATTGGGAGGAGTCCTTCGTCGGCCATTGTGACCCATAACGGAACCCCGGTGTAGGTTTACCACGATATATTGGTTAATCCGACCATCCCACTCGCCATAATGCTACTATTGAACAATACAGGAATAAGAACGAGGAACTAATTTCACTAGGACAACCTAAGGCCCAAATGTCAAAGCTCTCTTAACACCTAATCACCAATTCTCCCTTTGAGAACCTACTACAAACTCCCTAAAGATATTCTAAACTTCGGCTGAAAGAAACTGATTTAAACACTTTTACTACGCAGCTGTTTCTGACCACTATTCTAATCTCACCTAGATTATAAACACAGTCCTATTTTCTCATACTAACATAGAAATATCCATTATATATCCACATTAACCTCACTGACCCACTTGAAATACATTGAACCTACTAATTACCGACTAAATACTGCTGGTGGCTGATCTATTTCCAGAAACTGACCTAAATAAATCCGACTTCCAGCCTAGATATTAACTGGATCACCTAGCACTGTCAACTGCCCCACTTGCTGGCTGACCTACATAGAGTGACCTATAACTATCAACTGATTCAATGCTAGTGGCGCTATCACTGTATCTCAGTGGTGACCTACTTAGCCCAACCTGACACTAACAACTGACCAATACCACTGTATCTCAGTGGTGACCTACTTAAGACTCAACCACTGTCTCTCAATGGTGGCCTACTTAGATTCAACTACTGCATTTCAGTGGTGACCTACTATTAGACTCAACCACTGTCTCTCAGTGGTGACCTACTTTCACCAATTAAATTACATTGGATGGCTGACCTACTTCTAGGTTGACCTATACTGTAGTATAACTGTTGCACTGACTTAGGAGAGAGAAAAGAGAGATCTAAACGAGTTTCTGGCTGAGCAGCAGAATGACTAGTCATTGAGTGAACCCTAGCACCCGAAGGTTGCTGAGAGTGGGATTAAAGAATGATTCAACTGCAAGACGCGCATGCCTGGGACGGTCAAGTGTAGGCCAACAGTAGCCTATTGAGTACAGATTGACGGCATTAATATAGCCACTGAACTGATTACAAGATACTACTTAAACGGGACATTGATCCAATGCTGTTTTAATGCTAGGCCAGCGTCTGCGACGCTGGCCCAACATCAAACCAACATTGAATAAATGTACAATGTTTGAGAGAAAGTCCGCCTGTCCAGCAAACACAAGACATTTGTATAACATTTATACAACGTCGGCCCAACGTCTTCGACGTTGGTCCAACATTGCATAAAGTCATACAAATGTTTTGTGTTCACTGGGCATGTCAGTACAAGCTTGGGTCAAGCAGTTTCAACATCCCGGCAGTAATACAGTCAGTTTGTTTGCAAGCAAGCGACCAAGTAGGGGTAAGGGCCAAGATCTTTGAATTATAAACTCATAGATGTCGCTCAATTATATATGAACTTGCTGTGATTTGAGAGCTTGCTCTTAATGAGGCTTTAGGTATGAAACGCATATTTTGTATTTTTATGGAATAGGGACTTGGCCTACCCACGGGCACTATTGCCTTCTGGGGGACCCTTGTCCCGTGAATTTTAACAGTTGACTACACCTTTAAGGCATTCGAAGCTTGTATGAAAGCTTTCTCTTAGCCTATCCAAATATTTCATTAGTATATAATACTCATTGGAAAATGTCTGGTTGGCAAGGGAGGCAAGGAACCTGAAAAAGAAGCATTTTAGAATTTAATAAATTTTGATGCGCCCTCGGCGAACAGAGGGTCGCGGTGGTCTAAATGAGGTGTTGAATCAGCCGGTAGCTACCCTATATTTCGTGTCTTAACTCTTGAAATCTGAATGGAAAAGGCCGATAAAGTTTTAATTTTGACAGATCCTTTAAATGAACATTTGAGACATTTCTTTTATTAAACCTATGCCTCTCGTGTACACTTAAGTTCACTTAGTATCTTTGACATACTTAAAATTGCGTTCTGAATTTTGGATCAAATGTGATCAATTTACCTCGTGTTGTTTGCCTGACTGTCTGTGTGCCATCGCCATACTCCCGCATACCCTGAGAAAAAACGTCAGAGTTATGTAATTTCATTGAATTTGGGTGGAATGGTCTAAAACGTGTCTAAAGTTGATAATTTGAGAAATAGAAAGTTCCTAGAAGCGTGTCATCTTAATTGTGAAATTAAGAAAGTTCGCTTGTTCTCTTTTCAGAGCCACCAGGGGATTTAAACCCTTGCTTTCACTCACCATGACAGTCCTCGCGAGGGGGTGACAATTATGTTGATTATCACCCCCTGCGATGACATGTGGTGAGTGACAACAGACTGTGACGTCTGTTGTTATCGCTGTTATCACACTCACATATGCTTGTCAGCGCCGCCATCGTCGCGCCAATGCCGGCTCAGCGTTGTTAGAGCTGTACCGACATTGGCACCGCGGTAGCCACACTGTGAAAGCACTTCGCTGTTTCTGTCACTCACGCATGCTGCCAACGCTGCCAGTGTTGCGTCAATGTCGGCCCAGCGCTGTTGACGCCGGACCGGCATTGACACAACTCTAGCCGCATTCACACAGCAGTCTCAATTTTCATCATAAATTTCGGCATATTCTGATATTAATTTGTCCAAATGTGTTTTATGCCCTCTTTTAATTCTTGAAGCTCTTAATTCATTTTGTAGTTTGAAAAGATCTGAATGCTCTTTGAGCGAATCTATGAATTTATATGTTAAAATTTGGAATCGATCTTTGATTAGATCGATCTTAGCAATTTTATGAATATCTTCAGTGTGCGAAAGTGGATCTAATTTGTAGGCTATTCTGATGGCCTTATTTTGAATGATTTGAAGTTTCTTGATATACGTTTCTGACGCTCCTAAAATTACAGGAGCGCCGTATTCTAGTACTGGACGTATATAACTTTTATATAGTCTCATTAGTGTTTTGGGTTTACAGCCCCACTTTGAGCCGCTCAGGAATTTGAGCAGACCAAGGCGTTGCCTTCCTTTCTTAGCGTTTTCATCTATATGAGCATTAAAAGTCAGCTTCTTAGCTAAAATTACTCCTAGCAATTTTGCTTGCTGTACTGCAGTGAGTTTTTCGCCAAAAAGTTCTAGTTCTATATTTTTCTTAGTTTTAAGCATTATAAGCTGCGTTTTCTTAGCATTTAGTTTTATTCTCCACTTGGAGCACCATTCTTCTAGGTCTGATAAAACTTTGGCTAGCCTATATTTAATTGTTCTTTCACTTTTAGCAAAAGTCCAAAATCCCAGGTAGTCTGCGAATTGAGAGACCCCTACTGTATTACTGAAGGGATCTATTGGAATATAATTTACATAGATTATGAATAGAAGTGGGCTGAGAACCGAGCCCTGAGGTGTGCCGGCATTAAGTTAAATTTTGTCTGAAGTCTCATTATTTATTTTGACTGAAATTTTCCTATCAGTTATAAGTGAAGACATTAATCTTACTATTTTATCTGGTAAATTTGTATTCAATAATTTATATCTTAGTCCGTTGTGCCATACGGAATCAAAAGCTTTTTCTACATCTATAAAGATTGCAGCTCCTTTATGGTGACGGCTATGTGCTATGTGCGCATCATCAGCTAGTCTGAGAATGTGTTCCATAGCACATCTTTTATTTCTATAGCCAATTTGCCATTATTAAAAAAATTGTCTTCTTCTAATTTACTGCGCATTCTATGAGCAATTATTTTTTCAAAAAGTTTGCCTATGCAACTTAATAAACTGATTGGTCTATAGTTAGTTGGAATTTTATTGTCTTTTTCAGGCTTTGGGAGCATAATTCCTTGAGCTTCCTTCCATTTACTTGGAAAATACCCTATTTTTAAGCACTGATTGTACATAGTTTTTAAATTCTCAAATACTATTTCTGGACATTTTTTAATTATAGTGTATTTAATTCCGTCTGCTCCTGGAGCAGACCTACCTTTGGTCCTATCTAATTGTAGTTTTATTTCTTGAATCGAGATATCCCTGAGTAGTATACTATCGTCGCCATCTTCTACTTTATTTTCTTTTAGAGTTGAAAAAAGCTGCGATTTTTCATTTATAGCGTTATCTATTAAATCTTTAAATTCATCACAAAAAATTTCACCTGTGTGAGTATTATGAATTTTGCCTAAAGATTCAGCGAACGTGGTTGCCTTTCCTAAGTCGTTTTGAGTTAAATTACCATTTCCTTTAATTAATGGCTTGGATGCGCCGCCTGATTTCTTACCATTAATACTATTGATAGTTTTCCAAAATTCTTTAGAGTCTTTAGTTTCGTCTAGTTTTTTAGTTTGCTGATTCCAAAATTCTTCTCTATCTTTGTTTACTTGTTTACTTACTTAGTTGTTTAATTGATTATATAGAGTTTTATCCTCTGCTTTTTGCGTATTTCTAGCTAAGCGTCTAATTTGTCCCTTTAATTTAATTAATTTCATTGTTTCATTTGAGATAAAAAGTGCTTTATCTTTACGTTTTGCTTTAGGACACGCTTTATTTAGCCCTTCTTTAATTATATTGCTTATTTTTTCGTTAGCTAAGGCTAGTTCCTCTGGTGTTTCAGGTTCGAGTCTATCTAAGTTATTTATTATTTCTTTATTAAACCTGTTCCAATCTGTTTTTTCATATTGTAGAATTTCTCTCTGAAATTGTTTTTGAATTTGCGGTGAAGCTAAAGTTAAATGAACTGGCAAATGATCTGAACCAATGTCATCGCCTACTTCACATGATTGGATGCGTGACGCCATCTGGCGGCTAACTAGCGCTAAATCTAGTAGATCGCCGCCAGAGGACGTCCCTGGTCTATAAGTTACAGTGCTGTCGTTAGTGATTAGTAAGTCTAATTCTTCAATTATGTTAAATAGAATGTCTCCGTTAGAATTTCCTACTTTACATCCGAAACAAGTATGCTTACAATTGAAATCTCCGATAAGAATTGAAAGTGAATATGAATTAGTTATATGCCTGAAATTCTCTATGTTTGGTTTAATATCTGGCGGGTTATAAATAGTTGCTAATGCCACTGTCTTACCTTGTGATTTGAAGTTTATTGCCAAAAATTCTTCGTTAAAATCTGAAGTATTTATTTCATTAAATTTGATATCTTTTCTAATTAAAATAGCTACACCGCCTGCTGCTTGCTGCAGGCGCCCATTAGGATTAATTACATTTCTATCTTTTCTGATAATGTTATAATTTTGACTTCTGATTCTAGTTTGCTCTCTAAGTCTAGTTTCATTTAAAGTCACAAAATGTGGTTTATATTCATTTAAATAGGTAATTAGTTCAGTCCTTCTTTTATATAGTATGTTAATGTTAGCATGAATAATTTGAACGTTTTTAGTTGGTGGTAAACTGTTATCCATATTTTATAAGTACTAGTACTTAGCCCTACTTTAGTTTTTCCTACTTTAGTTAGGTTTTTACTGGTGAGTACTGTACTGTACTAGACCTAGTAAAAACGGCCCTACTTTTTCTACTTTAGGTTTAGGTTGTACTCACAAGTCTTTTGGAAGGTGGAGTAAGTAGTCTCTGATGGTCAGTGGGGAGACGTTCGCTCTGAAGGCCCAGTTGACTGATTTGCTGACTGACTAGCCAGGCTGAGTGAACCTTAGCACCCGAAGGGTGCTGAGAGTGGGATTAAGGCATTCGAAGCTTGTATGAAAGCTTTCTCTTAGCCTATCCAAATATTTCATTAGTATATAATACTCATTAGAAAATGTCTGGTTGGCAAGGGAGGCAAGGAACCTGGAAACGGAAGCATTTTAGAATTTAATTAATTTTGATGCGCCCTCGGCGAACAGAGGGTCGCGGTGGGCTAAATGAGGTGTTGAATCAGCCGGTAGCTACCCTATATCTCGTGTCTTAACTCTTGAAATCTGAATGGAAAAGGACGATAATTTTGACAGATCCTTTAAATGAACATTTGAGACATTTCTTTTATTAAACCTATGCCTCTCGTGTACACTTAAGTTCACTTAGTATGTTTGACATACTTAAAATTGCGTTCTGAATTTTGGATCAAATGTGATCAATTTACCTCGTGTTGTTTGCCTGACTGTCTGTGTGCCATCGCCACACTCCCGCATACCCTGAGAAAGAAACGTCAGAGTTATGTAATTTTATTGAATTTGGGTGGAATGGTCTAAAAGGTGTCTAAAGTTGATAATTTGAGAAATATAAAGTTCCTGGAAGCGTGTCATCATAATTGTGAAATTAAGAAAGTTCGCTTGTTCTCTTTTCAGAGCCACCAGGGGATTTAAACCCTTGCTTTCACTCACCATGACAGTCCTCGCGGGGGGTGACAATTATGTTGATTATCACCCCCTGCGATGACATGTGGTGAGTGACAACAGACTGTGACGTCTGTTGTTATCGTGACGCGGTGGCTGACCAACGCCGTAGGTGTTGGCCCGTCAACGCGTCAACGCTGTTATCACACTC
This sequence comes from Flabesymbios commensalis, assembly GCA_964017125.1. NCBI lineage: Eukaryota > Metazoa > Annelida > Polychaeta > Terebellida > Flabelligeridae > Flabesymbios > Flabesymbios commensalis. The sequence goes on from OZ024915.1 coordinate 9,136,915, forward strand.
ACGTATACTTGTCAGCGCCGCCATCGTCGCGCCAATGCCGGCTCAGCGTTGTTAGCGCTGGACCGACATTGGCACCGCGGTAGCCACACTGTGAAAGCACTTCGCTGTTTCTGTCACTCACGCATGCTGCCAACGCTGCCAGTGTTGCGTCAATGTCGGCCCAGCGCTGTTGACGCCGGACCGGCATTGACACAACTCTAGCCGCATTCACACAGCAGTCTCAATTTTCATCATAAATTTCGGCATATTCTGATATTAATTTGTCCAAATGTGTTTTATGCCCTCTTTTAATTCTTGAAGCTCTTAATTCATTTTGTAGTTTGAAAAGATCTGAATTCTCTTTGAGCGAATCTATGAATTTATATGTTAAAATTTGGAATCGATCTTTGATTAGATCGATCTTAGCAATTTTATGAATATCTTCAGTGTGCGAAAGTGGATCCAATTTGTAGGCTATTCTGATGGCCTTATTTTGAATGATTTGAAGTTTCTTGATATACGTTTCTGACGCTCCTAAAATTACTGGAGCGCCGTATTCTAGTACTGGACGTATATAACTTTATATAGTCTCATTAGTGTTTTGGGTTTACAGTCCCACTTTGAGCCGCTCAGGAGTTTGAGCAGACCAAGGCGTTGCCTTCCTTTTTTAGCGTTTTCATCTATATGAGCATTAAAAGTCAGTTTCTTATCTAAAGTTACTCCTAGCAATTTTGCTTGCTGTACTGCAGTGAGTTTTTCGCCGAAAAGTTCTAGTTCTATATTTTTCTTAGTTTTAAGCATTATAAGCTGCGTTTTCTTAGCATTTAGTTTTATTCTCCACTTGGAGCACCATGCTTCTAGGTCTGATAAAACTTTGGCTAGCCTATATTTAATTGTTTTTTTCACTTTTAGCAAAAGTCCAAAATCCCAGGTCGTCTGCGAAGTGAGAGACCCCTACTGTATTACTGAAGGGATCTATTGGAATATCATTTACATAGATTAGGAATAGAAGTGGGCTGAGAACCGAGCCCTGAGGTGTACCGGCATTAAGTTAAATTTTGTCTGAAGTCTCATTATTTATTTTGACTGAAATTTTCCTGTCAGTTATAAATGAAGACATTAATCTTACTAGCCAAGCCAGAGCAGCCACATTTATACAGCCTTCTGACCAATCACAAGGCACGAAAGTCTGACCAATCACAAAACCTGACAGAAAACGAGTCTGCTTCCCCCACTGAACTAGACCAAATAAAACTAATTAAAATCAACCTACTTTTAGCTTCTAATAGACTCACATTACTAGTTATATTAAAACATTAATTCTCACCTAGCCTACACTTATATATACCCTTCCCTAGGAAAACATGACTGATAATATTCTGTAATCTCATGAGATCACGACGAGATCGTTATACATTCACACATTGTTCACGTTAAGATAAAAATAGACATATGAAATCACATTATTAAATATCGCTATATACATGATAAAATAGTGGATGAAAATATCTTTAAAATGATACCAAGATCATGAAAAACAGACAACTAGAACTTGGTTAATTTGACACGACAATGTTTACATTCTCTAAAATGTCAACAACAATGGCGACCGCACACTAGCGCCGAAATCGGCTTAGAAAGGTTGTAAATATACATAAAAACAATCAAACTAAACATTCTGAAACATGACAAGTAATAAAACCATACAAAACTGATGTAAAATAAAACGATGCAAATGTTTATTAGTTCATCGAGTGGCACATAGGATTATAATAAAAAATAATGAAAAACGTACTGGCACACAATGAAAGTGAGCGATAATGGGATGATAGGCATGACGTTAGTCAGTCTGCAAGGGAGCTTGAAGCTGGGACGCCACAATATGACCAAACATTCTCACCCCTCGTTTTTACCACATTCTCACGCATACTTATAATTTAAACTGACTAATAAGCCTGGGCTTGGTACTCAACCAAACTGATTATATTTGTTGTTTTTGTTGTATTTTGTACTTGTCAGTATAATAAACTAATTGAATTGAATTGAAAATATTTCACATGATCGTGTTTACATGATATAAATGATATAAATATCAGATCAAAATCAAATCAATTTATGATGTAAAAATACATTATGTTAAAATAGCAAATAATACACGATAATACAATGCTATAAATGCACAGAAAGCTTCAATACATAAAATATCTGTGAACTATCCCAGATAACTGTCCCGTTTTATGCATTAAATAACATACCCTAACCTGTATATTTTAATGGAGAGACCTGAACGTCTCTACAAATCACTGAAGGCCGTACCTTCTTAGTTGAAATGTAGGTCAAAGTAGTTATTGCCTTTTGCCTTGTGTACGTTATGTGCTATGCCACTTTATCGCACTGATAATCAAACTAAATCACCCACTTGAAGTTATGTGTCGCGGTATTTGTTTAATTTGACATCAAACAATTGTAAATCTTGATTTTTAAGCACTCAAATTATTTCTAATAACAATGATTTTACCTCATGATAAAACAGATTTAAAAAAACCTTAGGGGTTTTGACGAAAAAAATAAAAAAACCCGAGAAAAACTTGGAAGTCGGTGGGTGTTTCAAACCCCAACTCGGTTTTTTTGGGGAGGGGGAATTTTTTTTTTTTTTTTCATGGTTCCAAATGTTTCAAAAAAAAGTGTAAAAGGGGTGGGGGGTTTTGTGCCGATTAATCCGAGTTTTTCTCGGATTTTTGGATTTTTTTTAACTTGACAAGACCCCTTAGTCGTGCTTCAAGTAATCATCAAAATATATAAAATATCTCCAATATTTTATTACTAATTTATTTCCTTGTACATCGCCTTGATCAGTCCTGTGGGATATGTGCGTTATCAAAGAACCTTTCATTATTATTATTATTAGTATATTATACAGCATTTTCAACAATATATGTAACAGTCAGGAGACCCTTACAATGGCATACGTGTCCCGCTAACGTAAAGGGCCACCTTCTGGTTTATATAAAATAATGTCATCAGAAACGCTCGACATAGGGCCCAATGATCTGGTTACATATTTTACAATTGAGAAAGAATATCAGATATCCAATTATTTTAAATAAAATGGTATGCTAGTCCCATTTTCGGTCGCTTGGTATGAAAGGGTCGTATCTACCACTTTGTAAAGTGGTAAATATGATCAATTGGTATTTACCCTTTAATCACCGCTGCCGAATATATTCGTGTTTTAATTTTATATTAGCACAATAACTACCACATTTTAAACATGTTAAAAAGAAAATGCGACATCAATCAGCAAGATTTGAAAAGAGTTGCCCTCCATTTTGTCAAATTTGAATAATTTTCACTCACTTGAAGTTGTGGATCGCGTCAGCGAGACACAACTTCAATTGAGTGAAAATTTAAATTGAATAGTTTGGCGGTGAAAGGGTTACAGGCCAAAGGCCTCTATACCTCCATATCTGACTTTGAACTCGGTTATCATCATACACTGTAGACACATCTGCAATATTAATAAACTTATTCATGAAGCAACTTGATCACAATAACATATCTGGCAACCTATAACATGCATGTATACATATAAAAATACTACTACTATCTAAATTTGAAATATTGTATATATTAATATTTATATTTATATGATTGATATTTATAGAAATTTATTGAGCTGTCATTACAACAATATTCTTTGTCTAACTTTAGAAAATGTAGCTCTTGCAAAAGTCAGGCATATTCCACATGAGCCTTAGACCCTTTGATCAAATAGCCCTGGTCATTGTATGTGTGATAAAAAACATACAATCACAGAGCTATTTCATTTCAACCGATGCCCTCAGGCCCCTATGACATTTGTTTCATGTCGACTAGAGGCATACCCCTATGACATGTTTTATGTCGGCTAGGAGCAGGCCTATATCACATGCTTCATGTTAGCTAGGGGCAGGCATATATCACATTCTCCATGTCAGCTAGGGGCAGGCATATATCTCATTCTTCATGTCAGCTAGGGGCAGGCATATATCAGATGCTTCATGTCAGCTAGGGGCAGGCATATATCACATTCTCCATGTCAGCTAGGGGCAGGCATATATCTCTTTCTCCATGTCAGCTAGGGGCAGGCATATATCTCATTCTCCATGTCAGCTAGGAGCAGGCATATATCAGATGCTTCATGTCAGCTAGGGGCAGGCATATATCAGATGCTTCATGTCAGCTAGGAGCAGGCATATATCAGATGCTTCATGTCAGCTAGGAGCAGGCATATATCAGATGCTTCATGTCAGCTAGGGGCAGACATATATCACATTCTCCATGTCAGCTAGGGGCAGGCATATATAACATTCTCCATGTCAGCTAGGGGCAGGCATATATCAGATGCTTCATGTCAGCTAGGGGCAGGCATATATCACATTCTTCATGTCAGCTAGGAGCAGGCATATATCAGATGCTTCATGTCAGCTGGGAGCAGGCATATATCACATGCTTCATGTCAGCTAGGGGCAGGCATATATCATATGCTTCATGTCAGCTAGGGGCAGGCATATATCTCATTCTCCATGTCAGCTAGGAGCAGGCATATATCAGATGCTTCATGTCAGCTGGGAGCAGGCATATATCATATGCTTCATGTCAGCTAGGGGTAGCCATATATCACATTGTTTATGTCAGCTAGGAGCAGGCATATATCACATGCTTTATGTCGGCTAGGGGCAGGCATATATCACATTCTTCATGTCGGCTAGGAGCAGGCCCCGTCTATAGGGCAAGCCCCAATGATATGCTTAATGTCAGCTAGTGGCAGAACCCTATGACATGCTTAATGTCATGTCAGTTTCTTGGTTGCAACAGTTTTACTTCGTGATTCCACAGGGCTACAGATTCTCTGTATAAGAATTGAACCTGCCAATAACAGCGACAAAAGATTAATGTAAAGACACATTTATTTTCTGATTGAAACAGATACTAGTACTGGCACTACTCGTTTGATAAACGAGTCAATAACTGAAGCCAATCACTACAATGTTAGCTGGTTTTGTTTGAGAAGTGCAGTCCATTGAATACTACTGTGGAAAGTTGAAATATTTCAATGAGATGCCCTACCAACTGTAGACATTACATGGAACAATTGAATACTTATTTGAGATACAATTTAAGATCAGTTGTCTTTATTTTGCTTTTCCATTTACTAACAAGTTGTAGGCCTATACCTTTTGAGATATATGTCGTCTACCTTCAGGTTATTTACAAACACAAACACAATACGTCGTTAACAGCTTTCGTACACGTCTGCCTGATTTTACCGAGGTTGTTATTATGTTATTATGTTCGTAGCTCTTACTCACCAGAAGTTTTATCAAAAGAACTTGCCTATCATCAAGACACTGGATATTTATGAAATATACTCATGCCAACATAAATTGTATTGTAAGTAATTTATTGTTTTCTGCAATGCCTTTCTGAGACAACGTTGTACTATTTTGTTTTTGTTCAAGTAAAGTGAGATTATATTCCAATTTATTTTCCCCATACGACTTCTCAATTGCTAGTAGGTTATTTGTTTTGAGAAAGTCATCACTTGTTCATTGCTTGAGACCAAGATCGGACTTCATTTATAGAGCGGAACAGAAGTTTAGTGACTTTGATCTATAAATACATAGGCGTGGAGTACACTCTAAAATACAAAATACAACATGCATTACAATAGCAAAAACATAGAGAAGAACATGATTTTCACCGAGCTAACTGATGCAATGAAGTATGGGGAGGAGGTTCTATATAACATTATTTTCACCAGTCAATCAAAACGGTTTCCGTTGATGTCACTGCGTTTCACAGAATACAGAAAAATAACGTATTCCAGTAGAGCTATGTTTCACTTTTAAAAAAATCTAGAGTGTTGAATTTACCGGTTGGTTTACAGCTGGGCTTTTTGACAAGCTTGTCACACCAATCCAATACTTTTATATTGAAGTGACATTTGGGCCTATGAAAATAACGATGTCACCGAAAAGTTCCATTTGAGATATTGTAAATATACATTAATTGTTAACAAAGGCACCACATCTTCGATGGTATACGGCGAATTGGGCCGTTATCCATTTAATATTGAATGCACATCAAGATGTATTTTTTTGGGCACGTATTATTTCAGGTCCGGTTTCAAAACTGTCAGTAAAAATGTATAATTTATTGTATAAAATGTATAATCTAGGTATTTATAACTCACCTTGGCTATCTTTTGTCAAATCTACTTTATTGTCTGCTGGATTTGGTTATGTTTGGCGAGATCAAAAGATACCCCGTACACTTGAATATTTTTAAAAAGTTTTTAAAACTAGATTTAATAATCATTACCTTCAGACTTGTACAGATGATGTAGCAAAAAAATGTATAAATTACCGTATGCATAAGTCGGATATATCGTTAGAATTCTACATTACTTTTCTACCAATCACATTAGGAACCGTTTTTAGTCGTTTTAGGTGCAGAAACGCAAATTACCTGTAGAAACTGGCATTTATAAAAACATCCCGAGATCTGAAAGAGTATGCGTTAAATATACTCAGTCAGAAATTGGTGATGAATTTCATTATATATTTAACTGTCCATTTTTTGCTGATCAGAGACGCACATACCTACCGAAGTATTGTCAAATACACCCTTCGGCACCCAAAAAAGAATAATAAATGATAAAACAAAAGTACGTAATTTGGCGAATTTCATTAAGATTATTTTAGAGAGTGTGAAGTGAAAAACTGTAATTGATTGTATAATAATATATGCATTAATTCGTCTCCTTTTTATTAAGAAAACGAACATAAATAAAATAGAGTGCTTAATGTGACATTCCCCAGATGGCGTTAGTAGTCATTGTGTTCACCACAAACTCAAAATCTGCATATAAATATCATAGATCACATATTCTCACCAGGTGTCGTTGCAATAGTTGTACAGCTATGATTAAACGACGAAATAAACTAAATGATTAAAGATGGTATTTATTGCTTATGATCATTATGACTAATTAGTTATAAAAATATACAAAAACGATCTACTGCAAATAAAAATGTATTGTTAAACATCGAAGTCCCACAAACGTAATCACTCTGCAGAATGTAGATATATTTATTTAGTATAATCTCACCCGATATCCCAAAATTATAGGCCTACAGTTCAAATAAAATTGTATGAAAAACACATTTGGTACCGGTCATTCCTCAGTGGAGTTATGAGAGACACTAGGTGTGTGGGATATGTAGGCCTATTCCTAAACAAACTAACTAGTTATAAGTTAGCAATCATTTTCAAGTTGTCACAATATCTTTAAATAATTGATACTTATAGTATACAATAAACTAACATTTTATGTAAAGATGATGTAAAAAATTTCATTAAATATGTTATCATGATTATAAAGCTCTAAATTAAAGTTATTATAGCAGGTCCTTGGTTTGACATCAATTTTCGTTTTTATTTTTGTAATGAAGTAGTGTATCCCCCAGATCATGACTATATTTTTTTCAGAGCTTTCAGATTAAAAAAAAAAAAATTTATCAACATTTCTATAAGTCCGCTTAAAACCCAAACAAAATTTTTGCATACCTGAACACTTGCTAAAGGACGGTTGAATGTTCCTACAGCATTGGGCCACATGTTAATGCCGTCGGCTCAGCGTTGGGCAGACAATCAGTGCTGCAGGTGAATCCCCCATGTCCTGACTATAAGACACCAATTAGCGGCGATTGCTCACCGTCCAAGACATGGGAATATGTGGTGTAAAGTGCTGTATATTGCTGACTTGTTTTGTTTACATGGCAATATACGACCTGGAAATATAACTATTACACTATTTTTCGGTGCTTTAAAATGTTTTGGTTTTTTACTGTTTTGTATTTTCAGTCAAGATCAGTAGGCTATATAGCTTAATATAAATTATTTTTTCAAAATTGACAACAATGAAAATTTCTCATCCCACGGGGTGCCTTTAACATTATTACATTAAATTAACATGAAAAGTTAATGTTGCGACATACAAAAAGAGATGTTGGAAAGCTATACAATAAAAATATGGAAATTTAAAATTGTTGATGCTGAATTATGCAATAAATTAATTAGGAAACTGGTGATAAGTTCAAAACAGTATGAATTTAACGCGGTAAATTAAATAAGTCCTTGCAATGCACGATACAATTCAATTGAATTAGTTTAATATACTGACAAGTACATTAAAAAAGTTATGTACATATAATACAAATTACCGGAGATCTGGTCATTTTCGGGTGTTTAAATTTTCGCGAATTTCTGTTTTTGGGACTTTTCACGTAGTTTAGAATTTGCGAATTTCAATTTGTCTTTATAGTCACGCTGTTATAATAAAAATTCTTCGCGAGATTCTTGAATTCGCGATTTTGTCTTCCACGCGATCTACATTATACAATGAATAAATTATGATGCTAGTTATAAGTTAATACCATTATTATATTTATACAGTATATGTTTAAAAATGTGATAATGTTTATATACAGATGGAGGGATTTGCAATCAACTAGTATGAAACGATTAAAAGTGTTAATCTGATGCTTAAAATATCACTGCAGGCATTAGCACATCAATTCTCTGTATTATTGAATGACATTAAAAAGATAAATAGGTCCAAGTCTTGTATTCTACACCCGACCAATCAAGAAGTGGTTCAGTCTGGCACATGACGAGTTCGGCCAATTACCGCCGTCAATCAGTTGTTATTTTAATCAGGGGGTAGAATACCAGACTTGGGCCGATAAATTTATCTGTAATGTTCAGGCTAACAAAAACTGGATTATAGATATGCATCGTTGGGAAGGCGCGATGGCTGATTCTAGCACAAGTCACCAACCACATCAAGCCCGAGCCTTTGGACATTTTCTCGTACAAATATCTATCTGAAACTGCTAAATCAACCTGAGCAGGGAAGAGAAATACGTCCATACGTCTCATATAGTGAAAGCCAACAGCATGAGTGCGAGAGAACAAAATACAACATGTTTAAA
>OZ024915.1:9153431-9188494 GCA_964017125.1 Flabesymbios commensalis
CGTGTCATATAGGCTTTTTATTGGCGTACGCCGATGCCAGTAGCCCCCGGCTCTGCCTTGGGCTGCTGGCATTTGCGTCAGGTCAATAAAAAGCCTATCGGGCTAAAAAAAACATGTTTTTGTTATATTAATAAATTATATTTTAATTTAATTTAATTCCTAAGGCACTCGATTCCTTGAATTAAAACGTAAATGTCACTCATCATTATTTAATACATATGCAGTTGTGAATATTACCAATATTTATTTAAAAAAAAAATCTTAATATTCGAACAAAATACCACATTATTGGATTACTCTAATGTATTGAAACCATATTACGTGCTATTTATAGTATCATGCCTTGGGAATAAAAATTTAATAAAAGTATATAATTAATATAGTACGTATTTTTGTGCTATAATAAGATACACTTAAATTAGGCATCCCTTCGCCAAATTGTAGCTTGGCCTGTCCAGAAAGTTGATAGAGAGGTGTGCGTGATTTCGCTGACATTGTATAAGCAAACAAATACCCTGCCAAGACTTTGGCAAGTCTTTTCTCAATTAAAGATCTCCTCATTGAATAATAAATTGGAGAACCAAAATTATTAGCAAATTTATATTTATTATTAAAATTCAGCGAGCATAATCGTGCAAATATTACAGCAATATAAATTTGACACCTAAAATAGAAATATCACATAATTACAGCAATAAAGTACACTAGTGTAATCCAAAACATAGCACATTGTATTAGTGTTATAATGTCTTTACACAAAATAAAAAAAATATTAGAGGATAATTAATATAAAGCGTATTTGTGTGCTACTCAGTATCATATTTCAGCGTTGTTCGCATGGTTATATATATATTTGTTAAGTCAATTCTAATTCCGACTATTCAGTTTTTTCTAAAATAATAACTAGTGATATTTATTTAGAATGTTTGGGCCCCAGTAGTATTAGGGTTTGCTATTCTCAGTGACCCCCCTCCTAGCTCATGAGGTGTTTTATTTATTTATTTGCTTAATGTACAGTAGAAGCATACATATATATACACACAATTATATAAATACTAAATGTAAATTTTGATATAATTACATAAACACTGTACTTAGCTTCATACGACCTCTACTTGCTTGACAGCTAAAATATAAAAACAATTTTTTGCTATAATGTTAACCATTGTATATAAGATAAAACATAAAATAGAAGATATAGCACACACGACAACGTATACAATATCTAACATATAGTAAGCAAATATTAAAACTACTTGGATATTTTAGCCGGAGATAATATATAGCATAAGATGTAAACATAGATAGATAGATATTTATTGACGACGGTAAGTCTATGCAGACTCATGCGTCATTAAAAATGAACATATGTACAAGACTATATACAACAGGATTAGTTCGGTAAAATATGCATGCTAAGTTAACCAAAACATGTTAAAATCAAACGACATTATATACTAAAACAAGCACAGGTTAAATAAAATATGCATCAGAACTATTTAAAATAACCTACAGATGAACAGCATCGGCATGATATTTTTAAGTTTCCGGCAGCAAAACCAGAGATAAAATAGCTATTGCATATAGCAAAAAACCCCTCTGGAAAGCGTAGTAACCGAGTAATTACATAATGAGTGAGAGTATGTATAAAGAAGAAAATAATAATATTAGTTACATTTACCATGTTAAAAACAAAAATCTAAAAAAATGCATTGACTGACGTCAGCTCGAAACACCAAGATGATCAGAGGAACCACCAGCGGCACCAGTCGCTGATACCACAGTGGTGACCCTCCGACAGCATGGATGATTTTATGAGTGGATGATTAGAGAAATCACCAGCCGCACCAGTTGCTGGTACCACAGTGGTGATCCCCCGACAGCATGGATGATTTAATGAGTGGATGATTAGAGGGATCACCAGCCGCACCAGTCGCTGATACCACAGTGGTGATCCCCCGACAGCATGGATGATTTCATGAGTGGATGATTAGAGGAATCACCAGCCGCACCAGTCGCTGGTACCACAGTGGTGATCCCCCGACAGCATGGATGATTTAATGAGTGGATGATTATAGTAATCACCAGCCGCACCAGTTGCTGGTACCACAGTGGTGATCCCCCGACAGCATGGATGATTTAATGAGTGGATGATTAGAGGGATCACCAGCCGCACCAGTCGCTGATACCACAGTGGTGATCCCCCGACAGCATGGATGATTTAATGAGTGGATGATTAGAAGAATCACCAGCCGCACCAGTTGCTGGTACCACAGTGGTTATCCCCCGACAGCATAGATGATTTAATGAGTGGATGATTAGAAGAATCACCAGCCGCACCAGTTGCTGGTACCACAGTGGTGATCCCCCGACAGCATGGATGATTTAATGAGTGGATGATTAGAGGGATCACCAGCCGCACCAGTCGCTGATACCACAGTGGTGATCCCCCGACAGCATGGATGATTTAATGAGTGGATGATTAGAAGAATCACCAGCCGCACCAGTTGCTGGTACCACAGTGGTGATCCCCCGACAGCATGGATGATTTAATGAGTGGATGATTAGAGGATCACCAGCCGCACCAGTCGCTGATACCACAGTGGTGATCCCCCGACAGCATGGATGATTTAATGAGTGGATGATTAGAAGAATCACCAGCCGCACCAGTTGCTGGTACCACAGTGGTTATCCCCCGACAGCATGGATGATTTAATGAGTGGATGATTAGAGGGATCACCAGCCGCACCAGTCGCTGATACCACAGTGGTGATCCCCCGACAGCATGGATGATTTAATGAGTGGATGATTAGAGGAATCACCAGCCGCACCAGTCATCCTACGCCCCAATCGTTTTATAAAGCGAAGGTACGCGACACGCTTAAGGTGTAGCTATAGGTGTATTTTGCTAAGCATATTACTAATGGTCGATGTGTAGATGACATAATATATAAAAATTTGTCGTCGTTTGAGAGTGAGTCAAATTCACTGTTGAGTAGTTTGCTTTCGGCAAGTAAACTAGTTCGCTGCATAGCGAAGTAAGAGCAAGTAATTAAAAAATGAATTTCGTCATCAACAGAGTTTAATGTACATCTTTGACATGTCCGCTGTTCTAGTGGTATTTTTTGCGGCTTGACATGCCTTCCTCGTTCAATTTCTAGCATATGTGAACTCATTCTCAATCTTGATAGCGCCTTTATCCACCTTGTGTCGGGGATGTAAAACAGATATTCTTCTAGCGAGTGGTCGAATTTAAACTTTATGTACGCTCGCAATTTTATGGAGTTTCGGGCTTTGTTAGACCAATCAGCTTTATATATATTAATCAAACATAATTTAACTTGTTTGATGAGACGATTGGCATTTTCGTCCCTGTGATTTTTCCAAACATCGCAGTGGTTTGTTCGGAATAATAATGACCTGATGTGAGAGCACCAATTAGTTTCACCAATAAAATCAAGAGACGCCAGTGAGTTGTACACGATTCTCAAATAACAGCTTTTAGGCAAGAAGATCAGGCGAATCCAGTATTTCAACGCTAGAATTTGTTGTTTTAAAAAGAGGGGATACTTTCCTGTATCCCCATAAATAGTAACTGATGTGGATTGTTGTTTGACTCCCAGCATATTTTTCAAGAATGATAAATGAACCATCTCAAAGTCAGATATTTCTTTACCAATAAATAGTCCTCGCTACCATACATCAATATGGGTTCTATTTGCGCTTCAAATACTCTTAAAGATAATTTAGGAGTAAGGTGTCCTAAGCTGTGACTGTAATTTCTTATTGTAAAAATTGCTTTGCGAGCTTGTTCAGCCAGATACGAATGGTTTTTTACAAATATATTTTTATTATTACTACACCAAAGACCTAAGTATTTATATTTGTCCACTATTTCTAGTGCATTTTCGCCCAGTGTGAAGGAAAAAGAATATTGGCATATATTTGGTTGTATATCACAATTTTTGTTTTTGCGATGCTTATTATTAGATTCCAAATCTCACAGTACTTATAAAATAATTCAATTTGTGCCTGTAGGTTCTCCGCAAATTCTAAAAAGAGGACTATGTCGTCTGCAAATAGGAGATACGCAAGGTATAAGTCTCCTATCTTAAGACCATATTTGGGATTTAAATATTTTCTGAGATCCTGTAGAAATTCGTTGAAAAGTTTGGGGCTTAATACACCTCCCTGCATAACACCATATCGGCTGTTAATAGGCTTGCTAATCTTTCCATTCCATTTAACTCGACTGCTAGATTTATGAAACATAGAATTGATTGTATTCAGAACTTTTCCGTCGACATTGCGCTATATATCATGTATATAGTACAGAGAAAGACAATAAAAGATTATATACAAATGTATAACATTTTTTTTTATAAAAGTAAAAAACTACTAGAATACTATGAACGGCAAAAACCACAAGTACACACTAAATTCCACGTGCAGCGTTCGTTGGTATTAAAATTATCTAAACCTAAAAAATATATAGGCTATTAACATGTTTTTTTGTAATAAAATACACTGCTTACCTCACGAATATGCCGAGGCAAATAATTTCACAGACGCACAAGGCGATAAAATAAGAAATTTGGCGGGCAGTAGTTTTTACTCTAGGTAATTCAAGCAAAGTACCGTTAGAGGACCGTAAATTATGTGTAGAGCCGATAAGTTTAAAATAACTAGAAAAATCACAGTCATCAGAATTATGTAGATATTTATAAAAAAACACGAGATCAATAATCTCTCTCGAAAAAAAAGTGGTAACATGATATGATACAAGGGTGTTTTTTTTTACTGTAACGTGGGGTGATATTGGCAACGATCAAAAAGAGAACGGCGCCGAAAATACAGCAAGGAGTTATATTATTCTTACCTGAAAGATTAACCATAGGCGACCAAGTGGATCGAAATGTCGCGCTAAAAAGTATATGCTATATCATATTACTTCACGACAGAAAGGGATGATTAGAAATAATTAATTGTATGTACAATTTATGTACAAATTTATTTGGATACAGGTATCACAACAGTATTAACAGAGAAAGACAATGAAAGATTATATACAAATGTATAACATTTCTTTTTATAAAAGTAAAAAACTACTAGAATACTATGAACGGCAAAAACCACAAGTACACACTAAATTCCACGTGCAGCGTTCGTTGGTATTAAAATTATCTAAACCTAAAAAATATATAGGCTATTAACATGTTTTTTTGAAATAAAATACACTGCTTACCTCACGAATATGCCGAGGCAAATAATTTCACAGACGCACAAGGCGATAAAATAAGAAATTTGGCGGGCAGTAGTTTTCACTCTAGGTAATTCAAGCAAAGTACCGTTACAGGACCGTAAATTATGTGTAGAACCGATAAGTTTCAAATAACTAGAAAAATCACAGTCAACAGAATTATGTAGATATTTATAAAAAACACGAGATCAATAATCTCTCGACAAAAAAAAGTGGTAGCATGATATGATACAAGGGTGTTGTTTTTTACTGTAACGTGTGGTGATATTGGCAACGATCAAAAAGAGAACGGCGCCGAAAATACAGCAAGGAGTTATATTATTCTTACCTGAAAGATTAACCCTGGGCGACCAAGTGGATCGAAATGTCGCGCTAAAAAGTATATGCTATATCATATTACATCACGACAGAAAGGGATGATTAGAAATAATTAATTGTATGTACAATTTATGTACAAATTTATTTGGATACAGGTATCACAACAGTATTAACATAAGTATTGATTATTATTTTATTGCAGTACATAAAGAGTGAATGACATTTATAAATATATATGATATAACAGCTAATATAATAACATGTATATTGCTTATAGTTCTTTTAGTTGATACTTGTCCATTTATCTTAGTTATGTATATTTCGTTGTAGTGCCTAAGTACTGTCATCATCTATTTCTGGATATTTCGTACGTATTAGATTATTCAAACATATCATAAGAGAGCTACTGCATTCCATTTAGGTATTTTGTATTGTTTTTATATCTACTCTAGTTATATCAACTTTATATATCCTATTGGTTTTTATACTTTCCGGAGTTTTTCTTGCTACTATTTATTTAATAGTAATATATCATAGTCATATAACAGTTCGCTTATCTCTGGCGCTGCCACAGAGTTGCCTGCCGGTACCTGCCAACTAACTTATTACCTGGGTTGACCAGCCCCGACCACTTACTTCAACCCTGTAACCGCCGGTGTCGCATATATTCGGGTTTTAATTTTTTATTAACACATTAAGTACCACATTTTAAATATGTTTAAGATAAAATGTGACATCAACCAGCAAGATTTGAAAAGATTTGACCTCCATTTTGTCAAATCTGAATAATTTTCACTCACTTGAAGTTGTGGATCGCGTCAGCGAGACACAACTTTAAGTGGGTGAAGATTCAAATTGAACAAGGGTTAAGGAGTCTGAAGTGCACAGAAAACACAGGTGAATAAACAGGTCTATGCGTGAGGGGGGGGGGGGGGCACATATTCTCATGCTTCACTATGCTTTACTATGTATAGCCCGACGACCAGAGGCGATAGAAGCGACACCACGATCTCGTTTACTTGAACCACAGCCTCTGCATGCCCAACATCGCCATCCTCTAGGAGACGTTGTTGGCCTCAGCGTAAGTAAGTACTAATGGGCGACATGAATTATTTCTCTAAATTACGAGCTACTCAATGATATTAATCTAGAAAGGCTTAAAGCAATTTGTGATATTCTCGAGAATGTATCTGCAAAGACTTGATTGTTAAGGAGTTCCTACAGAACGGTTTGCAATTACGGTATGTGTTTAATTTGATTTTATAAAGAAAATCCTTTGTATATTATATTTAATGGTAAGGTTAGAACCGAGAGATATGCTGGCAACTTCAAAACTACACAAAATAGCATTAAAGATTATGTCATTGGCTCTCCCTTCATTTTATCCATAACAGATTATTTCAAAATATTTTCTTTTGACCCGATGTGCTCAGATGTTCACTGTGACAAGAAATCTATTCTTAAACGAGCTACATTAACACATAATAAAGAAAAACACATATACATAATGTTACGCAAAAGTTAAAAACTTACCTATTCTGAAAGGCATTCAGCCGTTTCTTGTGAAGTATTATGCAACAGATATTAAACGCCTATGAATCAATATCAGAATCGGCGCTATAAAATGTTATAATTATTATTAATAATATTATATTATATTAGTCAGTCAGCTGATATTATAAAAAACATATATATATCGAAATAAGCTTACCGCGAGCCTTTTAGTGAAAATATCAACCCAAATAAAATTCAAAACATTATTTCACTTTTATATAATAGCAACGAAGACTCCCAATAGATTGAGATAAATGAAATTGTGAGTTCTATCAGAAAATCTGTCCGTAATAAATGGTTTGACGAGACATATAAGACGTCGTGCATTCGAATTTACGAAACAAAGATGCTTTTCGCACAAACAAATCATATACAATTAAAACGACCCTGATTCGAGCTAGTAAAACATACAAGAAATCCATATCAGCCGAGAAATTGAAAGCAAGTAGAAAATTTGAACTTGACCTGAGAACTTTAAAATCAATTGATCCCCGCACATATTGGAAAATGCTGAATGCTAAGTCATGAAGACGTCACACAATCCTTGTATCGAGCTATGGAATGTTAGCTAATTTTCAAACACCAAACGAATCTTGCACATCAGATCGTAATGACAATTTACATGATACTATTTTAATGAAGTAGCAAATCCAGAACTGCATTATCAATTCATAGGCGAAGTTCGTAAAGTTATAGAGAGCTAAAAATGTAACAAAGTCCATGGAAGTGATGCTGTGTTAAATGAATTTATTCTATAAACTAATATATTTTCACCTATTCACATACAACTTTTTAATTATAACTTATAAAATGAAAACATTCCTAATGATTGGGTTATTGGGGAAATTGAGCTTATCTACAAAGGGATTGTAAATTTCCTTGGTAATTTTTAGGTATTACAATTTTAAGTTATTTTGGGAAATTTTTCACAAGCCTACTAAACCAGAGACTGGAAACATTTCTGGAAACACATATTATTTTAAATGAAAACAGATTTCAGGAATACGTATTTAATATGTTTCTTTCTAAAAAGAAAAAATATTCTGTGCCTTCGTCGATTACCAGACGGCGTTTGACACAAACTGGCGGTCTGGATTTTGGTCCAAGCTTATTGCAAGTGGTATACCAGGAAATGTTTTTGAAGTGATAAGAAATATTTAGTAGTTTTAAATTGTGTGTTTTGATGAATGATAACAAGTCGGACTATTTAAGTTATATACAGGAGTGAGAGAAGGAGATAACCTTTCTCCTTTGTTTTTTCCACTATACATTAACGACCTTGAAAACTTCTTAGTGGATAAAAATGTTTAATTTTGTTGGTTAATTTTTCTTATGACAGATTGATTAGAATTTCGTTCATGGGTTTTTTGCAGCCATTTTGAATTGGAATTTTAGATGTCAGTGTCAATAATTCGGACTTCACACTTCAAATTTCAGAAGTCCCCACTGAGCTTTTGTACTTTTATTTAGATATATATTTGTTTGTGAAATGCAAACACATCCAGAAGGCCCGGTAAACACATTGACTTGTCTCTCTGTTGAATTATTGCTGCATCATTATCTGAGACGCTGACAGAACATTAAAACAACATTGATTCGACGTTTCGTGTTTCAATGGATTTGCAACTGTTATTTGAATTGTCAAATGTAACATTTAAACGTTTTCTATTGTCCATATGATACACGAAATATCGGTCCAATACTGGGCCACTGTCTGCTACATTAAAATATAACTGAACAAATCCCATTTATTTATTAAATCTAACATTCATAGGGTTAATAGGGTAATCCAGCCTGGACACACTGCCCGTATTTCAGCATGAGTCTATTATCACAATGAATAGAGCTTCACCCGACATCCATCCACATAATATGAAAAATCCTGAAATATCCGGAAGAACAGCTATGAATTCTTAAAGAAAAATCATAGCAAAAAACTTCAATACCTAAAGAATATTGTGACATGGTTTAATGTCGCTTGGATAAAAAACTCAATGAAAAATAGCTTATCAAAATTTGACATTGATCCACATAGTGATCCAGAAAAAATCCCAGAACAACTCGGAATTAAAAAAAACAGATATAGCATGCAGCCTGACTATCCGAGAAACATTGTGTTAAATTGCAAGTTGATTGCATGAAAACTCAAGGAGAAATAGCACTACGATTTTCGAACACAGAAAACAGAAAAACGAAAAGAACCACACAAGACTATAGAAGGGAATTGTGACTTTTCAAATAACAATAATTTTTTGACTTTGTTTCATGAGTTTTTTAGCAGTCATTTTGCATCTTGTTGGATTATTTCTATTATGCCAGATTGATTGAGATTTTGCTTATGTTTTTAAGCAGATATTTTGAATAGGAATTTAAGACATTAGAATTCGGACTTCAAATACAAATTTAAAAGCAGGGAGTGCAATTTTTGAAGTAGGGAGTACAATTTTTGAAGTAGGAAGTCTAAATATGAAAGTAGTGAGTACAAATTCCAAAGTAGGAACTACAAATTCGAAAGTATGCAGTATTATGAGGAATGCTACCCCTCTGACCTTCATAAGGCCGTTATGAACAAACTACAAATGTTAACAATTAAAAACTAATAACCAGTTTGTACAAGCGTACATGTTACCAAAAAAAGATAAGTCTAATGTTGAAAATTTGAGGAGATACATGCTGGTGAAAAATGTTCACCCTCCTGTCTTCATTCAAGCAATGAATGGAGAATAACCCGCCATGTACATCATCGAACCAACATTGGTTCCTGTTATAGGCCTACTGCTACAGAGCCAAAGGACAGTATCTGTTCACTTACAAGTTAACATATACTGTATTTTGCCTTTGCAGAGCAGTATGGTGATCTAGAAAATCCTAGATAAATCCAGAAAAACATGATAGATGACCTAGAAAAGTCATAGCAGAATACCTGACTACTCTGGGAAAGTGTCAAAATTTCAAGTTGAATTGATAAATATTCAGGGAAAAATAACGTCTGATAAAACCTGCACATAATATTAAGTTTAGAGACCAGACAAAACTCAGTATATTTGGTCATAGCCCAAATATAACTAGAGGTGAATTGCGACTTTTCAAGTAACAATAATGTTTGGGCTAAGTTTTATGATTTTTTTCGACGGCCATTTTGGATTTTGTTGGGTTATTTCTATTATAACAGATTGATTGGAATTTTGCTTCTGGGTCTTTGGGTAGCCATTTTAAATTGAAATTTTGGATTTCAGAATTCAGACTTAAAACTTTAGAGATGAGAATTAAGTCCCCACTGAGCTTTTGTACTTTTAAATACACTTAATTTGTTTGGCAAATGGAAACGCATTCTGAGGGGGCCCAGTCAACACATTGACTTGTCTCTCTGTCGGCTGAATGTTATATCACTGTATGCGCCGCTGGCCCAACAGTAAAACAACATTGGATTGACGTTTCGCGTTTGCTGGAATTACAACTGCTATTTCAATTGTCAAATCTAACACATAAAATATTTCTAGTGACCATTGTGAACATACAAGGTTGGGTCAACAGTGGGCATCCGTCTGCAAGACTGGCCCTACATTGAAACAGCATTAAGCAAATGCAATCAAATTATCAAATCTATCATTTATAGGGTTAATAGGGCGAGCCAGCCTGGACAAACTGCCCTATTTCAAACTCATTTTATTCACCAAAGAATGGATTTCAGCCGACATGTAATGCTTTCACCTGACATTCAAATGACATGAAAATTAAAACCCCCTTCGCCTTCAAATGTAATTGGTGCAGAATATATAATAGGTAAACATATCATACAAACATGGTACAACAAACATATTTTTTAAATATATAAAAGTCGAGGAATGATCAGCCTCTGAAAATGGAGGAAAACCTAAAAATCTAAAATGGCAATACTCATTCAACAGAGATATTCTTTGGAGTTACATCTCTTTGGTGACACTAAAATCCAGATTTATTCCGTTTAAACTTTCCCGAGAAATCATAGCAATCATTCCCAAGGTTTATTGTGCCAAGGCTTGAAGTCGATTTGGTGGAAACTCTGGGAGAAATAGCACTACAAAATTTGGACACAGAGGAATAAAAACTAGCGAGAACTGAAGCAAACTCATATATTTGGGCAAAACCCAAACATAACTAGAGGTGAATTGTGACTTTTCAAGTAGCAATAATGTTTGGGCTAAGTTTTATGATTTTGTGACGGCCATTTTGATTTTTTTAATTTTTATTATAACAAATTGATTGGAATTTTGCTTCTGGGTTTTTGGGCAGCCACTTTGAATTGGAATTTTAGAATTCAGAATTCAGACTTCAAATTTTAGTGATGAGAATTAAGTCGCCAGTTTTTGTACTAGTAAATACATTTATTTTTGCTTGGCAAATTGAAACACATTCAGAGGGCCTCCAGTCAACACATTGACTTGTCTCTCTGCCGGCTGAATGTTGTATCACTGTATGTGACGCTGGCCCAACATTAAAACAACATTGGATCAGACAGACAACAGACAGACAGAATATTTTATTCGCCATAAAAATTACATACATGATGATTAATAATGAAAAGGTGAAAAGGCAGGAGATCTCTATTAAGATTGAACCAATCGCTGACATAGAGACCACCTTGTAATGTACATATTATTATTACATAAATGACATATTACAGGAAAAATCAACAACAATGACAATGATATAAAATATTTAAAACTATAGTTTACATAGGAAACATGTATAAATGAATAGACATACTTTAAATTATATTATAGATTAATTTATAAAAACATAAAAATAACACTTATTATAAATGATAACTACTTTTGTAATTATAATGAAGGCGTCACATACATACATACTATAGTCGAATACATTTTGTGTCCGATAATTTCCAAATGCTCAATAGAGCTTTATGTTGGAATTAATCTCATCTATTTTTCAAAAATTTTCAGTAAATAGTCAAAAACTTTTCTCTCAGATGATTTTTTCTATAATAAAAGTTTGGTTTTGATTCAAACATATTCTAGAACTATTGTTGACCCAAAATAACTCATTTGGAATAAAAATAATGAGCTATTTCAACATGTTACACATTTTTTTGGTGGGACTTGAAATTTGCGCATTTTTATGCCGCCTTTGGAAAATTGACCGTGTTTATGATATGTACAACAAAGCGCTAAGTTTATTGCTCCATTTTTACAATTTACAATGTTTTTAGTGAATACCAGCAGGACCTCATCTCGGTCATGTTAACTTTTTATGGTATAAATGTTTGTTATTAAGTTAACATTTTCTGGAGCCATTTTTCACTGATCTCGACCACTGAAGAAGTGATCACAGCCACTTTAAAAATTATCTAAAGCACTACAAAAGTGATCTTAACCACTAAAAAAGTGATCACAGCCACTTTAAAAGTTATCTCAGCCACTACAAAAGGTGATCACAGCCACTAACAAAATGATGTCAACCACTGAAAAAGTTATCTGAGCCAATACAAAGAGATCTTGGTCATCGAAAAAGTGATCACTGCAAAAGTGATCTTGGCCACTTAAGAAGTGATCACATTCACTTTAAGAGTTCTCTGAGCCACTACAAAGGTGATCTTAGCCACTAACAAAATGATGTCAACCACTGAAAAAGTTATCTGAGCCAATACAAAGGGATCTTGGTCATCGAAAACGTGATCAAATCCACTTTAAAAAATATCTAAACCACTACAAAAGTGATCTTGACCACTTGAGAAGTGATCACATTCACTTTAAGAGTTGTCTGAGCCACTACAAAGGTGATCTTAGCCACTAACAAACTGGTGTCAGCCACCGAAAAAGTTATCTAAACCACTACAAAGTGATCTTGGCCACTTAAGGAGTGATCACAGCCACTTTAAAAATATCTGAACCACCACAAAAGTGATCTTGATCACTAAATAGGTGATTACAACCACTTTACAATGTTACTCAGCCACTACAAACGTAATAGTGGCTGAGATAACTTTTAAAGTGGCTGTGATCACTTCTTCAGTGGTCAATATCACTTTTGAAATACTCAACAACATTTCCCGAATTTACAGTGAGCATTTCAAAAGTGAGACCATTTGACATGCAACACAATTCTGAGAATAAACCGGAATGAAGATAATGGGATTATAAAGGGGTGTCATAATTAAAAAATGTACTACACGTAAATGGCCTTACTTTTAAATAGTGTTGAAAAAATTTCATGGAAATCGCTTGGGAATTGACAGAGTAATCAACGAAAAGCTAATTTTCATTTTAAACAATCATCCACCGTAGGACAGACTATACTTTAAGTTCATCTGGTGTAGCATCGGGAGCCTATACATATAGGCTACATGTTAGAGAAGGATAGTCTTGGAATTATTCTAGGAATCAGGTTTGGATATTTACCATGTTAAGCCATATAATTATATTAGCCAATATATATTGGCAACAGGGATATTTATATTGGCATGCTGATATAATTGATGTATATGTCTGAAAATTGCTGGAATCGTGCAGTTATTTGACGTAATGTGGACGGATCATTCAAGGTTTGAGAAAGACAACAAAATCCCCAACGCCCAGTGCAAAAACTAAACGATACCGACGTACACTGATCCCATACGGACTTGTCCACTGGCAATGACTGCATGACATAAACTATTTACTTTCAACTCTTTTGTTTTTGCAAACACGTTATATATATAATTTATTACACTTTTAATAATACGTAAATAATTTTAGTGCTAAATATATTTACTTCTGTATGCTACGTTGTAATATAAATCAACTTTTAGCTGGCAGTGACTTCCGTATCGTATCATTCATAATTTCAGGTGTCGTATTAACTTTATTGACGTCAAAGTACAAAGTCAATAATGTTCAATAATCAATTTAACTATTTATCACTGATACTGTTTATTTATAATTGGTGGGCCTGGCTCATATAATTGTTGTACCTGTGTGGAAATGATTGAAAAACGTTATTTGACATAGTATGAGCAGATCATGATAATTAGGCGTTGTGCCAATAAATCACATAAAAATGTGAAATTCTGGGTGAGAAATCAATCAAAACTTATGAAAAACATAATGAATATAAATTATGCTTCTCAGTAGTGAGTTTTATTTCGTGGAATTTAAGATTTTAATTATTATATTGCTCAATTCTGATATTTCTGATATCTAGTGGCGGCCATTTTGTATTTAGCCCCTACGGTGGCGCAAGGCGATGTCTTTCTTGGCATCCACCCAAAATCGATCAAGTAGGGTTCTGTCGACATCTGGGCCAAATTTGGTAGCTTTGAAAGAATCTGCCCCAAATAGTCCAATTATTGCCTTAACAGCCCTGACTAAAACGGAGGCCTAGAAAAAAGTCCATACAGACATCATTAGTAGAATATGGAGACATCTTCATTCTTATAGGGAATTTCCCGTCGAATGCGAAAATCACTGTCTCCAAGCTGGAATATAGTTCGATCACTGTCAAATTAGCCATTTTCAAAAAGGCCGCCAAAACGTTGCTGTAAAAAAATAAAACCATAATAGCCGGCCTTAAAATACATTCAAACGCTATATTATTACTAATCTATTAGTGCCGAATGTATTGCCGGCACAATATTTACTTGTTTGCTCATATAAATTGTCCAAATTCCGCCAAAATCGCTGACAAATCGTGTTTTTGATCATAACTTTCAAATCACGTAAACAGGCAAAGGTGATTTCACTAAACCAGTTGACCATAGGTGTGTTTAGTAAGGTTATCAATCTGAGAGTATGGCAAATGAAATATTAGTGGTGGAAAAGGTCACCAGAGGTCATTTAAAGTCATCATCCAAGGTCATTTCAAAATATAAGGGTGATTTAACTAAAAAAGTTTGTGTCTGGTAATATTTTTGGAAAGGTTATCTATCCGGCCCGTTGGAGTCTGACAATGAACATTGAGATGCTGGTATTGGCACGTGGGATTGGACACCAAAGGTTATTTAAGGTCACTAACCAAGGTCATTTGAAGAGATACATTGATTTAACTGTGAAGTGAGATCAGGTCTGTGTTTAATTATCCATATCGGAGTATAGGCAATGGGTGTTGAAGTGCCAGTAGCAGTATAATATCCCACTGGGCACAGGACGTTATTGCCATGTTGAATCAACGTCACAACAACGTCGTGTGTCGATGGGGATGTCCGAAAGCCCTTACCATCTTCTACTATGTATTTGTTAGAAAATCCACTAGCCCTTACAATATTCCACCAGCCTCGTGTTACCTGGCTAGTGCGAATTTGTATCCCTGATTTTAGATCATTACCCAAAGGATTTTGAAGTGATAAGGGAAATGTAAGTGAAAAGTTTGACAAGGTTTGTATCTGGTCTCATCATTGAATCAGATGCGGGATTGAACTGTTCATCTTCTTTTGTAGCATCCTCTTCTAGAATCAAATTACAGACACTAGTAGAGCATAGTGATATGAAACAAGTTTAATATGAGTATATAGACTAGTATATCATATTTATTGTGGTCAGATCACCCTTGCAACCTTCTTCATCTGTATGTATAATTCACTATGATTATATAATAGTGATTATTGAGTAAGAGAAGGTATTATCAATAAAGGAGAACTGGGGCAATAAGTAGTGTTAGGCATCGGGTAAACGTTTCTCTGCGTTTGTGTCCCACTTCTCCACGTACGATTCCAGTACTTCTTCATCAACGGGATATTTATTGTGTAAATGTGTTCATAAACTGTTTTAGTCATTTACACCTCTTTACAATACCCTTTATTCCTAGTAGACCTATCGATGTATCTAAGGCGATATATGAAATTGTCCCACTTAACCCCATCAGCTGTTCCACTTTTTACTGAGACGTCAATCTTCGTCACGTCTTAATATTTTTTGCAGGTGGGAAATGTGCTTGCCATTACGTATCAGTAAAATTGTAACTAATAGTGTGTAACAATAGTCCCCAACCTACATACTGGGTACAATCAAACTTACCAAAGTCATAAAAAACATAAAGCAGGATGGAATGACGAGAGTATCTCAGTTCTTCTGGTTCTTCACTAATTCTCCTAAAATTATCTGATGCACATAAGCTTCCACATCTTGATTCAGGTTTTGTCAATACCACAGCAAGATTATGAGTTGGGCGCACTCCATTTTGCGATGCGATAGTTGCATCAAAGTTTTATAATAAAAATCTGACCCTCTAATGCATGACTACTGCACAACAGCAACAACTGCTGATGCTTTGAAGCGCTTAGCTGTACTTCACTACATTAATGTCACATTATATTACCATATAAGGCTCTACAAAAATATTTAAAATGTTTAATTCATGCTCATTTTATTAATTGACAATGAAAACATATGTACAGACACTTATTTAATAGATCTAACAAAAATATTGTTAGTTTTTTAGATATTGGTAAAAATTTGCTTTTAGGTAATATTTTAATTCTTTGCATCTTTTTTGTAAAATACCAGAAAAATTTCCAGCGCATTAAATAAAAATAGCTAAATAAAAACAGACTATTTTTCAAAATTTTGTCGTTTTTAATGTTTGAATGCAATATCGAGCTCATATATTTTGTGGCTGACGTGAGTGATTTGCCGCTCCAAAGACTTTTGTTTGTGTAATCAAGCCAGGTTAGTGCACTTTTTATAATAGGTCTAATATGGCAAAAAAGGGGTGTGTGAGCAAAAAAAATGGCCTGAGGAAAAAACCCTTAAACTACAGCTACAACTTGGTTCTACTTCATTTGTGCAGCTTTTATCACATTCTAATCGATTTTACCTAATTTAGGGTACTTATTATAATAATTGGTCGAAAAAAACGCGCAATGGATCCACCATTGCTTTGATTAAATAAACTGCTAAAAGCAATAATAAACAGTTTTGTAGATATCTTTGGTGAAACATAATATTTAAAAATACTAACTACGTTTTTGAAAAAATAAGGGTGGGTGAAAATGGCTTTGGCGAAATCTTTTCGCTACAGGTACTAGGTAATTCTCCTATATTAGTATACCATTGTGCAGCTTTGTGCAAAATGTATTGCTTTTATCACATGTTGAGCTATTTTAATGAGCGATTAATGGTATTTTTTTCAAAATAATTTGTCGAAAAAGGAGTGCGCCCCCCCCCCCCCCATACACACACATTATGTATCCGCCACTGTTTTGACTAAATAAACTGATAGAAGCATTAAAAACAGTGGTGTGGACATTTCCGGTGAAAAAAAAATATTTTAAAATAATAACTTTAACTAATTGAAAAAATTAAGGGGGGTGGAAAATGCCCTGAACAAAGCTCATGCAGTACAGCTACAAGGTGGTTCCGATTCTAATATGGATCAGTATAGTTATATATATGGCAGCCATTTTGTCGGCCATTTTGAATTTCAACAATTAACATGAACAATAAAGCAAAAGTAATGCCAGCAATGATTTGTGCATCCGTAGAATAGTAATATTAGAGGGTTTGAATGGAATTTTAGGCCGTTTATTCAGATTATATTTTGTTATGATGACCTCTTGGCGGCCTAATTCTACTCTTAATGTCCGCATGGACTTCAGTTTACCAGAATGGAGTCTCGACTACTATTCCCTGCTACGGATATAACAATTTTCGGGATACATTTTTAACATATGGTTTTTAATATATGAAACATATCCGTTAAAGCTGTGTGTGTACATTTTTTCAAGGATATTTGATGGAGTATTGTTTGCAATTTTTCAATTTCATAATGAAGGCATTTCCTGCGAAATGCATGCCTGAGTTAAATCTGTCTAACATTATTTTTAAAACGAGTATTATAATTATGAATTTCTGCTCCAGTAACTGTGTTTAAATGTAGAAAGTAATCTCTAAGGTTGTGATTCATAAGTTTATAGTAAAATTTTAGAATATTTAACTCAAACAGATCTTTGAATTTAAGAGAACGTATATCTTTAAAAAAAAGATCGGTGTGTGAAGAATATCTCGCCCTATGAATTATTCTAATAGTTTTTTTTTCTGTAATTTAGTGATGCGTTTATGTTCATTGCCCCATGCTAGTGTACAATAATCAAGGTGTGATAAAATTAATGAATTATATGAAGTCAGCCGTATATTTTGGGGCACAACACATTTTAGCCTATGTATAACTCCAATAGCTTTTGATATTTGTCCTGCTGTTTTCTCTACATGAGGTTTCTAGTTTAAATTTTTATTTATTAATAAACCTAAAAATTCAAGGTGTCAACACTGGTTATTTCAGTAATATTTATTTTGAGGACGGGAATCGGTACCCTTTTGGGAGGCTTGTAATATAACATAAATTTTGACTTATGGATGTTAAGAAAAAGACGATTTGCTTACAGCCAGATGTGTATTTTATTTATTTCTAATTTTTTTTAAGTCTAAGTCTTTTCTTGTTTTAGCAGAAAAAATCTTCTAAATTAACAGTCAAAGTGGTGTCGTTGGCAAAAATTATAGCATGAAAAATATAGCTGGCCTTATAAATATCGTTGACATATATAGTAAATAGTAATGGGCCCAGAATTGAGCCCTGGGGAACACCTGTTTATATTTCACAAATTTCAGATTTTACATTATTCAATTCTACATACTGCTTTCTTTTGCTAAAGTATTTTTTCACCAATTTCAGGGCACAGCCTTTAATACCGTAATGTTTTAGTTTTTGGGTGAGAATAGTGTGGTCGAGAGTATAAAAGGCTTTGGAAAGGTCTAAAAATATGGAAAATGGTATTTTAGGGTTATCAAGATTATTGGAAAAGTGGTCTATCAGCTCAAGGGCTGCATATTCAGTGGAGTGATTCTCACGGAAGCCATATTGACTTTTATAAAGTAAGTTGTGCTGCTCTAGATATTGTTTTAATTGGATAAGCATTACTTTTTCAAATATTCTCGATAAACTAGAAAGAAGAGATATTGGATGATAATTTTCAGCTAATAAGGAATCACATTTTTTATATATGGGAATGACTTTAGCAATTTTGAGTCTATCTGGAAATATTCCAGTGCTTATTGTCTGATTAACAATGTTGGTTGATGGTGACATTTTGACAAGTTTTGTCTTATCTTTAATTACATCTCCATTTATATTTAGACTATCATAGATTGGTTGCGAATATGCTGATCATTACTTTGAAAACAATAGCAGCAATTGTTTTAGTTAAGATTGCGCTTTATTATGCTATTTCCATCACAAGTAGCACGTGAAATTGCTGACAGAGTGCGTGAGATAAAACATTTTGACTTATCTGAATAATAGCAATACTATACGTACGCTTTCAGTGTGATAAACCCAATAATGGGCCTAAGATAGATCATTGTTTCTTGTGCTGTTTCAGGTTTTGCAGACATGGCCGGCCTGACTCTTTGAAAAACAAACCAATGAATCTTGTGATGTCAATAAACTGATAAATTCAATCCCTGTAACACCAACTGCTGGTGCATCATCACCTGATACAGAACCAGAATCACCGGTCTTTCTAAAACATACAGTACAACGTGAAAATAAGCTAAAATACAGCCCCACAAAATCAGAACAAGGAAAGCAACAGCCCGGGCTGGATGTCCACTCCAGTGACCACATCGCAAATAAAGACCATACCCCCACCAGTAAAAATAGCAGGTCGCATGGAAGTAGCAACAAGGAAGACGAGGACCTAAAATGTAACTGTAAAATTTGTAGGCGACTGAGAGGCTTGGAACAAAAGCTGCAGGAAACTACGGACAAAAACATTAAACTTGTAAAACAAATTCGTGGCCTACGCCAACAAAGTATGAAGCAGAGGAAAGAAAATGTTAAACTTCTCAAAGGACGTGATAGCCTGATGACAGAAAAAATAAAGATGCGCAAAGAAATCGATCGTCTCGAACAAAAGTTTGAGAAAACCGAACAGAATAGGCCTAATCTGAAAGAAATAAAAGTGATCCCCATTGATAATGACACTGATGACAACGGCAATGAATGGGAAACTGTGGGTGCCAAAAAAACAAAGAATAGGACAAAAACTCGCACAGAAGTCATTAGTTATTTTGGTTCAATTGGTTCTCAAAATAAAATGACGAAAAGTAAAAAAGTGAGAGAAAATAAGAAACTGAAAAAACAAACCAGCCATAAATACCCAGCTAAAAAAGTCACACAACTGAATAAAAGACAACCAAATAAAAGTGATAGGAATAACCAAAATGGCAACAAAGATCGGCATAATAGTAGTTTAAGTAGTAGTAGCCCTTCAGAATGCAGCAGTATCACTAGTACTAGCAGCAGCAACAATAGCAGCAGCAACAGTAGCAGCAGTAGTAGCAGCAGCAACAGCAGCAGAGATAAAACACAATCTATTAACACGACCAATGGACTATCCGCCAATAACAATAATACAAACTTGACCAGACAGATTCCCGTCAAGTCTAATAAAAAAAAGTGTGTCATTGGTGACTCTAATATGCGCGGACTAGCCAAACAACTAAAACCGAAACTTGATAACCCAGATGCCGTCTGTGTATATAAAACATCTGGTATGAGAATAGGACACTTGATTCCTCGATTAAAAGGATATATATGTGAGGACACCGATGCAGTTGTCCTCCACCTCGGTACAAACGATATTAGTGGACCAATAAACAAGATAAAGGAGGACATTAACAAATTGGCTGAAAAAATGGAGGGATTCAAAAATACACATTTCTACGTGGCTGAAATCCCCCCTAGGAGCCAGAAGAAATATAATGCCCACATTCACAACATAAATTGCCACATACGTGAAATATGTGTAAAATTGTTCAACGCCGACTATTTGCCCACTCCCATAAACAAAATCCATCTTTATCGTGGTGGGATCCACTTAAATGAGGAAGGACAGCAAAAACTGACTTCTGCCATGGCTGAAGTGCTCAACAATCACTCTGCTAATGGTCAGTGTTTTCCCATCAGAACAATCATCACACGGACATAGCCGATGTAAATAGAGTAATTAATAATGATCAGGACAGAAATATACGTGTACTGTCATGGAACATTAATGGTTTAGGAAACAAAATGACAGACCCTGATCTTGTGGCATATATCCGAAACTACGATATAATATTTTTTATAGAAACAATGAAAGGGAACGATTTTACATTGGCAATACCTGGTTATAAATTCCATCATGTGAATAGAAAACATAAACATAAAAATGCCTGTAGAGCTTCTGGTGGTATTGGCATACTTATTTCAAATAAATATGCAAATTTAACTAGGATAGATCATACCTACGACTATTTGGTATGGTTGACATTAGCCACAGACTGTTGTCAGAAAAACATTAAAATTGGCTGTGCCTATATACCACCAGAAAACTCATCATATGTCGCTGTAAGAAATGATTATTTTACTATGCTAGAAGAGGAAGTGGCTAGATATATTGAAATGCATCACATCCTATTATGTGGTGACTTTAATAGTCGTACTGGTCAGGCTCCAGACTATGAATCGGGGGTAACAGATATCAATGCAAATGTTCCAAGTGAACGTTCTAATGAAGATATAGTCAGTAACAAATATGGTCAACTTTTACTAAATTTTTGTATAAACACAGGTTTCAAAATAGCCAATGGGCGCATGTTTAATGATAATGGTATAGGCCGCTATACATACTACTCTCCAAATGGTTCAAGCACAATAGACTATCTGATCTTTAATGAAAATAACATAATCAGCAAATTTGACGTTCTACCGAAATTGGTAGAATCAGATCATTGTCCCATACAATTCAATATTTCCAACACTAAACTCGATTGCAACCCCTTAAAAATAGACAACTGTGTAAATGACACATCATCTCGGTCTAATGTTTTTATATGGCAAGACGAGAAAAGGGAAGAATATCAAATAGCTCTACGGAATGAGCAGGCATGTCATGCATTTGAGGAAATGTTGTGTGCCGCCACCGAGGGGTGTAATACTGATACTCTATGTGACATGTTCAATGGTATGCTAGAAATTGTAATTTCGCCATTATTCCCAGCAAGAAAACATATCTCGAAGGAAAGGAAGTGCACGCAAAATAATTTCCCCTCTAACCCTTGGTATGATAAAGAATGTAAATCCCTGAAGTATGTTGTTAATAATATCGCTAAGCATAGAGACTTTAACGCACAGCAAGACGAATATAATATACTGTTACGACAATATAAGCAATTAATCCAAAGAAAGAAAAGACAATACCAGCAAGCCAAACTTAGTGAGCTGGAAAATATGAGAACAGAAGATCCTAATTCTTACTGGAAATTCTGGAAATCCTTAAATCCTAGAAATGTCACTACAGGGCCTACCTTGGAAGACTTTGTGAACTATTTTGAACAACAAGTCTACCCACCCCATGTGGATTATTTTGACTATGAACACATGAATAATATTATAAAGCAAGTTACGTCATTCCAACATAATGTAGAGCACGATAAATCCAATATGACACAGTTCCTAAACAGTCCCATAACTGCGGAAGAAATTAAAAAGGCGATTCAAAAGTTAAAATGCAAGAAAGCAGCGGGTGTAGATGGTATTTCTGCCGAATTTTACAAATATGGATGTAATGAGCTCTTGCCAGCATTAGAATTGTTGTTCAATACCATTCTTACCAATGGAGAATATCCATCTAGATGGGCTACCGGTATAATCCACCCGATCCACAAAAAGGGGGACCATGGCGTTCCAGATAATTACAGAAAAATCACAGTCATGCCGTGTATTGGGAAACTATTTGAATCTATACTTAATAACAGACTCTCATTTAAAAACGAAGTATGTAATGATAATGATCCCTATCAAGCTGGTTTTAAAACCAATTCGCGAACTACGGACAATATATTCATACTATGTGCCATCATAGATAAACAAAGGTGTCTTTCTAAACCCCTGTATACATGCTTTGTCGATTTCACAAAAGCATTTGACTATATTGATAGAACAGCATTATACTACAAATTATTGAACAGGGGAATAGACGGCAATTTGCTAAACATAATAAAAAGCATGTTTTCTAAAGCAGAGTGCCGTGTAAAATGGGACTCGCGTATCAGTGACATATTAAAAAGCGAATTTGGGGTTCTACAAGGCGGTATGCTCAGTCCCAAACTATTCACGGAATTTTTACAAGACATATCCGCATCATTTGACCAAGATCAAGGTATCGCTGTGGACACCTTACTAATGGTATATCTGTTATTTGCAGATGACCTTGTCCTTTTTTCAGAATCTGCCGAGGGATTACAAAAACAGCTAACTGCCCTGTATTCATATGCTTCCCTATGGCATATCATAGTTAGCATTCCTAAAACAAAAGTTCTTATCTTTAATGAACGTTACACAACAGTATGCGGAAGCTTCCACTATGGTGATAACATTATAGAAAAGGCTGAACAATATAAATACCTTGGTGTAGTGTATAGCACCAAGTCCGCTAATAACGTGTTAAAAGAAACTTTTTCTCATCTTGCTTCCCAAGCTGGGAAAGCAATCTTTGCTCTACGTAAACAGTCCCGTCCTATGGTCGGTAAATTGTCACCCACTATTGCGTTCAAGGTATTTGATTGCCAAATATTGCCCATACTTGAATATGGAAGTGATATATGGTATACAGGCGATGATGTTAACGATCTGGAAAAAATCCATCTAAAATTTATTAAATCCACACTTGGCGTTAGAAAGCAAACACCTACTCCTGCAATATATGGGGACACGGGTCGATTTCCACTGATCATCCGGCAACACATAAAAGCTGTAAAATATTGGTGTAGAATTCTAAAATTATCTCGGAGCCATCCAGTCAGAAATGCCTACAATATGCTACTTGAGCTAGATGCCATTGGCTTCACAAACTGGTGTTCCCGTATTCGCTCTGTCCTCGAACGAACCGGGCTTGATCAAACTTGGGAATCACAGAATATTGGGGATACAAATAAATTCATGCTTTCATTTAAAGAATCAATAGTTAGAATATTTACACAGCAGTGGAGAAAAGATATTGAGAGCTCGAGTAAGCTGCGCACATATGCATTAGTAAAAAAATATTTCTGTGTTGAACCATATATCTTGCACATAAGGGGGAACCACCTCATAACAGCAATGGCGAGATATCGAATGAGCTCACATGATCTAAATATAGAAAGAGGACGATTCAATAATCCAATCACTCCAAAAAATCAGCGAATATGCACAAGGTGTCAATTAAACGAAATTGACGATGAAATACATCTTCTTCTCCACTGTTGCGCTATGAAGAATGAACGCGAAATCTTGTATGATTCTGTAGCCGCAATTATCAATATACAACCGACAAATGAAATGTTTCTAGGAATTATGACATCTAGAGACATAACAGTGGTGAAGTCACTAGCGCAATTTATTTATGGTTGCTTTAAACAAATTAAGGGCTAAAACTACTGAGTATAATAAATCTGTCACCTGTCGCTATATTATTCATATTATCATGCCCTCATGATCTGACTTGGGTATTACCACATATCAAGACGGTTGCTGCTCTCGGATCTTATTATTTGGCTTTTTGGGGCCGGTTAGGGACGTTTCCGTCGCCTTTGTTATCAGACGAGGTGGGGCCTTATGGAGGATTTCAGAGTTGCTAAGTCAACTGATTTTCTCCATGAGGTCGGGAATGTTTTTCTTCGATTGTAACTCCGAGTATGTGGTTCTAACTAGGTCGTGATTGAAACAGTATGAATTAAACAATATGGTGAATTATAAAAAGGCTTAATGTTTTTGTGCGAGGGCCATGTCCTGTGTGAATTGCACAAATAATTTTTAACCGCCATTACTACTGTTATTACGTCGTTAAGTTTGCACCACTAGTCAATCTCAGGGAATGTCCGCGCTCATAGCGACTGTGCTTGTATGGTCACATGACACGGAGCTACCTGTATATGCCATATTTATTGTACTTGCATGATATTATATTTAATTTTAAAAAATACCATTGGCTTATTGCATACTCCAGTTACTGTAACATAATCATGCACTTGTATATATTTTAGGTTTCTACGCTTTCCAGAGTGTTTTTTTTGCTACTATATATAATTAGTATGTCATACGTAGTAGCTATTTTATCTCTGGTTTTGGTGCGGGAAACAAAATGATAGACCTCTATGTTATCTTGGCAATGCCTTTTATTTCATTTTTAGTAGTAGTCATTTATATTATCGAAATACCCAGTTTTTATTTTGGCAATGCCACTTAACATGATTTTAGCTGTGTATGTCATACCATGTATATTATCATATGATTTTAACAAACTAACAATCTTGTATATACATGTACATAT
Organism: Flabesymbios commensalis; assembly: GCA_964017125.1. Classification (NCBI taxonomy): domain Eukaryota; kingdom Metazoa; phylum Annelida; class Polychaeta; order Terebellida; family Flabelligeridae; genus Flabesymbios; species Flabesymbios commensalis. The sequence goes on from OZ024915.1 coordinate 9,178,883, forward strand.
ATCTCTTTCATTTCTATGACAAATAAGTCTGTAATGACTTTTCTTTTCTGTCAATAAAATATCTGTCTACTATCCAATCACTGCACGTCGTGTCGTCTTCGACTCTATTTGATGCTGCTTCTAATTTGTTGCGTAACAGTTGTTTTGGTAATCATTGTCATTGGCCCATTTGATCACCACAGTGTCAAGTATCATGCAACCGTGAAACATTACAGCTCTGAAAGCAACACAAAGAAACATCCTAATTTGCTGATAAAAAACACCTCAATCACGCACACCACTACACGAAAACTTACCAGAAATCCCTTATTGGAGCGCAACACGTTGTCAGGGATTACACCAACCCTGAGCTTGAATTACTCTCACATGAACTACAAATTGGAAAAAAAGAAACTACTTGTGCTATTATGGAATAAACCATTTCTGAATGTGTTCAATTCCTCGGAACAACCGAAAGTATGTGAATACACATACGACCATGATAAGGCACAACAGGCTGATTTTGTGTATTTTAGTGTGAGAAGCTTAGGGAATCTTAAACAATTGCCAAATAGAACACCAAGTCAGCGATGGGTCATTCATACCAAAGAATCTGCTCAAAATGGCTACTTAAGCAACACATTTTTAACCAGTGTGGCGAATATATTCAATTACAGTTCTCATTATTCTATCAAGGCTGATATCCACTATCCTTATGGATGGTGTGAAGACAGTTTTGCCAATGATGAATCAAGATGGCCGCCTTTTCCAAATAAAACTGGCTTGGTATTCTTTATTGCCAGTAATTGTCACTCGCAAAGTAAAAGGGAAGGATACGTAAAAAGCCTGAAAAAGCATATTCAGGTGGACACATACGGTCATTGTGGTGACCATGCCATGCCGAGACTGAAAAACACCAACCAATGTAGAAGTTTATGTCAGAAGTATAAATTTTACCTGTCCTTCGAAAACTCCTTTTGTACAGAATACGTCACTGAAAAACTGTACAAAATAATATCAGATGACAGTTTATATGTAATACCCATTGTGATGGGTCTTGACGAATATGACAAGCTGCCCAAAGATTCTATCATTGATGTACGTGATTTTAGTAGTCCAAGATTGCTAGCTGATCACCTTCAATACCTTAACAACAACAACACGGCCTTTATGAAATACTTTGAATGGAGGAATAAACGTAAATGCTTCCTAAATGAAAACAATCCAACTGGAGGTGCTGTGACACTTTGTGATTCCCTTTGGAAGCTCTACACTACATCTAACGTCACAAGTGTGCTACAAACTGAAAAACTTTTTGAAACTTACGGTATTCAGAATTGTGTAGCATCCGACGAATTTTATAAAGATTTTTTGCTGGTTTAGTTTAATGCAAGATTGATGTATACGAGTCTATTTACAACATGGATTACGCTGCTTATATTACATATTTAGACCTTATTCCCAATATTGCACCTTATTTGGAAGTGAAATATTCCAAAAGGAAGGGAACGATCTTGATTATTTACTCACTGTCACAGTTAACGTGATGTCTTCTCAAGCTCTGACATAAAGATCGCCATATTGTAATTAAATGTTTTTAATATCACCATTTTATGCTTGAATAGCAAATCGTCATCGTCATCTACACTCATGCCTGTTTACAAAATAATATCGCTGCACATCAATGAAGAAGTCTATTTATAACGTGGAATACGCTGCTTCCATTGCTCATTCTCACTAATTTACATTGGTTGACATCGAACTGTTCGAAATAGAAGACAAAAGAAATTATATGACTATTTTGTTCACCTATAGTGATTATTCACTCCACAGTCATGGCTGATACCTCAGTCATAATGACCCATACGTACGCCGTGGCAATGATTTACGGAAAATTTCGTCCCATACCTTGCAGGCTGTACAGTCCATGCCTTCGAACAGTTTGGAGCATTGTATATGACAACGACGATGACAAATATCCAGCCTGACCAGGATTCGAACCTTGTATCTCTAGGCTAAAAACGCCAGGCGATACGAATGAGCCATCGTGGCTGGCCAGGAACACCCTATGGAACTACTAATAAAGGTATGAGTGTTTTACCTTATTTCAGTGGTGACTGATTTGGTCGTATATAGACATTATTATTATTTTAAAAAGACTATTGTGTGAGTCTAAAACATCTTTAGGCGCTTCTAAAGTGATTTACCAGTTTTACTAATCTGATCTAGTAAAATAGACGTAGTTGGTTTGAGGATATTCGAGAAAATATATAAATTCTCAAGGTTGTTTTGGTTGGAATGGGTAGGTCGCATTACACTAACGATAACAATCGCTGGATTGGCCACCCGCCAGAACATGAAACATCCACACTATAAGGGTGTAAAATACCTTGCCAGATACTCAAAAAAATAGTCTATACATTTTTTGTACTGTTCGAGCCAACATTATTAGAGCCATTATTATTAATAGATATGCATGTATATGCATTTATGTATGTTTTTGTCTATGGGGTCGGGAAATTTTTGTCCCATTGTAACACCGAATATGTCATACTAACCAGGTCGTGATTGAAAATAGTAACAATTAATCATTAATTAAAATAAACTACAATGTTTCTATGTGCAGGGTGCCGTGTCGTGCTTGAATGGCATAAACAATTATTATGCGTCATCATGTCATTATTATTGCTTTTACGTTACATTGTTATCTGAAACAATCATGAGTCACCTGTTTCTATATCATCCATACTTCATGATCTGACTTAGTGTATTACCACATATCAAGCCGGCAGTTGTCACAGATTTTTTTAATTGGCCGTTAGGACCGTTTAGGGACGTTTCCTTCACCTTTTTTATCAGACGAGGTGGGGCCTTATGGAGGATTTCAGAGATGCTAAGTCAGCTGACTTTCTCTATGAGGTCGGGAATGTTTTCAATTCCATGCCAACTCCGACTATGTGGTAATAACTAGATCGTGTTTGAAAGTGGTATGAATTATTCAATGATTAAAAAGAAGTTGTACTATTGTTGTGTTAGTGCCATGTCCTTCGTGAATAGCTACTTATCATGATTATCTTTAATAAAAATGATTATTTTTATCCGCCATTATTGTCATTATTACGTACATTTTATCTGGAATGACCATACATATAGTAATAGCTATTGCGGGTGCCATGCCATGCAGCGAGGGAGCAGATCAGATTCATAGGTAGCTCACATGTGTGTGTGTGACAGAAAAAAATTGTTCAGCAACGAAGATGTCAAGGGGGATTATGAGTTTTTTAAAAATAAAAAGTATTTTTAGCAGATATCGACAGAAAAAAAGTTTGCTTCCACATCATCAAAAAAAGTTACAAGTTGACAGAAAAAAAAATTGTTGTCAAGGTTTTGTCAAAAAACTCAACACCTCTAAACTTATACCATAATTAATGGGTCTAGCCAGGGATGAGAGTGAATGAGTGATGGCATCCGGTCGGTTTTTTGTTGGATAGCTGCCGGCTGCTTTTTTTAAAAATTGTCCCAATTATCGGATATTTGGAGCATTTTAGGGCAGTAGGTAGTATAGGGCCTACATATTCCCTCTACTTTCTGCCAATACATAAATGATCTATTACAAGTAGCTATGTATATTATAAGTTTGTAAGAAGACCTAATGATATTTAAGGGTATTTAAGGGCTTTAAGGGTATGTAAGGGTACTTAAAGGGTTTTAAAAGTAATTTATGATATTCAAGGGTATACAAAGGTTGTAAGGGTGTTAAGGGTATCTGAGGCTTTTAAGGGTAAATCTAAGGGTTTTAAGGGTATTTAAGGGTTTGTATGGTAAGCAATGGTGCGTACTTAAGGGTTTTAAGGCTACTTAAAGATAATTGAGTATGTTAAGGGTATGCAAGTGTTTGTAGAGGAATTAAAGGGTATGTAAGCGTATTTAAGGGTTTGTAAGGTATGTAAGGGTTCTCGAGGGTTTTTCACAGGTAATAATGATATGTAATGGTGTTCAAGGGTTCAAGTGCTCAAGTGTGTAAGTCAAAAAAGTCCCAATCGCGCAATTGGTCGCAATCGGTTGCAAATGGTTGGATTTGGTCGCAAATGGTCAATAATTGTCGCAAATGGTCACAAATGTTGCACATGTCCCATGTGTCCCAAATATTGCAAATATCACAAATGACGCAAATGCTGCTAATCCAAATATCGAAATTTTGCAATTGTTGCAATTGTTGCAAATGTTGCAATTATTGTTCATGTTGCAAATGTTGCAAAATGCTGCAAATGTTGCAAAATGTTGCAAATGTTGCAAATTTTGACAATGTTGAAAATGTTGCAAATGTTTGAAAATGTTGCAAATGTTGCAAAATGATGAAAATGGCACAAAATGTTGCAAAATGTTGCAAATGCTGCCAATGTTGCAAATGGTGAAAATTGTTGGAAATGTAGCAAAAAGATGCAAATGTTGCCATTGTTGCAAATGTTGCAAAATGCTGCAAATGTTGAAAAATGTTGCAAATGTTGAAAAATGTTGTAAATGTTGCAAATTTTGCCAATGTTGCAAAATGGTTGCAAATGTTGAAAAATGTTGCAAAATGCTGGAGATGTTGAAAAATATTTCAAATTTTGACAAAGTTTCAAAAAGTTGCATATGGTTGCAAATGTTGAAAAATGTTGCAAATGTTGCAAAATGCTGCAAATGTTTCAAATGTTGCAAATGTTGAAAAATGTTGTTGAAAATGTTGCAAGGTTGCAAACTGATGCAAATGTTGCAAAATGCTGCAAATGTTGCAAAATGTTGCAAATTTTGCCAATGTTGCAAAATGGTTGCAAATGTTGAGAAATGTTGCAAATGTTGCTAAATGTTGCAAAATGTTGGGTTATCATCATTTTTTTAGTCGATAGATTATTTATTTTAACCACCAAACTTGCTCAACTTGACTTCCTGAATGACATTGAATGAATTAACGAATGAGGGATTTGGCCACTCTGTGCACATATAGGCTAAACTGGGCCACGAAAATGTCTGAAGATGGTGAGATGAATGAGACGACACTGCCCTCCAGACACAGGATTTGAAATTTGATCCATGGCAGTTTGAGGCCGAGTAGGCTACCGCTCGGTCACGAAGGCTCACCACAATATTAAATATTTACTAGTGAGCATGCAGAGAAGAAACTTCTTGTTTCTTTGAAATGTCAGAGCGTGGGGCGAACCCGCAATCTTCCGACTTTACAAGCAGGCACTTTTACCTTCTGCACCAGGGCCCCGTCCTACCTGCTTTCCTATAATCAGGGCTAAGCACCAATGTATTGAATATGTAGGTCTATCCTAATATTTGAGGTCATAGTTATGTGCAGACTAGGTGCTATCCCAGCAAACACAAAACATTTGTATAACATAAATTGTACAACGTCGGCCCAGCGTCTTCGACGTTGGTCCAGCATTGTACAACAAATGTGTTGTGTTCGCTGGAATGGGGTTGTTCTGGTTGGTATTAGATCAATGAGGCCATTGTGTCAGACGTCTTAAGATTTCTTGTGAGGGTAGGGATGGATCTGCTGAATAATATTACAAATTTCGTTGCTAATATCATTGAAAGGGTTGAGCAAGCAGTGTATTTTCACACATGAGTTTGGAGGCTCAGGGGGATGAATGGTTTTCTGAGGATTATAAATTTTTAATTTAATCTAAAATAAGTAATAAAACTACTGGGCACTTCCATACAATTGGGAGTACTGGGGATATGCCGCTGGACAGGGTGCCTTTCTGAGCTTCCAGCTTTCGCACAGGGTGTCTTTTTTAAGCTTACGGAATTGGGACAGGGTCCTTTTTTGAGCTTCCAACTCTGGGCACCCGCTTAGCATGTATTTTGATGATTTTTCAGGTCATTATCAGCCAAATTCCATCACAATTTTCATTAAATTCGGTGTTAATGTCCAAATTGGGACAGGTACCGGTGTCATTTTAGCCGCTAGGCGAATTGGGACAGGGTCAGGTTTTGATCATGCCAGAGGCACACCCCTACCCATTTCTAAGGCGAGTATCCCCCCCCCCCCGGAGGCACTGCTAGAGCAGGCAGTATCCCGTCTGCGCCAGGCCAGTCCATTCACGCTCAAGATTGCGTGCGGCAATCACATGACAGAGTGAAGATGGCAGTATCCCAGCTAGCACGAGGCATTGACACAATGTTGTTTTATTGTTGGCCCACCGTCTACGACGTTGGCCCAGCATTAAAACAACATTGGGTCAATGCCTCGTGTTAGCTGGGATGTGGCTCTTCTTTTGCTGCCAGTAGTCAGCTACAGTCTAGCTGACTGACTTTACTCTAATGAGCTTCCGTACGAATACATGCTGGCGCTTCGCAGAGTGACGAAGCCACCAGTTCGCAACCATTCGTCCGTCCGGCCAGACCCATGGTTAAGACTGACTCATTCATTTATTTATTGAGCGCGTAAATTGATGCAAAAATAGCAGAAGCTTTTTAATTTTATTGTCGTGTTTTATCGACATACATATAAGCAAGTCTGAATTATAGCCAAGTTTTATTATGGACTACTAGAATATATCTTCTACCCGTGTCAGTAAGTCTATTAATTGTCCAAAGTCTGCGTAGACCTATTCTGATTCTCACATGTGACATAGGCCTATTATCGTTCACAATCACATGGACTTGAGTAATGGACCATCATTCATCAGGCTGTTCATGTAATCTATATACTAGCGCTGACCGGCCTACGCTCGCCCAGAGCCGTTGTTTACCAGTTACTCGGCTATCATGGAATCATGATCATCGTGATCCTGCCTTCCTGGCTGTCAACACTGGTGAAATTAACAGAATAAGTTGGTGAGTAGGTCTACAAGACTACATAAACTACAGGTCGTAGTCTACGCACCAAATATCGCGACCCACGTTTTTTTGCCATTTTTTCGAATTCGTTTTATTTTATGCCCAGGCTAACTAATACATGTTTACCGGTACATTTTTTTTTAAATTTTATTCAACCATTCTCATGACTATAGATTGTATTCTCCATGTATATTTTAGATTAAATTGCCGTCGTTAAATTGCAAAATCTTTTTTTGATTAATATCATGTACAAGTCAGATGTAGGCTATATGCCTGTGTTCCTGAATTTCTTTTTCCTGAATTTCATAGTCCATACGTAGAAGTCTACCTGTTCATTTCAAGTAGACTGTGACAATGTAATATAATATATATAATATATATAATATATATATATTTTATATATATCTATTATATATATATATATATATATATTATATATTCATTATATATATTATATAGCTATTATATATATATATATATATATATATATATATATATATTATATATTATATATATATATTACGTATATATATATATATAGTCTTTAAGGGATTAATACTCTGCCGACAGCAGACCATTCCGACACTGATCAATTACATGTATTATGGTTATTTCTGAGGGCGACAGAAGACACTTCCGACTCGAAGTTAAAGTATCTCTCATTTGTCATTTATCAGGACGACAGAAGACACTTCCGACTCGAAAATAAATTATCTCCCATTTGTCATTTATCAGGCAGACAGAAGACACTTCCGACTCGAAGTTAAATTCCTTGCCATCTGTCATTTATCAGGCCGACAGAAGACACTTCCTACTCGAAGTTAAATTAGCTCTCATTTGTCATTTATCGGGACCACATAAGACGCTTCCGACGCGAAGATAAATTCCTTACCATCTGTCATTTAGCAGGCCGACAGAAGACACTTCCGACTCGAAGTTAAATTATCTCCCATTTGTCATTTATCAGGCCGACAGAAGACACTTCCGACTCGAAGTTAAATTATCTCCCATTTGTCATTTATCAGGCCGACAGAAGACACTTCCGACTCGAAGTTAAATTATCACCCATTTGTCATTTATCAGGCCGACAGAAGACACTTCCGACTCGAAGTTAAATTATCTGCCATTTGTCATTTATCAGGCCGACAGCAGACACTTCCGACTCGAAATAAAATTCCTCGCCATCTGTCATTTATCAGGCCGACAGAAGACACTTCCGACTCAAAGTTAGATTATCTCCCATTTGTCATTTATCAGGACGACAGAAGACACTTCCGACTCGAAGTTAAATTATCTACCATTTGTCATTTATCAGGCCGACAGAAGACACTTCCGACTCGATGTTACATTCCTTGCCATCTGTCATTTATCAGGCTGACAGAAGACACTTCCGACTCAAAGTTAAATTATCTGCCATTTGTCATTTATCAGGCCGACAAAAGACACTTTCGACTCGAAATTAAATTTCTTGCCATCAGTCATTTAGCAGGCCGACAGTAGACACTTCCGACTCGAAGTTAAATTCCTTGCCATCTGCCATTTATCAGGCCGACAGAAGACACTTCCGACTCGAGATTAAATTCCTTGCCATCAGTCATTTATCAAGCCGACAGTAGACACTTCCGACTCGAAGTTAAATTCATTGCCATCTATCATTTATCAGGCCGACAGAAGACACTTCCGACTCGAAGTTAAATTCCTTGCCATCTGTCATTTATCAGGCCGACAAAAGACACTTCCGATGCGAAGTTGAATTCCTTGCCATCTGTCATTTATCAGGCCGACAGAAGGCACTTCCGACTCGAAATTAAATTATCTCCCATTTTTCATTTACTTGACACTTCCGACCCGAAATTTAAGTCCTTGCCATATGTCATTTATTACACCGAAAAAAGACACTTCCGACCCGAAATTCAATTTCTTACCTAATATTCATTTCTCAGGCCGACAGAAGTCACTTCCGACTGGAAATTAAATTTATTACCTATTATTCATTTGTCAGGCCGACAGAAGACACTTCCGACTCGAAATTAAAGTTTAGGCCCACTAGAAAGGTAAATTTTCAGTCAGGTGGGCCTAAACTTTTAAGCCCTCTCAAATGGTGCATGGTCACAGATGTGGGCCTAAACTTTGCAGCCTATTAAAACATGCGTGAAAATTGCTAATTAGGCTATAGATGGGCCTAAAGATTTAGGCCCACTGCAAAAGTAAATTTTCAGTCAAGGGGGCCCAACCTTTTAAGCCCACTCAAATGGTGCATGGTCAGAGACGTGGGCCTAAACTTTGAAGCATGCGTGATAAATTACAGAAAATTAGAGCTGAACTCAGGCATATGTGTGTAATACCCATATTTTAGTAGGCCTATAACTCCTATTATAATAATATTCAAATATAACTAAAAGACGGCTATTATTCACATGGACATGGTGAGTAGAATAATTAGGGTCAAATTACAGACCGGTGTTCAATTAGAACTGATAGACAGGCATATGTGTATAATGTCCGTCGTTTGGTAGGCCTATCACTGCTAATAATCATTCAGATATAACTAAAAGACGGCTATAATACACATGGACATTGTGAGTAGAATAACTAGGGTCAAATTACAGACCGGTGTTCAATTAGAACTGATAGACAGGCATGTGTATAATGTCCGTCGTTCGGTAGGCCTATAACTGCTAATAATCATTCAGATATAACTAAAAGACGGCTATAATACACATGGACATAGTGAGTAGAATAATTACGGTCAAATTACAAGCCAGTGTTTAATTAAAAAAACATTGTTTTATTAGAACT
>OZ024915.1:9188694-9243521 GCA_964017125.1 Flabesymbios commensalis
AAAAAACGTAGTTTGCGATAATTTCTAATAAATATTTAACACTCACACCGCTAAATTATTTTGTGTAAACCATGGAGACCAAAGATATTTGTCAATTTGAAATCATTATAAACAGATAAATGTCTTAATTAGTTCTTTCAGGTTCATTTGAATACCTGTGTTATCAGGGTTTGCACTTATCAGGGTTATGGGTATACGACCATTAGAAATTTCAGTGCGGGTACCGTCTTTATACGTAACAATCTGATGTCTACAGACATCAGATTCTGACTTAGATAAAAAGAGGCGGTCCGCTGTAAGGGTTAATATAATATTTCTCTAGAATTTTTATTCAAGATTCGAGAGCAGGCGGTTGAGGAAAAAATTATAATTATAATTTATTTTATTTTATTTTGTAACAGTAAACTTAACAAAAAACACTTTTTAGGTGTCTATGCTCATTTTATTTTTAAATATGCATAATTTACATTATTATTTCAATTTATATCAGTTTATATTGATAAAGTGATTTTTTAAGGATGCTACCTAAATTCAAAATGGCCGCCAGAGGTCGACTCAAAAAAATTATTTTACTATCACATTCCCCATCATATGGAGATGTGCAGGTGACATTTTCAAGGTTTTACTGAAATTCAAAATGGCCGCCACGGGTAAACTTCAATTTTTTGGTGGGCACTGAAACTCAAAAAAATATTTTGGTAATTTTTTTTTCAATTTTGTGGATGTGAAAGTGATTTTTGAAAGATGCTACCAAAATTCAAAATGGCCGTCAGAAGTCAACTACAAATTTTTCTGTGCAGGTGATTTCTTTAAGGTTTTGTTGAAATTGAAAATGGCCGCCACGGATCAATTTCAATTTTTTTGAGCTTGCGAAAATACAAAAATTTAAGTCGTAAATTATTCAAATTTTAATATCACATTCCCCACGATATGGAGATGTGCACGTGATTTTTTAAGGTTTTTCCTATATTCAAAATGGCCGCCATGCATGAACTTCATAATTTTTTGTGGGCGCAAAAATTAAAGTCAGAAATAATGTGCGGGTGATTTTACTGAAATTTAAAATGGCCACCACAAGTCGACTTTTTAAATATTTGTGACCACAAAAAATTCTAACATAATTTTAACGGGGGATGATATAGGACTTCAGTCCTCTTGTTTTTCACAAATCTTTTAAATATGAGCTGACCCCTTCCTACAGTCAAAGTAAACCTGTTTTATATATTTTTTTTTTTTTCAAATGGTGACTAATTAAAGGGACCCCTTGGGATGAGACATTTTCAATGTTGTCAATTTTGACATTTTAATTTATATGAAGCTATATAGCATACTGATCTTAACTAAAAATACGAGAAAATCAAAAAACAATTTTAAAGCACTGAAAAAGAGCGAAATAGTTGTATTTCCAGGTCGTATATTGCCATGTAAACAAAACAAGTCAGCAATATTCAGCACTTTCCGTCACATATTCCCACGTATCACACGGTAAGATCAGAGCAGTCGCCGCTAATTGGTGTTTTATAATCAGGACACGGGAGGACACACCTGCAGCACTGAGTGTCTACCCAACGCTGGGCCGATGCCATCAGCATGTGGCCCAATGCTGTGAAAACATTCAATCGTCCTTCAGGTATACAAATAGTTTGTTTGGGTTACTTCTGGTTTCATAGAAATGTTGATTAAAAATATTTGTAAAAATATGAAAATTCTGAAAAAAATAAAAACATGATCCGGGGATACACTACTTCAGTGCGGAGTTAAAAACGAAAATTGATGTCATCCCAAGGTGCTGCTTTAATACAATACTATTTTATTTCAGATTAACAGCAGAGTTTATGTTTCTGATCCGCCAAGTAGAAGAAACTTACAGCTGAGTCACTATGCACAAGGATATGAAGTATGCTCCCAGGATTCCCAGTACAAGTTCAATGTTTTATAAAATGACAATTGATTATAAATTTGATTTTCTATATAATATCTAAACAAAATATATCTTTGTCTTTTTGTTAACCTAGCTTTTACCCGCCTATTTATCTACCAGTAATTAATTTTTCTACCTATTTGATGTTGTGTCTGGTTACCATGACCCATAACTTTAAGTGGGTAAAAATGTATTACCCATATATTGTTTAATTTCACACTAAAATTTTCAATATATATATAAATCGGTGTTCATTCTCAATAAACCTGATTTAACCTAATAACTAAACTGAATAAAAACAATCATCATAGCCGTGATTAACAGTAAAAGCTAGGTGAAGAATTTTATGTTGAATGTTCATGATAAAAATAAGCCTTTTTATTATCTCCTGCCTGACGAGGTTGTGGCGGGGGTTATGGTGTCGTTCGTACTGTCCGTCTTTTATTTCTGGAACAGATCTCGCAAACCCATGAGCACATCCCTGGCTGAAACCGCAAATTGTTTTATATTAATGGTCTAGCTATCTGGCACAGTTTATCAAATATCAGATAAAAAAAATTGATAGGGAGGTGGGTGGGTGGGGTAAACTCTATCTAATTTTTTTAGGGATGTCTGGAATTTTTTTCAATTTGCTAACCCTCTAAGAAATGTGTGTCAAAATATTAAAGAAATCCATGCACAGGTTACAAAGTTCTGCTCCGGAAAACGAAATCAGGTCGCGGGACGGCCGTCCGGACAGGGGATAAAAAAATGTGCAGTTTCAGGGGAGATATGACCTGAAAATTTTCAACCCAATTAAATTCAAAAAGGCCGAATTAACTTTATTATGCCTAATATGTGGCAAATCTTGTCTGATAGCTAGGCAAATAATATATATACTATCAAACTAAATGATTGGTTTTAGGATGCATCGATCCTGAAAAATATCTATCACGCAGACGGGGCGGGGGATTATGGTGGACGACTGGCCTCTTGTTTTAATGAATGATTTATAAATACATCATGTACCAGATTTTCCTTATAACTTCTTGCTCATGGTAAAATGAATAATATTTTAAATTAACTAGTAAAATTGGTTTTGATTACTTTATTTTTAAAAATATTACTCATCCATATTTTCATGCATACACATTTTTAAATGTTAAATTTTTATATGTACACTTGTACTATTTGTTCAAGATTATCAGCATTGTCAAGTGTCAATCCATTGAAATAAATAATCCAGAAGATGAAGGTCAGTGTTAATTATTTCGTATGTATATGATGCACATTAATACAAAAGGGTAATTATTATGACAATACATGTACATGCATATCCAGCATGAAGAAGAATGAATTCTCAGAGAAATGGCGAGCTCGCTGCGATCTTAAACGCGCTTACGCGATCTCTCCAGATAATTTTTTTTAGCTCGCGATTTAGATCGCAAGATTGCGCAAATCAAGATCGCGCAAAATAATTGCACGTATTTGTTTCATTTCGCAAGCTTAGCGCAATCTTACCGCAAGGTTGCAGATCGCGGCAAGCTTGCGCTAGCGTGTATGAGCTTGCGGTGAGCTAGCGCGAGCTTGCGATCAGTGCGTGCGATGGTTATTTCGCAAGCTCCCCTGGTGCTCTTTTGGCAAGCTCGCACAAGCTTGCAGCTACACCCTCGTAACGACCTTGCGCAAGCTTGCAAATGTCCAATTGCAACCTCGTATTTGTTTCAAATTGCAATCTTGGCGCAAGCATGTACTAGCAAGTCATGACAAGCTTGCCGCAATCTCATTATTTTTATAAGGGCAGGCACTTACCGGAATACAGAAGACAATTACCGGAATACACCGGAATACACCCATATTCTGTTTTAAACCACGATAAAATATATCCCTACTTTAGAAGTAATCCCATTTGCTACTATTCTGTATTTTAATGATGCGAAAATATTAATAATATCGTTTTTTATTGACTAGATCTGTGCTGTTATTAGTTATAAGTGGTAGCGTGATAATACACATAGCATAGGCCTATGTAATATCTGTAGGCTTTGATAGCTAATCGCAAAATGCACTCGTGTAGGCCTTTTAAATTTATAGCCTATATTCAATAATATTGAATACATCAAGAAGACTTTAAAACTTGCAATAAAACTGATTCACTGAATTATTATGTTCTCCTTCTACTAATGTATAAGAATATTGCACCAGGTCTCGGCCTATGCTTGGAATAAAATGGTCTCTTAGAGAAATAGAGAAACGTGTTGTTGTTGTTGTGTTGATATGTCCTCTCTTCTACAACGGTAGTGAGATCCAAGAAACGGGATCGCGTTGTAACTAGCGGTACGACCGCTGAACCCAAATTGTCAATGCTATACATTTTAGAGGCTGCGCGGTAGGCTATAATTGACGGTGATGTGTAGGGGCTTATTCACTATGTGTCAGATATCGGCCTAACACTATATTACTGAATTGTGGCGGACCAACATACAACAACAAGAATCACATGTCGAATGAATTTATTTCCACTTACAGAGTCTTTTTATGCGGGTGTATTGTATCACACGAGTGTACAGCCACCAGGCCAGAACTGTGTATCTCCAGGCTTAGTATGAGAGGCTCCACACCGCTACACAGTTCCCCCTGGCGATGGACCAAATGTGCACAAAATGTACTTTACATGAATTTAATTGTCTTTTGTGAACTTTTTGGAAGGCCTTCCTCTGCGTTTTGGTTGTGCCACAGGAACTGGAAAGTCCGAGTCTGTATATACCGCTTTAAGACGGTCCAGTGAAATTACCTCTGGGCGACCACCTAGGTCGACCAAAAACGTTTTTTGGCCTCTAGAAAGAACTCGATATGGCCCGTCATAAGGTCTTTGCAGTGGATTTTTGTGAGAGTCTTTTCTAATAAACACAAACTTGCTCTGTAATATGTCTCTAGGTACGTTATGAGATTGAGAGCCATGCATCTGTGTTGGCACTGGAGCTAACGTTTTAACTCTGTCTCTCAACTGTTGGAGGTGTGACCTTGTACAGCCAGGATCTTGAGGTGCACCGAAGAATTCACCTGGCACAGTTAATGGGGCACCATAAACTAACTCCGCTGAAGATGCAGACAAATCCTCTTTGGGAGCTGTGCGAATACCTAACATTACCCATGGGAGTTCATCTATCCAGTTAGGCGAGTTTAAACGGGCTCTCAAAGAGGACTTGAGGTGTCTATGAAACCTTTCTACAAGGCCATTGGACTGCGGGTGGTATGCTGTAGTATGATGGAGCCTTGTGCCAAACAACTCAGCAATCGAGGCCCAAAGTTGAGAGGTAAACTGAACCCCTCGGTCAGACGTGATTTCAGCTGCTACACCGAAACGCGTAATCCAGTTGGCTATTAGCGCCCGAGCACAAGTTACAGTGGTACAGTCCTTGAGTGGTATCGCCTCCGGCCATCGTGTAAATCGATCTACGATTGTTAGGAGGTATGTGAAACCCTGCGAAGGCGGTAGAGGACCAACCAGATCGACATTAATATGTTCAAATCTACGAGCTGGCACAGAAAATGTTTTCAATGGTGCTTTAATATGTGTTTGTATTTTCGATGCTTGGCACTGAATACAAGCCCGAGACCATGTATTGACTTGTTTGTTGAGGCCATGCCACACAAATTTTTGTGCCACCAGTTTGCGAGTAGTCTTGGCACCAGGATGTGAAAGCCCGTGGATGACGTCAAAAACTCTACGGCGTAGAGTCTTAGGCACAACTGGTCGCGGTCTACCTGTTGTAATGTCACAGAGTACAGTTGTGCCACTGGCGACATCAAGCGTAACGTCTTCCAGATGCAAACCCGAAATAGCTGTGCGATAATCCTTCATCTCTGGGTCTTTAATTTGTTCCCTTGCCATCTCCTTGTAATCAATACCATCACATATGGCACTGATTATCGCACGTGATAGTGCGTCGGCTACGACATTAGTTTTTCCATAGATATGTCTGATGTCTGTCGTGAACTCTGATATGGCTGCCAGATGGCGCTGCTGTCTTGCCGACCATGGTTCCGAAGCCTTAGCAAGCGCGAAAGTGAGAGGTTTATGATCGGTAAATGCAATGAAAGTGCGACCCTCCAGCATAAACCTGAAATGTCTTATACTTAGATATAAGGCTAATAACTCACGGTCAAATGTGCTGTACTTTAGCTCAGGAGTGCGGAGCTGTTTGCTGAAAAATGCGAGAGGTTTCCAGACCTGTCCCACACGTTGTTCTAGTACGGCTCCAATAGCGATATTTGAAGCATCGGTGGTTAGGGAAATAGGAGAGTCTACTACGGGATGAGATAGCATGGTCGCATGAGCGAGAGTGTCCTTAGCACTATGAAATGCACCGGTCATTTCAGGTGTCCAAGTGAGGGTTTTGTCACGTTTGCTATTTGAAACTGCTGAATATAATGGTTTCATTATCTTGGCCGCTAAAGGTATGAAACGATGGTAAAAATTAACCATCCCAAGAAATTCCTGTAGACCTTTTACAGAGCAGGGCTGAGGGAATTGTTTAATTGCCTCAACTTTGCTAGGCAAAGGGCTAGCGCCATTTTTATTAATCAAATGGCCAAGAAATTCAATTTTGGGTTGACCAAACTTACATTTCTGGGGGTTTAGGATTAATCCATACATTCTAAGCCTATCAAATAGCTGTCGTAAGTGACTAAGGTGTTCTGCTTCATTGCGACTTCCTATGAGTATATCGTCCAGGTACACAAACACGAAATCAAGACCCCTGCACACCCTATCCATCAACCTTTGAAAACTTTGAGCTGAATTACATAAGCCGAAAGGCATTCTTACGAATTCGAAAAGTCCGAAAGGGGTTATGATGGCTGTTTTAGCAATGTCGTTGGCAGCAATTGGAATTTGGTGGTAACCACGAATTAAATCGACTTTTGAAAAAACGTGATTACCAGCCAGGTGTGCAGAGAAGTCCTGTATGTGGGGAACAGGATATCTGTCGGGTAGAGTTTTGTCGTCGAGCCTCCTGTAGTCCCCACAAGGCCGCCATCCACCACTTTGTTTTGGCACAATATGTAACGGCGATGCCCATTGGCTATCCGACCTGCGTATTATGCCCAAATCCTCCATGGATTCGAACTCGGCTTTCGTTGCAGCAAGCTTATCTGGTGCTAGACGCCTGGCATGTGCATGTATCGGCGCACCCGTAGTGGATATGTAATGTTCTATGCCGTGCTTCACTGTCGGGGATGAGAAGGTTGGCATAGTTATCTCTGGATACTCAGAGAGTAGCTTTGAATAAGAGTCACCGACCGAGATGGCGTCTAGGTGAGGTGCGATTGAGGTAGATCTTTGAAGAGGCACCGCGTGGTATGTCTGAGTATCTACTAATTTTTTACCAGCAAGATCCACCAAGAAAGTGTTTGCACGTAAAAAATCAGCACCGAGTAGAGGACGTGACACATTTGCAATGACAAAATTCCATTCATATCTGCGGGTACCAATGTAGAGCGGTACCATGCGGGTACCATAGGTACGTATGGTACTGCCGTTGGCTGCTTGTAATGCCTGTCCACATGGCTTGGTGCGTGTATCAATATTAGTGGCGGGCAGCACACTAACTTCAGCGCCAGTGTCAACTAGGAAACGTCTACCAGAGTTTTTATCACATATAAATAACAAATTGTCCTGCTTAGATGCAATATTGTTGACTGTGACTTTGAAATCACAAGGGGGTCGACACTGTTTAGCTTTTTTGCCGAATTTATGGTGATAGTAACAGCATGTATACTTAGGCGTACTTACAGTGTCCTGTGGTTGTATAACCTTGCTGATAGCCATTGGTTGGCTTGTTGATTTAGCCTGCCACAATACGTCCGCCTTTAAGGCAATTTTTCTTGCGTCCGTGAAATCGTCGTTAGCCAGTTGTAATCGTATATCCTCTGGAAGTTGCTCAAGAAAAATTTGCTCAAAAAGGGGACAGTTCTGATGATTATCTGCTAATACTAACATTTCGTCCATAAGTTCAGACGGCTTTTTGTCGCCTAAACCGTTCATGTGAAGCAACTTTGACGCTCTGCCACGCTTACCGAGGCAAAACGTGCCAAGTAACCGTGATCGTAGTGAAGTGTATTTATCCTTCTCTGGTGGCGTGGATAAAATGTCGGTGATCCGACTAGCTGTCTGTTGATCAAGTGCAGCCACGACATAGTAGTATTTCGTTTCATCCTCCGTAATTTTGCGTATGTGAAATTGCGCTTCGGCTTGTGTAAACCAAACTTGAGGGTGTTCTGCCCAAAACGTGGGCAATTTCAGCGAAACAGCGTCTACCATGATTGCGTGCAGCGAAATATAAATCGGTGCAATCCAAAAATGACGTTTTTGGACGTCGGGGTCACCATATGTGGCGGACCAACATACAACAACAAGAATCACATGTCGAATGAATTTATTTCCACTTACAGAGTCTTTTTATGCGGGTGTATTGTATCACACGAGTGTACAGCCACCAGGCCAGAACTGTGTATCTCCAGGCTTAGTATGAGAGGCTCCACACCGCTACAGAATGTTATTTAATCATATATCTGGCTAAACGCAATTAGAACCTTTTGGCTGCTCGCGAGATATGATGACATGTTGTGTGCTCCGTGAAATCACTCCATCTGTAGTTAGGCCCCTATGTACAATAGATTGAGGTGCGACGTTAGGCGTGAACGAAAAGTGTAACAGATCAACACCGACCCTCTACACGCTATGGCATTGCTAACGACCAATAATAATTATCATGAATTTGTTGCTGGGTGCTTTTCGAGTCATCATGGTTCATCATGCACATATAATGTCTCATCGGAAAAGTAATAAAGTTCTAAAACGTTTATATCAGGTAAGGTTGGTGGAGCGGAATACTTTGATTATATGACTATGTATATACGTTTAGGAGCTGTTTTATAGTGGGAAAGAATAAGCATTATATTGTTTTTGAATCGAATGTCATGTTTTATCGCGGTATTTCATAAGCTGCAGGACTCATACGGTCGAAATGCTAATCCAGTAAAGTTTAATGAACGTACGCTGTCTACGACGGTATGCCAGCATTAAAGCAACAATGGTTCAATGTCTGGTCAACAATTTGCCAACACACGGATACCGTTATGTATACTTGTGACGTTACGTAAGCTGGTAATGGTGATTAAGCCTAGCGGTACCGAAAATGGGCTGCAATTAAGCTTAACAGCTAAGTAAACATGGCAAAATCAACTATTTAGTACCCAAGTGGCCACAAAGTAATCAATTATTTTTTTGTTGCAAACTAACCCTTACATTTTTCATCCATTAAAAAATATAATTGCCCACTTTCCAACTTCAAAATACAAGTCAAAATCCTTTAAATTTAACGGGGGTCTATAACTTTAACTTTTTTATTGCTAGTATTTTAGATTACAATCACCATGATCACGAAACTATCAAACAAATTCAGTCGATATTAAAAATGCTAAAGCATCCAAACAACTTGACCTTATATTGGACTTATTCACTTTGCAGTGTAATTATTAAATAAAATGTACACAACGTGGGATTCAAAGAGTGACAATTATATTAACCGTCCTAAACACATGCAGCCTTCATAATTGTGGGGGGGGGGGGTGCTTGTCTTGACACTTGAGACGTTGAATATGCGATTGAATATTGCTGGGCCAGCATAACGCCACCATCGGGTCAACATCTACACATCATCGTTAGTAGTGTATGTTGAGGAAGTTCAATGGGACTGACGGTGGAAAACGATTAGTGATCAGGAATGGGAATAAAAAATGGCCGCCACAATCCAAAATGGCAGCCAATCAATGGCCGCCAATCAATGGCCGCCAATCAATGGCCGCCGTAATCCAAAATGGCAGCCAATCAACCCTTTGAGCCCAAGAACTTTTTTTTTCCAATAAACCCTCTAAATCCAAGAGCCAATTTTCAAGTTAACCCTTTAAATTCCAGGGTCAATTTTTTCAAATAAACCTTCTAAATCCACGGGACATTTTTCAAGTTAACCCTTTGAATTCCAGGGTCAATTTTTTCGAATAGACCTTCTAAATCCAAGGACCAATTTTCAAGTTAACCCTCTAAACTTCAGGGTCAATTTTTTCAAATAGACCTTCTAAATCCGAGGACCAATTTTCAAGTTAACCCTTCTAAATCCAAGGGTCAATTTTTGTCAAATTAACTTCTAAATCCAAGGGCAATTTTTCAAGGTAACCCTTCAAATTCCAGGGCCAATATAAATCTGAATTATGATGAATCTCGGCGGTTGGCTTTCAATGCACACTGGCCCAACGTTAACGGATTAGGCGGCTCTATCGTCACTACAGGATTCACGACCCCGCATTTGCATATCTCAGATCAGGCTTTATGTTTACACATGCATTCAGGGACCTGTGTTTAAATTCTAACAGCGCTCATGTAATAAAATACCCACACCAATTAACCCTTAAAATTCCAGGGTCAATTCCAGGGTCAATTTTTCAAATTAATCCTCCAGACAATTTTAAGTAGACCCGATAAATCCTAGGGCCAATTTTGGTCCCTTTTCATCATGAACTAAATATATATATGAAGTTTGTAGGATGCAGAAATTAGTACGTAGGAAGTAGCTGTCAGTCTTTTTCGGGCATCTTTGCAGTATGTGGGTTGTTGCCCGCCAATACCTGCTGCCATCCATCGCCGCATTACAGTAGAGGCAGACAATCATGCCCGTCTCTGTACAGTTCTTGTACCAGCTCTAAAGACCATCACATTCTACACAATTCATATTCTTAAGAGTAGCTGCAACCGGCGTTTAAGCATAAAATGTTCGGAAACGACATCGTCTTTATACACACT
This sequence comes from Flabesymbios commensalis, assembly GCA_964017125.1. Classification (NCBI taxonomy): domain Eukaryota; kingdom Metazoa; phylum Annelida; class Polychaeta; order Terebellida; family Flabelligeridae; genus Flabesymbios; species Flabesymbios commensalis. The sequence goes on from OZ024915.1 coordinate 9,199,458, forward strand.
TATTTTTGTAACGGACGCTCACCTTAATGTCTTTAGGCTCGTATATTTTAGAATGGTCGTTGATGTTCACCTTAGATAAAGTGGAATGAATTAATCGCTCACCTGAAACGCGCCGGGCGCTGAGCCGAAGCTGGGGGCGCGTTTATTATGTGCACTAAAATGTTAATCTGTATATCACGGCCGCATTGGTGTGTTAACAAAGGCTGCAGAGTACTATCTCCCATGACAGAGACACGCTGTTATCGAACCCTCGAGAACTGTCAGTGCCGCCAGCATCTCACCAATGCTGGCTCAGCGCGGTTGGCGCTGGACTGACATTGGCACAGCGGTGGCTACACTGTGACAACATTTAAACATCATTGTTTCAACGTGTATGTTTGCTGGGATGACCACTGACCGCTTGACTGAACGGGATATTAAGTCTAATTCCTGCATACATAGGATATTGAGCTGATGTTGGTTTAATGTTGCAGATTACTATGGCTCAATTTATAACTTTCTAATGTTTTAATTTCACTATGTCATAGATCTACATAGTTATTCTTCACATCTGCTAAAATAGCTTCAAATTTCGTATAATCTGTCAGAACTTGTGAAATATTTTAAATTCACATCCAAATACGTCAAAAATTCTATAAATATTTTAATTTACTACTAAGTATTCCACATTTTCGGAACATTTAGCAATTTTCGATAAGTACTTGTTGAAATAGTGTGCCTTTTCTTAAAATTTATGCGCATATGACAAGATATTTTAAGATAATTTTAAAACATTTTCCGATTTTTCACTATGGACTTGTTAAAATAGTGTGGATTTTCTTATAGGTAATACTAAAATGGTAGAATATTTTTTAACTTTGCTCTATGTGTCCTAAATATTTCCACACGTTCTTCACACCTGCATAAGCTATATCTAAGGACTTTTTATAAATATTCTCAATTTACTCACTAAATGTGGTACAGTTTGAAACTGTTCCAGATTTTTCGCTACTTGACTGTTAAAATGATGTTCCACTTTCTTTCAGATATTCAAGACTTTGTGATATTTTAGTATTCTTTCTAAAAGTATTTTTATTTCCATATTTTTGCTTTTTCAAAGCAGCACATTTCCAGACTTTCAGATTTTAGGTCATACTCATTGATCTATGCTGATATATTTAAATGGTTATGCATACGTGTCTCGATATTTCTGAGTAAAATTAAGTTACATTTTTGCGATTTCTTTGAGTAATGTAAACCTATTGAAATATTTAACAAATTTGTTCGAGTGAGATAAATTGCTCAAATATTTCTAAATTTTGTCCCATTAATGCACGTTTGTTGAAATATTTTCAATCTTTCATCTAATTTATATCAACCTGCATCCCACTTTTCTCAGTGATGCTTGCATGTTCAAATATATCCCCTTCTGTTATAGTGATGTATACATGTAAAATGTATACCCATTTTCGGCTAACATATTTAACATTTGATCTAATATTTCATAATTTTCGTTTATATAATTCAGTCTTGTTGGAATATTTTCGTCTCCATCTTTGTTAAGTAAAGTGTATTTAAGTACTCAGTTTGTCTAATGGTGGCAAAATGAAATGGTTCATATAAATAACACTTACTGAAATATAATGAGGTTGCGAGTGAGAGCTGAGATCGGTTACTACCGTATCGAAGCGGGCTCTGCCCGCTTCGCTGATCTCAGCTCTCACTCGCAACCTCATTATATTTCAGTAAGTGTTATTTACATAGAAAATAGACGGGAAATATTTGACCAAGTGTGTATCATATAGGTGAAAATCGGATTTTTTTTTTTTACAAATATGCATTAGTTATTCAAAGTGATAAATTAAATATAGGTTACCTCACATGTAGTGTGTATCATTCAGGTGAATATTGAAGAATTTTTACCAGTATGCCACCATTAGGTAAACTGAGTAATTAAATACACTTTACTTAACAAAGAGGGAGAAAGGTACACCTACCTTAGTCAAAAGCATGAAAATATTCCAACAAGACTGCATTATATAAACGAACATTATGAAATATTAGATCAAATGTTAAATATGTAAGCCGAAAATGGGGTCCCTCCTGAGACATAGAAAATAGACGAGGAAATATTTGATCGAGTGTGTATCATATAGGTGAAAATCGGAGATTTTTTACAAATATGTATTAGTTATTTAAAGTGAGAAATTAAATACAGGTTACCTCACATGAAGTGTGTATCATTCAAGTGAATATTGAAGAGTTGTTACCAGTTTGCCATCATTAGACGTCCGGGGGCCCTAGGGTAGTGGTTAGCGCACCGCTGCCTTTCACCTTTCACGTCAGAGCTCGGGGCTCCGTTCCCTGTCTCGGCGGCTTGAAAGAAACAAAATAATGTTTCTTCCCTATCCACGTGTGAAAGTCAGTATTGTGGGGAGCCTCCGTGACCGGGAGGTAGCGTGCTCGGCCTCAGACCGCCAGGGCTCAAATTTCGAATCCTGTGTCTGGAGGACAGTGTCATCTCAATCATCTCACCATCCTCAGAAGGTTCTCCTCGCCCGGTTTAGCCTATATGTGCACAAAGGTGGCCTAAAGCCCGATTCATTTCATTTCATTTTGCCACCATTAGACAAACTGAGTAATTAAATACACTTTACTTAATAAAGATGGAGAAAGGTACACCTACCTTAGTCAAAAGCATGAAAATATTCCAACAAGACTGAATTATATAAACGAAAATTATGAAATATTAGATCAAATGTTAAATATGTTAGCCGAAAATGGGTATACATTTTACATGTATACATCACTATAACAGAAAGGGAAATATTTGAACATGCAAGCATCACTGAGAAAAGTGGGATGCAGGTTGATATAAATTAGATGAAAGATTAAAAATATTTCAACAAACGTGCATTAATGGGACAAAATTTGGAAATATTTGAGCAATTTACCTCACTTGAACAAATTTGGTAAATATTTCAATAGGTGTACATTACTCAAAGAAATCGGAAAATATTTAACCTAATTTTACTCAGAAATATCAAGACACGTATGCATAACCAATTAAATATATCAGCATAGATCAATAAAGTATGACCTACAACGCTGAAAGTCGGAAAATGTGCTGCTTTGAAAAGTCGAAAATCGGGAAATAAAACTAAATATTTCACAAAGTGCGTAATACATACAGGGAAGTGGGACATTATTTTAACAAGTGTGAGGCCAAAAATCATTAAATGTTTCAAAGAATGTGCCAACTTTAGTGATAAATTAAAAATATTTATAGAATTTTGAAGTCCTTAGATATAAAATATTTTACAAGTTCGCATAGCGTACATAGGTGTGAAGAATCGATCAACGAGTATGAACTAAAAAGACAGAAATTGAAAATTGTGGTGCTTTGAAAAGTCGAAAATCCAGAAGGGTATTAAAAATATCACAAAGTCTGAATATCAGAAAGAAAATGTAACATTATTTTAACAGGTAAGTAGCGAAAAATCTGAAACAGTTTCAAACTGTACCACATTTAGTGAGTAAATTGAGAATATTTATTAAATTTTGAAGTCCTTAGATATAGCTTATGCAGGTGTAAAGAACGTGTGGGAATATTTAGGACACATAGAGCAAAGTGGAAAAATATTTTACCATTTTAGTATTACGTATAAGAAAATCCACACTATTTTAACAAGTCCATAGTGAAAAATCGGAAAATGTTTTAAAATTCTCTTAAAATATCTTGTCATATTCGCATAAATTTTAAGAAAAGGCACACTATTTCAACAAGTACTTATCGAAAATTGCTAAATGTTTCGAAAATGTGGAATACTTAGTAGTAAATTAAAATATTTATAGAATTTTTGACGTATTTGGATGTGAATTTAAAATATTTCACAAGTTCTAATAGATTATACGAAATTTGAAGCTATTTTAGCAGATGTGAAGAATAACTATGTAGACCTATGACAGAGTGAAATTAAAACATTAGAAAGTGAGGAATATATAAACAATTAAGTTAAAGATATTATTAGTATCTTTCAACCGTATTCACAACGTTATATTTGAAAGCGTACTTATGAGAGCTTTCGAACAGAGACTCAATTCTTGGACACTCTGACGTTACTAGTCGAAGCTAGTGCCGCCTGGTGAGAACTGGAGAGTTGGTCATGGACGGCTGAAATTTCAGGAGGTCATTCTAGTTAAAGATAATCGATCCAATTACGGCATTCTACCCTGATCAGATTAAAAAGGGGTCAGCCTATCACATAGCGAGATCGATCAATCAAGCAATTACCATGATCATTCAGTTGATATTAAATTAGAATATTATACTTGGATGGATAAATATGTAAGATTTGAATATTTGACTGTGTATGATATATTCAGAGGGAAACGTAGATAATTTTAGAAGTCGTTTATCACATAGAGAAATCAAAACATCAGAAAGTGAGGAATATATAACAAAGTTCAAGATACTCGATCTAAGTATGGTATTCTACCCCCTATCAGATTAAATAATGGGTTAGCCTATCACATGGCGAGATCGATCAATCAATCAATCACCACAGTCTTTCAGTTGATATTTAAATTAAAACATCAATCATACTTGGATCAATAAATATGTAGGCCCAAATATTTGACTGATCCTCAGAAGGTTCTCCTCGCCCAGTTTAGCCTATATGTGCACAAAGGTGGCCTAAAGCCCGATTCATTTCATTTCATTTTGCCACCATTAGACAAACTGAGTAATTAAATACACTTTACTTAACAAAGATGGAGAAAGGTACACCTACCTTAGTCAAAAGCATGAAAATATTCCAATAAGACTGAATTATATAAACGAAAATTATGAAATATTAGATCAAATGTTAAATATGTTAGCCGAAAATGCCAACAAGACTGAGTTATATAAACGAAAATTATGAAATATTAGATCTAATGTTAAAAATGTTAGCCGAAAATGGGGTCCCTCCTGAGACATAGAAAATAAACGGGAAAATATTTGACCGCGTGTGTATCATATAGGTGAAAATCGGAGATTTTTTACAAATATGTATTAGTTATTCAAAGTGAGAAATTAAATACAGGTTACCTCACATGAAGTGTGTATCATTCAGGTGAATATTGAAGAATTTTTACCAGTATGCCACCATTAGACGGTCGGGGGCCCTAGGGTAGTGGTTAGCATCGCTGCCTTTCACGTCAGAGTTCGGGGTTCGGTTCCCTGTCTCGGCGGTTTGAAAAAAACAAAATAATGTTTCTTCCCCATCCACGTGTGAAAGTCAGTATTGTGGGGGAGCCTCAGTGACCGAGAGGTAGCGTGCTCGGCCTCAGACCGCCAGGGCTTGAATTTCGAATCCTGTGTCTGGAGGACAGTGTCATCTCAATTATCTCACCATCCTCAGAAGGTTCTCCTCGCCCAGTTTAGCCTATATGTGCACAAAGGTGGCCTAAAGTCCGATTCATTTCATTTCATTTTGCCACCATTAGACAAACTGAGTACTTAAATACACTTTACTTAACAAAGATGGAGACGAAAATATTCCAACAAGACTGAATTATATAAACGAAAATTATGAAATATTAGATCAAATGTTAAGTATGTTAGCCGAAAATGGGTATACATTTTACATGTATACATCACTATAACAGAAGGGGAAATATTTGAACATGCAAGCATCACTGAGAAAAGTGGGATGCAGGTTGATATAAATGAGATGAAAGATTGAAAATATTTCAACAAACGTGCATTAATGGGACAAAATTTGGAAATATTTGAGCAATTTATCTCACTCGAACAAATTTGTTAAATATTTCAATAGGTGTACATTACTCAAAGAAATCGCAAAAATGTAACTTAATTTTACTCAGAAATATCGAGACACGTATGCATAACCATTTAAATATATCAGCATAGATCAATGAGTATGACCTAAAATCTGAAAGTCTGGAAATGTGCTGCTTTGAAAAAGCAAAAATATGGAAATAAAAATACTTTTAGAAAGAAGACTAAAATATCACAAAGTCTTGAATATCTGAAAGAAAGTGGAACATCATTTTAACAGTCAAGTAACGAAAAATCTGGAACAGTTTCAAACTGTACCACATTTAGTGAGTAAATTGAGAATATTTATAAAATTTTGAAGTCCTTAGATATAGCTTATGCAGGTGTGAAGAACGTGTGGAAATATTTAGGACACATAGAGCAAAGTTGAAAAATATTTTACCATTTTAGTATTACCTATAAGAAAAAACACACTATTTTAACAAGTCCATAGTGAAAAATCGAAAAATGTTTTAAAATTATCTTAAAATATCTTGTCATATGCGCATAAATTTTAAGAAAAGGCACACTATTTCAACAAGTACTTATCGAAAATTGCTAAATGTTCCGAAAATGTGGAATACTTAGTAGTAAATTAAAATATTTATAGAATTTTTGACGTATTTGGATGTGAATTTAAAATATTTCACAAGTTCTGACAGATTATACGAAATTTGAAGCTATTTTAGCAGATGTGAAGAATAACTATGTAGATCTATGACATAGTGAAATTAAAACATTAGAAAGTTATAAATTGAGCCATAGTAATCTGCAACATTAAACCAACATCAGCTCAATATCCTATGTATGCAGGAATTAGACTTAATATCCCGTTCAGTCAAGCGGTCAGTGGTCATCCCAGCAAACATACACGTTGAAACAATGATGTTTAAATGTTGTCACAGTGTAGCCACCGCTGTGCCAATGTCAGTCCAGCGCCAACCGCGCTGAGCCAGCATTGGTGAGATGCTGGCGGCACTGACAGTTCTCGAGGGTTCGATAACAGCGTGTCTCTGTCATGGGAGATAGTACTCTGCAGCCTTTGTTAACACACCAATGCGGCCGTGATATACAGATTAACATTTTAGTGCACATAATAAACGCGCCCCCAGCTTCGGCTCAGCGCCCGGCGCGTTTCAGGTGAGCGATTAATTCATTCCACTTTATCTAAGGTGAACATCAACGACCATTCTAAAATATACGAGCCTAAAGACATTAAGGTGAGCGTCCGTTACAAAAATAAGTGTGTATAAAGACGATGTCGTTTCCGAACATTTTATGCTTAAACGCCGGTTGCAGCTACTCTTAAGAATATGAATTGTGTAGAATGTGATGGTCTTTAGAGCTGGTACAAGAACTGTACAGAGACGGGCATGATTGTCTGCCTCTACTGTAATGCGGCGATGGATGGCAGCAGGTATTGGCGGGCAACAACCCACATACTGCAAAGATGCCCGAAAAAGACTGACAGCTACTTCCTACGTACTAATTTCTGCATCCTACAAACTTCATATATATATTTAGTTCATGATGAAAAGGGACCAAAATTGGCCCTAGGATTTATCGGGTCTACTTAAAATTGTCTGGAGGATTAATTTGAAAAATTGACCCTGGAATTGACCCTGGAATTTTAAGGGTTAATTGGTGTGGGTATTTTATTACATGAGCGCTGTTAGAATTTAAACACAGGTCCCTGAATGCATGTGTAAACATAAAGCCTGATCTGAGATATGCAAATGCGGGGTCGTGAATCCTGTAGTGACGATAGAGCCGCCTAATCCGTTAACGTTGGGCCAGTGTGCATTGAAAGCCAACCGCCGAGATTCATCATAATTCAGATTTATATTGGCCCTGGAATTTAGAGGGTTACCTTGAAAAATTGCCCTTGGATTTAGAAGTTAATTTGACAAAAATTGACCCTTGGATTTAGAAGGGTTAACTTGAAAATTGGTCCTCGGATTTAGAAGGTCTATTTGAAAAAATTGACCCTGAAGTTCAGAGGGTTAACTTGAAAATTGGTCCTTGGATTTAGAAGGTCTATTCGAAAAAATTGACCCTGGAATTTAAAGGGTTAACTTGAAAAATGTCCCGTGGATTTAGAAGGTTTATTTGAAAAAATTGACTCTGGATTTAAAGGGTTAACTTGAAAATTGGCTCTTGGATTTAGAGGGTTTATTGGAAAAAAAAAGTTCTTGGGGTCAAAGGGTTGATTGGCTGCCATTTTGGATTACGGCGGCCATTGATTGGCGGCCATTGATTGGCGGCCATTGATTGGCGGCTATTTTGGATTGTGGCGGCCATTTTTTATTCCCATTTCTGATCACTAATCGTTTTCCACCGTCAGTCCCATTGAACTTCCTCAACATACACTACTATCGTTCACAAGCCGTACGGGGGTGAAACTTGTGAAAACAAGTATCGCATATATAAGGGGTTGCATTCTGGAACCGGACATCATAATTTCTTTGGAGGTGGTTTTGCTGCCAGTCGGTATATTACTTGCAACGTCTATAGATATATATTTCTCAACTTACGGCCATGGCGCCTAGAAAAACTTGCAGCGGATGTTCAAAATGGATACACTGTACTTGTGTGGATATGGAAGATAAACTTTTGAAGACATGGAGCCAAGATGGATTAGAATTTCTTTGTCGCACATGTGCATATCGGGATGATGAATACAATGTAACAGACGCATTGAAAAGGTTAGTAATTTTTCATACATGAATACGAATCACATCGAAGTCAATAACGCTACTACAGTTATGAAAAAAATCATATTTGTGCGGGGGTTCTGTTTAAGCTATATTATCGCGTATTTGTCTACATTTGTAATACCCCCCTGCTATACACCATTTTTTTTTTTTTTTTTTTCGTAATTAGTGACAAAGTTTGGGAAAAAATTATCGCCAGTAATGTATACAACATAAATTAAAAGTGTGGGAACTAATAAATCAACGCTACCCGATAAAAGATGGAGGCTTAGGCCAATAAATAATGTTGAAAGGGGTATATCCCAAGACGGCGTCATTACATAAATAATGATGTCATTCTGAAGGCCAAGGTCATTGTCACTGAGAGTGGGCAAGACATAAACAATCAACATGGCCGACATGGAAGATGTGGTCTCACCACCCTAAATAAGTCGAAATCCAAGGAGGTGTCTACTAATGATGGAATCATCACACAAAATATTTTTGATGCGGCTGTTCCAACCTCTATTGAAACAAAATAAAATACAAAGAAGTTATAATTTTGTGAATATTTAATAAGCACACGTTAACTTCTTTGTCAAGGATATCAGATATAACTGTTTCATGATAACCTCGCAGGGATACAGTGGGTTAAAATGATGTGTGTCTCTTCTGTGAAAGAGAGTACGGATTATAGCCCAATTTTAACAGTAGTGACCTTTTTACACGCTAGGGGGCGTAGCTTAAAATCTGTCTGGTAAGCATACCCATAGCGGGCCTGTTTTCGAACAAGGACAACTCAAGCTTTATCCTGATATGTCACACTAAATATCTAATAGGGTGAAAAATGGTGAAATCGGCCTGCGGAATTGAGGCAGTTTACATGTGTTATTTTCGAATCTCAAGGCTAAAGCAGGTAGACCGCGAATCACTGAGAGTGCGAAAAAAAGAAAAAGGAAAGAATATGACATGAGGAGAAAAGCTACAGGTGGCCATTCGATGATAAACATCGGCCAGCATTTACCGCGCTGGGATGTAGACCTATTGAAGACCAAACTTGGACTCGTTACAAATGTGGAAATGGCAGGTCTGCTTTTGGAGAGGTAAGTTGATGTCCAAGTTGAACTTCAACTGTGGTAATCCTTTAGAATAGGGGACGCTATTAGATCTAACGCTATTATATAGCGTCCCCTATTCTAAAGGATTACCTCAACTGTTGACCAGATCATAGATATTACAATATGCTATACCCGCCGTCAGATTAACTTGTATCGCATGTTTTTCGCCGATATCTCAGTCAATTCTGAACCGATTTTCAGGAAATTTTGCAAGGACCATTTTCAAGTCTCGCGGCGACTGCAAAATTTTAGCAAAATCGGTTGAGAATTGACTGATCAATCGGCGAAAAACATGCGATACAATTTAATCTGACGGCGGGTATAGTCTCTCAATTACATAATTTTATAATCACTAGGCCTAAATGAGGCTCCAATGAATGCAATAGTCTAGGCCTTGCTTGCTACAAAAAAGTACGCCTAGGCCTGGCCTAGGACTAGATCTAGATCTAGACAAGGCCAGGCTATTCCCTCCTACTTCCTAGTCCTACTCCCAAGCCTTAGGGCAGGCTAAATTGAGCCTATTCCCAATGAATCCTATCGTCAGCTGCATGTCGACCACCCGTTAAGAGGGTCCTGACCCCCCCTTGATGGAAAGCTGCGCACGCCTCTGACTTGCCCTCACAATTTATCACTTGCCCGACTTGCCACTGACATGCGTTGTCTGTTGTCTGTTGTAACAGTCGTTAAAATTTTAAAAGCTGCAAATTGAAGCTATTGCCCAGGGGGCCATTGTCTGTAATTTTTTACTCACCCCCACCTAAAATCGCTTGCCCCGGGCAATCAGGCAAACTGATTTTAGGGATATTCAGAGGGGGGGGGGGGGTCTGCCCCCCCCCCACAAATCTGAACCACAATTTTGTCAACTGGACAAATGTGCCATCAATATAAATATTGGGCTAAACAAGCCCTAGTATTCACCCTAGAAAGTCTCATATTTGAATTTTTTCTGGCTCCACATTCGCCAATTCATCCAATCTTCCCCCAAAAATGTATTCATATCGCATAAACATTTATTTTTCAAATGTATGCTTCCAGAAAAGAAATTCCCCCATATCCATCACTCTTATGACATATGGCATGGAGCAAAGAATCTGGGCAAAAAAATTGTTGCTGTAAGTAGTCACAGTGTAGTGTACAGTAGTTAAAAGAAATATTCCATAATGGATATCTTCGGTACATTTATGTCTGGTCATCTGAATAGATATGATCACTCCACAGAAGGTTTTTATCTCCACCTGCGAGTTTTTCACCAAAAACACACATCTTCTTTACATTATTATAAGCAGCATCCTGGTTATATCATGATGCTAATGTTTAACATTTCTCCATCTCTACAGCCGCTGTAGCGAGCGTATCCTCAGTATAGCTCTCACTAAAATGTTGACTGATGAATGGCATATAAATACCCTCCATTTAGCTCTCACTATAAAAATAACTAATGAATTAAGTATCCGATGAATTTTTCACATATATATAACCTATTAGAAAATGCTGTTTTTGACATATATTTATTTTGGCACCGAGCCAAAATCTGTCATTTTCCATTTTGGCCGCCCCTAAAGCTTGTGGGCGCAATAACTTATGAACGATTGGATAGCAGTTATATTTGATAGCGTGTTTGTCCAGGTATTTATAATCTGGTTAAAGTTTTTGATGGATCCATTCAAAAGAAATGGCTGCCTCACTGCAGCAATTTGAAATAAAATTACTCTTATTAGCCCGCATTTTAATTAGAAAAGGTGGGCTATTGCAATTGAAGTTGGCAGCGTTAACATTTACTTGTTGGCACGATAACTTGGAAAGTTTTGCATGTATCCTTTCAAAATTTACTATACATGTTACAAATGACCAGTTCTCGGACAAGTTCAATAATGACTGAAAAAAATTAAAATGGCCAATTTATTGTGATTTTACGTCAATAATTTGTCATTTTGGGCGCAATAACATAAAAAGAAATTCATTTATCCTGCTCAATTTTTTTGTGCATGTTACTGATAAGCAGTTATCAACTATTTTTGCTAACGGCTGAAAAAAAATTAAATTATCGATTTATTGTGATTTTTGCATTTTAAGTAAATAATTTCACCTTGTGGGCGCTATAACTAAATTTTTTTCATGTATCCTTCCCAAATTTGTTATGCTTGTTACTAATGATCAGTTCTCGGTCAACTTCTATAATGTCTTGAAAAGAAAATTAATTGGCGATTTATTGCAATTTTGTGCATTTTAGGTCAATAATTTGACCTTGAGGGCGCAATAATTTCAATTTCAATAATGGCGGCGGGCTATTGTCGAATGTGCTCTTGTTTTCTCATATTTTCCTATACATATCTATAGGGCCTACTGGAGTTTTAAAAATGTTTTTTTGCCCTATGTGCCTGGGAGGAATTCATAAACAACAATTTTGAATTACTGACACTAGTCATCTTAATTTTTCATGGAAATATCTAAATGGTATGCTTTTAATTTTCTCGCGCTGAAAACAGCCCCATCTACTTTTTTTCACTATATATGACCGCAGAGTTTTAACACATTTCTATGGTAATGGAGCAGCTATCTGGCACGGTTTTCCAGATTGTAACCATATTAAAGTCAATAATTGCAGTGAGTCAGTCATTTTAAATTGTATAGAATTGTTTTTTTCAAAGCATATCCCTTCTGAAGCCGCAATTTTGTTCTATAGTAATGGTCTAGCTGTTCGGCACAGTTTTTCAGATATTATCCATATTAAATTTAATTTCCGATGGTCAGCCCTTTTGACCTAAATTTTGGCTGATGTACGCCTATTTTCAAACTCATCAAATCTATCGGTGAAACTGATATATACATAGAAAAGTGTTGAGTGAACTGGGTTGAGGACAAAATTTGCTGCTAGTTACAGAGCGTTCCCCAGAAAAAAAAATATAGCAGGGAAATTTTGAAAGTGCGCTGTTGTGAACTAGTGATGCCCGAAGCGCGCGCGCCAGAGACAAGTTGTCATATGGGGGGGGGGGGGGGGGGGGGTCAGGGAGCAGCCCCCCCCCCCAATTTTTTAAAAGTCAAGTCTTGAAACTGTGCATTCTGGCAGAATCTAGAGCTCATTCCTGGACTGGAATATGCACAATATCTAAAAAAAAAACATGCCAGCTAGCTACAATAATTAATGTAAAACAAGATATGAGTTTGGGGAAGTTCGAACGCCAGATTTTATTTCCATGGATTTAAATTGTAGCGTTTGAAATAAGATACTGTAGATCTGGTAATTTTTCCCGTGTTTAAAGTTTCGCGAATTTCTGATTTTGGGACTTTTTACGAAGTTTAGAATTCGTGAATTTTCATTTTTCTTTAGTAGCGCTTTAATTATAATAATAATTTTCGCGACATTCTTGAATTCGCAAATTTGTCTTAAAACCTCGCGAATATTACCTGATCCACAGTATTTAAACTGAAATTACAACCAGATGTGCAAAATATTTTTCAGGCTTCTGCGCTCAAAGGTAAAAACGATTTGCTGCCATGGACAAGCCATGTGACCAACCACTTCTGGTACTGTGCTCAAAAATGTGAAAAAAGATGTGACCACACAACAGGTGAGAGTCATTACAATTTGGATGTCTATTGATATATATGAAATATATCTGCTTGCGATTCTAACAGCACACAGGGTTCAAAATAATGTTAATTTTGTATAGTTATAGAACAGATAGGCTACACTGTAACACGCTTCTGAAAAATTTCAAAATTAAAAACTGAAATTTTCTAATAGCTACAGAAATGCATCGGACACTAAAAATAATTTTAAATGATGGCCCGTTTGAGGTCGAGTAAACACAAGGCATTCCTCATCCAAATTTTGCTGCTGTTTATCAGAGAGAGTCGATTTCTAGCTATTATTATATTGGTCATTTCTAATCCTAGATAGATAGATAAATATTTATTGACATAAAGAAAATTCATTACTGGCTTATTTGTCATAAAAATGATAGAATATATGTACAAGTATATACAATATGCAGGGCACGAAATTAAAGGGTGCCCGCGTGCCCGTGGCACCCTAAATGTGCTGCGGGCACGCAAAAATACTGGCATGCGTGCCCTGCTGGCACCTAAAAAACGGCCATATTATTGTTGTTTTTATCAGAAGTTGATAGGCTTAGGCCTGCAAATCTACACCACTGAAACTCTTGAATTGAGTTAGCCTATGATATCTGAAATAAATATTATTTAGATGATGTTTTTTTCGGGTGTCTTTTTTGTGCAAACTTTTAATAGTCAAAATGAATTAATATTGTTGAAAAAAAGTGTTCCTGAATTTTTATGTTATTTTCAAATATAGGGCACCTAAAATTTCAGGCTGGCACCTAAAATTTTGTAAATGAGTGCCCTGTTAGCACCTCTCCAAAAAGTTTAATTTCTAGCCCTGAATATGGTTAATTTGCTAAAATCACACGACAATTTACATGGTATCACATACTGTGTTAAAATCATGTTAAAAGGCATTGCCATAGTAAAACACTGGATATTGCGATAAAATAACAGATAATTGATTACTACTTGAACAATATATGTGAACGTAGTAACAATAAATCAATGAATGAGAAGACAATACATTTATTCATCATTTACAAAAATATGTTGCAGAACATGTGGTTAGGAGTGTTACATCATGTTGTGAATAAGCACTCCTGGGCATTTGGCAAATGCCAACATGAAACATTGGAGGAACCTCATGATCCAGAATGGTTACAAAGCTGAACAGAAGCAGCAACAGCTCTGCGTCATCTCGTATTTGATAACAGACTCCTCAGACTGATTAGAGAAGGATATTACAGCCACTTCAGGTAAATTGTAAAAATCGTGCATTTGTTGCTTTTTAACTGTACAGTGATATTTTTTTTTTTTAATTGTATTTATTATATATAAACACAAGGGCTATACAAATTTGACAAAAAGACTATAAAATTGATGGGGAGATTACCTTCTAAAAATGTTGTAAAAAATATATCTTAACTTTCTTAGTAATGGACTATAAATGGACTATAAAAAAGGACTATGTAAAGGACTATAAATGATGGGACACTAACCTAGAAAATATTGTAAAAAATCCATATCAAATGTAACATAATTTTACATCATTTCAAATTGATTTTCTTTCACAGAACAACATCTGAGCTGGAAAGTTTTCATAACCATCTACTCATGTATGCCTCAAAACGCTTTTCATGCGGGTAAGATTTCATTCCATAAAGCTGGTTTCTTTAATAGCTTTCTATTCATGAATACTGATGTAAAACATAGTTTTAAATTTACAAAGCATTACCCAGTGAACAGCAATCATTATGATGTGAATAAAATTTACTTTCCTACAGGTTTACAACCTACAGAGCACGCATTCTACTCGACGCATTCTACTCGCAATCATCATTATAATCGGCCCTTGCAACTCACAAAGGATGGAGCTATAAGGTGACTGATTACAAGCTCTACAATTTTTTACACAATTGAGTATTTCTCCCATTTAAAGGGAAAGTTCGCTACATTTTTTTTAAACAATTCAAGAGTAGTTCTTACAAGTTATTTGAAGGGTGAACAATTCATTTATTTTTCAGCAGTTTAAGGGTTAAACAATTGAAATATGACATACAATAACCATTCTGTAATTTGTAATTACTGTACATAAATCAGAATTAACCCTTGAAAGCATTCATTTAGCATTGGAATAAGTGACTTAAACAAAATTTGTGTTGTAAAATGGGAATTTGTCATTTTTAATGCAACATGAGGGTTTAAAATTTGAGAAAAAATAATTGCAGATTAACCTTTGATCATGTTTAAATGATCATTTTACAACAATTCAAATTATTTATAATACTGTATTCTGATAAACTGTATTCAATAAACTCCACTGATTAAATAAGACCAATCATGTATACTATAATATCATTGAAAATGGTTATTCTAATTAACTTCAAGGGCATTTATTAGAATACATACAACAATTTAACTTGTAAAATTGAAGCCATTCATTAACAATAGATTGAAGGCTCCAACTGAGAGTGGTATTAAATGTTCATGTTGAATATCATTCTTGTTCTTGACAGGTACTGCAGGCAATACTCAAAAAGATCTAGCAACTGGTCAGTTGTTAAAATAAAGGAAGCGAAGAAATTTGAGTATATGGTCCAATTGAAGGCACATGCCTTTAGAACACTTATTACACCTGGCATTAAACTGACAGCCGGAATGCCAATAGGTACAGATGACCCACGACTTATATCTGCCACAATAGCTGCTGTTTTCCCGCCACCAACACAAGAAATAGTGGAAAGGCAAAAGTCAAGATTTAATTGAGTCGTCCTTGAATGAACCCTGTATAGGTGTTGTTAGCTTCAGGGAACTTGGAGCGTATTTTACAAACGCAGCAGCTGGGAATAACTCTGCGATCACTGACTGTCAGGCGACCAAATTGTCATAAAACAAATTGTCTGTATGCTGCATGTCTGTAGCTCTTTTTGACATCATCAATTGTCACTGCATGGAGAGCAAACAAATCATTCCTGTAGAGTTGCTGCAGGTTGAGAACTGCCTCGTCCAGGATGAGCAATTTCATTTCCCGTTCAAAGAAAAAAAAAAGAATGTTAAATTTATTTGAATACATTACATTACTGATTTTTTATTGCTTGTTGTTGGTATCCCCTCTTTATACTGAATAAATAAGCTGTTTGTGAAATAAATAAAGATATATACAGGTGATACAAGATGTCAAGTGTACTTTATGATAAATTTGAGCAGAATGCAAAAAAAAAACTTTTAAAACTTAAATCGCGACAACAAGGTAAAATTATCGACATCAAATGTAAAAAATCACAATAAATCAGCCACTTTGAACTGTTTTTAGCCATTTTAAACTTTTCCGAGAGCTGGTTATGAGTAACATGCGTATATTACAAATTGAGTGGAATACATGGAAAACTTTTGAAGTTATCGCGCTCACAAGATTATAAACGTAAAATGTGAAAAATCGTAATAAATTGTCATTTTAAATATTTTTTCTGCCATTATTGAACTTGTCCAAGACCTGGTTACTAGCAAGATGCCGAATAAATTTGAGAAGGATACATGAAAAACTTTTTCAAGTTATCATGCCCACAAGGAAATGTTAATGCTGACGCCGTGATCTCAATTGCAACAGCCAAACTTTTATTTCAAATTAGGTAATGCTAGACTGAGACTAGGGGATGAATATTTTTGACACATGTCACTGGTCGGCGGTATAAATAATGGTCAAAAGTAGGCCAGTTGTATTTGATCGAATTGACCTTTCACTGTGAATCACTCCACGAAGACAATATTTTGTCTTATTGGAATCATGATCTGTCATCTGGCATGGTTTTTATCAGATATTATCAATCATGCACATTAATGACAATAATGGCAAAAAATAATTTTGAATATGATATATTTAAATTTTATCACATAATATCAATCATTCCCTGAAACTGTCACACATTTTGTTCTCTAGTAATTAATTAGTTAATTATTAGTTAATGGACGTCATTCACGGAAATCTCCGTCCGATTCTGCATTCGGATACCGCATGGATCGCTACATGGAGAGAATTTGATTTGCCGCATACAACATGCCACATACCGTACATTGATACAGTGTGTAAGGAATCGTACGTACTGTATTAATTTGTTGTAGCGATTTTTGCCGCATGCTGCATGTAAGGAATCCTAGATTAAAGTGACATTTTGTAAATTTAATTAATTAGTAAGTCTTCAGAGATTTTTTAATGAGGTGTCGATAATTCAATCAAGGTTTAGTTGAAAGTAATGTGAAAGTCCAGTAGTTTAAAATTATGTCGCATTTATTTTAAACGCCTATATTCCAATAAATGCCAACTCCCCTAATTTGAAAAGATAATTCACGATATATGACCAAATAGAACATTTAATAATGTATCATTTGATAACTGGGTATTTTTCATTTTTTACCTGGAGCTCGTATTCTGACAATACTGGTGTGATCCTTAAATTTGAGCTAAATTAACATGTTGAAATTGAACTCATTCGGATGAAAATCGTCAATGGAATAGGATGGCAAAATTTACAGACAAAAAAATATGAGGAAATAGAAAGATCCGTATCAACAATAATAGCTTGGCTGAAGCTACTTCATCTAAACTGATAATACATAGACATTAATTACTGAACAATAAATGTACACCATGTGTTGGGGGCAGTTATAAATAAAGAAAACAGTACTCACTGGCAGCTGACTCGTACAGTGGTCAGGTGTGTAGCCGCAGCACAATTTTTCCACATCTTGGCCCATCTGCCTACACCTTCCACACGAGCACCAATCTGGACATTCAACATCATTAGGCGAGGGTGTTGGATGTTCACCAGCGTTACTCTTATCAGCTATGTCCAGAACAAGGGTCGGTGCTATAATGCCACTTGAAGCAACAGTGCTCTGACATCAGTTTCTGGCATGTTGTCGATCAATGATGTGATGCTCTCAACCCTGTTGGCGCGTATTGTCTCTACTCGAGCAATGTCATGGGAGGTCATACTTCCTCGACGAGGCCTTCGCGACCTGCCTCGCTGCACACTGCTTGAGCTGCGGCCTCGTCTGGCACCTCTTGCCGGCACACCCACTGACACATCATCACTTGACGTGGATCTTTCCTCTAGTGTTCGCGATACAGACATTCTTCCTCGGCTACCTCGGCCACCCCTTCTGGATCTTCTCCCTCGTGTTTGACCTCTTGGAAACTCATGTGATATGACAGGGCTGTTGCTTCCGTCTGAATCTAATGGCGAGTCTTGCCTGTATATAGCAGGTGGTTGTATAATTCGTCTTGTACGTTCCTGTAAACAAATGGACATATTTTAATTCATCTTAACAACAATGGGGAATGACTGACCGGATACCGAAAAGCTAACTTTTATCTTGGACAGACTATAAGCTTGGGTATAGTAGTAGTAGAGTATAGACTAGGTTTAGATCTAGACCTACACTCAGAAAGAGTTGCTAGCCTATTGTAAAATAACCCTCTGTAATTCAGATATCACATTTTATCACCCACTGTGGGGGTGCAAAAACTCTTTCCAAAATTTTTAGACTATTAAATTTTCAAAATCACAGCTCTCATGAATATCAGTCTACTGTGAAACGAGAATTTTATTACATGCCAAATGTGAAATGGTCCCCAAATGGGGAAAGAGTTTCTATTGTACCCCTCCCGGCCTGCGTCATTCATTTATCACATTTTATCGCCCATACTGAATGACGGAAACCTCTATTATCGCCCAGGGGGTACAAAAGAAACTCTTTCCCTCCTCACCTCTCACTCAGTCAATTTCTCAGACTCACTCTCCCTGTCTCAGCAGACTCAGTCTCACTCTAGTCTAGACTACAGTCTGTTTCACCAGAACCTGGGAGTAGCCTTTTTCTAATTTGCTCGGACGCTCTTTAAAATTTTGTAACAAATTTTTTCTCAGATCATTTTTTCATGTTCCCCTAACATCCCTGAAAATTTGGTGCAATTTTGTTGTGTATTTTGGAAGTTAGACCATTTGGCATGTAATAGGATTATTGTTTCAAGGCAATGGTGTCAAAGAGAGCTGTAATTTTGAAAATTTATTACATGCCAAGTGGTCTAAATTCGCTATTACACGAAAAAAATCCACTAAATTTTCAGGGATGTTGGGGAAGATGAAAAAATAATGTGAAAAAAATTTTGTTAAAAAAATTTGAAGAGCGACGGAGCAAATTGGAAAAAGGCTAATCCCAGGTTCTGGTGAAACAGACTGTAGTAGTCTCACTCTCAGACTCTGGCAAGTCAATTCTTAATTCGACTCTCGAGTCAAGACAAACTTGTCCCACTTCCAGACCCAGCCTGCCCCAGGCCAGGGCCAAGTGTCTGAAGTGAAGTGGCAAGTATGTCTCAACAAACTGTCTCATTTTCATGAAATTTGGTAAACCCAATACTGATAATACTCGCCATCAAATTAAAAATGTTTAACCAGGATCGCATGATTTGCGGCGATTTCTCCGTCAATGTTGAACCAATTTCCTTGAAATTTTGCAGAGGCCAATTTCTACTAAAATCCTAACAGGGGTAAAAAAGGCGCAAAATTATATTTAATATTTCACAAAGTAGACCATTTGCCATGTAATAAAATTCTAGAAATAGTTTAATGGGGTTATAGAGGGACGTAGTAATTTCAATTCATTAGGGCCTACATGTCAAATGGTCTATCTTTTGAAATACGCTATATTATATAATTTTACGAAATTTTCAGGGCTGTTAGGATTTGAATAGATAATAGCCTTTGCAAAATTTGAAGGAAAGCGGTTTAGAATTGACGGAGAAATCGCCGAAAATCATGCGATCCTTGTTAATTTGACGGTGGGTGTAGTGTATAGTGTAGTTATAGTCATTTGGCATAGGCCTATTTGAATTGATATTTCAATTATAAATTGCGTTTGATTTTGAAATTTTGGCGATTTCAAGGATATGCAATCTGATTCGGAGTGTTTGTTTGTTTTTGTTGTTCCTTGGAGTTGGACTGGCGGGGGGAGTGGCGACATGATTTCCCTGGGCCCCGTTTTATCAAGCTGAAAAGATACGAGATCTCGTAATTCTCGTGACCTTGGCCTGCCACTTACGAGAAAATAAAACCTCGTTAATTTTCCTCGTATGTCTCCCTCTTTGACATGTATAGGCAGGATACGAGCACTCTGACCCAATCGTTGAAACTCAACGATCCTCATATGCAAATGCTCATGTAAGCCTATCGCGGGTATGACTCGGCCAGGTGTGTGACTTTGGCTTTATTTGTTTTCGCTACAATTAAACATATATTTCTACTAAAAGTAAAACTGAAAACACAGAATAACATCACCACAATGAGCTACAATAACAATATGTCGCATAAACGTTTGCCCATTACAAATAACGTGTTGTTTAGGCTGTGTTGAGGTTTGTTTTCTCTTGTTCTGTTGTTCTCGTTTGTTTTCGCTGTTCATACTGACCGCATGCAAATGAGCTATTCTTACGAGCTCGTATCTTTTCAGCTTGATAAAACGGGGCCCTGGCCTGGGCCCGGCCTGGGGCTGGGCCCGGAGACTCCACTGTCGTGAGTTGGACAGGGAACAGACAATCACGACACTATAAAAAAAAAACAGACAGTGACTCTACTGTCTATATATAGTATATTATTAATCATTTATGATAATATTAAATGAATAGAAGCTATGAAAAATGACACTTACCATCGTTCTCTCATGTCTTCTTTCAGGCTCAGCCATTGCAAAAATTTGTATTCTGTTCTGATTTATCCCGCGGTGCATTGCGGTGCAAACTTCCGGGGAAATCCAAGAGAATCCTCGCTACCATTTATGCACGCACGGGGGCGTATTCTCGAACTGAGAAGCTCTGGAGGAGATGGAAATGGACATCGAATTCTGCATGAATCGATTGGAGATATGTATGCTCTCTTTCAAAATATGCCTCAATATGCTTTTTGACGCTCACACACATGTTCATGAACTACAAAAAGCTCATATGAAATGGAATAACGACGATCTATTTCTGGGTAAATTAGGTGATAATATAGCTTTAACTGACAAATGCGCAACAATTTTTTTTTAAAACTTACGTAATTCTAGTCTATGGAAATGCATGTTGACGATTATGGACATATCACGGATCCAAAATAAAAATATTGATTTGTTGATGATTTTAGCCTGATTGTCGCTTTAGGCATTTTTGTTATATTCGATTAGATTATTTTCCAGGTAGATATTTTTGAGGTGGCTTTTTTGAACTTTTGATTTTGTTCATTTAAAAAATATGACCTAAGAAAGGACACTTAAGTGACCAGTCCGCAAAAATGAAGTTTGTGTATTTACTTAAAGTATTCTTGAACTAATCATCAAATAAATTGTCAAAGAAAGTGAATGTATTTACGTTAATGCCATTTGACCTTGTGAAGTGACTCCTATTAAAAATAGCAATTTTGCTTTATGCTATGCCTTACTGTTAGGGAATAACGAGTTATTCATAGTGCACATTATGATCAAAAGCACTGCATACGTTAGACAAAAGTGTAGGCGAAACTTAAGTCTTTATAAGGGACGCACCATTTGATATCTGGGGGGAGGGGCTAGATTAAAATTGAAAAAAATAGTTTGTCGCCACAAAAGTCAGAAAAAAAGCTTGTTGAAAATGTAAGCAGAAAAAAAAGTTTGTTGTCGAAATTGATGAAAAATATGTTGACCAGAAAAAACACCAAATGGTAACGTACATAATAGGGAAAGCATACGACAAAAAAATTCTTCGACATAACATAAAAAAAAAAATTTCGGTCGTTGATCGCCAAAAAAAAACTTGTTTTCCACCGGAGGTAAAAAAAAAAGTTTGCAAGCAAGAAAAACTCTAGGCCCCCCCCCCCAGATATCAAATGGTGCGTCCCTAAGGGCCGCCATTACACATATATCTCCTTTAAGAAAGCACATACATAGTGTTTGATTTGTATATTACTAGAGATAAATATCACTATGTGATATTATCTAATAATACATCGTTGTCCGAATATTGGAACGAGTATCGTAACGGTCAGGGCTGTAATGGAACGAGACGAAGTCGATTTCCGTTACAGCTGCCGTTACGATACGAGTTCCAATATTCAGACAACGATGTCCTATTCTGTTTATTAAACAATAATTATAGTCTAGATTAGCCTACCTCTCAATTCTTCAACAAAAATGTCGAATTATCTTGTGGCTCCCATGATGTCAGTGTTTGCTATTTCTAAAATATGCAGGCTTTAAACATGTAGATAGGCCTACCTGAAGTAGTTGAGGTTTATGCCAATAGTCTAGAAACTGGGACAGTCGGCACGGGAAAGTTTAGACGACGTTCTGTAGTTGTCAATTTCTGTTTATAATTAGACGAAATGGGAGACAGGTGTCACGTATCGCACAGGCCTGTAACCTGCACAACAGAGTGACCTGTAGTAAGGCCACGGCGACACAGACAGATCGATAGACTAAATTACAGATAGACTATTAAAGAGGGACTAGCAGGCTCAACAACACATACATGCAAGGATTTAGCTCCATTTGAAACGTCGTTTACGGTACTTAAGACCGAATCTGCTTTCAAAATCTGTTCTTAAGTGGTGACGCCGTCACAACAAACAAGGTAAAATAAACCGCGAGTCAATCCTTTTAGTGATCGCGAAATTATAGCATAAATAAAGTCTGAGGGGGAGGATTCACTGTGCTATGTAGTTTTTGTAAATTTAGGCCTAGCCATGGTTTATTTATTAATAATACATGGTCACTCAGAGGCATAGTCATGTATTATTAATTAATAATACACAGTCACGTGAATAAACCAATAATTGCACGATTATAAGCTTGATAACACTTGGGCTTCGTTCATATTAAGTGATATTTGCACGACTGGTAACAACACATATGTTTAATAAATAGCTTTAATGGTTTGGTTCCTTATTTCGCGAATTCAAATTCATGGTGGGCATATATATTAGGCGTACAAATAGATATTATAGATAATTTATTTCACATAAAAGTAGGCATATACAGACATTTGACCAGAACATGCTTTCAGACCGCCCATGCATTTGTTGGTTATTATTATTTTTTTGACCAACGAATTTTGGCTCGTTAGAAAAAAGTTGTGTAATCAGCAAGTTTAAAAAACAAAATTTTCCCGAGTGATGGAGAGATAATCATTGGATGAACTATACAAAATAAAAAGTTGCCTTCTGGTATATCCTTAATCGTCTGGACAAACACACTCCTGTGAGTACAAAATACCACCAATTCCACGGATGACTCCGGAAATAATGAAGGCTAAAACACTTCGCCACAATCTTGAACGAACATGGCGCAGATCTCGTACACATCCAGATCGTTCTCGTTACAAACATCAATGCCACCTGTGTAATATAATGAAAAAAGCTAAATTGAAATATTTAGCTGATGCTATTAAAGAAAATTCGGACAATCCCCGTCACCTATGGAACTCAAATAAATAACATTCTGTATTGAATTCCACGTCATTCTGTGCCAGAATTCACATCAGTAAAATCACTTTGTAATTATTTCTCCAGGTATTTTGTGGATAAAATTGAAACTATTCGTTCCAAATTTCCAGATAAAATACAGAATATTCCACAAGTGGAAAAAACAGACATTAATCCAAAAAGAACGTTTTTGAACGTGCATCAGAAGATAAAATTAAAAAGCTTATTTTCAGCTCATCGTCAAAATCATGTGATTCGGACCCCATTCCTACAAGCGTGTTGAAAAATTGTCTTGACATAAAAACAATTCCCATCACTGACATAGTTATCATTTCAATGGAAACTAATACATTTCCTCAAAATTTCAAAGAAACTCGTGTAAGACCACTAATTAAAAAAACATTTTTTCCTAAAAACGAGCTGAAAAATTACAGGCCTGTATCCAACTTAAGTTTTATTTCCAAAATTTTAGAAAAGATAGTAGCCAATCGGCTGCAAGCTCATATAAAAATAATCATTGATCTAATCTATTACAATCAGCCTACAGGAAACATCATTCTACGGAATCGGTTCTTCTGAAAGTACATAACGATATCATTGTTAGTATGGACAAGGGTGAAGCTACGGCTCTGACCTTGCTCGACTTGTTGGCTGCTTTCGACACCATTGGCTACGCTACATTAACAGATAGTCCTTCTCATTGGTATGGAATATCTGGCCAGGCTTAAATTAGGTTTTATTTCTTTTTGCAAAATAGGCACCCATCCGTAAAAATTACAGACACTCTGTCAAAAAAAAGTCGCACTCTCGTATGGGGTTTCACAGGGTTCTGTGCTCTGACCAGTATTTTTTTACTTTTTACACTACACCACTCAGCGCTATTATCTCTAGTTTTGACATAAACCACCGTCTTTATGCTTTATACACAAATTTAAATGACTCTATCAGTTTCAAACGCTAAGGCATCTCTTGAAAAGCTGCAACATCGTTTAATGGGTGTGTCGGCCTGGATGATAGGGTCTAAGTTGAAGCTTAATCCTAGCAAGACAGAATTTCTTCTTATTGGGACCTAACTTCATGAAGGAAAATTCTTGAATAATTGCCCATGCTTAATTCTAGGTGAAGACACAAATCCATCGACATCAGCTAAAAAGCTTGGTGTAGTATTCGACAGTAGCAGGAATTTCCGAAAACACATATCCCAATCATGCTTCTGTCATATCCGTGACCTGCGTCGAATTTGAAAAAAAGTCTGTACTTGGGCCTTTTCTATTCACGGTATATTCTGCGGCTGCAGAGGCGATTCTAAAGAAACATGGCATCAAATACCATAAGTATGCTGACGATATACAAATCTACCTTTTCTACAGACCACATGTGCCGGGTGATCTAGTATGTGCTATCTACTGACTACAATTAGCATGCTTTAGAAAACTAAAACAACTTCTCACTACTCTCAAGCTAAAATTAAATGACTGTAAAACAGAATTCCTCGTACTCATGAGTCCCCATCAGCTCAGAAAAGTATGGCTTACCCGACCTTCAACTTGGTGCAGTACTCATTAAGCCTGCTGTTTCAGTTCGAGATCTTGGAGCTCATTTCGATCAAATGATCACAATGGTAAGCTTCATCAACCACAAAATCAAAGTTGCATCATACCACCTGCGACGAATAGGATCAACAATAGGATCGTAACATCTAAAATTAACTACTGTAATCGACTCTTAGGTGGTCTGGCTACAACAGATGTGGACCGTCTTCAACGGCTCCAGAACCGTGCAGCAAGGCTCGTAACACGCTTGAAAGCTGTAATGCATATAACACCTATCCGCAAAGACTTACACTGGTTGCCCATTCAAGAGAGAATAAATTATAAGATCATTGTGACGGTATACAAATGTATCCATAGAATAGCTCCAAACTATATATCATCTATCTACCAGAACACGAGATAATCGACCTCGTCAAAAACAGGTGTGCCATGAACTTAACACTCATTCCTGTGCCAAACTTGCTGGTAAACAGGCGTTTGGTATGCGTGCCCCAAGACTTTGAAACAAATTGCCACTGAACATTAGAATAATTCGCACACTACAATCTTTTAAACAAACATTGAAAACACACCTATTCCAGTCTGCATATAGATTACACTGATGGCCCACGTTTTTAGCCTTGATTTTAATAAGACACTGAAACTTTTTCCACACAAGACATTTTATTATGTAAGCGCTTTGATTGCCTATGCAGCTGGATACAAGCGTCTAAAGAAATACAATATTAATAATAAAGAAACCAGCTCATTTATAAAGACATTTTGCAATTAATCCTTGGAATATATATTTCAAGACAAGACTGTGTTACCAGGAAGGTAGATGCAGTGTACACATTTTTCAATGTTAAAATATTCCCGTAACGCAATGCCCAAAACTAGTTACAAGTGTTTACTTGTTCCCATGTTCACATAGGTTTGATTCACGTTTGAGTTCAGGAAGGAATGATCGTTTAAATCGGAAGCATGAAGATTAGATCTGACTTCCCATTTTTCCCATGAAACTTTCAGTCCCAATCGTTCGATGTTGTATCTTTGCATCTATGTTTATATATACACCAGATTATTATGGCGACAGTCACTATTACAAACAGCAGGCTACATCCTGTAGAAACCCCTAGCGACACTTGTTTGCTTAAGCCTCCATCACCACCATCATCAAAACGTAGATGTCCAATCAACTTACTGTAGTGGCCGATAAAGACCTGCATAAAAAAGAATGGAGCACAGAAATGTGTAATATAGGCCAAATTGTCATAAAATAAATATAATCACTTCACCTATTTTAATCTAACTAATCCAGACTCTTAAAGCGCGATGTTTTAAAATTTCAATTTTCACTCACTTGAATTTACTCATGCTTGTCTTGAGACGAAAACTGAGACGAAAATTCCAAATGTTGATAATTAAATACGAATTTCGTTCTGAATAACAGTGATTTGCTAGCTTAATGAAACAGTTTGAATACGAACAAAAATGACCATCTCAGAAAACACAAAACATTTGTATAACATATATACAACATTGGCCAACGTCTCTGACGTTGGTCCAACATTGTATACATGTTATACAAATGTTTTGTGTTTAGTGGGATGGTCGTTTTTAGCGTTTTAGAGGGGAATAAAAGAATTGTGTAATTTTCACCCACCACCACTTGTAGAGCTCCTGTGATGATATGTCCGTCTGCTAGCTGGCTGGGTTGTTCAGTGGGAGGCTGACATTGCAGACGGGTCTCAGTGATGCTGATGCTGCTACACGTGCCATTACCAAGCATCACCTTGTAATCACCCACAGTAGATCCAGTTAACAGATTACTGCCCTGCAAATAACCCTTTTACATATTTATAAAAAAAACATGGGGAAAATATGGTTTTCAATTTAAAAATCATCATGATAAAAATCATCATAAATGTATTGGTTAGCTCATCTGACGTCTACAGTCGAAAGTTGATACCCGCGCCGTACGGGTTGAAAAATACCAGAAAAACAGTGATCAGTACTGGTGACAACCATGCTGAAATTAACTGATAAGTACCAAAGGAGTGTTCACTTTGAAGACGCCATAAATTATAAGGTTATTATATGACTATAGTTGTTTTTAACCTATTGTATTTGGAAGTAAATGTGTGTTTAAAAAATAATATTTGCAAACTTTTGGTATTAAACGAAACATATATGGGTAATTTTCACTCACTTGAAGCGGTAGCGCGACGCAACTTCAAGTGGCTTAACTTTAAAATTAATTAATTTAGCGGTTTAAGAGTAAATTACACTGAATTGTTAACTCAATCAGGTACTGAGTTCAATAAAAACACTCCATGTGATTACAACTGAACACTGTGTATTCTGTGAAACGCAGTAACGTCACTCGGTGAAAACAAGGTTGTATAACACCCCCTCCCTCCATACTTCGTCTGTAGACACCTAAACCTCTGAACTATTCAACTTAATTGTTCAGTTCTTGAATTTGAGTCTCGGCACCGGGATCCACAGCTTAAAATGAAACGTATTCAGATTTTTAAAGTTACTACATGTTTCATATCAGTTAGACAGACATATAAGACAATAACCCTTTAACCTCCAAATTATTCAATCTGAATTTTTACCCACTTGAAGTTGTGTCTCGCTGACGCGATCCACAACTTCAAGTGAGTGAAAATTATTCAGATTTGACAAAATGGAGGTCAACTGTTTTCAAATATTGCTGATTGATGTCACATCTTATCTTTAACATGTTTGAAAGGTGATACTAAAGGTGCTAGGGTTGAACCAATGTCATGTCAATGTTGGTTCACCGTCTGCCACGCTGGCCCAACATTGACACAGAATTGATTCAGCGTCTCGTGTTTACCATCAGGCTTGAAAGGGTTAAAGCTCGGGACTATTTAACTGAATTGTTCCTTGAGGTTGTGTCTCGCCACCGCGATCCACGTTATTCTGTTTTGTAAAATTACTACATGTTCCACAGATCAATCAAATCAATCAATCAAATAAAACTTCTATAGCGCCTATATCCTCAGCGGATCGAGCTCAGAGGCGCACAAATCCTTAGCGTGATCATGTGTCATAATCGAGGCCAAAACAGGTTCGTCAACAGGGAGCCGGGCTGCTGAGGGACTAGGGTGGAAAAGCCAGGTCAAATAGGTGAGATTTAAGTAATTTCCGGAATGTTAAGATTGTTTTGGCATTACGTATTGGCACAGGCAGGGCGTTCCATAAGGCTGGACCAGATATAGAGAAAGCTCTTGACCAATTCTTAGTCTTTATACGAGGAACAACAAATCTATTCGAATTAGTGGAGCGTAGATATTTTGACCATTTTTGACAGTAAATCAGCCAGATACGCAGGTTGGTTTTCTTTTAGGGTTCGAAAAGTTATCGCACATATTTTAAAATGAAAAATCCATTTGGTCTCCACAGATATATAAGACATAACCCCCCCCCCCCACCCCTCTAACTTAGGGTTGAACCAATGTTGTGTCAATGTTAGTCCACTGTCTGCGACGCTGGCCCAACATTGTGACAACATTCATCAGCGTCTCGTGTTTACTAGTAGCTTCTGACCTTTATTTTCAGAATGTCGCCGGTTCTGTGAGATCTAACACCATCCCAGGTATCAAATTCAGGCAGTTCTGTGATCACCTCCAATTCAAAATCAATACTAGCTTCGTATTTGTCAAATCCATCGAAAATGAGCCCCAGATAAAATGTGTAGCCTGAAACAATATATAGTGTGCATGGCCCAAATGAAATATCAGTAAATTAGATCAAGTATTTTCTGTTAGATGCTTCACACAATTCAATAATTGAATTTAGGACAGTCTACTTTTTTTAAATTAAAAATGAAAAAAAAAGTTTTCTCATTGGGAATTTAGAGGAGTATAAACAAACAACTAAGCAGTTAGCCCTTACAGCGCGGGGACCGTATTCATACGGCAGATTCTGATGTCTGTAGTCTGCAAAAATAGCTAACTAAGACATGATGATTTCAAATTTAAAAATTCATTTGCTCTCCATGGTTTATACTTTTAGCACATAATAAACTTTGATAGTAACACTGTGACCTCTTTCCTGTTCTTGTGACTCACTTCTGGACATGTGTGTAGCCGTCTCTGGGTTCTCTATGTTGATGAGAGGTGTAGGACATATCATAGTTTTGGCTTCCCCTGTTCTACATGTCTAAACATATAAAACATTAATAATCGCATGAAATATATCACATTGATTGTAAGATCGGGGTTGCAATCGAAGGGAACTTTCTCTGACTCCTTGTTAACCTGAGGTGCATATTATAGTCCTAGGGCTGATTCTGAAAACTTAGATTTTGTTGCACCCCTAGAAGAACATATGTTTTATGGTATATTTTGTTTCTTATTTTCCAGCTTTCATTTTAAAAACATTACCCCTTTCAAAATGTGTCCGAAAGACCCTTTGAGGACCATTTCCTGCAGTTGGTCATAGTGCTCTGGTGAAAATGAGAACATTGCCATTTGTACACTTGTAGCTGACAAAAAACATTCAACTATTGGAAATGTCACCTGGTACATATTTAACAATATACTCATATATAAAAAAATACTGCAGTGTAATAATTTGTGTTTACCGAGGCATAAATTAAAATTTAGACTTTTTTTCTGCAAAAAAATGAGAAATTATTACAAAAATTACAAGGCGATTATTTTTTTTCGGACACAATTTTTAGAGGGGTAATGTTTTGAAACTAGTTACATACATACCAAATGAAGAAAAAAAAGTGAGAAACCTATGTTCTTTTAGGGGGTGCAGCAAAATTTGGACTAGTTCTCAGAATCAGCCCAAGGACTATTATCAAATATCCTAACTTTGATGCTACCAAATTTTCCTCCTTTTTCATTGGAAAAGTTGGTTTTATTCTAGCGTTTCCGTTATATTGATCTTCTAC
The DNA here is from genome assembly GCA_964017125.1 of Flabesymbios commensalis. Lineage (NCBI taxonomy): Eukaryota > Metazoa > Annelida > Polychaeta > Terebellida > Flabelligeridae > Flabesymbios > Flabesymbios commensalis. Next base: position 9,229,591 of record OZ024915.1, read on the forward strand.
AAAGCAGTAAGGTGTGATACTTGTCACGGGTTAATATCGTTATATTGATCTTACAGAAACACACAACATGATAACACTTTGATATCGTTCTCTTGATTTAACAGAGAATCGAAATCATGATACAAAGGCGTAACATGTTTAATATTGGTTTTTTGATCTTACATAAACCAGAAAGCACGAGACGGGACTTTATTGATTTAATTTATATAAAATAATCAAATAACCAGATATAAACTTAAAATAGTATGTAATATGCAACCGATAATTGGTTAAAACAAATTTATTAAATTCACAAATTGATACACCAGGGACATGATCTGGTAAGCACAAAACGTTGGCTTAATGTGGTTCCACCGTCTGGAACGCTGGCCCAACATTTAAACGACATTTGCTCAATGTATATCTCGTTTGGTAGAAATCTGCAATTGCAACTCTTAGAGCGCGGGGATCGACATTCTATCGTATTTAGACGTCAGATTCTGACGTCTAAAGATGATCCCCGCACTACAAGAGTAAACATAGGTATACAAATGAGGCGGAAAATACCCTTTGGTCTCCATGGTTTATATAAAAAGAATTCAGCGCTGTTAGGGTTAATATACGAATCCACTTACAGATCGTAGTTGTTGAACAGGAGTATCAGGTTCGTCATCTTTCATTTCATTCACTAGGAGGGTGGCCGTCAGTACGGAGTCCATATTCTCCCCGTGGACCGTCAGTAATACACCTCCTCTATAGGAGAAAACGGGAATATAAACATACTTATTGCCTTAGGATAGGAGGGTGGCCATCAGTACGGAGTCCATATTCTCCCCGTGGACCGTCAGTAATACACCAAGGAGAAAAATGGGGAATATAAACATACTTATTGCCTTAGGATAGAAGGGTGGCCGTCAGTACGGAGTCCATATTCTCCCCGTGGACCGTCAGTAATACACCTCCTCTATAGGAGAAAACGGGAATATAAACATACTTATTGCCTTAGGATAGAAGGGTGGCCGTCAGTACGGAGTCCATATTCTCCCCATGGACCGTCAGTAATACACCTCCTCTATAGGAGAAAACGGGGAATATAAACATACTTATTGCCTTAGGATAGAAGGGTGGCCGACAGTACGGAGTCCATATTCTCCCTGTGGACCGTCAGTAATACACCTCGGAGAAAACGGGGAATATAAACATACTTATTGCCTTAGGATAGAAGGGTGGCCATCAGTACGGAGTCCATATTCTCCCCGTGGACCGTCAGTAATACACCTCCTCTATAGGAGAAAACGGGGAATATAAACATACTTATTGCCTTAGGATAGGAGGGTGGCCATCAGTACGGAGTCCATATTCTCCCCGTGGACCGTCAGTAATACACCTCCTCTATAGGAGAAAACAGGAATAATGTAGATCCGGTCATTTTCGCATGCTTAGATTTTCGCGGATTTGTGATTTAGGCAGTTTTTGCGAGGTCTAGAATTCGCTAGTTATCTATTTCAATGATAGGTAGCGCTATTATAAATATAATTTTCGCGGGTTTATTAAATTCACGAATTTTCCCTCCTCGCGAAATTCGCTAAAATTAAAACCTCGCGAATATTACCAGATCTACAGTATAAACATACTTATATTGCCTTAAGATTGCGCTATTGTAATGAAACATCATCTAGCCCTTACATATTCCCATTGTTGGCGTTGTTTTAATATTCACAAAATGCATCAAAAAATAGTGTAATATTTTTTTTTGTGTAAGAGGTATTGTCAAGTTTTTTTTTATTCGACCTTTAAATAAATTGTAACTAATAAACGAACTAAATGCACACAACAAAATGATTGTATAGGATTTACGTGCACCAATGAGACGTGAAGTGTATCTACAGGCATCTACAGACAGTTATGCAAATCTCTAAACTCTTTCAGTGCCGGGCCATTTTATACGTCAGTATCTGACGTCTGCAGACGTCAGATTTTGACGTATAAAGACGGTCCCCACACTGAAATGGTTACAATATGTATAAAGACCGTAGACCCACGACAAAGGTATTTAATTTAAGCGGAAATAGCTAACTAAACCATTTATGCTTATTTCAAATTGAAATTAACTCCACGGTTTATACAAAAATATTCCAGCGTTGTGAAGGTTAATTTGTAAATACAGTTCGACACCGTTGTGGTCAGAACGATGCTGGTTTGCATTGATCAGTGTTATTTTGTAACATTAAGTCCTGAAAACCCAGCCAACACGATACATCTACCGAATGTTGGACCAATATTGGTTCACTGTCTACGAAGCTGGGCCAGCATTAGACCAACATTTATGTATTGTGTTTGCTGGGAACGCGGGTAATCTGAGATAGTGTTGACAAAGGATGTAAATGGTGTCACCAAGACCTCGATCGCTTACAACGTTGACTTATTATTGTTTAAACCATGAAAACAAAAGGGTTATTTTCAATTTGAAATTATCATAAATGTCTTAGTTAGCTCGTTCCGTTTCATTGCAATACATATGTTATGGGTCTACGACCATAATAAATATATTAGTTATTTCAGTGCGGGGATTCGACTTTATACGTCACAATCTGACGTCTACATACGTCAGATTATGACGTAGAAAGACGGTCCCCGTGCTGAAAGGGTTAAATATAATTATATACAGTTATTGCTCTTACTAATCATAACAAACCGTCAATGATATGCAACCTCTATCAGAAAAGACGGTTATTACTAAACTACATAGCACAATGCAGATTATCACGATAATAGTCAATAGAAGAGAGATATGTGTTATTATTATATGTCCATTAAAACATTATATATATGCAGAGAGAGGATGTTTGTTGATGACAGTAACTTACATGACTAGAGCAGAGAGTGGCTGTATTCTGATGACAGTAACTTACGTTACTAGAGCAGAGAGAGGTTGTATGTTGATGACGGTAACTTACGTGACTAGAGCAGAGAGTGGCTGTATGTTGATGACAGTAGGGTTGGGTTTGTACGTGAATTCCTCGTCCAGTGTTAGTTTTTTGTTATTACTGTACAGACTCAATGGCAGAATGGTCGAGTCATTACCAGGTGAAACCATGGACTGGAATATGTACGGGAATAGATTATCCGTTCTGTAAAAAAACACGTTTACATTATATTTTCACTCAAAAAACAAGTTTCCACAAAGAGTGAAAAATTATAATATTTTCTTCAGAGCAACCAGCATATCTTCAATGTGTGTTTTGAGTAAAGCTGAATAAGCGTATTTAAACTTTGGGATAGAGTAGAATATTTAATTTAAAGAATTATCTATTGTATGAATCATTTTCCAGTGTAAGCAAGTTTCGTTAAAAAGTCGAACAAAAGCTATGATGTATTTCGTCTGTGTATACATAAGATTGCACTGAGCACACAACTTTAAAACCCTCAACAGCGCGGGCATCGACTTTAGACTACAGACGCCAGAATCTGACGTCTGTAGACAATCCCCGCACTGTAAGAGTAAAAATATTTATAATGATTGTAAACCTATGACATATGTATTCAAATGAATGGGGAAGAGATAACTACGACAATTATGATGATTTAAAATTAAAAAAAACACAAACATTTCATCGCTTTAAACCAATACATTCGCGTACAAATTTTCAATTCAATATTTCACTTGGAGGTGTAATGTCAAGCTAGATAAAACACTGTTATCACCTGTAATTTATACAATATCATTTAAAAAGGTGTGTTGAACATCTTTTATAATAAAATAACGCCTGACGTTTTTATTTGGACAATCTAACTGACTGATTTTTGTACATTCACCTATTATCGTCCACCTCTCACCAATCTTCTTTATGGATTTACAGGCTTATGGACAGGACAGGTTTATTTATTGTGAGTGGTGCTGATCTAGAATATACTAAAACAATACTTTTACAATTTCATGGTGAATGATGCTGTATTAGAGGATATATATTAAAAATAACATAAGTTAAAGACAGATGAGAAAATCAATCATCACAGTAAGAAAATCAGCTAGACTATCAGATAAACTATTTTCTGAATGGAACTATTGAAATTTTTATTCATGTTTATCTATTTTTTAGGTGGGAAACTTTGCAAATTTAGTGTTCGTCTAGCTCCAAACCTCATGATATGCATTCTATAGCTTTAGGTGCTATATTAAATCCAAAGAACATTTTATGCGAGAATATACCTTTAAGGATTGAAACAGTTGACATGTGGTAATGTCAAGTCAAGTCAAATAAAAGAGATCCCGCTCTGGTATAAATAAACACAGGTGACGATACCTCATAAATATATTGTTAACCCTTTGCCTGCTGATCGCGATTATTGTCGTTTTTAATCCGTCATTGGGAATCAAATCACTGATATTGTGAAATAATTAAGTTAAACATCAAGATTTGCGAATGTTTGGTATCTATTTAAACAAATATGACCAATTGTCACGTACTTGAAGCTGTGGGTCGCGGTAGCGAGACACAACTTCAAGCACGTGAAAATTTAAATAATTTAATTCAGCAGGATAAGGGTTAATACAAAATTAAACATCTATCTCTCTCTCGGGTCATTATCATTTATGAAATGAGTATGGTACATCACAAAAACAAAGCAATCATGAATTTCGTAGATTATTAGTTTGATGCACCACATTACATATATCTGTAGGTAAATCGTCGTTAATTAATACATCCATGAACTATACTATTTTCACATGAATTCCGGTGTGAATATCTAGCATGGATGTGAGTGAACCTTAATAACAACTAACTTCATATACTTTATTAATATCAAATATACTTTTGATGTATAATACAATTATTTGGTGTGCTTATTACAAGTAAGGAACCTGTTATGATTGCAAAACAAAAAAATATGTTTCCCCTGGTTATAGTGAAAAGCACATACTGTGACTGATGGAGCGGAATACATTGATTATCCCCAATATACAGCGTTATGTCACCGCACTCTGCCTCTGGACATCTCAATATAACACTGATATTAGTGCCGCCAGCAACTGGTCCAAATAATGGTGATATGTCGACTAGTGATATCTCATCTAAAACATAGAGTAACACTGATATTAGTGCCGCCAGCAACTGGTCCAAATATTGGTGATATGTCCACTATTGATATCTCATCTAAAACATAGAGAAACACTGTTATTAGTATCAGCAGCAACTGGTCCAAACACAGGTGATATGGTCACTATATGGCAATTTGGACATGCACCTGGTAATATAAGTTGCACACAACTGGTTCAAACACAGGTGATATGATCACTATCTGTCATCTGCCAAATATAGTAAAGATGATGTCCGTATCACCAGCAACTGGTTCCAACATGGGAATACGTGTAAGAATGCATTGAGGGATAGCACAAAAAAAGATATATAAAATAAATAAAATATACAGTGTAATATCCATTTTTAAACCATCATGTCCGGCACCGTAGATTCAGACTAAAAAAAATTTGGAGATATCAACATTTTTTCGAAAATGAAAGATAAAAATTAATCATTTTCGATATATAGTGTCTTAAACCACAATTCGATATTGCTGAAACATTATACTATGTCTCGTGGTATTGGGATGTAATACTAATTCATTTTTAGTCTTGGGGCTGTTTCTTTGGTTCTCCAGTTTTCGTTTTTAAAACATTACCTCTTTCAAAACGTGTCCTAAAGACCCTTTGAGGACCATTTCTTGCAGTCGGTTAGAGTGCATCTATACACTTGTATATTGCAGTGTACTAATTGGTGTTAGCTGAGGCATAAATTAAAATTTAAACTTGTTTTTTGCTAGAAAAATCAGAAATCATTATTTTTTAAAAGACAACTTTTCTTTCTGCCACTTTTCTAGAGGGGTACTGTTTTGAAACAAGTTACATACATACCAAATAAAGATAAAAATGTGAGAAACCTATTTTCTTTGGGGGAGGGGTGCAGCAAACTCTAGATTAAGATTAGTTCTCAGAATCAGCCCCAGGAATATGTGTAATGATCATCAGTTTTCATTCTCAAACAGCTCATACTAGTCAGTGTAGAGTAGTATCCCAGTGTTGGATTATTGTTGGTCCACAGTCTACGACGCTGGGCCAACATTAAGCCAACAATGTCAATGTCTCGTGTTTGATCGGATGTTAATATAGACAGACTAACGTACTTGTAGTACTTGTAGTACTTGTGGTTGTACTTCTGATGGTAGTTAGTTTCGTTGTGGTACTTGTGGTGGTGGCTGTGCTAGTATGATCGCGATAATCTATCGTTACGTCAACAGTATCAGACCTAGGACCGCGTTTTCCACCAAAGTTAGCATACATTTCAAAGTAGTATACCGGTGATTCTGGTACCTCTGTTATTGTATGTGTATTTCCGTGGGCCTCTATGCCTATTGAAAGACCACCATAACCCTCAATATAATACACATGAAAAAAATCCGCCACTTGATCATCCCATGTGCCCAACATCGTCGATGGACTTATCATAATGGCAGTCACTCCTGTTGGTTTATCTGGCTCTGTAAATAATAATAGGAAAAATCACCTAGGTAATAAACATACATTTATTACTACAGTACTCACTCACTCACTCACTCACTCACTCACTCACTCACTCACTCACTCACTCACTCACTCACTCACTCACTCACTCACTCACTCACTCACTCACTCACTCACTCACTCACTCACTCACTCACTCACTCAACTGACCAACCGACCGATCGACCGACCGATTAATTGATTGATTGATTGATTGATTGATTGATTTATTTATTGATTGATTGATTGATTGATTGATTGATTGATTGATTGATTGATTGATTGATTGATCGATCGATTGATTGATTGATTGATTGATTGATTGATTGATTGATTGATTGATTGATTGATTTTAAGTTACTGTTCTTTGTCCACACTATATTTGTGTTAATAAAAAAATTTAGTGTATAATGTTTGTAATAATTATTATAAAAGATTCGTTTCGTGAGTTTAGCTTTGACTTTTCAGCTCAACATGAATATTACCCAACAAAAAAAGTATATATATATATAGTTTTACCAGGCTGATATAACGTACCTGTTGCTACACGTAATGTATCAGATCTCAGGCTTGTTTCCATTCCGGCTACAGCCATCACTGAGATGCTGTACCAGGCTGACATAACCTACCTCCCTCTTAGATGCTGTAACATGTAGATGTCTTAACCTACCTGTTGCTACACGTAGTGCATTAGATCGCGGGCTCGTTTTCTCTCCAGCTACAGCCTCCACAGAGATACTGTACCATGTGGCTGACTGAATCCTGCTGTCTTGAAAGCGAAATTCAGTATCTCTGCTCCCTGTACTGCTGACATATTCGGGTCCATCGTCAGCTTGCCAGTAAATGTTAAACTCGGTTACACCACCTTGTAATTGGTGGCTCCAAGATATAGATATTTCTCCTTTCGTGGCACTCAGCTCTTTTAGAAGAGACGGGGCTTGTATGACTAAAATAGATAATGTACATTAGGTTTGTTGTGCTGTGTATTATGAATTTCTAATATCCGAATAACATAGTTAAAATGAGGTAGGCGTATTTTACAAAAAAACCTTTATGACCATTAAACCGAGACAAATAAGTATTTTTAGGGGCCATTTGAATTTGGATCTCTAACGAAGGTATGCCCCCTACCCCTACTTACATGTCTACTCCTTTTATTCTGAAGGTCAATAGCCATTTTAGTCAAGCTATAAGTAGATTACATTATTTATGTATGTGCGTCTATATTATAAAAAGTAAAGGTGAAGTTAAGGTTTATAGTTGAATATCAAGTTTATAGACTTATCAGCCGAGCCCCCCCTCTCCCCTGATCACAGGGCCTGTTCATTCTATGTCATATAAATCAGTAGACGGGGCACCTGTCTGGCACTTCGTTGCCAGACGGGGAGCTGGATGTTGTTTATAGACTCCAGAAATTTAAACAAAATGGCCGCCGTTTATACTATTCATACCAGCTCGATTCAAATTTTTGGCCCAACTGAAGCACAGACACAGAAAATAGTCCCAGTGGAAGGAGAGCAATGGTGATATGGTTAATTTGCATTAAAATAGAGAGAGAGAGAGAGAGTATATATATAATATAATATATATGATAAATATATATATATATATTTATATATATATATATATAAATTTTTCTCTCTCTCTCTCTCTCTCTCTCTCTCTCCCTCTCTCTCTCTCTCTCTCTATATATCTCTCTCTCTCTTTCTCTCTTTCTCTCTTTCTCTCTTTCTCTCTCTCTCTACAGGTCACCATGTCACCATATATATTATTCTCCACTACTACACGTCGTCAAAACCCTCAGAAGCATAGCAATAACACAGGTCACCATGTCCCCACCTCGCTTATTCTCTACTACTACCTACCACAGGTCAACACGTCGTCAAAACCCTCAGATTCATACTCTACTATAGGTCAACATGTCCCCACCTCGCCATATATCTTATTCTCCACTACTACCTATCACAGGTCCACGGGTCCACACGTCGTCAAAACCCTCAGAAGCATACCATTACTACAGGTCACCATGTCCCCACCTCGCCATATATCTTATTCTCTACTACTACCTAGCACAGGTCTACAGGTCAACACATCGTCAAAACCCTCAGAAGCATACAATTACTACAGGTCACCATCTCCCCACCTCGCCATATATCTCATTCTCTACTACTACCTACTACAGGTCTACAGGTGAACACGTCGTCAAAACCCTCAGAAGCATATAAATACCACAGGTCACCATGTCAACACCTCACCATATATCTTATTTTCCACCACTACCTAACACACGGCTACAGGTCAACACGTCGGCACAACCCTCAGAAGCATACCAGTACTACAGGTCACCATGTCACTACCTCGCCATATATCTTATTTTCTACTCCTCCCTACTACAGGTCTACAGGTCAACGCGTCGTCAAAACCTCAGAAGCATACCAGTACCACAGGTCACCATGTCACCACCTCGCCATATATCTTATTTTCCACTCTTACCTACTACAGGTCTACAGGTCAACACGTCGTCGAAATCCTCAGAAGCATACCAGTACTACAGGTCACCATGTCATCACCTCACCATATCTCATTCTCTACTACTACCTACTACAGGTCTACAGGTCAACACGTCGGCAAAACCCTCAGAAGCATACCAGTACTACAGGTCACCATGTCATCACCTCACCATATCTCATTCTCTACTACTACCTACTACAGGTCTACAGGTCAACACGTCGTCAAAACTCCCAGAAGCATACCATTACTACAGGTCTCAATGTCACCACTTCGCCATATATCTTAATCTCTACCACTACCTACTACATTTCTACAGGTCAACATGTCGTCAAAGCCCTAAGAATCATACTCTACTACAAGTCACCATGTCCCCACCTCACCATATATCTCATTCTCTACTACTACCTACTACAGGTCTACAGGTCAACACGTCGTCAAAACCCCAAAAATCATACCATTACTACAGGTCACCATGTCCCCACCCCACCATATCTCATTCTCTACTACTACCTACTACATTTTTACAGGTCAACATGTCGTCAAAGCCCTAAGAATCATACTCTACTACAAGTCACTATGTCCCCACCTCGCCATATATCTCATTCTCTACTACTACCTACTACAGGTCTACAGGTCAACACGTCGTCAAAACCCCCAAAATCATACCATTACTACAGGTCACCATGTCCCCACCTCACCATATCTCATTCTCTACTACTACCTACTACAGGTCCACAGGTCAACATGTCGTCAAAGCCCTAAGAATCATACTCTACTACAGGTCAACATGTCCTCACCTCGCCATATATCTCATTCTCTACTACCACCTACTACAGGTCTACAGGTCAACACGTCGTCAAAACCCTCAGAAGCATACCAATACCACAGGTCACCGTGTCACCACCTCGCCATATATCTTATTCTCCACTACTATATCTGACACTACTGTATCTGACAAATTTAAAACAAAAGTTCAAAAAATTCCAAGCTATAATACATTTGAAGCACTATCCACTGAAATTTCCAGCTCATCATTTTCAGGTCTTTTTATCTGTCTTTACAGACTCCAAGAAAATATGCAAACATTTTTTAATGAATTTGAAGATTTGCTAGAGAACATTGTTACAACACATTTAGATATTTATATTTTAGGTGACTTTAATCTACATCTTGATGTATCTGATTCTAACACCCAACGTTTTAACGAAATTTTGAAGTGTTTTAATTTGAAACAACATGTAAATTTTTCAACGCACGTCCACGGCCATTGGCTTGACCTCCTCATCACCAAATCATCATGCGATCATGTTAAATCTGTTTTTCCAGCTGACGGTATCTCAGATCACTTTGCGGTAGTATCAGAAATCAACATTTCCGCACCCGTAAGTCCTAGAAAAACAATCACTTTCAGGAAAACAACAAAAATTTGCATGACTTCTTTCAGGGCTGATATCTTGGACTCTTCACTTATAAAAAACCCTAAGAATGAACTCCATGATTTGTGTGACCAGTACACATCAGTTTTAACCTCACTTCTTGATAAACATGCTCCTCTTCAAACTAAAAAAGTTGTTGAGAAGGCTCCAACGCCGTGGATGACGTCTAAACTACTATATTGTAAAAGATCATGTCGTCAGCTGGAAAGGCGTTGGAGGAGATCACGCTCTGGTTATGACAGATCAAAATACCGCAACTATCGAAATTTATGCAATCGTCTTATGACAGAGGCCAAATCTCAATATTTTTCAAATCTCACAGATGAAAATTCTGACAACCCTCGCCGCCTTTGGGACACCATTAACAATATTTTACATAGAACGCCAGCTTCAGCACTACCGGAATCAAATAATGTAAAGTCCCTTTGTGATCATTTCGCAAAATATTTTTGTGACAAAATCAGAACGATCCGGGCCAATTTTTCAAATCAGGTGAATGATGTACCATCTGTTCAGAAGCCTAAAATAAGAACTCAACTTTTCAATTTAGATCCAGCATCAGAGGACGAGGTCAGGAAGATCATTATGAAGTCTGCATCAAAATCATGTGACCTTGATCCGATTCCAACGAACATCCTTAAGGCCTTGTTGGATATTTTAATCAAACCCATAACAACTATAATTAATTTATCTCTAGAATCTGGAACATTCCCGATATCATTCAAAGAGGCTCATGTCACACCTTTACTTAAGAAATCAAACCTTCCTGTTAATAACCTCAAAAATTATAGACCAGTCTCCAATCTAAGTTTCATTTCTAAAATTATTGAAAAAGTTGTTTCCAACCGTTTACAAGCTCACATAAACTCTAACAAATTGAACAATCCAATGCAGTCTGCGTACCGAAAATCCCATTCCACTGAGACAGCCCTGTTAAGAGTTCACAATGACATCTCAGTTTCTCTTGACAAGGGCCATGTCACAGCTTTGACTTTACTTGATTTGTCTGCGGCGTTCGATACTATCGACCACAACACTCTAACAAATAGACTAGCTGAGTGGTATGGTGTCTCTGGAATGGCTTTGGCTTGGTTTAAATCCTACCTTTGTGGCAGGCATCAAAGAATTAAAATTAACAAATCTTTTTCTGACTCTAGTTTGCTTGAGCATGGAGTGCCGCAGGGGTCTGTACTTGGCCCTCTGCTTTTTAGTTTGTACACCGCTCCTCTAAGCACCATTATTTCAAGTTATGGATTGAGTCATCACTTATACGCCGATGATACACAAATTTACATCTCCTTAACAGGTGACACAGCTACTGAGTCATTAAAAATGCTTCAGAGCTGTATTACCGGGGTATCTGCTTGGATGGCTCAATCCAAACTAAAACTCAATCCTAGCAAAACTGAGTTTCTTCTCATTGGCTCGAAATCGCAGAGGGAGAAGTTTATTAACCTTTTCCCCCTTGCGGTGTTGGACAATGAGATGAATCCAGCAGATTCCGCAAGGAATTTGGGCGTCTTTTTTGACAGTGGTTTGAATTTTCGTCAGCACATTTCACAGGTGTCCAGTTCCTGTTTTTATCACATTAGAGATCTTAAACGCATCAGAAAAAGTCTACCTCTAGCTTTAGCAAAACAAATTGCAGTGGCACTGGTGACAAGCAAACTGGACTACTGTAACTCCTTATTACACCAAATTCCAGCTAAAGATCTACAGAAATTACAGCGTGTTCAGAACTGTTTGGCAAGGGTTGTGACAAAGGCTCCTCGTTTCAGTCGCTCTATTCCTCTACTAAAATCATTACATTGGCTTCCAATCAAATTTAGAATACAATTCAAAATATGCACTTTTGTATTTCGTTGTCTCGATGATGGTCAGCCATCTTATTTATCTAGCCTTCTTTTTTCTGCAGACTCCGTGAAACATCTGCGATCAAACAACACAAATAAGCTCAAAGTACCACGTATCAGAACTAAGTTCGGTGCTCGTGCCTTTTCTGTTTCTGGTCCTACTCTTTGGAATTTACTGCCTGCACACCTTCGTATAGCTAAAAACATTTCCTCTTTCAGAAAACTGCTTAAAACGCATTTCTTCGATCTGGCTTTTCCGCCCTAGCTCCTCTGCGTCCCGGCTCCCTGATGACGACCATGCTTATTTCCCTCGACTCTTCTTTGGAATTTGATAAGGATGGATTGCGCCTCTGAGCTCGGCCCTCCGAGGAGTTAGGCGCTATAGAAGTTTTCATTTCATTTCATTTCATACTACCTACTACAGGTCTACAGGTCAACACGTCGTTAAAACCCTCATAATCATACCATTACTACAGGTCACCATGTCACCACCTCGCCATATATCCCAATCTCTTCTACTACCTATTACAGGTCTACAGGTCAACACGTTGTCAAAACCCCCAGAATCATACAAATACCACAGGTCACCATGTTACCACCTCGCCATATATCTTATTCTCTACTACTACCCACCACAGGTCTACAGGTCAACACGTCGCCAAAACCCTCAGAAGCATACCATTACCACAGGTCACCATGTCCCCACCTCGCCATATATCTCATTCTCTACTACTACCTACCACAGGTCTACAGGTCAACACACCGTCAAAACCCTCAGAAGCATACCATTACTACAGGTCACCATGTCCCCACCTCGCCATATATCTCATTCTCTACTACTACCTACTACAGGTCTACAGGTCAACACGTCGTCAAAACCCCCATAATCATACCATTACTACAGGTCACCATGTCACCACCTCACCATATATCTTATTCTCCCTAATTATTTCCTTAATTATTTAATTAACTAATTAATTATCAATTCATTGCTTGGTTGATTGATTGATTGATTGATTGCTTGCTTGCTTGATTGATTGATTGATTGATTGATTGATTGATTGATTGATTGATTGATTGATTGAGGTAATTATTTAATTAATTAAATAATTAATTAATTAATTAATTCATTCATTCATTTATTCATTCATTCATTCATTCATTCATTCATTCATTCATTCATTCATTCATTCATTCATGCATTAATTCGCTCACTGTACATTTATTAGTTTGCTCATTCATTTCTGTGGGCATTCGTTCATTCCTTAGTATATTCATAAATATTATATTTCTATTATTATTCCCTTAATTTATCCACTTATTCTTTCATTTTTTCGTTCATGTGTTCGTTTATTTCTTTCTTTATTCATTCATTTGTTTCCATTCTTCATTTCTTATTTTAGCATTCCTTCATTACATCCTTCCTTTATTCTTTCTTTTATTCGCTCAAGGATTAAATTATTTATACGTTCATTTATTTATTTATTAAATGATCAAATAACTCGTATACTTATTTATTTATTTCTCCATCGTTCATAATTTATTTTTATTTATATGTGCTTTTATTAATTTATTCATTCGTTCCATTCATCTGCT
>OZ024915.1:9243721-9468540 GCA_964017125.1 Flabesymbios commensalis
CTGTAGTACTGGTGTGCTACTGAGGGGTTTGACGACGTGTTGACCTGTAGACCTGTAGTAGGTAGTGGTAGAGAATAAGATATATGGCGAGGTGGTGACATGGTGACCTGTGGTATTGGTATGATTCTGGGAGTTTTGACAACGTGTTGACCTGTAGACCTGTAGCTGGTAGTAGTAGAGAATAAGATATATGGCGAGGTGGTGACATGGTGACCTGTGGTATTGGTATGCTTCTGAGGGTTTTGACGACGTGTTGACCTGTAGACCTGTAGTAGGTAGTAGTAGAGAATGAGATATATGGCGAGGTGGGGACATGTTGACCTCTAGTAGAGTATGATTCTTAGGGCTTTGACAACATGTTGACCTGTGGACCTGTAGTAGGTAGTAGTAGAGATTGAGATATGGTGAGGTGGGGACATGGTGACCTGTAGTAATGGATTGATTCTGAGGGTTTTGACGACGTGTTTACCTGTAGACCTGTAGTAGGTAGTAGTAGAGAATGAGATATGGTCAGGTGGGGACATGGTGACCTGTAGTAATGGCATGATTCTGGGGGTTTTGACGACGTGTTGACCTGTAGACCTGTAGTAGGTAGTAGTAGAGAATGAAATATATGGCGATGTGTGGACATGGTGACTTGTAGTAATGGATTGATTCTGAGGATTTTGACGACGTGTTGACCTGTAGACCTGTAGTAGGTAGTAGTAGAGAATAAGATATATGGCGAGGTGGTGACATGGTGACCTGTGGTATTGGTATGCTTCTAAGAGTTTTGACGACGTGTTGACCTGTAGACCTGTAGTAGGTAGTAGTAGAGAATGAGATATATGGCGAGGTGGGGACATGTTGATCTGTAGTAGAGTATGATTCTTAGGGCTTTGACGGCGTGTTGACCTGTGGACCAGTAGTAGGGTTAAGTAGAGAATGAGATATGGTGAGGTGGGGACATGGTGACCTGTAGTACTGGTATGATTCTGAGGGTTTTGACGACGTGTTGACCTGTAGACCTGTAGTAGGTAGTAGTAGAGAATGAGAATATATGGCGAGGTGGGGACATGGTGACCTGTAGTAATGGTATGCTTCTGAGGGTTTTGACGACGTGTTGACCTGTAAACCTGTGGTAGGTAGTAGTAGTAGAGAATGAGATATATGGTGAGGTGGGGACATGGTGACCTGTAGTAATGGTATGCTTCTGAGGGTTTTGACGATGTGTTGACCTGTAGACCTGTAGTAGGTAGTAGTAGAGAATGAGATATATGGCGAGGTGGGGACATGTTGATCTGTAGTAGAGTATGATTCTTAGGGCTTTGACGGCGTGTTGACCTGTGGACCTGTTGTAGGGTTAAGTAGAGAATGAGATATGGTGAGGTGGGGACATGGTGACCTGTAGTACTGGTATGATTCTGAGGGTTTTGACGACGTGTTGACCTGTAGACCTGTAGTAGGTAGTAGTAGAGAATGAGAATATATGGCGAGGTGGGGACATGGTGACCTGTAGTAATGGTATGCTTCTGAGGGTTTTGACGACGTGTTGACCTGTAAACCTGTGGTAGGTAGTAGTAGTAGAGAATGAGATATATGGCGAGGTGGGGACATGGTGACCTGTAGTAATGGTATGCTTCTGAGGGTTTTGACGACGTGTTGACCTGTAAACCTGTGGTAGGTAGTAGTAGTAGAGAATGAGATATATGGCGAGGTGGGGACATGGTGACCTGTAGTAATGGTATGCTTCTGAGGGTTTTGACGATGTGTTGACCTGTAGACCTGTAGTAGGTAGTAGTAGAGAATGAGATATATGGCGAGGTGGGGACATGTTGATCTGTAGTAGAGTATGATTCTTAGGGCTTTGACGGCGTGTTGACCTGTGGACCAGTAGTAGGGTTAAGTAGAGAATGAGATATGGTGAGGTGGGGACATGGTGACCTGTAGTACTGGTATGATTCTGAGGGTTTTGACGACGTGTTGACCTGTAGACCTGTAGTAGGTAGTAGTAGAGAATGAGAATATATGGCGACGTGGGGACATGGTGACCTGTAGTAATGGTATGCTTCTGAGGGTTTTGACGACGTGTTGACCTGTAAACCTGTGGTAGGTAGTAGTAGTAGTAGAGAATGAGATATATGGCGAGGTGGGGACATGGTGACCTGTAGTAATGGTATGCTTCTGAGGGTTTTGACGACGTGTGGACCCGTGGACCTGTGATAGGTAGTAGTGGAGAATAAGATATATGGCGAGGTGGGGAAATGTTGACCTATAGTAGAGTATGAATCTGAGGGTTTTGACGACGTGTTGACCTGTGGTAGGTAGTAGTAGAGAATAAGCGATGTTGTGAGGTGGGGACATGGTGATCTGTGGTATTGGTATGCTTCTGAGAGTTTTGACGACGTGTTGACCTGTAGACCTGTGGTAGGTAGTAGTGGAGAATAAGATATATGGCGAGGTGGGGACATGTTGACCTATAGTAGAGTATGATTCTTAGGGCTTTGACAACGTGTTGACCTGTGGACCTGTAGTAGGGTTAAGTAGAGAATGAGATATGGTGAGGTGGGGACATGGTGACCTGTAGTACTGGTATGATTCTGAGGGTTTTGACGACGTGGTGACCTGTAGACCTGTAGTAGGTAGTAGTAGAGAATGAAATATATGGCGAGGTGGGGACATGGTGACCTGTAGTAATGGTATGCTTCTGAGGGTTTTGACGACGTGTGGACCCGTGGACCTGTGGTAGGTAGTAGTGGAGAATAAGATATATGGCGAGGTGGGGACATGTTGACCTATAGTAGAGTATAAATCTGAGGGTTTTGACGACGTGTTGACCTGTGATAGGTAGTAGTAGAGAATAAGCGATGTGGTGAGGTGGGGACATGGTGACCTGTGGGATTGGTATGATTCTGTGGGTTCTGGAGGTTTTGACGACGTGTTGACCTGTAGACCTGTAGTAGGTGGTAGTAGACAATAAGATATATGGCGAGGTGGTGACATGGTGACCTGTAGTAATGGTATGGCTCTTAGATGACGTGCTGACCTGTAGTAGGTAGTTGTAGAGTGGAAGAGATGTGGCGAGGTGCTGACCTGTAGTATTGGTATGATTCCGAGGGTATTGAGCAAGTGTAGACCTGTAGACCTGCAGTAGCGGAGTACATGAGATAGGGAGATAGAGAGGGAGAGAAAAAGAAAGACAGAGAGAGAGAGAGAGAGAGAGAGAGAGCGAGAGGGATGGCATTGTGAATGAACTATAGTACTGTGCTTCAGTTGTGGTAGGGGGTGGACAGGGGCTGGAACTATTTTCCTGCATGAATTAGTACGCTGTGTCTGTGCTTCAGTTGGGCCAAATTTTCAATTGTTTATATTTGCCTAACGTGACCTTTAAAACTTATTAAAAGTGGCGGGCAGACACTTTTTCGGCCCCACAAATTGATTGTACACCACTAGACGGTGAGATGAGGGCGAGCAAACATCATAATGGTGCCTCACGTGTTTTTTCAATAAACAGCTGTTCAGCCGGGCTGTGACCGGCGACCTCGTCGGCTAATAAATCGGTAAATGGAACTTTGCGTATTGTATCACATATCTGTATGAACCTATTATATATATTATATACACAACACTGCACTTCGAGACTAATATGCGTCGGTCCATTATTATGAAAAGGTATATTATGTATTATTTAAATGGGTAAAGAGAACTTTTTGAGCCATATCACATATTTGTATGTACATATTACAAACACAACACTGCACTTCGTATACCACCAATACCCACTGAGATGAGGCGGCGAAATCGTGTGGAAATTAGTTGAACGGGGAATTCCCACAGTTTCCACTCAGCACCGATTATCTGTCTACCCCATTAAGTTGCTTGTCTACCCGATATTATTTGGCGAAATAAGTCGCACCAGTTCATTTTACCGAATATGTATCATAGTGTTAACACATTTGTAATTCGTGATTAGCCATAAAATGCACAATCGTGAAAGTAGCCAAAATAAATTTATGTAATAGGCTAAACAGTATTTTCTAATGTTGGGCCAACGTTGACCAACATTTGGCAAATACATGGCCTTTAATTAGGTATACGTACGGTCACATTGTTATATTACATCCGTTTTTAATAAAACTAAAAAAAAAACTATAGCTTGTTTTGATTATCGAAATCATGATCGGTACAATACATCATCACCATAATATAAAATTACTTTATACATATGAAGTGCAAAACACCAACGAGAAATCTGGCGCGCGAAATCGCGTTGGTTATCGAAGCCACAACTGTATATCTGATAATATTCGGAAGGTTTCGCGAGGAGGACAAATTTGCTAAGTCAAGAATCTCGCGAAAATTATTATTATAATAGCGCTACTAAGGTAAAATGAAAATTCGCGAATTCTAAACATTGTGAAAAGTCCCAAAATCTGAAATTCTCGAAAATTTTAAACACACGAAAATTATCAGATCTACAGTATTTGAACATATCCAAAACATCCCAGCGCGTAGGCGTACGCGAGCGCGATGGGCAACGCGGTAATTTTACAATTTTGTCGCGCATCGCGCCGGGTTTTGCGCCTCACATGTCGTGTTGGTCGTCGCGTTGGTCGTCGCGTTCGTTGCGTTGGTCGTCGCGTTGCTCGTCGCGTTGGGGTGGTAGCAGGATACACACTAAAATTGCCATGATTTGCAGGATATACACTAAACATTAAATGAGTAGAACAATACACTTTAAAATCAATGACACAGACCTTTATTTGACATGACTATCAAAGCGAGAAGTCATATATTATACATACCATCTTGCATGTAAGCAGTGTCAAGAAGCACCTAGAAAATAGAAGTGAAAATATATTAATTTTTTTCTAGTGTAAATATGTTGTAATTTATTCGAAACTTTTCACCTGTACCTGTAGGAATATGGTTCGTATTTGATCTGCAATCGATAATTCGTTAATTAATATCGCTTTGAAGTAAAACAAAAAAGATATTTTAATTGTGTCGGTTTCCATATAGCAACAACAAATAAGAAAACATTCAACAGAAATAAGAAAAATCATCGAATGTAAGTTGGTAAGCTGTGTTGCGTTTAAATAAAGTAAAATAAGTTGGAAACTGCGAGAATCGTAGTAATTGCCAAAATACACGTTGACCCAATGCTGTACCAATATTGGCCCAGAGTCTGCGACATTGGCCCAGCATTGACAAAGAAGCAAATACAAATTGTCATGGATTTCGCGTCGCACGCCTGGTTCACATATTTTGTTGGTTGGTTGGCAATTTCTACTCAAACGATAATTTTGATTTTTTGGTTCGCGATTGAAAACATATCAGATAAAAATACAAATTTAAGTGAAAATAGATATAAATAATCATTAAGTAACATAACTTGTTTTTTACCATGGTACACTCTGGTAAATTTAAAAAGAGAATAGGAAAAGTATATAAATAATTCAAATTATTTAACAAGACACCATAATTTCTTAAAAAGGTGCACTCTGCTATTTCCGGTTGCTTTCTTTCACATTGAGATATGATACGCTGCCCTCAATGTTCACATGTTCTATTTCAGGTTTCTTTCTTTCACATTGAGATATGATACGCTGCCCTCAATGTTCACATGTGCTATTTCTGGTTGCTTTCTTTCACATTGAGATATGATACGCTGCCCTCAATGTTCACATGTTCTATTTCAGGTTTCTTTCTTTCCCCTTGAGAAATGATATGCTGCCCTCAATGTTCACATGTTCTATTTCAGGTTTCTTTCTTTCACATGAAATAGGGGTCACTGTAATTATATATAATCAAGCAGCCCTCGCCGACGCGGGCTGATTACTGTATTCCACATGGTCCGTCGCCGCCGCCGCAGTTATTTGTTTTCAAGATAGCTACTAATCTATCAACTTCTGCTTCCTCATACTTCACATAGCCATCACATACCACTAGGGAATTGTTTTGGTGACATTTTGCTCCCCATATCATCAACCCTTTAATTATTATGGCCACTAACGAAGAAATGCTCGTTAGCGCATTTTAGGAAAAAGTTGCCATCAGATCTTCTTTTAATATGGCAAATATGTTCAGCTATATCAGCCAATGACCTGACTCACTTTTGGATCAAACAATTTCAAAATGCATTTTGAATTTGGTAATATTTGCTTAACTCAAGAAATGCAAAATGATTGGACCATGAATATAAAACAAAATGTAATGTCTCACACAAGGATAATTAACCCATGTCCAAAATGGACGCCAGTCGGCCCTTTTTTTCACTATACCGGAAATCTTGATTGATAGCTGATCTACAAATTTCTGTTTCCTAATACTTCACATAGCTATCATATACCACTGGGGATTTGTTTTGACATTTTGATCCCCATATAATCAACCCTTTAATTACTAGGGCCACTAACAAGGGAATACTTGTTAACGCGTTTCAGGAAAAAGTTTCCAGCAGATCTTCTTCTTATTTGGCAAATATGCACAGCAATGTCAGCCAATGACCTGATTAACTTTTGGGAGCAAACAATTTTAAAATAGTGGTCGAGCGATAACGGAGGGCTGCGTTCGTGTTCGTTTCCGAACAACTCTTTCTAGTTACTTCCATTTTTCTGTTTTTAGTATCGATTTAAATATTTTTTGCCCCTTCAACGTTTTTTTCTAGTATAATCTGTCCCCATTTTATAATAATTGAAAATTCTACATTTTATTGTTTTTTTACATGAGATATAGGCCCTACATCTTAAAATAAAATGTAATAATACGTTTTGTTTCAATGACTTCAAAAAATAACTCTTTTGTATGCGTTTGGTCATTTCTCCTGGTCATTATTTGCCTTAATATTTTACATGAAATAAGTTTATTTAAAATTGTATGTAATTACTTCCGTTCTAGGAGTCACAAAGCCAAAATTGGCTCCCCTTTTTTGCTAAATTATTTTAAAAGTCCCTTAATTTGGCCAAAATATGCCAAAAAAATCTTGGGGCAGGCCTCCGCAGCCCCGGCACACCCCTTTTTTCATATTCTGAATCCGCCCATGGCTTATGCGTGACTGAGTGGGTGAATATTGCTTCAGGTCGCTTTCTGCACAATCATAGTAATATCGCGACAAAATGAAATGAATCGGGCTTTAGGCCACCTTTGTGCACATATAGGCTAAACTGGGCCAGGAGAACCTCCTGAGGATGGTGAGATGATTGAGATGACACTGTCCTCCAGACACAGGATTCGAAATTCGAGCCCTGGCGGTCTGAGGCCGAGCACGCTACCTCTCGGTCACGGAGGCTCCCCACAATACTAACTTTCACACGTGGATGGGGAAGAAACAATTTTGTTTCTTTCAAACCGCCGAGACCGGGAACCGAACCCCGGACTCTGGCGTGGAAGGCAGCGGTGCTAACCACTACCCTAGGGCCCCCGCCCTAATATCGCGACAGAAGGAAGGCAGAGGCCGGGGCTATCAATCAATCAATCAATCAATCAATCGATCGATCGATCGATCGATCGTTCGACCGACCGACCGACCGACCGACCGACCGACCAAACAATCAATCAATCAATCAATCAATCAATCAATCAATCAATCAATCAATCAATCAATCAATCAATCAATCAATCAATCAATCAATCAATCAATCAATCAATCAATCAATCAATCAATCAATCAATCAATCAATCAATCAATCAATCAAACTTCTATAGCGCCTATATCCTCAGCGGACCGAGCTCAGAGGCGCATACATCCTTAGCGTGATCATGTGTCATAATCGAGTCTTAGTCTTTATACGAAAAACAACAAATCTATTTGAATTTGTGGAGCATAGATATTTTGAGCATTTTGGCCGAACAAGTAAGTCAGACAGATATACAGGTTGGTTGTCTTTCAGGGTTCGGAAAGTTATTGCGCATATTTTAAAATGAATGTGAAAGTTGACAGGAGCCAATGTGATCGTTTTAGAATTAGAACGGAACGACCAAATCGTGGGGGGCTTTGGTTACCACTCTTGCAAGGTAGTTCTGAACACGTTGTTATCTAGCGATATCCTTTTCTGGCATATTGTGAAAAAGTGAGTTACAATAATCTAACTTACTACTGACGAGTGCCACTGCTATTTGCTTGGCAAGATCTAAGGATAGTCTTTTTCGAATTCGACACAGGTCACGGATATGATAGAAACATGCCATACATGTTTGGGATATGTGTTTTCGGAAATTCAGGATACTGTCGAATACTACACCAAGATTTTTAGCTGATGTAGATGGATTTGTGTCTTGACCTAGAATTAAGCATGGGAAATAATTCAAGAATTTTTCTCGTTGAAGTTTGGTCCCAATAAGACGAAATTCTGTCTTGCTAGGATTAAGCTTCAGCTTAGACCCTGTTATCCAGGCCGACTCCTTAGCGTTTGAAACTGATAGAGACATGTAAATTTGAGTATCATCGGCATAGATATGGTGGTTTATGTCAAAACTAGAGATTATAGCGCCGCTGAGTGGTGTAGTGTATAAAGTAAAAAGCACTGGTCATAGCACAGAGCCCCGTGGAACTTCATATGAGAGTGTGACTTTATCTGACAGAGTGTCTTTATGTTTACGGATTAGTGCCTATTTTGCAAATAAGAAGAAAGCCAAATTTGAGCCTGGCCAGATATTCCATACCAACCAATCTGTTAATGTAGCGTGGTCAATGGTATCGAAAGCGGCCGACAAGTCAAGCGAGGTCAGATCTGTAACTTCACCCTTGTCCATTCTAATTTTGATATCGTTATGCACTTTCAGTAGAGCCGATTCTGTAGAATGATGTTTCCTGTAGGCTGATTGTAATGGATTAGATAGATGGTTATTTTTTATATGAGCTTGCAGCCGATTAGCTATCATCTTTTCTAAGATTTGGGAATTGAAACTTAAGTTGGATACAAGCCTGTGATATTTCAGCTCATTTTTAGGAAGAGATGTTTTTTTTTAAAGTAGTGGTCTTACATGAGCTTCTTTGAAATTTTGAGGAAATGTACTAGTTTCCATTGAAATGTAATTTATGTCAGTGATGGGAGTTATTAATATGTCAAGACAATTGTTTCAACACGCTTGTAGGAATAGGGTCCATATCACATTCTTTTGACGATGAGCTCAAAATAAGCTTTTTAATTTATCTTCTGACGCACGTTCAAAAACGTTCATTTTGGATCTAATTTCTGTTTTTTGCACTTGTGGAATATTCTGTTGTTTATCTGGAAATTTGGAACGGATATTTTCAATTTTATCCACAAAATACCTAGAGAAATGATCACAAAGTGACTTTACTGATGTGAATTCTGGCAGAGCAGGAGGTGAAATTCTATGCAGAATGTTTTTTATTGAGTTCCATAGGCGACGGGGATTGTCCGAATTTTATGAAATAACATCAGCTAAATATTTGTATTCAGCTTTTGTCATCATTCTATTACACAAGTGGCATTGAAGTTTGTAACAAGAACGATCTAGATGTGTGCGAGATCTGCTCCATGTTCGTTCGAGATTGTGGCGAAGGGTTTTAGCCTTCATTATTTCCGGAGTCATCCATGGAGTTGGTGTATTCTGGGCAGAGTCTTTGTACTTACAAGAGCGTGTTTGTCTAAAATAGAGCTAAGAACAGAATCATACTGTTGAAATAGTGCCGAGAGATCTTTCTCTGGTTTCTTCGCTGGGCCGGCATTGAATCGGCATTGGGTCGACGTCTCGTGTCTGCTAAACCTGTACCAACCCATTTTACAATATTATCGTCATTGTGGATTGATGATAATGTTGTAAAATGGGTAAATAGTATGAACTTTAACTGTTTTTCATAATCATTTATATATCATTTCATTTCTATCATCTCATATTATCATAATCAGTTTTTATCATACCAAACTATTCTATACTCATGTCTTTGTAGGTTGATATATTATTTTACAGTCTCTTGTAACTCACATTGAGTGACCAGTCACTACATCAGCAAACTGTCATTTATGTATGATTTGTATTTGTCATGTAAACTGGATGAGACATTAATAAATATTTACTTTATTAGATCCGAATTGAGGGTATCTGAATGAAACGATTCATTAAAACATCGTTTATTTTTCAAAACGATATTTTTTCTTTGTTCCATTTCGTCTTACAACAGTCAATTTCTGATATGAACGCAAGATGATCCGAGATACCTGCTGTCGAAAAAAACTTGATTTGAACTATGCCCTACTCTTATTTCGAATGACTTCAAGGGTTCTTTATAGTATACAGTAGCATAAGCAGCACTGTATACACTCCATGCCTTTGAACAGTTTGGAGCACTGTAAATGCAAAACCACGATGACAAATATCCGGCCCAACCGGGATTCGAGCCTGGTACCTCCAGGTTACAAGCCCCGTGCAGTCGATACGAATGAGCCATCGGGGCCGGCCTCCATGGCTTATGCATAAATTGAACTCTACAGCCATGTTACTCGGAACCCCCATGGAAGATTTAAATGTCAAATTATAGGCACTCCACATCCACCCCTCCCTCCCTCCAATATAGCGCAACTTTTCTATATATATCCACACACTTACAATAATTTCATAAATGGGCCCTTTCAGAATTTCAGTATGTACATAATATGTATGTAGAATCACGGTGGAATTGATGAAAATTAATATTCATGTTACTAAACATAAACAAAACGAATTACATACGTTTTCAAATATAATTTTTAAATTAAACAAAGTTGATTGTTATTGCTCTTTATAGAAATCTCTTTTATGTTAACTGAAAAATTGTATTTGTGTGTAATGAGACCGTAAAATGGTCAATTCTCATTGTAACGGCTGACTTAGATATCACCTAGAGACTACTACATGTATAGGAGCGGCCCTCAACATGATAAGGGCCGATACGGCGGAAGGTCCGCGACATACGTGTAAGGCTAAATATAAGTTCGCGCGTGTCGGCTCGGCGTTGTCTGAAGCGCGACATAAAGGCGGCCGCACACGGCTGGTCTTCACAGTTGCCGATCCAGAGCTTCAACAGTCCACATCTCCACACAACAAGTTTTTTCGCTGTATTCAGTTTTTCATCATGCCCAGGAGGAAGGGGTCCCCTGCCAAGAAGAGGTTGAAGATGACCAAGGACAAAGCCAAGGCCAAGGCTGCCAGTCCAGACCCTGACCCTCAGGTTGATGCTGGTCCTGTTGCTCCCAGAGAAGCTGAGGCTGATGCTCATGGTCATCACATTTTATATTATTAATTTCAATGTCTTTTCATTTGCAAATTTTGTTACTATAAAATTCCAATGTTGAATTTCAATTTATAAAAGAAAATTATAAGCATGTCACTAAATACATTTATTTTTCATGTACAGGTGTCACCCCACCTGCCACCACCACTACCTGTGCAATTTGAATCGGCTGTGAGACGGCTATTTGAGCTGTCACCAGCCACTCATAACTAGGGACGGAGGGCTCCGTTGTCGATACTCATGTGTTGGCAGATGACAAGCCGCCCCGCCTTACTTATACTCGTGTATTGAATATATATCTATATATCTAGCACAAATGGCACCTTAAGTGATCGACCAGTCTAATATTGCATATGTGGTACTACTCAGCATATTTCGACTGCGCGACGGCTATATGAGCTGACGTCAGTAGATGTATTCTAGGTTTATAGTATTACTTTTATTTAGGGATGTATGTAGGCCTATGTTCAAATTAAGAGTGCCATATGTTTTTACTATTTTTCCTTTACACGTATCCTAGTTGTATGTCCTTTTATATAATAAACAACTAAAGCATTTAGAGGTTTTAATTAGGTTTCTACACTTTCCAGAGTGTCCTTTTTTGCTACACGGTGTGGAGCACAGTGTAGCTATCTTATCTCTGGTTTTGGTGCGGGAAACAGATGACTGACAATTGTCGGTTATTTTATTTTATGTGTACAAATCGCAAAATTTATAGTCTATACTATGTACTTTTTTAAATAGCATGTACACAAATACATAGCTATTTTAAACACTGGATATTATTTTATCTTATAATTTTAATTCACTTATATGGTTGACAGGCATTGTAGAGGTCGTCTCGTCCTGTTCCCGTCAACCAAAGTTAATAACATGTTCAAAAAATGATAATAATAATTATAATGTACCATTTTTGCATGTTTTTAACTGGAAGTCAAATAAACAATAAACAAACAACCACTGCTGCACCACCCCTCCTGCCACCACCTCTGCTGCCTGAGGGACCCATGGAGCGTTGATAAGTCCTTGAGGAGGAAGAAACATTCCTTGTGGCAGACGTGAGGCCTCCTACTCCTCCCCCCAAAGACAAAGGCCGTGGACATGGGCGGACCAACGGCACAAAAAAGGCTGCCCCCAAGAAGGATTGGAGCCTTGACGCTGCGGTAGAGGAGGACGTTATCGAGAGGCTGGAGGGCAACAACTACCTCTGGATGCGCAGCAAGAAGGCCTACAAGCAGAAGAGGGCTGCCTGGGAGATGAAGGCCCAAGAGCTGGGGATCAACGTGGAGCACCTAGAGCAGTGGTGGAAGGGAGTAAATGACTGGTATGTGAAGATCTCCAAGAAGACAAGTGGCCAGGCGACCAAGATGCTCACAGAGAGGGAGACCTGGGTGCTGCAGCACTGTGGCACTGTGACACGATAATTTAGATATTTCTAAGCATGGGTAATTTGGAGTGTGGCGATTAAAAACATATCAAATAGAAATAAACACAAAAAAGGATGTATAGGTATAAATAATCCCATTTATTAAGAAATAATCCCAATTATTAAGAATAGCAAATTATTTTGTGTACCTGGGTACACTCTGTTAAACTTGAAATAAAAAAAAGAATAAATTTAATACAAATAATTCAAATTATTACATAAAGCACCAAGCATGTTTAGTCTGCTATTTCTGGTCATTTGTATCATTGAGATATGATTTGCTGCCCTGATTTCTACCTCATTTTTTTATCTGAACCATAGAAACCAAAGGTTTTTTTAAATTGGAAATCATCATAAATGTCCCAGTTAGCTCTCTCCCCTTAATTTGAATACCCATGTTATGAGTCTACGGTCATTTGTTAGTGCGGGAACCGTCTTTAACTCTTACAGTGCGGGGACCGACAGTAACAATGTAAAGTAACAGGTGGCTAAATTGGGGTTTCGGTAAGTAAAGGGTAGAATAAACATGCTGTCCTGGGCTGTTTACATGTGAACCACATGGTGGAGACGGTACTGCGACAAGTACTAATTGTCATACAGGACGTCCCCTAGTTCTAGAGGCCTGTGTGAGTCGGTTCTGGAAAACAGCCCAGGAATGTGAATGTATATCAAAGTAAGGATCCTGATTGGTGGATATGTCATTTCACCACAGGAAGTGACCGCGCCCGTCGGGATCCGCTATAAAGGAAGGCGCCCACAGCCTTCGAGAGGAAATTCAGAGGAAAATTCAGGGAGAAAGTCAGAGAGAAATTGGGGAGTATTGTAACAGAGACGTTTCGGGTTTGGCTAAGTTTAGTGGGAGTTGCTTCGGTATCTAACATCTTGTAGATCACTGAAGCAACAGCAAAATTACACAACGAGATATAAGTACTAACATCAGTGTACTGAGAAATTGAATGTTTTTTGCTTAATATATATTTTATATATATTCAAGAGTTAATTTAAGTTTATCCACGAGTGTTGTGTTTGCCGTGCCAGAACATTTGGACAACCGACGATAGCGTGTCAACGTATCACGGATAAGACCCGTTTACATCGGTGCCGTGACCAGGATTTGTGTCACGGATAAAACCAGTTTACATTGGTGCCATCTGACAGGATTTTAATTTGAAAAGCATATTAAATCAATGCAAGAACTTGGTTGAACAACGTTGGAAAGTTACAAAGTGACTTGACTTGGCACGGCAAAACAAATATCAGTGGATAAATACTAGGTAATGAACGTAGTGGTGGCTATATCAAACCACCACTTTTATCGAGACGAGACGGAGGACAAATAATCAGGATCCAGACGCAGCTGGGCGTGAACATATATACTGACGGGATCAAGGACGGAGCTGGGCGCTGACAGACTGACGGGAGTTACCAGGAGGAACAAAACAAGAACTACACAACAGCTACGCAACGTTGGGATCGTTGGCTAGACACAAACACCTCGATAAACTTGAAGGTCAGTTAAATTCTAGGCTGCTATAAATAAAATTGTCATTTGTATCATTATTATTATTATTTGGGACTAAATATTATTAGCAACAATGGCTAATGACCCATTAGAGGTACAAAATCAACAATTATCCCAACTAGCGGGTATTTCAGGTATATTAGGCAAAACACACTGCGATAACGCAATTTCTAAATTCACTGGGGAAACCAAAAAGTTCAGAAATTGGGTTAAAAGCATAGAGAAACATGTACAAATTATGGCCAAACTCGAGGATGAAGCTGTGGGGATAGCATACCAGGCTTCTGAGGGATTGGTGTCAGATTTTATAGGCAGATATACTACTGCCCATTCGCCCACAGTATGGGCTGACCTAAAAAAAGAACTAACGGCATATTTTGGGGAAGTGACGAATCCGCAACAAGCTTTGTCAATGTTGCGACGGACACGTCAAAAACATACTGAAGGAGTACAAGTATATGCCGAGCGCATGCTTGCACTCGCGGAAGACGCGTGGCCTGACAGAATCACAGACAAGTTGGTACAATGCCAACTTGTAGATATTTTCGTGGACGGACTGACATCTGATACGATAGCCAGGAAATTAATGCGCCAACAGCCGGAAACAATGGAAGCTGCTGTAAAACTAGCAGCTACGGAACAAAATTTAGATATGAGGTTTAAATTACGAAATAGAAAAACGGGACATGAAGACAGAAACGATAGGGTCGAGGAGCCGATGGAGGTTGACAAATTTTATGGTAAATGCCACCGTTGCGGTAAAATAGGGCACAGAGCTTATTCTTGTGGCAAGGGTGCGACAGGTCGCCATGGTGCGACGGGAGCAATACGTAGGGTAGAGGCACAGCCGCGACGATGCTGGTGCTGCGGGGCCGAGACACATTTCAAAAGGGATTGCCCCCATAAACACATTACGTACAGGCGACCCTGTCCTGCCTGCGGGGAAAAAGGTCACCTACAAAAAGCCTGTAGAAAAGGGTTAAACGGAAACGTCCAGAATTAAAAAAAGCCCCGATTCTGGACTCAAATAGACAAAAGGGTTCTAACATTTGTGAAGTTAATTTAGAGAAAGAGGACTGCTCCTCAGTACTAATAACAATTGGAAGACAAAGATTTCGAGCCCTAATTGACACAGGTGCTCAAGTGTCAATCATTTCAGACAGGATTATGCACAGATTAAAGGGTCATGATCTACTAGAAAATACACAGTTAAAGCTACGGACTGTCAATGGTGGTAAAATAAAAATTGCTGGCATCGCCGATGTGAAATTCAAAATAGGAAAATTGTATAAGAAACACCCTTTTTACGTAACAGAAGGTGTCTCTCAAAATGTGATTTTGGGGAGAGATTTTCTGGTTACAAATAAAGTTAAACTGGATTTCGAAAATACCCAGCTTACAATTGACCAACAAACTATACGCATGGAAGATGACGCATACATAGCCTCCTTTGTGAGATTAGCCCAGGACGTTGTTTTGCCACCACAGACAGCTGCCGTATGCAATACCAGACTAAAACACGGGGGACTTGAAAAAACGGTATATAATATTAGTGCAATCAAAACAGGGTTTATGGAAAGAGAACCGGGTCTGTTAGTGACAAATACCATAGCCGAAAACAAAAACAAAAAAATTCCCATACAAATCTGTAACCACACAAACCGCACATTTAAGTTACGCAAGGGCAATGTGGTCGGTAAAGCAGAAAGGGTTAATGTGTCGTGTATACAATCTGTCAACTATCCGGGGCCAAAGACTGGGGGAGGTGAATACCAATCAGAGACTGCTAGACGTAAACACGACGGAGGAAGTGAGTATCTAGAGTCTGTGGACTCTACAGAGTCTACAGTGACGGGGGGAGGTGATGAGGCCGTGTTAGAAGTAGGACAAATAACTGCACCCCCTGAGTATCAGAATCAATTACAACATTTGATTAGTCTGAATAAGGATTTATTCGCAGAAACGGATAAAGACTTAGGCAGAACCAAAGCGGTGAGTATGAAAATAGATACTGGTGATAACCCGCCCATCAGGTTACGCCCGTATCGGACAGCCATAAATCAGAGACGAGTCATTGACGACGCCGTGAATGATATGTTAAAGAATAACATAATCAGGCCAAGTCATTCAGAATGGTCGTTTCCAGTAGTTCTAATTGAAAAATCGGATGGATCAAAACGATTTTGTGTTGATTTTCGGAAATTGAACAAAATTACAAAATCATACGTTTGGCCACTACCACATATAGATGATATATTAGCATCTATGGGAAAGAAGAAACATTTTACCTGTTTGGACCTTAAATCTGGGTACTGGCAAGTAGAATTGGACCCTAAAGACCGCAGTAAAACGGCTTTTGCTTGTCACAAAGGTTTATATGAATTTAATGTGATGCCATTTGGCCTGTGCAACGCTCCGAGCGTATTTCAAGAATTGATGACATATGTACTTGAAGGAATCAGTGGTGAATATGCCATCGCATACCTTGATGACATCATCATTTATTCTGAGACAGAACATGAACATTTGATCCATCTTCAAAATATATTTGACAGATTAAGAAAATTTGGACTGAAATTGAAAATGTCAAAATGTGAATTCATGAAACCAAAAATTAATTATTTAGGATTTATGGTTGGTCGTGAGGGGTTAGAAGTTGACCCAAACAAAGTAGAGGTTATACAAAAGATGGCGCCACCAACTGATGTCCGGGGCATAAGATCATTCATTGGGTGTGTGTCGTGGTATAGGCGGTTTTGTCCGAAGAATTCTGAAATAAAATTAAGACTGATGGTTCCAAAAAAATATCAGGACATGGTGCTGCAGCAATTTCACGAGAGCTGTGCGCACTGGGGACCAGATAAGACATACAAGCTCATAACCAACAAGTATCATTGGGTAGGGTTGTACAGGGATGTTTTAAGTCATATTGATAAATGTGTACCATGCAAGGAGAGAATGCTAAAACAACACAGCACTCCATTGCAGGAAATGGATGAGGTGACATATCCATTTCAAAAGGTTGGTATTGACACATGCGGACCTTATCCAACAACGCTGCAGGGCAACCGCT
This sequence comes from Flabesymbios commensalis, assembly GCA_964017125.1. Taxonomy (NCBI): domain Eukaryota; kingdom Metazoa; phylum Annelida; class Polychaeta; order Terebellida; family Flabelligeridae; genus Flabesymbios; species Flabesymbios commensalis. The sequence continues at coordinate 9,260,961 of OZ024915.1, forward strand.
ATATTTTAACTATAGTTGATATATATAGTGGGTGGCCAGAAGCTTTTGCTATTCCAGATAAATCTGCAGAAACCATTGCCAACATCATTTTGGATGAGCTGATTCCGAGACATTCCTGTCCAGTCACCATAGTGACGGACAATGGGACGGAATTCAAGAATTCAGTAATGGAAACATTATGTCAGAATTTGAATATTAAACATATTTTTACATCTACTTATCATCCAGAAGGTAATGGGAAAACGGAACGGTTCCACAGAGTCATGAATGATATGTTGTCAAAACAAGCCTCTGACAGGCTAGAGAGATGGGATTTAAGTCTCCCACAAGTTCTGGCAGCATATAGAGCGGGTGTGAGTGATAGCACTCAATATGCACCGTTTTTCCTTTTGTACACACGTGACCCTGTACTACCTATTGACAATCTTTTACGTCCCAGGAGGAAGTACTTGGGTGATCAACATCATCAACTAGCTTTGGAGCGTCAACATGAGGCCTTCGTCAAGGTAAGACATAATCTCCAGCAAGCTAGAAGGAAGCAGGCATTTTACCATGACAAACGTGCTAGGGATAAAGAATATGAAGTTGGTGACCCGGTGTATCTCTACAACAATCAACGTCAGAGTAAGTTGGAAAAACGTTGGCAGAGTCACTACCGCATTGTCACCAAACATAGTTCTTATACCTACACGATTAAACACCAACTTACAGGCGATGTAAGGAAAGTGCATGCGAAACATCTAGAGAGGGCTAATATATCAGACTGGCCCATGCCTGCTCCTAGAAAAATAAATGACAGAGCCGCTAAGTATGTTGTCCCACCAGTGGTAAGTACCGAAACAGAGCAAGATAGTGAACAAACAGAGCTATACACCCCTCCCGTCGCATCTGATTCAGAGGACAATCTCCCCTTGTCTGAGTTAAAACAACGGTTACGAGATACTGATAGTTATTCAGATACGGCAGAAATGGTAAGTGACATGAGAAGTGAGAATACGGTAAGTGCCATTTGGATCGAGCAAAAGAAAATTGCTAAGGCACGTGATACATATACGCGTTTACGAGACCAGCGTAAACAAAAGCGTCATATGGAATAAGGTCAGGAGTAAGAGATTAAGGTTTGATAATCTTCATGAGACAAAATTATCAATTCGATAACAAGGAAACAGTCGACTTGAAATAAAGGTAAGTTGATAATTTAAAGAGAAATAAATTATCAATACGGAATAAAAGGATGATAATAGGGATATCAATAAGAAGGTAAGTTGATAAATTAAAGAGAATAAATTATCAATGAAGGTATATAGTTCTCCCGTGAGCAAGGAGATGTGGATATCAGTTGGGAGTTACGCTGATATGTAATTAAAGTTGATGACTTTCAGGAGAAGAAATTATCAACACATGAGAGAGTTTAAATGGGTTTAATTTTAAGAGAAAAAAAATAAACCAACGTACGAGCATCAGGTAAGAAAAAAAATGTTATTGTGTTACAGTGCTAGAGCTTTGCTAACTCATGGCGGCTGGAGGCATAATAATATTGGTGGCTGCAATGCTCATGGCAGTGATGCCTGACGCATGTGAATCCCAGAAGGTGAGCGAAAACGTGATATTTAGGAAGACAAGAGAAGTATCAATTACACAGGCGCGGTGGTTATTTACATTTGTCATTGACTTGGGAGCATATGAATCATTTGCTAAACGGATAAGAGTGGAATTATTTAAAAGTGAGGAGGTTCTGGAGAATCTTAAGTTAGTTCCAGTTGGACAAGGTCAGTATGAAAAGTTATTGAACAGCTATAGAGAAGAAGTTCAGTCCATGAAAACTATTTATTATATGACAATGACAGGAATTAAAGAGATTTTGTCATTACGAGAGAAAGCTACCAGACGTACAAAACGAACCTTAGTTCCTCTAGTGGGAAAAGGGTTATCGTTTTTATTTGGCACAGCTACAAAAAGTGATGTAAGAGTAATGAGAAAAGGATTAGAAGTTTTATCTACAAACCAAGAAAGCTTAATTCATGTAATGGAGGACAGTTTATCTATAATCAATATAACGCGAATAGAGCTGACAGAAAATCGACATACTATTAACAATCTGAGTTTGATAGTAGGGGAATTAGATAAAAAATTCACTAACATTACACAAGGGTTAAAGGTGGATTTATTGATCTTAAATGGTGTAATACAAACATATTCAAGGATAAGTTTGATGATACTTGAAATTAAGGAATCTCTGGATAAAGCACTGTTATATCTAGAAACTATTAAACTACAATTAAATCAACTAGCCTTAGGACATTTATCACCATCCGTGATTTCACCTAAACAATTACAGGACATATTATATGATATTCAGAAACATATTCCAGAATATTTATCTCTACCACAAGATCCCAAAACAATATGGTATTATTATCAATCTTTAACGACTGTGACAATAATTAAGAGAAAGAAACTGCTCACTCTGGTGAGTCTACCTTTGATAGATACAAATTCGCGATATGAATTGTACCAGATTTTTAACTTACCAGTACCGTATAACCTGACGCGGATGACAGCTCAATACGAGCTTGAAACCAATCATCTGGCGGTGAACATTAAACGTACGCAATACATGTTGTTATCTGACACTGATTTCCTCCAATGTGCGGCTCCTCGAACTAGTTTCTGCGCTTTGAGAAAGCCCTCTTTTCCATTACATGATTCTCAGAGATGTGTTACGGCACTTTTCTTAAAAGATGTTGAGAGAATTGAAAATTTTTGTAAAACAATTGTCACTTTAAACAATAAGCTGCCGATAGCACTATATATTTCAGACGGGACATGGGTAGTGATTACAGTAGAACCCATTGTTTTCACGGTTATGTGTGTTGGCAATAAACGCTATCAGACTACAGTTCGTCCAGCTGTATCGTATGTTGCTCTGAACATGTCATGCCATGCTTTCTCTGATCAAATGACTTTACCACCCTATTACTATCACGAATCAGAATATCATTTGAAATCTAGGCAAGCTGACTTACTTCATTTGAAGAAATTTACGGGTGACATTGTGTGGGGACCGCTCGACGAATTAGGTGACGACATAGATCTAATAGATGAAATCAATAGATTACCCAAATTAAATGACATAGATGACATTCCTTTAAGTCAATTGATAGAGAAGTTACATCAGACTAAGATTGTAGCTATGACATCAGTACAGAAACGCCACAGGTATGTTACCTTCACACTGGGAGGATTTATGATTTTGTTAATGACCGGGGTGGGTGCAGTGGGCATAGTATACTGGAGATACCCTGGGATATTAATAAATTGTTTAAAAAAATTGAAAAAACGCAGCCTAGTATTTATAACACCTGCAAGTGCCCAAACATCAAGTGGTGAGAACACGGAGGTGTTGGCGCTGTCTGAGACGGTCAGAGGTCCAATCAGACTGGCTTCCTGATGACTGGATGGTAGTGCACGTGTGTAGGAGACGTCCTACAAGATACATTGATAATCGTGAGATTATATTGACTGTATATAAACTATGTTCCAGAGGCAGAGAATGCTGAGAAGTGTATTTAAAATGTAAAATGTAAGTAAAGCATCATATATGATTTTAGAGTGTATTCCACTCAAGACATTGTTCCAGAGAAGAGGATGATATACTTATATATTGGATAAACCTGATATCATAATGACTGTAACTATGCAATAACTATGTTCCAGACACCGTATATGCTGGGAAGTGATGTTTAAAATGTAAATTGTAAGTAAAACATCATATATGATTTTAGAGTGTATTCCACTCAAGACATTGTTCCAGAGAAGAGGATGACAATACATATACATTGTTTAAGTAAAAATAATATATATTTGTATAAGAAAAATATAGGTGGAAGATGTGTGCACCTCCGAAACTTATATTTTTATTTTTTATATGATTTTACTAATCAGAGGGATTTTAAGGGATTGAAATATGGAATTCAAGCGTGTGAACAAGTTGGATTCCATAGGGGGAGGTATGTAACAATGTAAAGTAACAGGTGGCTAAATTGGGGTTTCGGTAAGTAAAGGGTAGAATAAACATGCTGTCCTGGGCTGTTTACATGTGAACCACATGGTGGAGATGGTACTGCGACAAGTACTAATTGTCATACAGGACGTCCCCTAGTTCTAGAGGCCTGTGTGAGTCGGTTCTGGAAAACAGCCCAGGAATGTGAATGTATATCAAAGTAAGGATCCTGATTGGTGGAGATGTCATTTCACCACAGGAAGTGACCGCGCCCGTCGGGATCCGCTATAAAGGAAGGCGCCCACAGCCTTCGAGAGGAAATTCAGAGGAAAATTCAGGGAGAAAGTCAGAGAGAAATTGGGGAGTATTGTAACAGAGACGTTTCGGGTTTGGCTAAGTTTAGTGGGAGTTGCTTCGGTATCTAACATCTTGTGGATCACTGAAGCAACAGCAAAATTACACAACGAGATATAAGTACTAACATCAGTGTACTGAGAAATTGAATGTTTTTTGCTTAATATATATTTTATATATATTCAAGAGTTAATTTAAGTTTATCCACGAGTGTTGTGTTTGCCGTGCCAGAACATTTGGACAACCGACGATAGCGTGTCAACGTATCACGGATAAGACCCGTTTACATTGGTGCCGTGACCAGGATTTGTGTCACGGATAAAACCAGTTTACACGACTTTAGTCGTCAGAATCTGACGTCTTTAGACGTCACATTCTGACAACTAACGTCTATCCCCGCACTGTAAGAGTAAAAATATTTCTAATGGCCGTAGACCCACAACATAGGTATTCAAATGAATCGGAAAGAGCTAATTAAGGCATTTATGATGATTTCAAATTGAAAAAGACCCTTTGGCCTCTTAAAAAAATTCAGCGCTTTAAGGGTTAAACGTCAGATTTTGACGTCCAAAGACGGTCCCCGCGCTGAACATGCTGAACGGGTTATACCGCTAAATAAAGTAATTTACATTTAAAAATTTAAATCAGATAACTGGCGGGTTAAACTAGGTTATCATGGGTAATGTGAACTACCCAGGTTAGATTTACAATAAGCTATAACAACTTACCAACAAAATGAGGAGAGCTGATAAACGAAGTGCTCTGTACATGATGTATTGATGTCTACTCAGCAGGGACTAGTGTGATTTAGTCCTGGTAGTGGAGATATTCTGTTATAATCTGACTTACATAGAGTATCAGGTGATACTGCCTTCAAAAAAAGCAGAACGCAGTAACTGCTAACGTCCAAATTAAGCAGTTACTGTTTGTAGTTACACCTTCTTGGATTTAGAAGACTCTATTTACGAAACCCGTTTTAAATAAGAAAACAGATTATCAGAACATGACAGGGGCGTAGCCAGGGTTATGAACATGTGTACGCACAACGCTAGGGGTACTCATTTACAGGAAAATTTGAAAAAAAAGATCGCAAATGGTGGCATCTGATGGTATTTGCGGTGAAGATATTGATTTATAAATTTTGCGTTTTTTTATATTTTTTGTACAATTTCAAAATTGAATACAGCAACAAAATTAAAAATAATTGAATTATATCAAGTTATAATATAATTTAAATCATTTTACTCAGTGATTACATATTGAAATTTACTGATTATTTTCGGTCAAGCACGATTATCCAAAAACGATTATTAAAAAACGATTATTAAAAACAGACATGGCGGATCCAGCGTTTGACTATGTAGTCTACGTAGTGTCTTTGTGTGCACGAATAATAGCTAAGCTGGACATTCTGTGATTGGTCATAAGGGGGCCACCACTCAATCGCCGGGGGGGGGAGGAGTGTTTTTGAAGTAAATATTTTGAGATTGAATTTTCATGAAATATATAATTGTCTGAAGGACATGTTGTAAACATGTTGTAAATAAAATATTTAATGGCCCTCAATTTTTTTTAGTCATGCATAATTAGAGGCTAGAGTATGTGGAGGGGTTAAAAGATGAAATAACTATTATTTTTAGGCATACATATCTATATCTATGATTTTTATTACTATGCCAGCTGCCAGACAGTATACAGAACAGATAACCTTACACGAAAACGAAACTATACACTATTATACACTATACGAAAACGTTATTTAATCATTATTGCCTGGTTACATGATTCGCTGTGATAGGCATAAATCAGCCCTGAGCAAACATGAGATGTTGAAACAAAATTGTTTTATTGTTGGGCCAGTGTCGTAGACAATGAACCAACATTAGTATAACATTGGTTGAACGCCTGCATGGGATTTCACTCTTGTCACCAGTGTCTTCACGTCTGAGAAGCTAGTCAGTGTAGCATGGGAATTATGCTTGTATACATGTCATTGTGCAGCCTATCATTGTTTAACACAGTGCAGTGCAGGTACAAAAATAGATCGTTTAGAATTAGCCCCATAACGTTGCTGAAACAGAACTGCCACAGATTATAATGCCCACTCAAGGGTAAAAATAGTGGGACATTTCTTTGGACGCTCATATATAAGACTTGCCTCGATTAATCAAGTTAATAAAAGGTTATTTTGTATACATCGTACGCTCAGTTAATTTGTAAAAAAAAAATTCCGGGTAAAACGAATGTAGTAATCCACGGTCCCACATCTTTACCGTGTGGGCTCGTCCACGGCCAGTTTAGCGGCACTATAGTCATACATGTGGTGAATTTGTGACTGTCATTGAAAAAAGAAGCATTTAGGCCTAACACCACATAAAGAATAGACTGCTAAGTGCGCATGTACATGTAGACTAGGCTAGTCTGCTAACTTGCTGCTTCTTTTTTTGATGGGTCATATTTTTTTTTACTCTCCCTTACAATGTGTACGCACGTGCGTACTGGCGTACGGCTGGCTACGCGCCTGCATGACGACGGAGGTTTTCATGTGAGTCTGCCTTCACAAGCCTAACGGCGTATAAGCACGCACTTGATAGAGGGCCCAAGTTAAATAAGAAAACATAATATTTTTACATGGTTCACTGCTCAACAATACGCCTACCTCATACACAGACTTATATACAATACTGCGCCACTTTTCATAATCATTATCCCAGCGAGCACTGCCGGTTCAGTGCTGGGCCACCGTCTGCGACGCTGGTCCGATATTGATGCATTCATTCATTCATTCGTTCGTTCGTTCGTTCGTTCGTTCGTTCGTTCGTTCGTTCGTTCGTTCGTTCGTTCGCTCGTTCGTTCATTCATTCATTCAACTCGTTCGTTCGTTCGTTCGTTCGTTTGTTCGTTCGTTCGTTCGTTCGTTCGTTCGTTCGTTCGTTCGTTCGTTCGTTCGTTCGTTCGTTCGTTCGTTCGTTCCATTATATATATATATTGAGAAAACACATCTTCTTAATTTATTTAGTTGACCAACTAAGCATCTACCATAAACTATATGTGACATATTATTTGGTTTAAAACCTACTTAGCCCTTTAAGCCCTCACGATGCATTAAAGCATCATTTTAGATCCCTAAAAACAGGCTTTATTTTGCTACAACTAGGGGTTTTAGAATGAAAATTGCCATGAAACTGGTTGACAATACATGGCAATTTTCTTGAATTTTCCACCCACTTTAATTCATCTTCATCCACTACAAGTCAAAAATTGCGACAGCAATTCGCGGCTTGTAGTAGATGAAGATGACTATGGTAAATTCAGGCCTGAAAGGGTTAAACCAGGAAAAGGATTTTGATATACGCCCCTGGTTACACACGTAGTCATCATATTAATAACACAACTCACCAGCCACAAGACGAGAGTTGGTACATTGTATGTCCTTTACATGGTGCCTTATGAGGACTGGTGTATTTATAGACAGGGATATATCCTAACCAATCTAATAAACATGTCTGTCAAACTTTTCTCAACGGTTTCTATTGTGTTTTTTCCCGTAGATTTCAAATCTGCCAGATACCATTCGAGATTCTGCATATTTAATTAGCTAATTAGCATATTTCCAAAATGGCCGCCACAAAAAAGTAATCTGCTATGAATACAGTCACGGCAATCATAGAAATGTGTTTTTTTGGCCCTAAGTTCGGGTTGTGAGATCTCATAATGCCATTTTGACGACAATGTTATTTTTGGGGTCATTGGAAGGTCATAGGTCACGTGACCATTGAAATACAATATCCCACTTTTACGTTTTAGCAAAAAGTGCACAAATGGACTTTTCGGGGATAAAATGATAATTGGAATGCCTGATATTATATATTTGATTTCAGACTGTTACATCTCATACACAAGACTATATTTATTAATACAAGATGGCCGCCATAATTCAAAATGGCCGCCAGCCGAACCTAAAATCAAGATATCTCAGCTTCTAGATATCATATTTAAGCCATCTTAGTGTCTAGATTGGGGTTTTGTGGATCAAGGAATACAATGTCAGACATCATTATACTTTCAAATGACTTTGATGTCTTTTTGATCTCTATAGTTTAATATTTTGGCAAAATTGTGTTATATCATAGTTATATTTGAATAACTTCCTCCCAGAATGAGGTTATCATCCGCACACTGTTCTGAATTCACATGCTAACATGATCTAAAGTAAAACCATATACATCACATGTATATGACAGCGATAAAAGAGATAAATACACATATCATTTACATTATAATACGGCACTGTTATTTTGTAGCGTATGTAGAACTACTACCCAGAACTACTACCCAAGGGGTAAACATCATATTTTCTGGAAAACTGACACGGCGTGTTGTAAAAGTTTGGCCACCTGAAATGATATCTACATATATTTAGGATCACAACCTCGGTGCACAATCTTGCAAATCGACTATTAGAAATTGGTAGGAAGCCAATAATGGCGGCCATTACCGAAAAACTTGAATTTGTCAATATCTCGGTCAATATTTAAGATAATTTGCTTTTAAAGTTGTCTAGACCAATATTTTCAGGGTCAAAGATCAATATAAAACCAGTCCTTAAGTGATGTTATGTATTGTAAATATGTATAACAGTCGGCCTATATACGCACAACTCTGCTTTTATGTTTTGGAAATAATGTTTCACACTGTATAAGAATAATTACTTTTGATAAGAAAACATCATGAGCGCTCGATGTCATAACAATGATAATGTTTATTGATCAAAAACTTGATAATAGAATAAGTATTAGCCCTTGCAGTGATATAGCCTTTGGCATTATAATCACTTCATAACATAGTCAGTCTAAGGGGTACTGGGATGATTGCTAGTAGCAGTACTTTTCGCACCCACCTGGGGAGGGTCATTTGGGCTCTGTCCCGTCTGTTGCATGTTGGAGAAGCTGCAGCCTACACGTGGTTGGCTATAATATTGTGGTGGATTGCCAGCTGGGTAGCCTGTTTCCTCCACTCAATAGTGGTGCCAATGCAGCTCCCGCATTAGTACAGGCACTGATGTTGGCCGTGCTAGGGCCTAAACTACAGGCAATAGTGTTTGACATTAGATCTCTTATGTGGGATGAATGGAGTTACCCTCAAATATTGTGACTCTTGAGGACTATCCGACCAGAGGATGGCGGGGCTGTGCTAAAGGCCTCGGTGTTTCAACATTAAATTGCATATCAAAACCTTTGATCGTCTGGGCATGTCTGAGGGTAAATCCCCCTAGACATGCCCAGAACATTGGGCAGTAACCCACCATGCCCTATCACCCCACGCTCACGTCATCAAGGTCTCAAGGTGTTGTACGCAGCAACCCTTGCTTAGATATATCTGACAGTCTTCTACATAGCAGGGGATTTTTCTTCTCTTACTCGAGCAGTTTTTGTTGCAACCCTTCTTGCAGCAACGTGTCATTGTGTGTGTCATATATGGTGGTCATTTTATACAACCCGTCCATAGTCCTCAGGCTTGCAGGTAGGCTTGGCGATGTAAGCTGACTTGTCAACTACTGTTGCCAATGCTGCCCGCTTTAGATGATGTTCTAAAGCGAGAGGGTGGCAGTAATTTCAGCAGTGATTTGTTATTGTAAAACTTGATTTATCGGAGTATATATAGCTATATCACAGCCTTCGAAGTTGGATTATGTGTTCACAAGAAGCTACTTTGTCTGGTCAATGTGAGCACCATGACATCATCAGCTATCATGCTATTTCCGTTTTCTGCGAACAATGATGGAGGCATATTGCTACATTCATGATCACCAATAAAGTTATTAATGTTAATGTCTCCACCACTTACTTTTTGTGTGTTATTTGCCGAAGAGTAGAAATGCCATTACTCTTGTCAGACGAATCAATTTCGCTTAAATATACTATTTTGGTTTCTGATTCTGAGTCTAGTCATTCACGAGTGACAAGAGCTTCGTATAATTATGATCTTCAAAGTAATGGCAGCTTTGGACACCATTTCTTTCACATGAAGACCAGAAGCTCTGCTGAACATAGCAAAATAGCTAACAGGGAGCGATCCAAGTGGTTTTCAACAAGACTCGCTTTCTTGCTTTTCTATGTCAGACATGGTACCAAGAGAAACAAAGTAATCCTTGCATTTGTTGCAACAAAATTTCACTTAGGTGGTGGATAAAACAGAGTCTACTAATTACAGTCACATACATTGCATTGTATATTTGGTAATTGGTCGTTCATCTCAAGACAGCTATCCATTCACGAGTTTTGCCGCTCCAATGGGTCATGCAAACTTTAGGGCACTGTCATTTATTCACATTATCAACGGACGAGATACCATCGGCTCTTCATTCTCTACTGGCATGTTAAAGTTGGTTGAATGATATAACTACACTGGTAGACTTTGCTGCTAATGGTGCTCCCATTAAAATCACGATATATGTGTGTGACCAGTCACAACAGCTTTTTGTGAACTCATATTTCAACAAGAGAAGGCTGTGATAGAGATACGCTCAGAGACAAAACGTTCTTAAATAATATTAATAAGTCAACACTGCTGAAGTTGTTGCCACCCAATGAAAATGCTTTCCAACAGCATATAAAGCATGCAGCCAAGCCATCCTCAAGCCTTAGGACTATGAATGGGTTGTAGAAAATGGCAAGCTGATTCCTGTTCAGTCAAATGTTTTCTTATCAAACGAGATTAATAATATCTACCGCAAAACATTAATTTCACACTATCAAATGCATGGCTTTGTGTACTATCTTGTTAAGAAGACATAAAATCACTTCAGGGTTGGCTCTATATTGATCCTTGACCCTTAAAAGATAGGTTTAGACAACTTTAAAAGCAAATTATCTTAAATATTGACCGAGATATTGAGAAATTAAAGTTTCTCGGTAATGGCCGCCATTATTAACCTGCTGTCAATTTCCAGTAGTCGATTTGCAAAGTTGTGCACCTAGGTTGTGATCCTAAATATATGTAGATATCATTTCAAGTGCCCAACCTTTTACAACACGCCGTGTCAGACTGTCAGTTTTCCAGAAAATATGATGGTAACCCCCTGGGTAGTAGTTTTACATACTCTACAACATAACAGTGTCGTTTTATAATGTAAATGATGTTTATTTACCTATTTTGTCGCTGTCATACACATGTAATTTATATGGCTTAACTTTATATCATGTTAGTATGTGAATTCAGAACAGTGTGCGGATGATAAACTCATTCAGGGAGGAAGTCATCCAAATATAACTATGGTGGCGTAGATGGATCACACAATTTTGCCAAAATATCAAACTATAGAGATCAACACTTCAAAAACCTCTAAAAAATCATTTGACAGTATAATGATGTTTGGCATTGTATTACTTGGTCCAAAAAACCTTAATCAAGCCACTAAGATCGCTTAGATATGATAACCAGAAACTAAGATATCTTGATTTTGGATTCGGCTGGCGGCCATTTTGAATTATGGCGGCCATCTTGTAAGGCATATTAATTAATATAGTATTGTGTATAAGATGTAATTCTCTGAAATTAAATATATATTATCAGGCATTCAAATCATCATTTTATCCAAAAAAAGTGAAGTTGTGCACTTTTTGCTAAAACGTGAATGTTGGATATTGTATTCAATGGTCACGTGACCTTTGACCTTCCAATGACCCCAAAATTGATATTGTCGTCAAAATTGCATTATGGGATCTCAAAACTCGAACTTAGGGCCAAAAACACATTTCTAGAATTGCCGGAACTGTATTGATAGCCGATTACTTTTTTTCGGCGGCCATTTTGGAAATATGCAAATTAGCTAATTAAATATGCAAAATCTCGAATGGTATCTGGCAGATTTGAAATCTACGGGAAAAAATGCAATAGAAACCGTTGAGAAAAGTTTGACAGACATGTTTATTAGATTGGTTAGGATATATCCCTGCCTATTAGTGGAGATGTACTATTATAACGTAACGGTAGAGATTGTCATGCTATACTGCCTTTAAAAGCAAAAACACAGTAACTGCTGACTTAAATGTCATTAGTTACTGTTTTTTTTTGTTTTTGTGCGGTAGCATGACCAGCCACAGTGAGTGGTACTGCTATATAGTCATTGCCAATGGGGGGGGGGGGGGGGGCTGCTTGGAAAGTCACAGATCACGGATTCGAACCCCACTCTGGCATTCAATTTTCAAAGGAACACAATGTTTCTTCCACACTAACTCATGAAGATTCGATATTGTGGGGAACTTCCGTGACCGAGAAGTAGCGTGCTCGTCTTCAGACCGCCAAGACTCAAATGTTGTGATCTTTGTCTGGAAGGCAGTGTCATCTCATTAATCTCACCATCCTCTGGAGGTTCTTCTGGCCCAGTTTAGCCTACATGTGCGCAAATGTGGCCTAAAATCCCTTGAGCCCTGGTCAGACAGCACTTGACGGCTTAATCACGGCCTACAAGTGATAAAATCTTTTGGACGTGGTCGTACGTGGTAATTATTGGTCAATTTTGTGCTTGGCCGTGCTTTGTACGTGGTATAGTACGGCCGTCGGCGGCTGCTCCACTTCTGAAGCACTGCCTAAGCACGGATAACCATGTCCAGCTACGTGTGTCGCGGACCTTCCGCCGTATTGGGCCGTCCGCCGTTACACGCTAGGTGGTACACAACTTCTCTCCACTCAAACCAGTTTCAGCCAAGTCTTTTCTCTCTTTCGAAATCAGCATGGTCTCATTGACTAATTATATTTATTTACAAACAAACAAAGAAACAATTATCGAAAGGCCCGAGCAGCCTGGTTTTAGGGCTAGCTATGCCAAACAGCAAACAAACATCGTGTCTTTCCCAACTTAACACCCAAAAACGTGCATCAAAACCTAAGCTATGCGATTATTGTATATAATTTTGACATATAAAGAGATATAAATCATGAAAAAATCAATAAAATATAGAATTTCAATTATTACGAGCCGGGTAGCCTATGCTGCCGTGCAAAGCCAAAAAGCATTTTCTGCTTACTTTACAAGTGAACAAATACTGCCTATCGCTATTGCAGGAGAAAATTCGGATGAAAGGAAAAGTAATTTAAAAAGTGTCAATAAAAGTCATTAAAATATAATTTTACTTTAAAAACACCCGCGTGCATGAAAACTATTGTAGACCTAATTAGGCCGTACTGTATTTAATTTAAAGAGTAAAAACTAAATAAAATACATACATTGCATTATTATGAAATCTTTCAAATGGTGATACAAGCACTAAACTTGGCACGAACATTCCCCAGGGGCCACCCTTAAGAAACCGTTAGCCACCCACAAATTCAAGATGACCGCCATTTTTTCAAGATGGCCGCCACAAGCGGTTCACAAAAACTATTTTTCACCATAAAATTTGACTCATTTGACCGATTTGGATGATTGGGGCTCAAAATATATGTTTTCAACTACGCAGAAGTGGTAGAGGAGGAAATCTGAAAATTGACGTTATTTAAGGAGTTAGCTGACCCTTAAATTCCTAGAGACAAATAATATATCGCTGGAAAGGAAACAACGTCTAGTTTCACGTAGCGTGAACGGTTTTTGTGGCAAGTGGTCGAGTTTTTCATAAAACGTGCATTTGTGACGTCATGTCGTGATGGTTTTGACGTCACTTTTTCACCAATTTCTACTGGATATTTATAAAGGTGGATCATTTATGAGCTGCGATATACACATGTAGATGCCGTTCAATATCCAGCATTTGTATAAATTATAGAGAATTGGCCCAGGTAGTCACAATGACATACATGCTTTGTACACATGACATCACTTGATTTTATGCAACAGTCGTGTTTTATATGGTCTAATATTTTTTAAATAAAATAGGTTCAACATTATTATATTTTTTTAAATTTGTATTATTAAAGCATTTCCCTTTTTTCCCCAGAGATAAATCATTGGAAATGTATAGTTCTGTAGTTTCACGTCATATATTTCATTTTTACGACATGTGGTCGAGTTGTGCAATAAACGTACATTTATGACGTCACGTTTTCATGTACTACGTCACTTTGTCATTTTCTTTCATATTTATAGAATATACAGGATGCCAGGTCATTTTTTATTTGGCACCGTAAAACGTGGGAAAGCCTACGATATGTACGATATGCACGTGATCCTATACCAATAAATATAACGTAGGCCTACATCTGTATCACAACAGCATGGCCGCAACGTCACTTTTTCGTGAATTGAATAACAGAGACACGATAGCCCTCAATATTGCAAATCTTGTATGTGGACATTTGATTTTTTATAATCAAGTAAGATATACCGCTGGAAAAATCACAAAAAATATATTTTCACACAATATGCAACCCGCCTTGTCGAGTTTGAAATAAAACGTGCTTTTAAAAAATATGTATAGAATAGATGTTTCATAACTGCCCAGTGAACACAAAACATTTGTATAACATTTGTACAACTTTGACATTTGTGCACCATTGTAGGCCTACAAATGTTATACAAAAAGTTATGTTTGTTTGGTGGGGCATATAGGCCTATGTAACACGCACACACAATAGTCTACCGGTATGAGTTGAATAAGACTAGTAGCTGAATACTGTTTCTTTTCAAGAATTTATATCTCATGCTCAACATCACTAAAATAAAAATTTCCCACAGTCTAGTTTCAGTTTGTAATAAATTGTCACAAAAATTGGGGTTAATTGGTAGGCCACATAACCTGATAACAAGCACCGGTAGGCCTAACACAATATAACTGCACATAGCAAGACTGTGATCATGCGACTAGAGAAACCATGCAACACGGCCATTATTGTTATTCATCATGGATGCAGTATAGAGTCTACATGGTATACTCGAGGTAACATAATTATAATATACTCATGTTTCCAAGCAATATCATACCAAAAGGTGTGTTCAGCTCTGGAAATGTAAAATCACATGCTAAAATAAATTATTGTTTCTCCCTTTCTCTATTTAACCCTTGAAGCGCTGGAATATTTATATTCAAAATAAGAGATCACAGGGATTTTTACTTAGAAACCATTTTATATGTCTTAGTTTAGAGGTCTTTCCGCTTCATTTCAATACCTACGTTAAAGGGTCTACGGACATTATACTTTTTATTTTATTTTTCAGTGCCGGGATAGACTTCAGACGTCAGAATTAAGGCGTGGCACAACACTTATAGTAAGACGAACCGTGTCTGTAGAGCATGAAATGTTGTTTCATCATCAGACACTCACTGGCAACTAAAGCCGAGTCCACACAGTAGGCCTACGATTTATCTTTAGGATTTTGTGCGGTACCGATTCAACATATTTATTAGGATTTCCAAATTGCAGTAGTAGGCCTATGTAGCACGTTTATATGTTTCCGTGGTGTCGTCAATATGCCATTTCCCTACCAAAATCAACGCCAGCGACTATTCTGTCTTAGTGAAAGCCTACTGTTCTACTATATATAGGCCTACTGTATATAAAGTATATCCTTTGTATAATAATTTGTACATTTTGATGTAGAAATAAATAATTATTCTGAGACAACAGATTATTTCTGGATGTAAGCCCATAAATAATATTTTATCCGTCGCGTGGTTTCATTTTGCCGAAAATAACTAGGCCCCATACAGTTTCTGGCGTAAACATACCGTTTAATAGGGCTATACAGATTTGGACAATAACACATCCTTTCTGAATAGACACAATGCCCGAGATAGCCAAAAAGTTTTAACAAACTATCTGTCACTGTCAAAAACACGAAAACCTTCTTTTTGCACAGCACACTAATCTAGGCCCAATGTTCGACACACAAAGCAGCCTTTGAATGAACACATAATACAGCTGGGTAATTTTATTGACCCTTGAATATGCAGTACGTGTGATTTTTATACCCTTAGATAGGCCACAATTGTCACCTCTTGAAAATACAGAAATCTGTACAACACTAATACACCATGTACAAGGAAAGTTATCCTGGTCCAGTTTAGTCATAATTTATATGTGCAAAAAAGTGTCCGAATACCCCAATCATTTGTTCTCTTATTCGCCCATTTACCCCCCCCCCCCTGATGATATATATTATCAACGAATGTCTGAAATATTATTAAGTAATTACCATTTTTCTAATATTACATAAACATTCTCTTCAATGCAAGGAAATACCAAAGGCAGTTACTAAAATTACATTCTGGCACAGAGTAAAGTTCGGTTTGCAAAATAAATGTGTTTTTTGATGACAATATATAACGATAGTGTGGAAGTTTAAAAAAATCTGTGATTCAAACGTCAATATCACATTTTTGAACCTCCACTCGAGTCCGGACCTCAAACATGTCGAACATGAAGTTATATAATCATATTATTAAGAATGCTGCCACAAAAAAAACACTTGAAGGTTACAATTTTGGTTTTAATTTTAGCAGTCAAAGAATGTAATATGACAAAACTTATTAAACTGTTATGCTCACCACTTCTAAAACATGTAACTTGATTTATTTTATGTTGCTAGCATCATTATATACATGTGCATTGCATTCATTTATCTGATATAACAATACCAGTCGGAATTATTAATATATTGCTGCTTATATTTTCGGAACTATGCTTTCTCTAAATATATATCGAAGAAGAAGTCAATTAAAATCAAAGTTGTGTTTCTGAGAGTGGTTCTCTGGCCCAACTCTTAAAAAAGGCTTCGACTTTGGATTCACGTTTCACACACGTTTTGCCATTACATAAATAACTGCATCTCTATATCTATCTTGTATTATTTGTTAGTGTAATATTGAGGTATCATTGAATTAAATGTACCGATAACAGTTTTCATAAGGTTATTAACATAACGTATATCACATAATTATATGACAAAAATAAATTGATGGATAACGACTTTACAGAATCATGATAGCTATAATAGCTCTTTAGATAATAATTTTCTTTCATTTCAGATTAACTCATTTAATTCTCATTCAAATTGTATAATGTACCGTACATTTATTTATTATGAAAATTATTCTGCAATAAATTAATATGATGTATCGTAGTAGGGCAGTAACTCTAACGCTAAGGAACTCAAGGCCAGATCATACACGGTTAAGGTCATCTTAACTTCAAATACACTAAATGTTGAGTAAATTTTTCAGACATAAGTGCCACAAGGATACATAAGGCCTGCTCTTAACTTACATTCCAGGAATTTTACAATAGCAATGCAAGATCCAGATGGTACTGCCGCCTTTTGCCATCACCATAATATTATGACCAATGTTAGTTTCAACTCTCCCAAATTGGAAGAAAAATATAGGCCTACCTGCAAGAATGAGCTGATGCTACAAATGAATAAAATATCTTTTGCGGAGGATAATTTAGATTCCATGACAACTAAATGCCAGGATTGCGTAATATTTGTTTTATGTACGAAGAACTATTATTGGACTTTGCAATGACCTTAGGTTGTCCTTGGTATGATATTTGTTTGTTACTGTAAAGGCCAAACCTGCAACCCGAACCGATATAAATCTTTATTTTCTTTAGCATACCCCTTTCCATCAATGTGTAAAACATTACATTTTTACGTCAAATTGTGCAAGTGCTTGAGGACGGGTGTGAAAACAGTATGATATGACCTTGTTCTTGACCTTTTGCTAATAATCTCTATATAACACCGAGTTAATAATACCTATAGGCATATGTGACCTGTGTAAATATCTAAATATGACAAATAGTTCAGATCAGTTATTCTTCTACTTTTCTAATTTAGTATGTAACACATGACATCATTTAGCATTTTTGGCCTCCAGAAGTGTTAGTTGCGCATTTGACGTCTTGCAATTCAGAATTATGCGCAGAATATACCAGATTGGAATTAATTTATTAAGATTTCTTTTGATTTGGAATTGAAATGACATATAAAGCACCCATCGGGAAAGGGACCCTCAGTGTATCTGAACAATTACGCTTGGTTCATATTCTAACCTATCATGCAGTTAGTTATGTTTATGGGTGATGTGTAGGCTTACTACACGCATATAATGAATAGATATGCCGGTATGTAATTTACTTGGGAATATATATAATAAAGCTTATCGTAGCATTTTAGGAAATATAATGATGTCGAATAATGGTAGGATTTGTTTTATTGTAGTTCCTGATAAAAAATATTATGGAAAATTTGACTTCAGTGATTTCATGGCAGCCATTTTGAATTTCATGTTTTACAAAAAAACATCCACAAGGGTAAGAGCTCCACATCCGCGGGAACCAGCCAAGCATGATCAAAACAGGAAAAAAACTATCAGCCAAAACAATGTTAGCCGCAGTTTCACTGCGATATCCGCTTGTTTTTGTTCATATTTGCATAAATATAGACTTTACAATATTTTTTTCTAAAAACTAATGAAAGAATTGGCTTTCTCATACCTGAAAACATAAGAATAGACATATTATTTATGGCTCTAGCGTATGTAGTTGCAAAATTATTCGTAAATATGTTTAATTTTATATACTTTGGCGACCATCTTTAATTTCGCCATTTGAGACCTTTTATCGACCTATAAAAAAATGCAATCCCTTTTTTTCTTGATTTTCATGATATTTTGACTCAGAATCAAGTGAAAAATCAATTTTAACAGACAAATTGCACGAAAGTGTTATATGTGACATATGAGCCTACACTATAGGAACGTTTGTTTTAAGCATAATTCAGATATGAGGATTTAGCCGGCCATGTTCTCAATGCATTAAAAAATAAGTTTATTTGACTTGAAATGACATTGAAATGACCTTGGTGTCATCTTACATCTATGCCACATTAAAACTCTGAGGGTTATACAGCTATGTGTCAAGTTTTATGAAGCCGCTTCTAATGGTTGCTTATGAGGGTCTACTTGAAATATTACATTACGATTTTTGTTAAATAAACTCATGTTCCAGGGGTATGTCTTTGTGGGGAATTTGAACAAAAAAGAGTTTTAACTATTTTCCTCGAAATATTTTACGGGAGATTTATGCCCATACACATGGGGTGTCTTATGGTGGTATTTTAGAAAAAACGACTGCGATGTTCCGAGTCATCCCCAAAAGGGGTAAATAGGAACATTAACATTTTGTCTACCGCAGTCCCGTATGGGCATAACCCAAACATGGGGTGAACAGAAACAAACAAGCATATTTAAAACAAACAGCTGAACATTTCCCACAAAAATATGGAATCTTCATAATAAAATAGAATAGGATGAATAGGAACGGTGGGGTGACTGGAAACGAACAGCAGAAAGAATGGAAGCTGATAACAAGGCTTTAAAATGTAACTGCGCCGATTTGTTATGCATTGTTTCAACGGACCGGTTTGTAGTGACGCAGTATCTTGGTGGTGCGCCACAGCAATGCAATTATATTCACCCCGTTTTTCATCGAAAAATATCACCTGAAACACAAACAAGTTGCCTTTTTGATAGATTAATGTCAGGGAGCCACACATTTTCACAATAGATACCCGGCAAGATACTAGTTATCAAATTTTTCTTTTGTAGTTAGTTAGTGTAGGCCTATAGTATCCCGAGATATGGAAAAGTGATGTTTGTCAAAATGTAACACTTGCAGACGATGTCAAAACGTGATCAGTGACCAAAACATAGTTTCAGAATGCATTATACTATTACCAAAGCGTCTTGTTACAAGCAGGATACCTAAGTTATGTGAGTTCCATATTGATATTTTTAATACTACGGTAGGCCTAATATAATCAGGAGAAATCTTCAGCCGTATATTGGAGTAGGAGGTGACATGATCCTTTTTCTGAAAAAAGATATTTCGGCGGCAATTTTGTTTATGCTAATTATAAAAAATGCTCAAGACTTATGCAGAGTCAGCAACCAAATATTCAATCTTTGTCATCTCTACCAGCATAATCCACCAAGAAAAAAACTATAGACCATATTGCACGGTCAACCCTAGTGGCTGCCGGACTATGATTTAAAATTATCTGTTTATTGAAATAATTATATTAAAGCGACAGAATGAAGCCAAAATTATCATTATTTTTTTTGTTCCTTGATATGACAATATATGTTAACATGTGCTTAAATCGACTAGAATTGCATCAGTTTTTTTATCCCCCGCCCGTAGGGGAAGGGGGATTTTAGTGCTGCCAGGATTCTGTCCGGCGTCTGGCGTCCGGCGTCACGTTTTCTTGTGGGCGCAAAAACTCAAAAACTGCTGGTCAAATCTTTTTGAAATTTGAACATGACATTCGTAGCAACATGGGGATGTGCAAGTGATTTTTTAGAGATGCTACCAAAAATCAAAATTGCCGCCAGAGGGCAACTCTAAAATTTTTTGTGGGTGCAAAAATTCTAAAACTTAAAGTCAGAAATTATTCAAATTTTACTATAACATTGACCATGATATGGAGATGTGCAGGTGACTTTTTTAAAGTTTTACTGAAATTCAAAATGGCCGCCACAGATCAACTTTAATTTTTTGAGGGTGTAAAAACTCGAAATTTGTTTGGTATTTTTTTTTTTAATTTCAGCATCACATTCCTAGCAACATGGGGATGTGCAAGTGATTTTTTAAAGATGCTACAAAATTTCAAAATGGCCGCCAGAGGTCAACCCCAAATTTTTTTGTGGGCGCAAAAACTACAAAACCTAAAGAAAGAAATTATTCAAATTTTACTATCACATTTCCCACGATATGGAGATGTGCAAGTGATTTTTTTAAGGTTTTACTGAAATTCAAAATGGCCGCCATGGATAAACTTCATATTTTCTTGTGGGCGCAAAATCTAAAAAATTGAAATCAGTAATAATTCACATTGTACAATCACATTACCCACCATCTGGAATTGTGCATGTGATTTTACTGAAATTAGAAATGGCCACCACAAATCGACTTTTTAAATATTTGTGACCACAAAAAGTCTAACCTAATTTATGGCGGGGGATGATATGGGACTTTAGTCCTCTTGTTAAAATCTTGTATTATGCGTCTACCAGCTAAACGAGAAATAAGGACAATTTTATTTTTAGACATGCATGTCCAAAATAAGAAAATGACCTAAAATAAATAGGGTTTTCGACACAGGTGCTAGACTATTTTTTTATAGGCCTATATACAATAGCCTACCATAGCGAACGAAAATTTAAAAGACAATTCTAGTTTAGGCCTGTGGCTTGTTCACATAAACTAGTCCAGTAGATTTTGACAAAAAGCGTGTTTTGCGGTATGGACGATGTTTTATGATTGATTTTGATAGCATGGGATGTCCCCATAAAAAATCAGCCGGGTGCCACTTTGGCATCCTTGGGCGGAATTTTTTAAGGGTAAAAACAAAATGGCCACCATAGGCCCTATATTTCAAGGTCAAATATGATTCTTTAACAAATGAAGCGCCAGGGACAAGTGTAATACGTCATTTTCATGTGATTTTGACTAGGCAATCTATTTATTGTATTGTTTTTATGTCTAAAGGTCATCTTCAAGGTCAAATAAGCAAAATACCAATTTTAACAAATAAAGCTAGGAACATGTGTAATATCTCTTTTTCGTGGGATTTTGTCTGAAAAATCCATTTATGGTAATATTTTGTTGATCCAAGGTAATCTTCAAGGTCAAGAGGTCATTTCAAAGGTCAAAGACAAAATGGCCGTCAGATATTTCAAGGGCAAATATGATTTTTCAACAAATGAAGCCAGGAACAAGTGTAATACCTTATTTTCATGTGATTTTGACTGGGAAATCCATTTCTTCTACTATTTTTATGACTCAAGGTCTTGCCCCTTCACCCGTTTCTTTCTCATTCGTTCAGTTCCTCTGGAAACTTTTATTTAGTGTCTTACACAATTTTACGTGAACTTCGCTATTATATATAATTACTTGCTGTTTTTAGTCCGAAAATGGCTTTTATTTAAGATTTATTTTCCCTTTCCCCATCAGCCATATTTCCCCATGCAATCAATACCCGTTTCAGTTTCTATGTAACTTTATTTCCTATTTGACGTAAATTTACGTAAACTAACGGCTTTTGCAATTATATCTAATTAGGGGATATGTTCTCAAATGCAAATCGCTTTTATTGGCGATTTTACATTACCTTGCCCCTTCAGCCGTATTTGCTGATGTAATTTTGGCGGGGGCCCTAGGGTAGGGTTAGCACTGCTGCCTTTCGCGCCAGAGTTCGGGGTTCGGTTCATGGTCTCGGTGGTTTGAAAGAAACAAAAGATGTTTCTTTCCTATCCACGTGTGAAAGTCAGTATTGTGGGGAGCCTCCGTGACCGAGAGGTAGCGTGCTCGGCCTCAGACCGCCGGGGCTCGAATTTTGAATCCTGTGTCTGGAGGACAGTGTCATCTCAATCATCTCACCATTCTCAGGAGGTTATCCTGTCCCAGTTTAGCCTATATGTGCACAAAGGTGGCCTAAAGCTCGATTCATTTCATTTTACTGATGCAATTTATGCCAATTTCAGTGTCTCTCTCATTTTTTATTAATGATTAAGATTTAGATTTTGCTGTTTTTAGAATGCAAATCCCTTCTGTTGACGCCTTGATATTTCCTTGTCCCTCCAAATATATTTCCTCGTGCAATTTATACCCATTTCTGTACCTCTGTAATCTGTATAATGTATTTCCTATTTTTATATAATTTTATATGAAATAAGGGCATTGGCAATTATACCTAATTACCTCCGTGTTATTCTAGCATTAGCACTTTTAATTTCCCTTGCCCCTTAAGCCGTTTTTTGTCATGCAATATATTCCTACTTCATAATAATTTATTGTCTGTATTTTATTGATACCTTACATGATATATATCTCTTAAAATTATGTGTAATAATTACACAGGTTTTCATTTTTTTTTTCAAACTAAAGCTATATTTTAATGATGCCTGATAACTATCTTGCCCCTTCAGCCGTTTCTTTCTGATTCGTTCAGTTACTCTGGTAACATTTATTTAATGTCTTACACAATTTTACGTGAACTACGCAATTATGTCTAATTACTTGCTGGTTTTAGTCCGAAAATGGCTTTTATTTAAGATTTAAATTCCCTTTCCCCATCAGCAATAATTGCTTATGCAATCAATTATGTCAAATTACTTGCTGGTTTTAGTCCGAAAATGGCTTTTATTTAAAATTTAAATTCCCTTTCCCCATCAGCCATAATTGCTTATGCAATCAATACCAGTTTCAGTTTCTATGTAATTTTGAAACTTCATTTCCTATTTAACGTAAACAGGTAAATTTACGTAAACTAACGGCTTTTGCAATTATATCTAATTAGGGCATATGTTCTTAACATGCAAATCGCTTTTACTGGTGATTTTACATTTACTTGCCCCTTCAGACGTATTTTCTGATGCAATCTGGGCCAATTTCAGCGTCTCTCTAATTTTTACCTTGTATTTCACATATTTCATAATTTTATATGAAATAAGGGCATTTGCAATTATATCTAATTACTTTCGTTTTATTCTATTTTGTTCGAAAATAGCTGTTATTGAAAATTGTAAAATCCCTTGCCCTTTAAGCTGTATTTTGTCATACAATTAATACTCAGTTCATAATAATTTTAAAATATATATTTTGTTGATCAGGTTAAAATTAAATGCAACATTTCCATAAGTTTGCTTTCTGTTTCTTTTAATAAAAGGTATTTTAATGACACCTAAGAGTTAACATGCCCCTTTACCATGTTTACCTTTTATTTCTAATTTCATCGGTTACTCTGGTAATTTTAATTTTGCTTACTATTTTACATGAACTGAGAGCCTTTGCAATTATATCTCATTATTTTAGTTTTTTCGTCTTTTATTTTAGCATGAAAATAGCTGTTATTGATTATTCAATTTCCCTTGCCCCTTCAGCCGTATTTTGCAGTGTAATCATTTCCGATTAAATTCCACTATAATTTTAATTTATTTACCACTTGACATAATTTTACATGAAATAGGGGTCACTGTAATTATATATAATTAAGCAGCCCTCGCCGACGCGGGCTGATTACTGTATTCCACATGGTCTGCCGCCACCGCCGCAGTTATTTGTTTTCAAGATAGCTACTAATCTATCAACTTCTGCTTCCTCATACTTCACATATCTATCACATACCACTGGGGAATTGTTTTAATGACATTTTGATCTCCATATCATCAACCCTTTAATTATTATGGCCACTAACGAAGAAATGCTCGTTAGCGCATTTTAGGAAAAAGTTGCCATCAGATCTTCTTTTAATATGGCAAATATGTTCAGCTATGTCAGCCAATGACCTGACTCACTTTTGGATCAAACAATTTCAAAATGCATTTTGAATTTGGTAATATTTACTTAACTCAAGAAATGCAAAATGATTGGACCATGAATATAAAACAAAATGTAATGTCTCACATTAACCCATGACAAATTTCACACTAAAAAGTCCAAAATGGACGCCAGTCGGCCCTTTTTTTCACTATCTCGGAAATCTTGATTGATAGCTGATCTACGAATTTCTGTTTCCTCATACTTCACATAGCTATCATATACCACTGGGGATTTGTTTTGACATTTTGATCCCCATATAATCAACCCTTTAATTACTAGGGCCACTAACAAAGGAATACTTGTTAACGCGTTTCAGGAAAAAGTTTCCAGCAGATCTTCTTCTTATTTGGCAAATATGCACAGCAATGTCAGCCAATGACCTGATTAACTTTTGGGAGCAAACAATTTTAAAATAGTGGTCGAGCGATAACGGAGGGCTGCGTTCGTGTTCGTTTCCGAACAACTCTTTCTAGTTACTTCCATTTTTCTGTTTTTAGTATCGATTTAAATATTTTTGCCCCTTCAACGTTTTTTTCTAGTATAATCTGTCTCTAATTTATAATAATTGAAAATTCTACATTTTTTTTTTTACATGACATATAGGCCCTACATCTTAAAATAAAATGTAATAATACGTTTTGCTTCAATGACTTCAAAAAATAACTGTTTTGTATGCGTTCGGTCATTTCTTCTGGCCATTATTTGCCTTAATATTTTACATGAAATAAGTTTCTTTAAAATTGTATGTAATTACTTCCGTTTTAGGGGTCACAAAGCCAAAATTGGCTCCCCTTTTTTGCTAAATTATTTTAAAAGTCCTCTACTTTTGCCAAAATATGCCAACAAAATCAGCCCCGGCAAACCCCTTTTTTCATATTCTGAATCCGCCCATGGCTTATGCGTGACTGAGTGAGTGAATATTGCTTCACGTCGCTTTCTGCACAATCATAGTAATATCGCGACAGAAGGAAGCCAGATGCCGGGACTATCAATCAATCAATCAATCAATCAATCAATCAATCAATCAATCAATCAATCAATCAATCAATCAATCAATCAATCAATCAATCAATCAATCAATCAATCAATCAATCAATCAATCAATCAATCAATCAATCAATCAATCAATCAATCAATCAATCAATCAATCAATCAATCAATCAATCAATCAATCGATCAGTCAATAAGTCAATCAATCAATCAATCAATCAATCAATCAATCAATCAATCAATCAATCAATCAATCAATCAATCAATCAATCAATCAATCAATCAATCAATCAATCAATCAATCAATCAATCGATCAATCAATCAATCAATCATTTAATCAATCAATCAAACTTTTATAGCGCCTATTTCCTCAGCGGACCGAGCTCAGAGGTGCATACATCCTTAGAGTGATCATGTGTCATAATCGAGGCCAAAGCAGGTTCGTCAACAGGGAGCCGGGCTGCTGAGGGGCTAGGGTGGCAAAGCCAGGTCAAATAGGTGAGATTTAAGTAATTTTCAGAATGTTAAGATTGTTTTGGCATTACGTATTGGTCCATAAGGCTGGACCAGATATAGAGAAAGCGCTTAACCCAGTCTTAGTCTTTATACGAGAAACAACAAATCTATTTGAATTTGTGGAGCATAGATATTTTGAGCATTTTGGCCGAACAAGTAAGTCAGCCAGATATACAGGTTGGTTGTCTTTCAGGGTTCGGAAAGTTATTGCGCATATTTTAAAATGAATGTGAAAGTTGACAGGAGCCAATGTGATCGTTTTAGAATTGGAACGGAATGACTAAATCGTGGGGGGGGGGGGGGTTGGTTACCACTCTTGCAAGGCAGTTCTGAACACGTTGTTATCTAGCGATATCCTTTTCTGGCATATTGTGAAGAAGTGAGTTACAACTTACTACTGACAAGTGCCACTGCTATTTGCTTGGCAAGATCTAAGGATAGTTTTTTTCGAATTCGACACAGGTCACGGATATGATAGAAGCATGCCATACATGTTTGGGATATGTGTTTTCGGAAATCCAGGCTACTGTCAAATACTACACCAAGATTTTTAGCTGATGTAGATGGATTTGTGTCTTGACCTAGAATTAAGCATGGGAAATAATTCAAGAATTTTTCTCGTTGAAGTTTGGTCCCAATATGACGCAATTCTGTCTTGCTAGGATTAAGCTTCAGCTTAGACCCTGTCATCCAGGCCGACACACCCATTAAACAATGTTGCAACTTTGCAAGAGACTCCTTAGCGTTTGAAACTGATAGAGACATGTAAATTTGAGTATCATCGGCATAGATATGGTGGTTTATGTCAAAACTAGAGATTATAGCGCCGCTGAGTGGTGTAGTGTATAAAGTAAAAAGCACTGGTCATAGCACAGAGCCCCGTGGAACTTCATATGAGAGTGTGACTTTATCTGACAGAGTGTCTTTAATGTTTACGGATTAGTGCCTATTTTGCAAATGAGAAGAAAGCCAAATTTGAGCCTGGCCAGATATTCCATCACCAACCAATCTGTTAATGTAGCGTGGTCAATGGTATCGAAAGCGGCCGACAAGTCAAGCCATTCTAATTTTGATATCGTTATGCACTTTCAGTAGAGCCGATTCTGTAGAATGATGTTTCCTGTAGGCTAATTGTAATGGATTAGATAGATGGTTATTTTTTATATGAGCTTGCAGCCGATTAGCTATCATCTTTTCTAAGATTTGGGAATTGAAACTTAAGTTGGATACAAGCCTGTAATATTTCAGCTTATTTTTAGGAAGAGATGTTTTTTTTAAAGTAGTGATCTTACATGAGCTTCTTTGAAATTTTGAGGAAATGTACTAGTTTCCATTGAAATGTAATTTATGTCAGTGATGGGAGTTATTAATATGTCAAGACAATTGTTTCAACACGCTTGTAGGAATAGGGTCAATATCACATTCTTTTGACGATGAGCTCAACATAAGCTTTTTAATTTATCTTCTGACGCACTTTCAAAAACGTTCATTTTGGATCTAATTTCTGTTTTTTGCACTTGTGGAATATTCTGTTGTTTATCTGGAAATTTGGAACGGATATTTTCAATTTTATCCACAAAATACCTAGAGAAATGATCACAAAGTGATTTTACTGATGTGAATTCTGGCAGAGCAGGAGGTGAAATTCTATGCAGAATGTTTTTTATTGAGTTCCATAGGCGACGGGGATTGTCCGAATTTTCTGAAATAACATCAGCTAAATATTTTTATTCAGCTTTTGTCAGCATTCTATTACACAAGTGGCATTGAAGTTTGTAACGAGAACGACCTAGATGTGTGCGAGATCTGCTCCATGTTCGTTCGAGATTGTGGCGAAGGGTTTTAGCCTTCATTATTTCCGGAGTCATCCATGGAGTTGGTGTATTCTGGGCAGAGTCTTTGTACTTACAAGAGCGTGTTTGTCTAAAATAGAGCTAAGAACAGAATCATACTGTTGAAATAGTGCCGAGAGATCTTTCTCTGGTTTCTTCGCTGGGCCGGCATTGAATCGGCATTGGGTCGACGTCTCGTGTCTGCTAGACCTGTACCAGCCCATTTTACAATATTATCGTCATTGTGGATTGATGATAATGTTGTAAAATGGGTAAATAGTATGCACTTTAACTGTTTTTCATAATCATTTATATATCATTTCATTTCTATCATCTCATATTATCATAATCAGTTTTTATCATACCAAACTATTATATACTCATGTCTTTGTAGGTTGATATATTATTTTACAGTCTCTTGTAACTCACATTGAGTGACCAGTCACTACATCAGCAAACTGTCATTTATGTATGATTTGTATTCGTCATGTAAACTGGATGAGACATTAATAAATATTTACTTAATTAGATCCGAATTGAGAATATCTGAATGAAACGATTCATAATAAACTTTGTTTATTTTTCGAAACGATATTTTTTCTTTGTTCCATTTCGTCTTACAACAGTCAATTTCTGATATGAACGCATGATGATCCGAGATACCTGCTGTCAAAAAAAACTTGATTTGAACTATGCCCTATTCTTATTTCGAATGACTTCAAGGGCTCTTTATAGTATACAGTAGCATAAGCAGCACTGTATACACTCCATGCCTTTGAACAGTTTGGAGCACTGTATATGCAAAACCACGATGACAAATATCCAGCCCGACCGGGATTCGAGCCTGGTACCTCCAGGTTACAAGCCCCGTGCAGTCGATACGAATGAGCCATCGGGGCCGGCCTCCATGGCTTATGCATCAATTGAACCCTATAGCTATGTTACTCGGAACCCCCATGGAAGATTTAAAGGTCAAATCATAGGCACTCCACACCGACCCCTCCCTCCCTCCAATATAGCGCAACTTTTCTATATATATCCACACACTTACAATAATTTCATAAATGGGCCCTTTCAGAATTTCAGTATGTACATAATATGTATGTAGAATCACGGTGGAATTGATAAAATATGCATTTTACTAAACATAAACATAACGAATTACATACGTTTTCAAATATAATTTTCAAATTAAACAAAGTTGATTGTTATTGCTCTTTATAGAAATCTCTTTTATGTTAACTGAAAAATTGTATTTGTGTGTAATGAGACCGTAAAATGGTCAATTCTCGTTGTAACGGCTGACTTAGATATCACCTAGTGACTACTACATGTATAGGAGCGGCCCTCAACATACTAAGGGCCGATACGGCGGAAGGTCCGCGACATACGTGTAAGGCTAAATATAAGTTCGCGTGTGTCGGCTCGGCGTTGTTTAAAGCGCGACATAAAGGCGGCCGCACACGCCTGGTCTTCACAGTTGCCGATCCAGAGCTTCGACAGTCCACATCTCCACACAACAAGTTTTTTCGCTGTATTCAGTTTTTCATCATGCCCAGGATGAAGGGGTCCCCTGCCAAGAAGAGGTTGAAGATGACCAAGGACAAAGACAAGGCCAAGGCTGCCAGTCCAGACCCTGGCCCTCAGGTTGATGCTAGTCCTGTTGCTCCCATAGAAGCTGAGGCTGATGCTCATGGTCATCACATCTTATATTATTTATTTCAATGTCTTTTCATTTGCAAATTTTGTAACTTTAAAATCCCAATGTTGAATTTCAATTTATAAAAGAAAATTATAAGCATGTCACTAAATACATTTATTTTTCATGTACAGGTGTCACCCCACCTGCAACCACCACTACCTGTGCAATTTGAATCGGCTGTGAGACGGCTATTTGAGCTGTCACCAGCCACTCATGACTAGGGACGGAGGGCTCCGTTGTCGATACTCATGTGTTGGCAGATGACAAGCCGCCCCGCCTTACTTATACTCGTGTATTGAATATATATCTATATATCTAGCACAAATGGCACCTTAAGTGATCGACCAGTCTAATATTGCATATGTGGTACTACTCAGCATATTTCGACTGCGCGACGGCTATATGAGCTGACGTCAGTAGATGTATTCTAGGTTTACAGTATTACTTTTATTTAGGGATGTATGTAGGCCTATGTTAAAATTAAGAGTGCCATATGTTTTTACTATTTTTCCTTTACACGTATCCTAGTTGTATGTCCTTTTATATAATAAACAACTAAAGCATTTAGAGGTTTTAATTAGGTTTCTACGCTTTCCAGAGTGTCCTTTTTTGCTACACGGTGTGGAGCACAGTGTAGCTATTTTATCTCTGGTTTTGGTGCGGGAAACAGATGACTGACAATTGTCGGTTATTTTGTTTTATGTGTACAAATCGCAAAATTTATAATCTATACTATGTACATTTTTAAATAGCATGTACACAAATACATTGCTATTTTAAACACTGGATATTATTTTATTCTATAAGTTTAATTCACTTATATGGTTGAGAGGCATTGTAGAGGTCGTCTCGACCTGTTCCCGTCAACCAAAGTTAATAACATGTTCAAAAAATGATAATAATAATTATAATGTACCATTTTTGCATGTTTTTAACTGGAAGTCAAATAAACAATAAACAAACAACCACTGCTGCACCACCCCTCCTGCCACCACCTCTGCTGCCGCCCTTGAGGCACCCATGGAGCGTTGATGAGTCCTTGAGGAGAAAGAAACATTCCTTGTGGCAGACGTGAAGCCTCCTACTCCTCCCCCCAAAGCTGTTTAGGACGAGGAAGAGCCATTGTTCGTAGACAAAGGCCGTGGACATGGGCGGACCAACGGCACAAAAAAGGCTGCCCCCAAGAAGGATTGGAGCCTTGACGCTGCGGTAGAGGAGGACGTTATCGAGAGGCTGGAGGACAACAACTACCTCTGGATGCGCAGCAAGAAGGCCTACAAGCAGAAGAGGGCTGCCTGGGAGATGAAGGCCCAAGAGCTGGGGATCAACGTGGAGCACCTAGAGCAGTGGTGGAAAGGAGTAAAGGACTGGTATGTGAAGATCTCCAAGAAGACAAGTGGCCAGGCGACCAAGATGCTCACAGAGAGGGAGACCTGGGTGCTGCAGCACTGTGGCACTGTGACACGATAATTTAGATATTTCTAAGCATGGTTAATTTGGAGTGTGGCGATTAAAAACATATCAAATAGAAATAAACACAAAAAAGGATGTATAGGTATAAATAATCCCATTTATTAAGAAATAATCCCAATTATCAAGAATAGCAAATTATTTTGTGTACCCAGGTACACTCTGGTAAACTTGAAATAAAAAAAAGGATAAATTTAATACAAATAATTCAAATTATTACATAAAGCACCAAGCATGTTTAGTCTGCTATTTCAGGTCATTTGTATCATTGAGATATGATTTGCTGCCCTGATTTCTACCTCATTTTTTTATCTGAACCATAGAAACCAAAGTTTTTTTTAAATCAGAAATCATCATAAATGTCCCAGTTAGCTCTCTCCGCTTAATTTGAATACCCATGTTATGAGTCTACGGTCGTTTGTTAGTGCGGGAACCGTCTTTAACACTTACAGTGCGGGGACCGACTTTAGTCGTCAAAATATGACGTCTGTAGACGTCAGATTCCGACAAGTAACGTCTATTCCCGCACTGTAAGTGTAAAAATATTTTTAATGGCCGTAGACCCACAACACGATGGGTTAAAACAATAGTGTGCTAAGTGACGTTTTTGGCCTTCAGAATAATAACCAGCTAAGTCATCTATAATATGTATAAAGTTTGAATTTATTCCAAATTCAGGTTAAAACAACAGATCAAGTCGACTTAGCACATTGTTATTCTCGGGAAAAGGAACACATATCAGCATAATATCTGTTCAACACAGGACCAATTCGACTTGACACATTGTTATTCTCGTGTGGGCTCGGTTTCTGGGAGAACAACGGTGTAAGTGCACTTAGCGCATTCTTATTTTGAGACATGTGGAGACGACACAGGGGAAATGCCTGGACTTAGTTTATTGTTGATCTAGGAACAATTTCTGTATATTCTGTGTTCCTGGTGTAACAAAGCGCTAAGTCAACTTGGTGTCTTGTTGATCCCAATTTTGCTTCTGTAAATCACTTTTGCAGGTAAAAATTCCAATCGCTGTGTGTTTGACCCACTATTGTTTTAGACCATCGAACATAGGTATTCAAATGAATCGGAAAGAGCTAATTAAGTCATTTATGATAAGGGTTAAACGTCAGATTTTGACGTCCAAAGACGGTCCCCGCGCTGAACATGCTGAACGGGTTATACCGCTAAATAAAGTAATTTACATTTAAAAATTTAAAGCAGATAACTGGCGGGTTAAATGGATAATGTTAACTACCCAGGTTAGATTTACAATAAGCTATAACAACTTACCAACAAAATGAGGAGAGCTGATAAACGAAGTGCTCTGTACATGATGTATTGATGTCTACTCAGCAGGGACTAGTGTGATTTAGTCCTGGTAGTGGAGATATACTGTTATAATCTGACTTAGTATCAGGTGATACTGCCTTCAAAATAAGCAGTAACTGCTAACGTCCAAATTAAGCAGTTACTGTTTGTAGTTACACCTTCTTGGATTTAGAAGACTCTATTTACGAAGCCCGATTTAAATAAGAAAACAGATTATCAGAGCATGACGACGGAGGTTTTCATGTGAGTCTGCCTTCACAAGCCTAGCGGCGGTAAGTACGCACTTGATAGAGGGCCCAATTTAAATAAGAAAACATAATTTTTTTACATGGTTCACTGCTCAACAATACGCCTACCTCATACACAGACTTATATACAATACTGCGCCACTTTTCATAATCATTATCCCAGCGAACACTGCGGTTCAGTGCTGGGCCACCGTCTGCGACGCTGGTCCGATATTGATGCATTCATTCATTCATTCATTCATTCATTCATTCATTCATTCATTCATTCATTCATTCATTCATTCATTCATTCATTCATTCATTCATTCGTTCGTTCGTTCGCTCGTTCGTTCGTTCGTTCGTTCATTCATTCATTCAACTCGTTCGTTCGTTCGTTCGTTCGCTTATATATATATTGAGAAAACACATCTTCTTAATTTATTTAGTTGACCAACTAAGCATCTACCATAAACTATATGTGACATATTATTTGGTTTAAAACCTACTTAACCCTTTAAGCCCTCACGATGCATTCAAGCATCATTTTAGATCCCTGAAAACAGGCTTTATTTTGCTACAACTAGGGGTTTTAGAATGAAAATTGCCATGAAACTGGTTGACAATACATGGCAATTTTCTTGAATTTTTCACCCACTTTAATTCATCTTCATCCACTACAAGTCAAAAATTGCGACAGCAATTCGCGGCTTGTAGTAGATGAAGATGACTATGGTAAATTCAAGCCTGAAAGGGTTAAAAAAGGATTTTGATATACGCCCCTGGTTACACACGTAGTCATCATATTAATAACACAACTCACCAGCCACAAGACGAGAGTTGGTACATTGTATGTCCTTATGAGGACTGGTGTATTTAGTGGAGATGTACTATTATAACGTAACGGTAGAGATTGTCATGCTATACTGCCTTTAAAAGCAAAAAAAACAGTAACTGCTGACTTAAAAGTCATGAGTTACTGTTTTTTTGTTTTTGTGCGGTAGCATGACCAGCCACAGTGAGTGGTATAGTCATTGCCAATAGGGGGGGGGGGACTGCTTGGAAAGTCACAGATCACGGATTCGAACCCCACTCTGGCAGTCAATTTTCAAAGGAACACAATGTTTCTTCCATACTAAATCATGAAGATTCAATATTGTGGGGAACTTCCGTGACCGAGAAGTAGCGTGCTCGTCTTCAGACCGCCAAGGCTCAAATGTTGTGATCTTTGTCTGGAAGGCAGTGTCATCTCATTAATCTCACCATCTTCTGGAGGTTCTTCTGGCCCAGTTTAGCCTACATGTGCGCAAATGTGGCCTAAAATCCCTTGAGCCCTGGTCAGACAGCACTTGACGGCTTAATCACGGCCTACAATTGATAAAATCTTTTGGACGTGGTCGTACGTGGTAATTATTGGTCAATTTTGTGCTTGGCCGTGCTTTGTACGTGGTATAGTATGGCCGTCGGCGGCTGCTCCACTTCTGAAGCACTGTCTAAGCACGGATAACCATGTCCAGCTACGTGTGTCGCGGACCTTCCGCCGTATTGGGCCGTCTGCCGTTACACGCTAGGTGGTACACCACTTCTCTCCACTCAAACCAGTTTCAGCCAAATCTTTTTTCTCTTTCGAAATCAGCATGGTCTCACTGACTAATTATATTTATTTACAAACAAACAAAGAAACAATTATCGAAAGGCCCGAGCAGCCTGGTTTTAGGGCTAGCTATGCCAAACAGCAAACAAACATCGTGTCTTTCCCAACTTAACACCCAAAAACGTGCATCAAAACCTAAGTTATGCGATTATTGAATATAATTTTGACATATAAAGAGATATAAATTATGAAAAAGATCAATAAAATATAGAATTTCAATTATTACGAGCGGGGTAGCCTATGCTGCCGTGCAAAGCCAAAAGGCATTTTCTGCTTACTTTACAAGTGAACAAATACTGCCTATCGCTATTGCAGGAGAAAATTCGGATGAAAGGAAAAGTAATTTAAAAAGTGTCAATAAAAGTCATTAAAATATAATTTTACTTTAAAAACACTCGCGTGCATGAAAACTATTGTAGACCTAATTAGGCCCTACTGTATTTAATTTGAGTAAAAACTAAATAAAATACATTCATTGCATTATTATGAAATCTTTCAAATGGTGATACAAGCACTAAACTTGGCACGAACATTCCCCAGGGGCCACCCTTAAGAAACCGTTAGCCACCCACAAATTCATGATGGCCGCATATAGGCCTATGTAACACGCACACACAATAGTCTACCGGTATGAGTTGAATAAGACTAGTAGCTGAATACTTTTTCTTTTCAAGAGTTTATATCTCATGCTCAACATCACTAAAATAAAAATTTCCCACAGTCTAGTTTCAGTTTGTAAAAAATTGTCACAAAAATTGGGGTTAATTGGTAGGCCACATAACCTGATAACAAGTACCGGTAGGCCTAACACAATATAACTGCACATAGCAAGACTCTGATCATGCGACTACAGAAACCATGCAACACGGCCATTAATGTTATTCATCATGGATGCAGTATAGAGTCTACATGGTATACTCGAGGTAACATAATTATATTATACTCATGTTTCCAAACAATATCATACCAAAAGGTGTGTTCAGCTCTGGAAACCTAAAATCACATGCTAAAATAAATTATCGTTTCTCCCTTTCTCTATTTAACCCTTGAAGCGCTGGAATATTTATATTCAAAATAAGAGATCACGGGGGATTTTCACTTTGAAACCATTTTAAATGTCTTAGTTTAGAGGTCTTTCCGCTTCATTTCAATACCTACGTTAAAGGGTCTACGGACATTATACTTTTTTTTTTTTTCAGTGCCTGATAGACTTCAGACGTCAGAATTAAGGCGTGGCACAACACTTATAGTAAGACGAACCGTGTCTGTAGAGCATGAAATGTTGTTTCATCATCAGACACTCACTGGCAACTAAAGCCGAGTCCACACAGTAGGCCTACGATTTATCTTTAGGATTTTGTGCGGTACCGATTCAACATATTTATTAGGATTTCCAAATTGCAGTAGTAGGCCTATGTAGCACGTTTATATGTTTCCATGGTGTCGTCAATATGCCATTTCCCTACCAAAATCAACGCCAGCGACTATTCTGTCTTAGTGAAAGCCTACTGTTCTACTATATATAGGCCTACTGTATATAAAGTATATCCTTTGTATAATAATTTTTACATTTCGATGTAGAAATAAATAATTATTCTGAGACAACAGATTATTCCTGGATGTAAGCCCATAAATAATATTTTATCCGTTGCGTGATTTCATTTTGCCGAAAATAACTAG
Source organism: Flabesymbios commensalis (assembly GCA_964017125.1). Classification (NCBI taxonomy): domain Eukaryota; kingdom Metazoa; phylum Annelida; class Polychaeta; order Terebellida; family Flabelligeridae; genus Flabesymbios; species Flabesymbios commensalis. The sequence goes on from OZ024915.1 coordinate 9,297,032, forward strand.
GCCCCATACAGTTTCTGGCGTAAACATACCATTTAATAGGGCTATACAGATTTGGACAATAACATCCTTTCTGAATAGACACAATGCTCGAGATAGCCAAAATTTTTTAACAAACTATCTGTCACTGTCAAAAACACGAAAACCTTCTTTTTGCACAGCACACTAATCTAGGCCCAATGCTCGACACACAAAGCAGCCTTTGAATGAACACATAATACAGCTGGATAATTTTATTGACCCTTGAATATGCAGTACGTGTGATTTTTATACCCTTAGATAGGCCACAATTGTCGCCTCTTGAAAATACAGAAATCTGTACAACACTAATACACCATGTACACGGAAAGTTATCCTGGTCCAGTTTAGTCATAATTTATATGTGCAAAAAAGTGTCCGAATACTCCAATCATTTGTTCTCTTATTCGCCCATTTATTCCCCCCCCGCCCTGATGATATATATTATCAACGAATGTCTGAAATATTATTAAGTAATGACCATTTTTTTAATATTACATAAACATTCTCTTCAATGCAAGGAAATACCAGAGGCAGTTACTAAAATTACATTCTGGCACAGAGTAAACTTCGGTTTGCAAAATAAATGTGTTTTTTGATGACAATATATAACGATAGTGTGGAAGTTTAAAAAAATATGTGATTCAAACGTCAATATCACATTTTTGAACCTCCACTCGAGTCGGGACCTCAAACATGTCGAACATGAAGTTATATAATCATATTATTAAGAATGCTGCCACAAAAAAAACACGTGGAAGTTACAATTTTGGTTTTAATTTTAGCAGTCAAAGAATGTAATATGACAAAACTTATTGAACTATTATGCTCACCACTTCTAAAACATGTAACTTGATTTATTTTATGTTGCTAGCATCATTATATACATGTGCATTGCATTCATTTATCTGATATAACAATACCAGTCGGAATTATTAATATATTGCTGCTTATATTTTCGGAACTATCCTTTCTCTAAATATATATCGAAGAAGAAGTTGTGTTTCTGAGAGTGGTTCTCTGGCCCAACTCTTAAAAAAGGCTTCGACTTTGGATTCACGTTTCCCACACGTTTTGCCATTACATGAATAACTGCATCTCTATATCTATCTTGTATTATTTGTTAGTGTAATATTGAGGTATCATTGAATTAAATGTACCGATAACAGTTTTCATAAGGTTATTAACATAACGTATATCACATAATTATATGACAAAAATAAATTGATGGATAACGACTTTACACAATCATGATAGCTATAATAGCTCTTTAGATAATAATTTTCTTTCATTTCAACTTAATTTTCTTTCATTACAGATTAACTCATTTAATTCTAATTCAAATTGTATAATGTACCGTACATTTATTTATTATGAAAATTATTCTGCAATAAATTAATATGATGTATCGTAGTAGGGCAGTAACTCTAACGCTAAGTAACTCAAGGCCAGACCATAAACGGTTAAGGTCATCTTAACTTCAAACACACTAAATGTTGAGTAAATTGTTCAGACATAAGTGCCACAAGGATACATTAGGCCTGCTCTTAACTTACATTCCAGGAATTTAACAATAGCAATGCAAGATCCAGATGGTACTGCCGCCTTTTGCCATCACCATAATATTATGACCAATGTTATTTTCAACTCTCCCAAATTGGAAGAAAAATATAGGCCTAGCTGCAAGAATGAGCTGATGCTACAAATGAATAAAATATCTTTTGCGGAGGATAATTTAGATTCCATGACAACTAAATGCCAGGATTGCGTAATATTTGTTTTATGTACGAAGAACTATTATTGGACTTTGCAATGACCTTAGGTTGTCCTTGGTATGATATTTGTTTGTTACTGTAAATGCCAAACCTGCATTGCAACCCGAACCGATATAAATCTTTATTTTCTTTAGCATACCCCTTTCCATTAATGTGTAAAACATTACATTTTTACGTCAAATTGTGCAAGTGCTTGAGAACGGGTGTGAAAACAGTATGATATGACCTTGTTCTTGACCTTTTGCTAATAATCTATATATAACACCGAGTTAATAATACCTATAGGCATATGTTGACCTGTGTAAATATCTAAATATGACAAATAGTTCAGATCAGTTATTCTTATACTTTTCTAATTTAGTATGTAACACATGACATCATTTAGCATTTTTGGCCTCCAGAAGTGTTAGTTGCGCATTTGACGTCTTGCAATTCAGAATTATGCGCAGAATATACCAGATTGGAATTAATTTATTAAGATTTCTTTTGATTTGGAATTGAAATGACATTATAAAGCACCCATCGGGAAAGGGACCCTCAGTGTATCTGAACAATTACGCTTGGTTCATATTTTAACCTATCATGCAGTTAGTTATGTTTATGGGTGATGTGTAGGCTTACTACACGCATATAATGAATAGATATGCCGGTATGTAATTTACTTGGGAATATATATAATAAAGCTTATCGTAGCATTTTAGGCAATATAATGATGTCGAATAATGGTAGAATTTGTTTTATTGTAGTTCCTGATAAAAAATATTATGGAAAATATGACTTCAGTGATTTCATGACAGCCATTTTGAATTTCATGTTTTACAAAAAAACATCCACAAGGGTAAGAGCTCCACATCCGCCCATATATCTCCATAGGGGAACCAGCCAAGCATGATCAAAACAGGAAAAAAACTATCAGCCAAAACAATGTTAGCCGCAGTTTCACTGCGATATCCGCTTGTTTTTGTTCATATTTGCATAAATATAGACTTTACAATATTTTTTTCTAAAAACTAATGAAATAATTGGCTTTCTCATACCTGAAAACATAAGAATAGACATATTATTTATGTCTCTAGCGTATGTAGTTGCAAAATTATTCGTAAATATGTTTAATTTTATATACTTTGGCGACCATCTTTAATTTCGCCATTTGAGACCTTTTATCGACCTATAAAAATATGCAATCTCTTTTTTTCTTGATTTTCATGATATTTTGACTCAGAATCAAGTGAAAAATCAATTTTAACAGACAAATTGCACGAAAGTGTTATATGTGACATATGAGCCTACACTATAGGAACGTTTGTTTTTAGCATAATTCAGATATGAGGATTTAGCCGGCCATGTTCTCAATGCATTAAAAAATAAGTTTATTTGACTTGAAATGACATTGAAATGACCTTGGTGTCATCTTACATCTATGCCACATTAAAACTCTGAGGGTTATACAGCTATGTGCCAAGTTTTATGAAGCCGCTTCTGATGGTTGCTTATGAGGGTCTACTTGAAATATTACATTACGATTTTTGTTAAATAAACTCATGTTCCAGGGGTATGTCTTTGTGGGGAATTTGAACAAAAAAGAGTTTTAACTATTTTCCTCGAAATATTTTACGGGAGATTTATGCCCATACACATGGGGTGTCTTATTGGTGGTATTTTAGAAAAAACGACTGCGATGTTCCGAGTCATCCCCAAACGGGGTAAATAGGAACATGAACATTTTGTCTACCGCAGTCCCTTATGGGCATAACCCAAACATGGGGTGAACAGAAACAAACAAGTATATTTAAAACAAACAACTGAACATTTCCCACAAAAATATGGAATCTTCATAATGAAATAGAATAGGATGAATAGGAACGGTGGGGTGACTATAAACGAACAGCAGAAAGAATGGAAGCTGCTAACAAGGCTTTAAAATGTAACTGCGCCGGTTTGTTATGCATTGTTTCAACGGACCGGTTTGTAGTGGCGCAGTATCTTGGTGGTGCGCCACAGCAATGCATTCATATTCACCCCGTTTTTCATCGAAAAATATCACCTGAGACACAAGCAAGTTGCCTTTTTGAGGGATTAATGTCAGGGAGCCACACATTTTCACAATAGATACCCGGCAAGATACTAGTTATCAAATCTTTCTTTTGTAGTTACTTAGTGTAGGCCTATAGTATCCCGAAATATGGAAAAGTGATGTTTGCAAAATGTAACACTTGCAGACGATGTCAAAACGTGATCAGTGACCAAAACATAGTTTCAGAATGCATTATACTATTACCAAAGCGTCTTGTTACAAGCAGTATACCTAAGTTATGTGAGTTCCATATTGATATTTTTAATACTACGGTAGGCCTAATATAATCAGGAGAAATCTTCAGCCGTATATTGAAGTAGGAGGTGGCATGATCCTTTTTCTGAAAAAAAATCTGATATTTCGGCGGCCATTTTGTTTATGCTAATTATAAAAAATGATCAAGACTTATGCAGAGTCAGCAACCGAATATTCAATCTTTGTCATCTCTACCAGCATAATCCACCAAGAAAAAAACTATAGACCATATTGCAAGGTCAACCCTAGTGGCTGCCGGACTATGATTTAAAATTATCTGTTTATTGAAATAATTATATTAAAGCGACAGAATGAAGCCAAAATTATCATTATTTTTTGTTTTTTTCTTTGATATGACAATATATGTCAACATGTGCATCAATCGACTAGAATTGCATCAGTTTTTTTATCCCCCGCCCGTAGGGGAAGGGGGATGTTAGTCCTGCCATGATTCTGTCCGGCGTCTGGCGTCCGGCGTCACGTTTTCTTGTGGGCGCAAAAACTCAAAAACTGCTGGTCAAATCTTTTTGAAATATTAACATGACATTCGTAGCAACATGGGGATGTGCAAGTGATTTTTTAGAGATGCTACCAAAAATCAAAATGGCCGCCAGAGGGCAACTCTAAATTTTTTTGTGGTTGCAAAAATTCTAAAACTTAAAGTCAGAAATTATTCAAATTTTACTATAACATTCCCCATGATATGGAGATGTGCAGGTGACTTTTTCAAAGTTTTACTGAAATTCAAAATGGCCGCCACAGATCAACTTTAATTTTTTGGGGGTGTAAAAACTCGAAATTTATTTGGTGATTTTTTTTTTTAATTTTAACATCTCATTCCTAGCAACATGGGGATGTGCAAGTGATTTTTTAAAGATGCTACAAAATTTCAAAATGACCGCCAGAGTTCAACCCCAAATTTTTTTGTGGGCGCGAAAACTACAAAACTTAAAGAAAGAAATTATTCAAATTTTACTATCACATTTCCCACGATATGGAGATGTGCAAGTGATTTTTTAATATTTTACTGAAATGCAAAATGGCCGCCATGGATAAACTTCATATTTTCTTGTGGGCGCAAAAGCTAAAAAATTGAAATCAGTAAAAATTCACATTGTACAATCACATTACCCACCATCTGGAAATGTGCATGTGATTTTACTGAAATTAAAAATGGCCACCACAAATCAACTTTTTAAATATTTGTGACCGCAAAAAGTCTAACCTAATTTATGGCGGGGGATGATATGGGACTTTAGTCCTCTTGTTAAAATCTTGTATTATGCGTCTACCAGCTAAACGAGAAATAAGGACAATTTTATTTTTAGACATGCATGTCCAAAATAAGAAAATGACCTAAAATAAATAGGGTTTTCGACACAGGTGCTAGACTATTTTTTTTATAGGCCTATATACAATAGCCTACCATAGCGAACGAAAATTTAAAAGACAATTCTAGTTTAGGCCTATGGCTTGTTCACATAAACTAGTCCAGTAGATTTTGACAAAAGCGTGTTTCGCGGTATGGACGATGTTTTATGATTGATTTTGATAGCATGGGATGCCCCCATAAAAAATCAGCCGGGTGCCACTTTGGCATCCTTGGGCGGAATTTTTTAAGGGCAAAAACAAAATGGCCACCATAGGCCCTATATGTCAAGGTCAAATATGATTTTTTAACAAATGAAGCGCCAGGGACAAGTGTGATACGTCATTTTCATGTGATTTTGACTAGGCAATCTATTTATTGTATTGTTTTTATGTCTCAAGGTCATCTTCAAGGTCAAATAAGCAAAATACCAATTTTAACAAATAAAGCTAGGAACATGTGTAATATCTCTTTTTCATGGGATTTTGTCTGAAAAATCCATTTATGGTAATATTTTGTTGATCCAAGGTAATCTTTAAAGTCAAGAGGTCATTTCAAAGGTCAAAGACAAAATGGCCGTCAGATATTTCAAATTCAAATATGATTTTTTAACAAATGAAGCAAGGAACAAGTGTAATACCTTATTTTCATGTGATTTTGACTGTGAAATCCATTTCTTCTACTATTTTTATGACTCAAGGTCTTGCCCCTTCACCCGTTTCTTTCTCATTCGTTCAGTTCCTCTGGAAACTTTTATTTAGTGTCTTACACAATTTTACGTGAAATTCGCTATTATATATAATTACTTGCTGTTTTTAGTCCGAAAATGGCTTTTATTTAAGATTTATTTTCCCTTTCCCCATCAGCCTTATTTCCCCATGCAATCTATACCCGTTTCAGTTTCTATGTAACTTTATTTCCTATTTGACGTAAATTTACGTAAACTAACGGCTTTTACAATTATATCTAATTAGGGGATATGTTCTCAACTTGCAAATCGCCTTTATTGGCGATTTTACATTACCTTGCCCCTTCAGCCGTATTTGCTGATGCAATTTTGGCGGGGGCCCTAGGGTAGTGGTTAGCACCGCTGCCTTTCACGCCAGAGTTTGTGGGTCGGTTCACGGTCTCGGCGGTTTGAAAGAAACAAAAAAAAAATTCTTCCCCATCCACGTGGGAAAGTCAGTATTGTGGGGAGCCTCCGTGACCGAGAGGTAGCGTGCTCGGCCTCAGACCGCCAGGGCTCGAATTTCGAATCCTGTGTCTGGAGGACAGTGTCATCTCAATCATCTCACCATTCTCAGGAGATTATCCTGGCCCAGTTTAGCCTATATGTGCACAAAGGTGGCCTAAAGCCCGATTCATTTCATTTTGCTGATGCAATTTATGCCAATTTCAGTGTCTCTCTCATTTTGTATTAATGATTAAGATTCAGATTTTGCAGTTTTTAGAATGCAAATCCCTTCTGTTGACGCCTTGATATTTCCTTGTCCCTCCAAATATATTTCCTCGTGCAATTTATACCCATTTTTGTACCCCTGTAATCTGCATAATGTATTTCCTATTTTTATATAATTTTATATGAAATAAGGGCATTTGCAATTATACCTAATTACCTCCGTGTTATTCTAGCATGAAAACAGCTTTTATTCGCACTTTTAATTTCCCTTGCCACTTAAGCCGTATTTTGTCATGCAATATATTCCCACTTCATAATAATTTAATGTCTGTATTTTATTGATACATTACATGATATATATCTCTTAAAATTAAGCAGTTACTGTTTGTAGTTACACCTCGTTGGATTTAGAAGACTCTATTTACGAAGCCCGATTTAAATAAGAAAACAGATTATCAGAGCATGACGACGGAGGTTTTCATGTGAGTCTGCCTTCACAAGCCTAGCGGCGGTAAGTACGCACTTGATAGAGGGCCCAATTTAAATAAGAAAACATAATTTTTTTACATGGTTCACTGCTCAACAATACGCCTACCTCATACACAGACTTATATACAATACTGCGCCACTTTTCATAATCATTATCCCAGCGAACACTGCCGGTTCAGTGCTGGGCCACCGTCTGCGACGCTGGTCCGATATTGATGCATTCATTCATTCATTCATTCATTCATTCATTCATTCATTCATTCATTCATTCATTCATTCATTCATTCATTCGTTCGTTCGTTCGCTCGTTCGTTCGTTCGTTCGTTCATTCATTCATTCAACTCGTTCGTTCGTTCGTTCGTTCGCTTATATATATATTGAGAAAACACATCTTCTTAATTTATTTAGTTGACCAACTAAGCATCTACCATAAACTATATGTGACATATTATTTGGTTTAAAACCTACTTAACCCTTTAAGCCCTCACGATGCATTAAAGCATCATTTTAGATCCCTGAAAACAGGCTTTATTTTGCTACAGCTAGGGGTTTTAGAATGAAAATTGCCATGAAACTGGTTGACAATACATGGCAATTTTCTTGAATTTTTCACCCACTTTAATTCATCTTCATCCACTACAAGTCAAAAATTGCGACAGCAATTCGCGGCTTGTAGTAGATGAAAATGACTATGGTAAATTCAGGCCTGAAAGGGTTAAACCCGGAAAAGGATTTTGATATAAGCCCATGGTTACACACGTAGTCATCATATTAATAACACGACTCACCAGCCACAAGACGAGAGTTGGTACATTGTATGTCCTGTACATGGTGCCTTATGAGGACTGGTGTATTTAGTGGAGATGTACTATTATAACGTAACGGTAGAGATTGTCATGCTATACTGCCTTTAAAAGCAAAAAAACAGTAACTGCTGACTTAAAAGTCATGAGTTACTGTTTTTTTGTTTTTGTGCGGTAGCATGACCAGCCACAGTGAGTGGTAATGCTATATAGTCATTGCCAATGGGGGGGACTGCTTGGAAAGTCACAGATCACGGATTCGAACCCCACTCTGGCATTCAATTTTCAAAGGTACACAATGTTTCTTCCATACTAAATCATGAAGATTCAATATTGTGGGGAACTTCCGTGACCGAAAAGTAGCGTGCTCGTCTTCAGACCGCCAAGGCTCAAATGTTGTGATCTTTGTCTGGAAGGCAGTGTCATCTCATTAATCTCACCATCCTCTGGAGGTTCTTCTGGCCCAGTTTAGCCTACATGTGCGCAAATGTGGCCTAAAATCCCTTGAGCCCTGGTCAGACAGCACTTGACGGCTTACTCACTTAATTTTGTGCTTGGCCGTGCTTTGTACGTGGTATAGTATGGCCGTCGGCGGCTGCTCCACTTCTGAAGCACTGCCTAAGCACGGATAACCATGTCCAGCTACGTGTGTCGCGGACCTTCCGCCGTATTGGGCCGTCCGCCGTTACACGCTAGGTGGTACACCACTTCTCTCCACTCAAACCAGTTTCAGCCAAGTCTTTTTTCTCTTTCGAAATCAGCATGGTCTCACTGACTAATTATATTTATTGACAAACAAACAAAGAAACAATTATCGAAAGGCCCGAGCAGCCTGGTTTTAGGGCTAGCTATGCCAAACAGCAAACAAACATCGTGTCTTTCCCAACTTAACACCCAAAAACGTGCATCAAAACCTAAGCTATGCGATTATTGTATATAATTTTGACATATAAAGAGATATAAATCATGAACAAATCAATAAAATATAGAATTTCAATTATTACGAGCTGGGTAGACTATGCTGCTGTGTAAAGCCAAAAGGCATTTTCTGCTTACTTTACAAGTGAACAATTACTGCCTATCGCTATTGCAGGAGAAAACTCGGATGAAAGGGAAAGTAATTTAAAAAGTGTCAATAAAAGTCATTAAAATATAATTTTACTTTAAAAACATCCGCGTAAAAAACATGCATGAAAACTATTGTAGACCTAATTAGGCCCTACTGTGTTTAATTTAAAGAGTAAAAACTAAATAAAATACATACATTGCATTATTATGAAATCTTTCAAATGGTGATTCAAACACTAAACTTGGCACGAACATTCCCCAGGGGCCACCCTTAAGAAACCGTTAGCCACCCACAAATTTAAGATGGCCGCCATTTTTTTCAAGATGGCCGCCATTAGCGGTCCACAAAAACTATTTTTCACCATAAAATTTGCCTCATTTGACCGATTTGGATGATTGATCAGAAGAAGTAGAGGAGGAAATCTGAAAATTGACGTTATTTAAGCAGTTAGCTGACACTTAAATTCCTAGAGACAAATAATATATCGCTGGAAAGGTATGAACGTCTAGTTTCACGTAGCGTGAACGGTTTTTGTGGCAAGTGGTCGAGTTTTTCAAAAAACGTGCATTTGTTACGTCATGTCGTGATGGTTTTGACGTCACTTTTTCACCAATTTCTACTGGATATTTATAAAGGTGGATCATTTATGAGATATACACATGTAGATGCCGTTCAATAGCCAGCATTTGTATAAATTATAGAGAATTGGCCTAGGTAGTCACACAAAAATGACATACATGCTTTGTACACATGACATCACTTGATTTTATGCAACAGTCGTGTTTTATAATATGGTCTAATATTTTTTAAATAAAACAGGTTCAACATTATTATATTTTTTTAAATTTGTATTATTAAAGCATTTCCCTTTTTTCCCCAGAGATAAATCATTGGAAATGTATAGTTCTGTAGTTTCACGTCATATATTTCATTTTTACGACATGTGGTCGAGTTGTGCAATAAACGTACATTTGTGACGTCACGTTTTCATGTACTACGTCATTTTGTCATTTTCTTTCAAATATTGTCAGCATGTGCACTATGAGAATATACAGGATGCCAGGTCATTTTTTATTTGGCACCGTAAAACGTGGGAAAGCCTACGATATGTACGATATGCACGTGATCCTATACCAATAAATATAACGTAGGCCTACATCTGTATCACAACAGCATGGCCGCAACGTCACTTTTTTGTGAATTGAATAACAGAGACACGATAGCCCACAATATTGCAAATCTTGTATGTGGACATTTGATTTTTTATAATCAAGTAAGATATACCGCTGGAAAAATCACAAAAAATATATTTTCACACAATATGCAACCCGCCTTGTCGAGTTTGAAATAAAACGTGCTTTTAAAAAATATGTATAGAATAGATGTTTCGTAACTGCCCAGTGAACACAAAACATGTGTATAACATTTGTACAACTTTGACATTTGTGCACCATTGTAGGCCTACAAATGTTATACAAAAAGTTCTGTTTGTTTGGTGGGGCATATAGGCCTATGTAACACGCACACACAATAGTCTACCGGTATGAGTTGAATAAGACTAGTAGCTGAATACTGTTTCTTTTCAAGAATTTATATCTCATGCTCAACATCACTAAAATAAAAATTTCCCACAGTCCAGTTTCAGTTTGTAATAAATTGTCACAAAAATTGGGGTTAATTGGTAGGCCACATAACCTGATAACAAGTACCGGTAGGCCTAACACAATATAACTGCACATAGCAAGACTGTGATCATGCGACTAGAGAAACCATGCAACACGGCCATTATTGTTATTCATCATGGATGCAGTATAGAGTCTACATGTTATACTCGAGGTAACATAATTATAATATACTCATGTATCCAAGCAATATCATAGCAAAAGGTGTGTTCAGCTCTGGAAATGTAAAATCACATGCTAAAATAAATTATCGTTTCTCCCTTTCCCTATTTAACCCTTGAAGCGCTGGAATATTTATATTCAAAATAAGAGATCACGGGGATTTTTACTTTGAAACCATTTTAAATGTCTTAGTTTAGAGGTCTTTCCGCTTCATTTCAATACCTACGTTAAAGGGTCTACGGACATTATACTTTTTATTTATTTTTCAGTGCCGGGATAGACTTCAGACGTCAGAATTAAGGTGTGGCACAACACTTATAGTAAGACGAACCGTGTCTGTAGAGCATGAAATGTTGTTTCATCATCAGACACTCACTGGCAACTAAAGCCGAGTCCACACAGTAGGCCTACGATTTATCTTTAGGATTTTGTGCGGTACCGATTCAACATATTTATTAGGATTTCCAAATTGCAGTAGTAGGCCTATGTAGCACGTTTATATGTTTCCGTGGTGTCGTCAATATGCCATTTCCCCACCAAAATCAACGCCAGTGACTATTCTGTCTTAGTGAAAGCCTACTGTTCTACTATATATAGGCCTACTGTATATAAAGTATATCCTTTGTATAATAATTTGTACATTTTGATGTAGAAATAAATAATTATTCTGAGACAACAGATTATTCCTTGATGTAAGCCCATAAATAATATTTTATCCGTCGCGTGATTTCATTTTGCCAAAATAACTAGGCCCCATACAGTTTCTGGCGTAAACATACCATTTAATAGGGCTATACAGATTTGGACAATAACACATCCTTTCTGAATAGACACAATGCTCGAGATAGCCAAAAAGTTTTAACAAACTATCTGTCACTGTCAAAAACACGAAAACCTTCTTTTTGCACAGCACACTAATCTAGGCCCAATGTTCGACACACAAAGCAGCCTTTGAATGAACACATAATACAGCTGGGTAATTTTATTGACCCTCGAATATGCAGTACGTGTGATTTTTATACCCTTAGATAGGCCACAATTGTCACCTCTTGAAAATACAGAAATCTGTACAACACTAATACACCATGTACAAGGGAAGTTATCCTGGTCCAGTTTAGTCATAATTTATATGTGCAAAAAAGTGTCCGAATACCCCAATCATTTGTTCTCTTATTCGCCCATTTATTCCCCCCCCCCCCTGATGATATATATTATCAACGAATGTCTGAAATATTATTAAGTAATTACCATTTTTTTAATATTACATAAACATTCTCTTCAATGCAAGGAAATACCAGAGGCAGTTACTAAAATTACATTCTGGCACAGAGTAAACTTCGGTTTGCAAAATAAATGTGTTTTTTGATGACAATATATAACGATAGTGTGGAAGTTTAAAAAAATCTGTGATTCAAACGTCAATATCACATTTTTGAACCTCCACTCGAGTCGGGACCTCAAACATGTCGAACATGAAGTTATATAATCATATTATTAAGAATGCTGCCACAAAAAAAACACGTGAAGGTTACAATTTTGGTTTTAATTTTAGCAGTCAAAGAATGTAATATGACAAAACTTATTAAACTGTTATGCTCACCACTTCTAAAACATGTAACTTGATTTATTTTATGTTGCTAGCATCATTATATACATGTGCATTGCATTCATTTATCTGATATAACAATACCAGTCGGAATTATTAATATATTGCTGCTTATATTTTCGGAACTATCCTTTCTCTAAATATATATCGAAGAAGAAGTCAATTAAAAACAAAGTTGTGTTTCTGAGAGTGGTTCTCTGACCCAACTCTTAAAAAAAAGGCTTCGACTTTGGATTCACGTTTCACACACGTTTTGCCATTACATAAATAACTGCATCTCTATATCTATCTTGTATTATTTGTTAGTGTAATATTGAGGTATCATTGAATTAAATGTACCGATAACAGTTTTCATAAGGTTATTAACATAACGTATATCACATAATTATATGACAAAAATAAATTGATGGATAACGACTTTACACAATCATGATAGCTATAATAGCTCTTTAGATAATAATTTTCTTTCATTTCAGCTTAATTTTCTTTCATTTCAGATTAACTCATTTAATTCTCATTCAAATTGTATAATGTACCGTACATTTATTTATTATGAAAATTATTCTGCAATAAATTAATATGATGTATCGTAGTAGGGCAGTAACTCTAACGCTAAGTAACTCAAGGCCAGACCATAAACGGTTATGGTCATCTTAACTTCAAACACACTAAATGTTGAGTAAATTTTTCAGACATAAGTGCCACAAGGATACATAAGGCCTGCTCTTAACTTACATTCGAGTAATTTAACAATAGCGATGCAAGATCCAGATGGTACTGCCGCCTTTTGCCATCACCATAATATTATGACCAATGTTAGTTTCAACTCTCCCAAATTGGAAGAAAAATATAGGCCTACCTGCAAGAATGAGCTGATGCTACAAATGAGTAAAATATCTTTTGCGGAGGATAATTTAGATTCCATGACAACTAAATGCCAGGATTGCGTAATATTTGTTTTATGTACGAAGAACTATTATTGGACTTTGCAATGACCTTAGGTTGTCCTTGGTATGATAATTGTTTGTTACTGTAAAGGCCAAACCTGCAACCCGAACCGATATAAATCTTTATTTTCTTTAGCATACCCCTTTCCATTAATGTGTAAAACATTACATTTTTACGTCAAATTGTGCAAGTGCTTGAGGACGGGTGTGAAAACAGTATGATATGACCTTGTTCTTGACCTTTTGCTAATAATCTATATATAACACCGAGTTAATAATACCTATAGGCATATGTTGACCTGTGTAAATATCTAAATATGACAAATAGTTCAGATCAGTTATTCTTCTACTTTTCTAATTTAGTATGTAACACATGACATCATTTAGCATTTTTGGCCTCCAGAAGTGTTAGTTGCGCATTTGACGTCTTGCAATTCAGAATTATGCGCAGAATATACCAGATTGGAATTAATTTATTAAGATTTCTTTTGATTTGGAATTGAAATGACATATAAACCACCCATCGGGAAAGGGACCCTCAGTGTATCTGAACAATTACGCTTGGTTCATATTCTAACCTATCATGCAGTTAGTTATGTTTATGGGTGATGTGTAGGCTTACTACACGCATATAATGAATAGATATGCCGGTATGTAATTTACTTGGGAATATATATAATAAAGCTTATCGTAGCATTTTAGGCAATATAATGATGTCGAATAATGGTAGGATTTGTTTTATTGTAGTTCCTGATAAAAAATATTATGGAAAATATGACTTCAGTGATTTCATGGCAGCCATTTTGAATTTCATGTTTTACAAAAAAACATCCACAAGGGTAAGAGCTCCACATCCGCCCATATATCTCCATAGGGGAACCAGCCAAGCATGATCAAAACAGGAAAAAAACTATCAGCCAAAACAATGTTAGCCGCAGTTTCACTGCGATATCCGCTTGTTTTTGTTCATATTTGCATAAATATAGACTTTACAATATTTTTTTCTAAAAACTAATGAAATAATTGGCTTTCTCATACCTGAAAACATAAGAATAGACATATTATTTATGTCTCTAGCGTATGTAGTTGCAAAATTATTCGTAAATATGTTTAATTTTATATACTTTGGCGATCATCTTTAATTTCGCCATTTGAGACCTTTTATCGACCTATAAAAAAATGCAATCTCTTTTTTTCTTGATTTTCATGATATTTTGACTCAGAATCAAGTGAAAAATCAATTTTAACAGACAAATTGCACGAAAGTGTTATATGTGACATATGAGCCTACACCATAGGAACGTTTGTTTTCAGCATAATTCAGATATGAGGATTTAGCCGGCCATGTTCTCAATGCATTAAAAAATAAGTTTATTTGACTTGAAATGACATTGAAATGACCTTGGTGTCATCTTACATCTATGCCACATTAAAACTCTGAGGGTTATACAGCTATGTGCCAAGTTTTATGAAGCCGCTTCTGATGGTTGCTTATGAGGGTCTACTTGAAATATTACATTACGATTTTTGTTAAATAAACTCATGTTCCAGGGGTATGTCTTTGTGGGGAATTTGAACAAAAAAGAGTTTTAACTATTTTCCTCGAAATATTTTACGGGAGATTTATGCCCATACACATGGGGTGTCTTATGGTGGTATTTTAGAAAAAACGACTGCGATGTTCCGAGTCATCCCCAAAACGGGGTAAATAGGAACATTAACATTTTGTCTACCGCAGTCCCTTATGGGCATAACCCAAACATGGGGTGAACAGAAACAAACAAGTATATTTAAAACAAACAACTGAACATTTCTCACAAAAATATGGAATCTTCATAATGAAATAGAATAGGATGAATAGGAACGGTGGGGTGACTAGAAACGAACAGCAGAAAGAATGGAAGCTGCTAACAAGGCTTTAAAATGTAACTGCGCCGATTTGTTATGCATTGTTTCAACGGACCGGTTTGTAGTGGCGCAGTATCTTGGTGGTGCGCCACAGCAATGCATTCATATTCACCCCGTTTTTCATCGAAAAATATCACCTGAGACACAAGCAAGTTGCCTTTTTGAGGGATTAATGTCAGGGAGCCACACATTTTCACAATAGATACCCGGCAAGTTACTAGTTATCAAATCTTTCTTTTGTAGTTACTTAGTGTAGGCCTATAGTATCCCGAGATATGGAAAAGTGATGTTTGCAAAATGTAACACTTGCAGACGATGTCAAAACGTGATCAGTGACCAAAACATAGTTTCAGAATGCATTATACTATTACCAAAGCGTCTTGTTACAAGCAGTATACCTAAGTTATGTGAGTTCCATATTGATATTTTTAATACTACGGTAGGCCTAATATAATCAGGAGAAATCTTCAGCCGTATATTGAAGTAGGAGGTGGCATGATCCTTTTTCTGAAAAAAAATCTGATATTTCGGCGGCCATTTTGTTTATGCTAATTATAAAAAATGATCAAGACTTATGCAGAGTCAGCAACCGAATATTCAATCTTTGTCATCTCTACCAGCATAATCCACCAAGAAAAAAACTATAGACCATATTGCAAGGTCAACCCTAGTGGCTGCCGGACTATGATTTAAAATTATCTGTTTATTGAAATAATTATATTAAAGCGACAGAATGAAGCCAAAATTATCATTATGCATCAGTTTTTTTATCCCCCGCCCGTAGGGGAAGGGGGATGTTAGTCCTGCCATGATTCTGTCCGGCGTCTGGCGTCCGGCGTCACGTTTTCTTGTGGGCGCAAAAACTCAAAAACTGCTGGTCAAATCTTTTTGAAATATTAACATGACATTCGTAGCAACATGGGGATGTGCAAGTGATTTTTTAGAGATGCTACCAAAAATCAAAATGGCCGCCAGAGGGCAACTCTAAAATTTTTTGTGGTTGCAAAAATTCTAAAACTTAAAGTCAGAAATTATTCAAATTTTACTATAACATTCCCCATGATATGGAGATGTGCAGGTGACTTTTTCAAAGTTTTACTGAAATTCAAAATGGCCGCCACAGATCAACTTTAATTTTTTGGGGGTGTAAAAACTCGAAATTTATTTGGTGATTTTTTTTTTAATTTTAACATCTCATTCCTAGCAACATGGGGATGTGCAAGTGATTTTTTAAAGATGCTACAAAATTTCAAAATGGCCGCCAGAGTTCAACCCCAAATTTTTTTGTGGGCGCGAAAACTACAAAACTTAAAGAAAGAAATTATTCAAATTTTACTATCACATTTCCCACGATATGGAGATGTGCAAGTGATTTTTTAAGATTTTACTGAAATTCAAAATGGCCGCCATGGATAAACTTCATATTTTCTTGTGGGCGCAAAAGCTAAAAAATTGAAATCAGTAATAATTCACATTGTACAATCACATTACCCACCATCTGGAAATGTGCATGTGATTTTACTGAAATTAAAAATGGCCACCACAAATCAACTTTTTAAATATTTGTGACCGCAAAAAGTCTAACCTAATTTATGGCGGGGGATGATATGGGACTTTAGTCCTCTTGTTAAAATCTTGTATTATGCGTCTACCAGCTAAACGAGAAATAAGGACAATTTTATTTTTAGACATGCATGTCCAAAATAAGAAAATGACCTAAAATAAATAGGGTTTTCGACACAGGTGCTAGACTATTTTTTTTATAGGCCTATATACAATAGCCTACCATAGCGAACGAAAATTTAAAAGACAATTCTAGTTTAGGCCTATGGCTTGTTCACATAAACTAGTCCAGTAGATTTTGACAAAAGCGTGTTTCGCGGTATGGACGATGTTTTATGATTGATTTTGATAGCATGGGATGCCCCCATAAAAAATCAGCCGGGTGCCACTTTGGCATCCTTGGGCGGAATTTTTTAAGGGCAAAAACAAAATGGCCACCATAGGCCCTATATTTCAAGGTCAAATATGATTTTTTTAACAAATGAAGCGCCAGGGACAAGTGTAATACGTCATTTTCATGTGATTTTGACTAGGCAATCTATTTATTGTATTGTTTTTATGTCTCAAGGTCATCTTCAAGGTCAAATAAGCAAAATACCAATTTTAACAAATAAAGCTAGGAACATGTGTAATATCTCTTTTTCATGGGATTTTGTCTGAAAAATCCATTTATGGTAATATTTTGTTGATCCAAGGTAATCTTTAAAGTCAAGAGGTCATTTCAAAGGTCAAAGACAAAATGGCCGTCAGATATTTCAAGGTCAAATATGATTTTTCAACAAATGAAGCAAGGAACAAGTGTAATACCTTATTTTCATGTGATTTTGACTGTGAAATCCATTTCTTCTACTATTTTTATGACTCAAGGTCTTGCCCCTTCACCCGTTTCTTTCTCATTCGTTCAGTTCCTCTGGAAACTTTTATTTAGTGTCTTACACAATTTTACGTGAAATTCGCTATTATATATAATTACTTGCTGTTTTTAGTCCGAAAATGGCTTTTATTTAAGATTTATTTTCCCTTTCCCCATCAGCCATATTTCCCCATGCAATCTATACCCGTTTCAGTTTCTATGTAACTTTATTTCCTATTTGACGTAAATTTACGTAAACTAACGGCTTTTACAATTTTATCTAATTAGGGGATATGTTCTCAACTTGCAAATCGCCTTTATTGGCGATTTTACATTACCTTGCCCCTTCAGCCGTATTTGCTGATGCAATTTTGGCGGGGGCCCTAGGGTAGTGGTTAGCACCGCTGCCTTTCACGCCAGAGTTTGTGGGTCGGTTCACGGTCTCGGCGGTTTGAAAGAAACAAAAAAAAAATTCTTCCCCATCCACGTGTGAAAGTCAGTATTGTGGGGAGCCTCCGTGACCGAGAGGTAGCGTGCTCGGCCTCAGACCGCCAGGGCTCGAATTTCGAATCCTGTGTCTGGAGGACAGTGTCATCTCAATCATCTCACCATTCTCAGGAGATTATCCTGGCCCAGTTTAGCCTATATGTGCACAAAGGTGGCCTAAAGCCCGATTCATTTCATTTTGCTGATGCAATTTATGCCAATTTCAGTGTCTCTCTCATTTTGTATTAATGATTAAGATTCAGATTTTGCAGTTTTTAGAATGCAAATCCCTTCTGTTGACGCCTTGATATTTCCTTGTCCCTCCAAATATATTTCCTCGTGCAATTTATACCCATTTTTGTACCCCTGTAATCTGCATAATGTATTTCCTATTTTTATATAATTTTATATGAAATAAGGGCATTTGCAATTATACCTAATTACCTCCGTGTTATTCTAGCATGAAAACAGCTTTTATTCGCACTTTTAATTTCCCTTGCCACTTAAGCCGTATTTTGTCATGCAATATATTCCCACTTCATAATAATTTAATGTCTGTATTTTTTTGATACATTACATGATATATATCTCTTAAAATTAAGCAGTTACTGTTTGTAGTTACACCTCGTTGGATTTAGAAGACTCTATTTACGAAGCCCGATTTAAATAAGAAAACAGATTATCAGAACATGACGACGGAGGTTTTCATGTGAGTCTGCCTTCACAAGCCTAACGGCGGTAAGTACGCACTTGATAGAGGGCCCAATTTAAATAAGAAAACATAATATTGTTACATGGTTCACTGCTCAACAATACGCCTACCTCATACACAGACTTATATACAATACTGCGCCCTTTTTCATAATCATTATCCCAGCGAACACTGCCTGTTCAGTGATGGGCCACCGTCTGCGACGCTGGTCCGATATTGATGCATTCATTCATTCATTCATTCATTCATTCATTCATTCATTCATTCATTCATTCATTCGTTCGTTCGTTCGTTCGTTCGTTCGTTCGTTCGTTCGTTCGTTCGTTCGTTCGTTCGTTCGTTCGTTCGTTCGTTCGTTCGTTCGTTTGTTCGTTTGTTCGTTCGTTCGTTCGTTCGTTCATTCATTCATTCAACTCGTTCGTTCGTTCGTTCGTTCGTTCGTTCGTTCGTTTATATATATATTGAGAAAACACATCTGCCTAATTTTTTTAGTTGACCAACTAAGCATCTACCATAAACTATATGTGACATATTATTTGGTTTAAAACCTACTTAACCCTTTAAGCCCTCACGATGCATTAAAGCATCATTTTAGATCCCTGAAAACAGGCTTTATTTTGCTACAACTGGGGGTTTTAGAATGAAAATTGCCATGAAACTGGTTGACAATACATGGCAATTTTCTTGAATTTTTCACCCACTTTAATTCATCTTCATCCACTACAAGTCAAAAATTGCGACAGCAATTCGCGGCTTGTAGTAGATGAAGATGACTATGGTAAATTCAGGCCTGAAAGGGTTAAACCCGGAAAAGGATTTTGATATAAGCCCATGGTTACACACGTAGTCATCATATTAATAACACAACTCACCAGCCACAAGACGAGAGTTGGTACATTGTATGTCCTGTACATGGTGCCTTATGAGGACTGGTGTATTTAGTGGAGATGTACTATTATAACGTAACGGTAGAGATTGTCATGCTATACTGCCTTTAAAAGCAAAAAAAAACAGTAACTGCTGACGTAAAAGTCATGAGTTACTGTTTTTTTTTTGTTTTTGTGCGGTAGCATGACCAGCCACAGTGAGTCGTACGGCTATATAGTCATGGCCAATTACACCGCGAAGGGCTCAAATTTCGTGATCTGTGTCTGGAAGGCAGTGTCATCTCATTAATATCACCATCCTCTGGAGGTTCTCCTGGCCCAGTTTTGCCTACATGTGCGAAAATGTGGCCTAAAATCCCTTGAGCCCTGGTCAGACAGCACTTGACGGCCTAATCTCGGCCTACAAATTATAAAATCTGTTGGACGTGGTCGTACGTGGTAATTAATGATCAATTTTGTGCTTGGGCGTGCTTTGTACGTGGTATGGCCGGCGGCGGCTGCTCCACTGCTGAAGCACGGCCTAAGCACGGGTAACCATGTCCAGCTACGTGTAAGGCTAAATATAAGTTCGCGCGTGTTGGAACGCGAGAAAAATAACGGCAAGTTACCACGGCTAACTGCTGCCGCATAGCGTCTTTAGCACTGCCGAACACGTGTTGATCACGGACTTAAAACGGTCGTTCCACTGCCATAGCACTGCCTTATCACGGGTAAACGCGGAGCGGCGTTGTCCGAAGCGCTGCATAAAGGGGACTACCTAAACCGCGGAACATTACTGACGGATCATCCTAAAAGACGTAACATAATCGAGACCCCACTACACGGCCCGGGCCCTCCCTCAACGGGCAGGGTGGCCGAGTACCGCTCCCCCCCCCCCCCCCCCTCCATAGGTGTGAACAACAACACCCACCCACACAGATATACTATTGTGGAATGCTCTCTACTAAAGTTGAAATCGTATTTTAATAAAACATAGCAAACCAATACTTGTAATGTCATAAAATTATTATATTAAATGTCATTGTTCTATGTGATGCATTCTCAAGTTCATCCTGGTTAATTACACCAAATTATGTTTGTAACTGAGTAACGTCAAATACAAATATTCAAATAATCATTTATTTCAGCGCCCATACATATGATAACATGAGTGTTTTAAAGTGTAATAAATTGTCATTTTCACGCTCCTTCACTGAGTTTGTTTTTAGTTCCATTTATATAAGCTTATATCCCTTTGTGGAGCTCGTGAGTCATTTTTACTGAATAGTACATTTGTTTATAATAACACGTTTCACAGTCCCCCTAATCCCTTACTAGGAGCATGCTTGAAGTAGTGAGATCTGCTCCATGGTAGCCGAGATATTGGGAAGAACATGCTTGAAGTAGTGAGATCTGCTCCATGGTAGCCCAGATATTGCTCCGTACCTCGACATGCGCTATTCTTGCTCTGGTTGGTCAAACTCGCACTCCGAACAGAATAAAAACCCGTTAAAATTCGACGACCCTCTCATTCTCTGTTTCTGTGTGAAAGATGGCCTCACTACTAGGAGATTCGCAGTGCCGATATGCCCATCATCATCTACAGACTCATGGAATTGAATCACGTTTTTGTCCAGGAGCATATATCGAAGACATTCTGGTAGGCACAAATGCCACAGATGTACTGGATAATTGTGAGGTCTTAATTCTGCATGTTAGAACAAACAATGTGGCAGAGAAGACAGTACAGACTATTATTATGAAATCTTACGAAGACCTACTTGAAGGGATAAGAAGTGTCAATAGCAGGTTAGTGTAATAATATTGATTACTGTATTATTTCCGATCTGTGTATTTAAAACATGCTACTTTTCAAACGTGAACTTTCAACAAAACACCGGTATTTGATTTTTTAAATTATTTTTCTTATATAGTAAATCTGGCGATGTGATCACCTGATCGTGCCCGGTGCTAAAACAATAATAGTTTACTAATAAATGAATCCTTTTTTGGTCCCCATTCCACACCACAGATATTTGTGTGGTAAAAAAAAAATATTTTTAAAATTGTAACTTATGTGTTTTATGCGTCTTTTTTTATTAAACTAGAAATAATATCAATTGAAGGTAGAGACCCCCCTAATCATTTGTTTTCATTGCAATCTAAATCTAGGCTAGGAGGTAATCGCTCAATTCAATCACTTGTTTACAATGCAATACTAGTCAGGATTGTGCGGACGGTGCAACGCCTACAAGTGAGTTTTAAACATGAACTTCAAGAGACTCGTTCAGATTTAGAAAACAATATTGACAAGGTGAGAGATGATACAATCGTCCAAATACAGGCTGTGGAATCACGAGTCGAATCTTTGGAACAAATCAAACCTCCTAATGTGGACGGCCACTTAAAACTTGTTATAAGAAATTTGCCGTTTACTGAAAACGAAGATCTGTGTGACAAAGTAAATTCTTTTATGAACAATGAACTATCGCTACCTGGCCTAGAATTAAGTAACATAACACGCACTGTTCCACGTTCCAATAGGTACCCCGGCGTAGTCCTGGTTTCGTGTCGTTCTGTGGAAGATCGTGATAAAATATTAACTGCCAAAAAAAACCTGAAAGACTCAGAAAGGTACGCCAGTGTTTATATTTCTGTTCACAAGCCGTTGGAGCAAAGAATAACAGAAAACAATCTTAGAAAACTTGTTCAGACAACTGCCGCTGGAAAATTAACTGTGAAGAACGGTCGTGTAATTGAGAAACAACCAACTGAAGCAAATGAAAACACAGAAATAATAACAATATTCATGGCCGTGGTGGTCAACATTATGCTCGTGGACGTGGTGGACGTGGAAGGTACAGGAGATAGGTCAAATGTGGCTTTTGGAATCTAAGAGGATGGAACAGCGACAGGAACTCAGAAAAATATTTATTGTGCAATACTTTTATAGAGCATTTAAAGTACGATATTCTTGGTTTGGCAGAAACGAAGTTGGCAGATAACTGTGAAATAGTACTCGAGAACTACTCTTTTTTCGGTCAAAACAGAGCAACCCATATACGAGCTAGATGTGCATCCGGGGGCGTTGGTTTCCTGATACGAAATGAGCTACTAAAATATTTCAACGTTCACGTGCTGGACAACTCTGTGGAAGGTATTCTTTGGCTCCGACTCAGTGCTAAGGGGGATGAGGATGATCTGTGTGTCTGTGTCGCCTATTTGCCACCCTATAACTCACCACGCTCTGAACCAAATATGTTTTTTGAATCTTTGCTAACTCAAGTTTACGAGTATCAGAACATTGGACAGTTTTTCATAAGTACTGATTGTAATGCAAGATGTGGTGACGCACAGGAATTCATCCCTGGAGTTGATATGATCCCAGATAGACAAGTTGTTGACTTTCACTCCAATCAATATGGACCACGTTTGCTGGACTTTCTTATTAACTGCAACATGTGCATGGTGAACGGTAGAAATAACAGTCACAACGATTTTACGTACATCTCTACTAATGGACATTCGGTGGTAGACTACTGCCTAGTCCCTTATGAATCTTTACCTTGTTTTCTAGATTTCTGTGTACACAGAGTAAGTAGTCTAAGCGAAGACGTAGACATTCTCACCGAGTCCCCACCATCAGACCACTCCTTACTTAGCTGGACTTGGGAACTGCAACCTGATGGTGAGCCTTTTATCAACGAGGAAAGTCCTACTACAGCATATGGTGAAAACAATGACACACATAAACTATATAAAATTGACGATATTCCAGATAATTTTATGCTAGGGGAAGAGGTAGTGCAACAAATTAATGAAATGCTGGCTCAACTCCAACAACAGGAGGATCATCAGGAGTGCCTGGATACCATCTTCAGTAACTTTCGTGAAACCCTCGCCTCTGAAATGAATGACAAGCTCGAGAGTCGTATAATTCGGACTGGTAGCAATAAACGCAAGAAATATAAGCCTCAACGTGAATACTGGTCTCCGGAACTGACAAGACTGTGGAAAGACTATAAGCAGGCAGAGGATGAATGGTGTCAGTGCCGCCCGAACTGTAACACTAAGATGCGTCTTAAACATATTTTTGTTCAAAAACGTAAACTATTTGACCGCACATTGCAACAAGCTAAGCGAAGGTACTGGATTAAACTTCAGGACTCGCTTTTGTGTGAGTATAAACATGATTCACGCAATTTCTGGCAACGCATTGGTAAAATAGGTATATCTAATGAGAGAAAACAGAAAATCCCTATGGAAATTGTTAATACAGATGGTTCAGTGTCTAATAACCATAAAGATGTACTTGACAGATGGCGTACTGATTATGCTGGTCTTTTCTCAGCTGACGCTCACTCTGACAAAATATTTGATCTTAATTTTTATGATGATGCCATGGCAGAATTATCTAGACATGATATGCCTTACCTGCACACTGAAACATTGATGCTGGAATCAGATATTGTTGAAAGTGAAGTGAAACGGGCAGTAAAGAGAGCTAAAAAACGTAAGGCTACAGGTTATGATAAAATACATGCTGAAACTCATAAAAATGAAACGTCTGTTAGGTTTTTAACATCTTTATTTCAATATTGTTTTCGTCACAAGGTTGTTCCCTCCCAGTGGAATAAATGTATCATTAACCCGATTCCCAAGGGCAGTGGTGTCGACCCCAGGTCGCCCCTTGAGTACCGGGGTATAACTATCACCTCTGCTGTGGTGAAACTATACTGTGATATTTTAAATGTAAGGTTATCCATGTGGACAGAAGCAAATAATGTATTGAGTGATACACAAAATGGTTTTCGTAGAGATCGAAATTGTCAAGATCATCTGTTTACTTTGTCATCAATTATTGAAACACGTTTGCAAACTAAAAAAGATACCTTTGCTTGTTTCATAGATATGCGTAAAGCGTTCGATCGCATTAACCGAAATTTACTATGGTATAAGCTAAAAACCCTGGGTTGGCCTGATCACTTTTCTTCCATCATACAGTCTTTATATAACCAGGTACAAGGTAAAGTTCGAGTCAACAATAATTTCACAGACTGGTTCCCCATTGAAACAGGAGTCAAGCAAGGTTGCCTTCTTTCTCCACTGTTGTTTGACCTTTATGTAAACGACCTGGCGTTAGAGCTAAGTAATACAGGTAAAGGCATAAATATTGGTGAGAGTACAATATGCACTCTAATGTACGCGGATGACATTGTAGTCCTAGGGGATAGCGAGGAAGACCTACAGGCACTCCTACAAATTGTAAATAGGTGGTGTGAAAAATGGCAAATGGTTTTAAATCAATCGAAAACAAATGTAGTTCACTTCCGGCCAGCCTCAAAACAGAGTACTCATTTAAAATTTAAATGTGGATCTCTTGACATCGATATTGTCTCTAAATACAAATACTTGGGCCTCTGGTTCAGTGAACATTATGATGTATCAATCATGGCAAAGGCCTTATCG
The DNA here is from genome assembly GCA_964017125.1 of Flabesymbios commensalis. Lineage (NCBI taxonomy): Eukaryota > Metazoa > Annelida > Polychaeta > Terebellida > Flabelligeridae > Flabesymbios > Flabesymbios commensalis. The sequence goes on from OZ024915.1 coordinate 9,322,534, forward strand.
GTATCTGCAAGCAGAGCTCTTGGTGTGCTTATTTCAAAGTATAAAGCTACTGGGGGTTAATAAAAACAATTGGTGTTTTAGGGTGAGATCGCAATTTACTGCCTTGGGTTTACAGCATTTAAATGACGTATCTAAAGCTCATTCTGCTGACGATGTTCTTGAATATATGGATACTTGTGTTTTTGAAGACATTGAACAAAAATGGCACAGTGAGCTTTGGAATGACCAGCGCCGTAATGGATGTGGGAATAAACTAAGGACTTATCGCACCTTTAAAAATGATTTTAACGAAGAGCCTTACCTTAGCATGAACATTACATTAAGCCAGCGTAGAGCCCTAGCCTCTTTGCGTTGTGGTGTAGCTCCACTTCACATCGAGACTGGGAGATATTCACAGTTATCTGTCGACCAAAGAACCTGTTTAATTTGTGTTTCAGGATCTGTAGAAACTGAAAAGCATTTCCTTATGTCGTGTAATTTTTATGCCGATTTACGAAATGAACTGTTCCTTAAAGCTCAATCTAGTCACGATATGTTTTTAGGATGGTCTATGGACGACCGTTTTAAATATTTAATGTCAAATTCGAACATAGTGCGTCATACAGCAAAAGCCTGTCACTTGATGCTCCAGAGAAGGGAGCATAAATTATTCACATAATACATTGGTGTACTATTATCGGGAATATGGTAACCATCAATTTTTAACATTATTAGCTATATATTATTTTATTTCACATGTTTTCCCGGCAATCATAGGACATTTGTGTAGCGTCTGTGCAGCGTTGGACCAACGTCGAAGACGTTGTACCGCTCCGACGTTGGGCCAACTGTGTATAGGTGTCGTGCACATGTTTTGTGTTTGCCGGGTCCTCAGCAGACACGACGCGTTGGAGCGGTGATGTTTTAGTGCTGGCCCAACGTCTGCGACGCTGGCCCAGCGTTGGAGCACCATTGTTTCGACGTGTCGTGTTTGCTGGGTCACTGGTCTATAACTGGTGCGCACTGCATGCATTCGGTTGAACAGAGCATGATTTTATGTATGTTCCATTACAATTGTACCATTATGATCTGTTTATCCTTATGTGGTCTCTGTTCTTACGCGTGCTGTTTTTAGAGGTTCTTTTCCATATGGTGATGTGGAGAGGGGTTCCACACACCTACCAAGTATGTGTGTGGAGCCTCTCTCTGTGTCGGTGTGTTGGAGCAAGAGTGCGGAGCAAGTCCAGGACAAATTGTGTACATGTATACTATAGGTCTATCGATGCCCGGCAAGCGCGAGGCATTTGGCCGATGTTGGCTCAATGTTAGGACGCGTCGTATAGATGGCCGGCCAGCATTGATCCGGCATTGGTTTAGTGTTTCGTGTTTTGCTGGGTAGCCTGCATAATTTTACATTACTTTTAACAATATACTATTCAATGTTATGTTTTCTTGATAGTGTCTCATAAGTCAGAATTGACTGGCCGCAATAAATGTAACACTGTAATGTTCTTAATATAAATGAATTGTGGGTGACACTTAAATAAATTTTACTTGACTTGACTTGACTTGACTTGTGATCTGTTATCTGAAACACTTAATCACTTGTTTCATTACAACTGAAGTTGGATGTTACGCAAGGACATGTGATCGACCATCTCAATTGTTTTCGTTGCAATTTAAATCTATGTTAGGAGGTAATCGCGTAATTTAATCACTTGTTTACATTGCAATATCAACCAGGATTGTGCGTACGATGATTGTCTGTTGTTATTGGCATAGTAACTGTACTAGGAGATACTTTGAAAAAAAGCAACATTAGAAAAAAATATTTTGTAATACGATACGATAGTTAATCACTTGTTAGAAATATTCTCATCATTATGTTATTTAATTATTATTTCTAACTTAGACATATTCCCTTATTTGTATTCACAGGTCGGAAAATACATTTAACTTGTCACCTTAACAAAAGCAAGGCTAATCTATAAACATACTTATTGTCAAATGATCTTACTATTGATCGCACCTTGATACCCTAGCTGTCATAAGGGTCACACAAAGACAACATTCATAAAATACCTGCTCCTTGTGAAGTTCTCCAAACACTATCATTCTCCAAAGGCCATCGCCAAACGTGTTAAATATCTTTAGCGCTCTTCAAAGCAACGACAATTGTTATCCTAAGGATGTTTTTTTAAGTGAATGTATAAACAATGAACAATTTTGCTGTAATTATTTGTGTGACTTAGAATGTTAATCACGATTGCACTAGTATTACATTTTGATCAGTAGAATATATAATATCAACAAAATTTACAGTCGATAATACCCGAATATATATTGAGGACACAGCCGATATCCAACATATACGATCGATTATCTCATTTCATTAATGGCAATCAGGCAGCTGTTACGAGTCTGTAATGGCATAACATGGAGTGGATTGAGAGTCGGTTCAGCAGAAAACAAACCAAGACAACTTCAACATTAAAACATTTAATACACAACAAATATAACAAACAATAACAGGGGTCTGGACCAACCGGAAGCGCTGAACGACAAAAACGGTACGACTCAGCCCTTCCGCCTGACTCAGAACCCCAATCAAATATATATAATATAGGCCGTTCATAAGAACGATCAACTTCATCAACAGTCAATATAATGAGTCGGGTTCACCTGAAGTATATGATGAGACGTCGCCGAGGTGGAGTCCATGCACACTGTTGCCAGAGTTCACTGTCCGAAAGTCGCTAGAGGGTGTCCATGTGGAGATTGATCAGGTTACAAGCTTAATTTGAACAGTTGAATTGTACCGGTTCGTCCTAAGTCCGTAGGCCCACACAGGATGGCCATATCACTGGATGACGTGCGCTCACCACACTAATTATGAATAAGTTAAAGACGGAATGTGACTTGGCTATGTATCACCAGCAAGAAGTTCAGCTAAGTCTTCCACCGATAATGCTGTGGGAGAAGACTCATAACGTGCTGACTTCATCTGGATGCCGCTGCCTGTCCGTGAAGGTACATGTAGTCATCTCTCTGTCTGAGTAAGGTTCAGCACAATCCTCGTAGCACACTCTGTCCAAACAAAAGAACACAACACTTTTATCAATTGCACACAGCTTGTACACAAGTGCACACAACCCGAAAAGACTATTCCAGAAGTTGATCTATCTTGTACAATCTTGGGCCAACCTTCCCCCGTCACCATGCTTCGTTCAGTCACCCCTCAATGAACAATGTTGAACACACAGAAGGTTCCCTTTTTCAAAGTGTACTTCAACCCAGAAACATAAGCACACGGCAATACACCTGTGCGACATTTGAAGTCCCATAGTATACGTATTAACGACTCAACCCGTAACACAGCTTAATCGTTTGTTTTCATAGCATTAACTACTACGAGGCTCTGGGTCAGCTCTTGTGATCGTTTGTTATTGCAGCAATTTAATTAACGGCAATCAGGCAGCTTAATCGTTTGTTTTCATAGCATTAACTACTACGAGGCTCCGAGTCTGAAAAGTTGTTGTGATCGTTTGTTATTGCAGCAATTTAATTAACGGCAATCAGGCAGCTTAATCGTTTGTTTGGACTCCTCTATTATAATGAGTTATAAGTATGTATGTTTACAATATTGTATTTTGTTGTTTTAGTGCTTCTGTGATCTTCTCCGGGATTCTACCCAGAGTGCCAAGTGCATACCAAGACATGGCTACCCCTTCCTGGATCACAGACGCCAACCTACAGGCCTGCGAGATTAACACACTCCTGCAAGCAATGGCAAAGGACAGACATTTAGTGGATTATGTGCCCCACGGTGAATTCAGCTACAACGGCCAAATCACTAAACGTCTCATTGCACGTGACGGTCTGCATTTGGCGAGACAAGGGATTACTACACTAGCAAGTGACATAACTGTTTGTGTCACACGACTAGCCTCAATGACGAGAACCAGTCCAGTGATCAAGTCAAGTCCTACAATCTCAGCTGAAACTGTTAGTGTTAGCAAGATTGATACCCAATATCAGTTTCACCACAACTGAAACACGTGGATCAACCCCCGTGTCAAGGAACAAAAGTGCCCCAGCAATACCTTATAACCCCAGCCCAGATAGACTGTTGATTAATGTAAATGGCAGTGTAGTAGTGTCAGTGAAGACAACAGGCCAGTGCTATACTCCCAATCCAATAGTGCGACCAAATGTGAAGACGCCACACACAACATATATTAAAAGAAAGATAACAAATACAGCTTCGAACCAGTGCATAGACTGTGAATACCAGACCTCTTGTGATGATGACTTCCTGTGTCATTACTTTGCGACACATAGTGGAAACTGTAGTGAGATCCCCAGTACTGAACCCTTTCAACGCCAGGAGAGATCTGATGATTTCAAGCCCGCCGCTGTTGACGACAACAACACAGTCACACAACAAATAGGGGGCGCACCTGTCGTAACGGCCCCGTATTCCAGAAAAACCCAACCCCTTACATCGAAAGAGACAATTGCCTTTTTAAAGAACTGTAGTGAAGACAAACTCATATCAAAACCCCCCGTCAATCCACCAGGGTCATCAATTTATGTATGTAAGTTGAGTGATGCCGAAAAGCAAGACTGGCGAGCTGATGGTTACAGCTGGAAAAATGAAGGTGTCCAACAACATCCACGTAAGCCTGACAAAGGCATATTACGCACACATTTTTTTCAATCTTTCAAAAAACGTGCTTCAATGCTATTCAATAATATAATCTGATATTGTTACATTACCTTGGCAGTCCTCCACTTCTTGAGCCCCCCGTACATGGTAATAGTAAAGGCAATACAGGCTCGTGTACCGGCACCTGTCCGTCAGTTTTAAATAAAATAAGAAAAGAAGCGACGAGCAAAGTACCAAAAGAAATTTATCAAGATTTAGTCACTAAAGATTGTACAAGTACCGCACATGGCATTCAAAACCCTAGAAATTTAAAACAGGTTCAAAAATAAAAGATTGTGTTATGAAAGTGAAAAAAATAACACAATGTGAAATTTATCATTTAGTTTTACTTGCACAGGAGTTAAAGGGACATATATTAGAAATAACAGTACATCCGGATCTTATTTGTATGGTAGCGCTACCAGAGATGTTATCTGAATTTACCGAGTTACTTAAACTTCATAAGAAAAAGGAGATCGTATTGCAATGTTCATACGATACAACATTTAATTTGGGGGATTTTTATTTATCTGTTTTAGTATTCTGTCATCCGCTTTTAAAGAACAACCCTGTTTTCCCTCTAGCTTTCGTTATTCACAAGCGAAAATTTCAAAAATTACATGAGAGATTTCTTGATTGTTTGGCAACGCAAATCCCGGTTTTAAGAACTGAAAATATTCCTATAGTACTTGATAGGGAGCGGGGCATACGTAATGCTTTCGAAAAAGTTTTCCCTAATGTAACCATTCTCCATTGTTGGAATCACATTAAACAATATTTAAAATTCTGGCTTAGTAAGCACGGGGCTGGCAGTATTGACCGCGCCTTCTACATGGATAATTTGAATAAGATATTACAAAGTGAAAGTGTAGATGCTTTTAATTTGAACATTAATAAATACATGTCAAAATGGACTGAAGCAGTGGTCGAATATTTCGAAAATGAATTAAAAAATGATATTCTGAATTACGCTGCCCCGTGGGTTATCAGACCCTTTGGTATTTTCAAAGAAAATTCTGGAATTACCAATAACTGTTCCGAAAGTTTAAATGCCGTTCTAAAACGTCTGCACCATCATAAAGAAGTTACACCTGATTTTATGTCGTTATCTCTATTTTATTTGCAAAATTATTGTCACCTTGAAATTCAACGGGGATATGGTGGTATTGGAATAAATCCGATCAAACAAGAATTTATTGAGTTTAAGAGAGCCCGTAGCTCTATTGTTACACCGTATTTTATCTGCAAACCCGAGGATATAATAGACAATGTTAAATGTAAGCTGTCATCCGTCACCTCAAATAATGGACTGTCCAAAGCTGAGGGGGATCCGATATCTGCCCCGAAACATGGCACTTCAATGAGAGATACACTTAAGTATCTTGATTCTTATGAAAAAACAGTCCCTCAAGTTCTTTAAACTTCTTAGATGATGCCTCAGAGAGCAGTGATAACGTAGTGGATGAAAAAAACACACATTGCCAGATAATTGATACTAATCTTAGCGCTATCGATGAAAAAAAGAATACTTCAGACGATGTGTCCGAAAATATAGACGACATTCTTTGCCAATCCCCACAAATAGACGACGTGAAAAAAACACCCGACAAGGCGTGTAAAATGATATCGCCATCCAAACCCCAAATTAGATAATGTAGTGTTAGTCTTACTGCACCGGTTGAACCTATCAATGTTACACCTGAGGCACATGCAGCTAGGCCACATTTTGTGAATATTCAGGAATCATTAGCCACTGCTGTTTTGAAAAACAACAAATTAGTTCATGTTCCCAGTATGGCCGCATTTTTAGTGGAAGGTACTAAAGGTGATACATACGTAGTAACATTATTTCCAAAACCAAAGTGTAGCTGCCCTGCTACCTCAAACTGTTTTCATATATTAGCTTGTCAAAGTTCAGTCGGAATTGAAATTAAGAAAGACAAACCCAAAATTCTAAATTTGCAGCGACTTAGAAAAGATAGCCGTAAACGTAGTGACAAAAAATCCGGTAGAAAAAAACCTTGTATCAACGACTATGAAATTATTCCTGCGCCTGATTCTTTCATCACCACATCTACTCCATGTAATGAACCCCCATCATCTTCACCAGCGAAAATTTCGGTGAAATCTATAATACGCAGAGCAGAAAAACCAAAATCTTCATCCAAAAAAGATTGAGATTTGAGAACAACACTGAAATATACCCACTGTTTAAAAAACCTAAACTGCAAGCAGATTCGTCTAGTGTTAAATCATCACCGCGTCTCAAAAAACAAACCACTACATGGCTAAGTTTTAAGGACACTCCTGTTATCCTAACAGAGAAGGACAAAAAAACGAATTAATGGTAATTTTAAAAATTCCGAGGATAATTTTATAAATGGCGATATTATGGAAGCGGTCGCACACATATTAAAAAAACAATTTCCCCAATTCCATGGTCTACAATCTACATTTCTGGCTCCAACATATAAAGAAGGAGAAGGGTGGTCTTATGAGGCTACCTTTCAACAGGCAACAACATTTCCTAATATACAAATACATCACACCGGTAATATACATTGGGTAGCTTCTCTTAAAACTTCGCCTAATGCTCCTGTAATAATTTTTGATAGTCTTTGGTCACCCAATGGTAACATAGCGTCATCTGTTAAATTACAATTGTCAAGATTATATGGTCAAGGTAAATCATTTCCCAGCGCGTCGATACCTAAAATTAAAAGACAGACTAACGTCGTAGATTGCGGTTTGTATGCCATTTGCCAACTTGTACAATTTTGTTTTGATGGTTGGGCAGGTAAATCAGTATTAAAATTTGATCAGGGAAAAATAAGACCGCATTTAATCCAATGTCTTTCAGAAAAAAATATTCCAACCGTTCCCGACGACTCCCGGCCGAGTAACCACTGCGGAGATTATAGACGCATCATTTGTATTGTATTGCTGCTGTAGTTTCCCAAAATGCTACGATAACTTAATAAATATATATGTATTATCAGGGGGCAGACTTGTAGCTTCCGACGACAGGTTGTAGACCTTGGTCATGGCCTTCCATTCGTGCACTGGACCCACCAATGTCTGTTTGGCAGAACATCCTCGCTATCACTGCTATAATGAGGTATGTCCGCACCTGTCCTAGTGGCAACGCTGGCACAACGCCGGCCCAATGCGCTCAACTCTGGCATTGGTGACCCAACGTCGGCCCAACTTAATACATAAATACAATGGTTTAATAATAACTGTTTCCGTTATACATTCAGCAAATATAACACACTGCTCAACTCAAATAATTCAACTGCATTCTGAAACTATTATTACTGTTACTACAGGTCAATAGTTCACACACGCTCCTCCCTTAAAGTTCAAATCCCATTTTAACTCATATCAAAGAAGGTTGTTCCGTGTGATTAACCCGACAGTAGATATAATAGGCCACACATCTAGTTACTATATTTCACACATATATTGATTATACGTCACACACATATTAAGAAGAGTTCACACGTACATTGATTAGTGTCCATAGGTATATAGTTGACAGGTTACACCTCTATTCAGGTCACACTCTCATTGACCACGCTTCTCCCTTGGAAATACTCACTCATACAGAGTGTCTGTAACCGGTAAATTCTATGACCTCCATACCCAGATACCAGCTAATTCGCTCTAAGAAACACCATAGCCACCACGGTGGGGGCGCCCTACACCGAGCAGGTGGACCATGGTGTCTCTCATATTTGAGAAATTTGTAAAACGAGAGTTTTAGGTAATTCCGTCCAATTAGACTTATAAATTAATATGGCTTCCAACTATACAAGCGCGACTAAGTCTGAATATTATTGAGAGATACTGGCGCTATAGAAGTCATTATCATATATAGTCTACCGCATAATTTCAGTTGTAAAGGTTTAATTTTGACCACGGATAATCAAACAGGTAAAGTATAATTTGGGTTTTAGACACCTCCAATTGTCCATGCTTCGCTGGTTATGTGGTGTGTCTTATGTCTGTCTGTCAGGACAGTCATAACGGTGTAATCATTGTCACAAGTCAAAATAACAATCAGTTCGTCAACCATTTCGTTGACGAGATAATGTGCTGCTGTCTCAGCACATCACACTGACGGCACACGTCTGTCGTCATTATCTAACTAAATCCACACAGCAATCCACATTAAAATATCCAGCACATTATATAAGGCAAAGTATATAATATAACAATGTATACATGGTCACGCCATGTATAAGTGCGTGCACATCATCTGCGTAGCGGCGGCGTCGTGCTTATAATAATAGCTCAGCCTGTCCGACACGCGTCCATGCATGTGCTTGTCAGCGCCGCTCGCGGCATCTGACCAGCGGTATCAAGAGCGGCTCTCCTGCCACGCGCTAACCAGCGCTATCCCTGGCTTATCCCAGCTTGTACTGGCTCCTTACAGAAACCTTATCCCGCACAAACACGGCGTTGGCCCAACGCCTCGGCTACCATGCAACGCCTGGCCTTTAGACGCGCTGTGGTACCCGTAAGCCTCCGGTACAACATCCCCGTTGTACCACCTGCAGGTTGCAGTGCAGCACCTAAGAATCGTGACCGAGACAGCCCAGGAGCAGAGAAAGCGCTTATCTCTCCATTAACCATGTCTATAGGCCACCTTCTCTTGTACATAGATGCACCATATTCATACCAATCAACCTCCAGTACAACATCCCCGTTGTACCACCTGCAGGTACCAGTGCAGCACCTAAGGATCGTGACCGAGACAGCTCACGGGCAAAGAACCAGTACGTATCTCCCCATGAGCACTGTCCATAGCTCACGTCGTCGCATGCACTGATGGACTATGTACATTCTCAGCACATTACAGGATCACGACCCTGATCCGTACCACTCAAGTCTGGGGTCGCACCTCGTGTGGCGCCCGTACTGCCTTGTGGATCTAAAACCACAAGCTACCCACATTCTATTCTAATCGTAGACATAGAATAACTAATTTAACCAACTAATACACGTCTCTGGCTTACTGGCGGGGTAAACATTTTAAAAATATTTTTACTCAATTTATCTGCAACAATTCAATAGATTAGCCACGACCGTTTGTCTGCAACAACACATTAAATTCACTAAATTGCTCTGGATCAGTCTCTTGAATTCTTCTAAATTACTCAATACAATAAATAAATTATTTCAAGTAATTTAAAATCGTATTCAAATATCCGTGTCAAACAGTTTATTTAACTTGACCTGTGAAGCTCAGTAAGCCACGCCTCACCCGCGGATCGGAGTGTCCATTGTTGGCTTAAGGTCGTTTAAACTGTTAACCAAATCTCACTCAATTGTCACTCAATTTTCACGAAACTACCATTGCTACTTATCTAGCAAATGTATTTTAAAGTCTTTAGGTAACAGTGTCAACAAACTTAATTTTGACCCCATTTTGATAAAATTGTCCCTCAATTTTAACGCAATTTTTATAAAATTGTCACCCAATTTTGACTTAATTTTTATAAAATTATCTCTCAACTGGTACAAAATTGTTAGTCAAATTTTACAAAATTGTCACTCAAGTTGCATAACATTGTTACTGATACCTCTTTTGTGAGTGTCTGTTGACGTCATCATTGTATATTGCACCATTCACTTTCCGGGTGAGGGGGGGAGGGGTGTCTAACACAGCTGCCACATGGGTGTGGCCGCTGAAAGGGGTTTGGAGCACAAACACGACATGAGCACGGAGGTTGTGTAGCACAATCACGTGAGGGGCGTTCACGCACTCGTTTATCCAATGGCTTAGCAGAGATTCCTGAGCGTTCCGCCTTCCTCAGCCAATCCCAATGGTCTGAGTCGTGATTAGTCCTTGTGTGATTAATTATGCTAATTACACGGTGGTATAGAATCTCGGGAGTGGGGTCCTCAACTCCCTGTAATTCGACTCCTGGGTTCCCTTTCAGCCGGCAATGGTGGGTCCAGCTGAGTGTAGCAGATACGATGTCTGTTGACTCATCAGCGGCAGGTTATCATTTTGGGTTTTGGTTTTGGCAAAGTTGGAACAGCTGCCAAAATGTTGTCTCTACTCGGCCACAAGTGTGAATCATCAGTTTTGTCTTATCTCTTGAAGCTGACTCATTTCAGCGTTTTGCCTGCCTGCATTCAGAAAAAACTACATGTAACACTCTCTGCAGTGATATCAAATCATTGTTCACCTCCCTCGCTTCAGACATCGGTACCACTATGGGCCAATGCTGCGTCTGGCCAAGTACATCTATATACGTCTGAGGCGATCTCTAGCTATGTCCGAAATTCACAAGTCGTAGGCTAAATTAAACTGTTACGAGTATACCAGAACCCAATACTCGAACCATGCTCACCACGTTGACGTTCACTGACATGCGCGACATTCGCTGACATGTAAGTCCATGCATGCTTCTTACCCCTACGACTTCTACTGCTGACAGTTTATCTGACTGACTTGCCAAATCATATTGAAGGAATCGCAGCCGATCCGTAGCAAGATCAGCTGGGAGAGACATAATTCCTTCATTCGAAATAAGTGGCAGCTGGGAGGTTGCCATCAAAATCTGTAATCCGTTACTTTAGTGGGTCCTTGTTTTCTGTTGTTCTTTCTTCCTTCATTTCTTCCTCCCATGCGCTGCCCGAAACTAGCCCAGCCAGCTGTAGAATGTTGAAGCTGGCCAAGTTCCAGCCTGAGCTATGTTATACCACGTACAGTCATTTTTCGTGCCTCCTGAGCTGCTGGTCATCCTCACGAGGCAAGATTAATCATGTTGGTTAGCTAATGAAAAGCTGAGGTTCCAACTTATTCATTTTACGTACCTCCTGAGGTGATGACACTCCTCCTGAGGTGAGAATAATCCTGATAGCACTGTTTGTCAATAAAAAGTGTAGCTCGCCAATTAAGCTGATTGCCTAGCTTAATCATTGTTCGTACCTCTGAGGTGATGACACTCCTCCTGAGGTAATTATCCTGAAGCAACTGCTCGCCAATGAAAAATCCTGGCAACCGAGCCAATGAAAAATCCTTTGACTGCGAGTCCAATTAAAAGTCCACGGATTTAACAATCTAACGCATTCCAGATTCACCAACATTTTTGCATTTTATAGCGGGCTTGTTGACAGCAAACTCTTGTGCTGGGTCTTATGGTCAGGATCATCTTCTCACCTCTTTATTAATACACTTACATCATGGTCATAGCATGCTCACAGACAATAGTCAGTCCTTACTCTATGGTGGTTCGCGCATCTCTCTCAGAGCTCTCTCGCTCTTTTTCTCTGGCTGTCTCTATGTTATAAATTCTGCGCCTGCGCACTTGCCGACTTCTCCGAGTATAACATAGAATAACTGTGCCATCCTCTAGCCTTGTTCACACAAGTAACTCAGCTAACAAGAGACACTGAGCCAATGCTAGCCCAATGTTGGTCCGACGTCTTAGACAGTGGACCAACCACAAAACAGGATTATTTGGTCTAGCTGCTCACAATCATCTCTGCCACCTTTCTACCTCTTAAGGTGGGGTCTCAGAGATACGTTTGCATGACCACTATCGACCCTTTTATTTGAATCTAATTACTACTCACAACTATATACTCAATTAAATAATAAAGATTACATAATATATGTATTATCAGTGGGCAGACTTGTAGCTTCCGACGACACGTTGTAGACCTTGGTCATGGCCTTCCATTCGTGCACTGGATCCACAAATGTCTGTTTGGCAGAACATCCTCGCTATCACTGCTATAATGAGGTATGTTCGCACCTGTCCTAGTAGCAACGCTGGCACAATGCCGGCCCAATGCGCTCAACTCTGGCATTGCTGACCCAACGTCGGCCTAACTTAATACATAAATACAATGGTTTAATAATAACTGTTTCCGTTATACATTCAGCTAATATAACACACTGCTCAACTCAAATAATTCAACTGCATTCTAAAACTATTATTACTGTTACTACATACTACTACTATAATGAGGTATGTTCGCACCTGTCCTAGTAGCAACGCTGGCACAATGCCGGCCCAATGCGCTCAACTCTGGCATTGCTGACCCAACGTCGGCCTAACTTAATACATAAATACAATGGTTTAATAATAACTGTTTCCGTTATACATTCAGCTAATATAACACACTGCTCAACTCAAATAATTCAACTGCATTCTAAAACTATTATTACTGTTACTACAGGTCAATAGTTTACAATGTGGGAGGTAGGTTTTTATAAAATGTCGAAATCGCCAACAATCGGTACAAACAAATAACAGCAAATATTTCTGTTTCCCATGTACGACTTGATCTGACTGCCGAGGACATGTAACAAAATCATTTTTATCATCTGAATTTATATTATTTCCCCATTAATATTTAACTGTTACTTAAATTTGACCTTCACTTTTTACCTTATTTGTACACAATGTGTTCTAGTGAATTGCTATAATTTATTATTTTTGTGGTTGTATGTTCATTTGCCTCCAAATGCGTTTTTCATTACTGTTATGTCACCTTATCTAATAATAATTTTTGATATAAATGTTTTTGCAGGTTTACAACAGTGTACTGTTTTTTCATTTTATAATTAATACATGTATAAGTATACTTTTATATGTAGATCTAGTTATGTTTTTAATTCTACATGCAACGATCACTGATGCATGATATAATATCTGGCATTGTTTATATATATATATCTATATTGTAACATATTATTGTTTATATATATCTGTATTGTAACATGTTACCGTAATTAAAAAGTACTACTGATTTATTACTTTACTTGTGTTTTTTATTTGTTACGTTTTTTGTTCCGTAAAATCTGACCTGTACAATAGTCCGTACAATGACAATGGGCCGCGGGTTTCCCTAGGCTAGGCAGTGGACTGGATGTTAGGGTGGGGAGTGACAGTGTTTGTTCAGCAGTAACTGACTGGTGGGGTGGGGGTAAACTGTCCGCCAATGCGCCGTGCTGTCCGTAAATGTTCCGTCAAAATGTTCCGCGTTTTAGGTAGTCCCTGCATAAAGGCGGCCGCACACGGCTGGTCTTCACAGTCATTCCATTACACTTGTTCTCTGGCTTTCAACCAGTGAACATCTTACCAACCCGTGGGGGCTCTGGTAAATCCGAGTTTTGACGGGCTGTCAAAATACGAAATTGGCATAAAGCTATACATTGCAATATACGCAATCTGATCAGGGATTATCAATCAATCTCAGAGATTTAAAAACGGTGACGGCATACAGCATCAACACCCTACAGGGGCTCTGTTGTTGCTGTTTAAATCGCTAGATAGAGGCAATAATCGCTTTAAGTAGATCAGCATTACAAAATTATACACATTTTATATATTAATCTAAGCGTGCTACCTGTGTTGTACAGCTTGTCTGTACACGGGTACACTTTTCACACCTATTCGGTGAGCGACGCGTCATCACTCTCCTGAGTGTGACTGACAGCTTACACATCCCACTACATACTGCACAGTATAGTACAGTATACGGGACAATTAAATTGTCAAAATGTTTCTAAATTATTTTTAACCTTGCCGCTAGCATGCCTAGTGGCAAGGTAACTGCTGGAGATGGGTCCCGCCCTTCTAAGGGCGTGCAGGGCGGCACTACCAAGAGTAGTACCGCCCTCAAGAGACTCCTGAAGGAGATCAACGGACTCTCGTCCGTTGACAAGAAAGAGCTGGCAACCACTCTAATGGGATTAGCCCTGATAGAGGACGAGCAGCGTGAAAAAAGTCTTAGGACTATCAGCAAGCCAGGTAAGTCTGCACCTAAGGGAGCCAATGGGGGGGCCATTCCAAAGAAGAAGTCATTTGCGGGAGCACTCTCGGGTGCAAACAAGGGTGTTGAAACTCCACCCAAAGGTAATAGTGGTAGGTACGAGTGTTTAACAGAGTCACCAGTACAGATGACTCCGAGGAAGTCAACAGCCAAGAGGAGGCTGTCCGACGGCCGGCCACAGGTACTTAGACCTGTTGACCAGGCCCAGATAGGTCACAGGTCGTCGCAGCTAACGACCTTGGTAAGAGTTGCCGAGGCAGAGCTAGGTTTAGGGGGCTCACCAGCGAAGAAACAAAGGACGGCATCTCCAGTGCAGAAGACGCCTGAGAAAAGAGAAGAGATGGAGACCGTCGTTTCTCCACCTGAAGAAGTTCTGGCCACCCCCCTTCCGGAAGCAGAAGAAGGAGAAATCCTGTCCGACGGAGAGCGCTCTGACTGGACAACGATTCCAACCTCCAGGGAGGAAAGAGAGAGGAAAGAAGCTAAAAAACAAAAGAAGAAAGAAGAGATGAAGCGTCGCGACGCCGCTCAGCAGCCCCCTGCAGCAACAGGAAATAAGAAGACTGAAGTTAAGAAGAATGAAGAAAAGAAGAGGAAGACAGCTGTTCAGCCAATCGTCGGCGTGAAACTGCCCAGTTCGGTCAATGGGCCAAACCACCTCACTTTCATACAATGGAGTAAACGTATGGGAGTAAAGGTAAGTGAGACCAGGAGGACCATGGGAAAAGACCTACTCATCTTCCCTGAGACAGAAGGACTCAAAGAAGATCTACGAGTCCATGAAAAGAGAAGACAGCGGCCTCATGGGGACCTCACCTGTCTTCAGACCACCAAGAAGTTCTACCGAGGCCAAGGTAGAAGACGCCCTCAGCGTGGTAGTGAAAGACGTGGACACCACAATAGGAGAGGAAGATATTGAGAAAGCCATCCTAGAGAAACAAGGTCTGAAGGTGAAGGTCATCCGATTCATCAACAGGACCTCAGGACGTGGCATCCCGAAAGTCAAGGTCACTTTTGAGAAGAAGGAAGAGATGGAGGCAGCGATCAGCAACAGCCGTCTCTTCATCGGAACTCGCTCCTGCAGGACGGAGGAGTACAAGAAGAAGAACAGAATCCTGCAGTGCTACAGGTGCCAGAGATTCGGCCACGCCCAGGACTCCTGCAAGGCAAGAGACATCAGATGCGGTAAGTGCGCTGGGGCCCACAGGAGACAGGACTGCACGGCCAGAGCAATATACTGCGCCAACTGCACAGGAGATCACCTGGCATCTGACGGGAGATGCCCTAGAGCAATAGAGGTGAAAAGGAAGATCGCTGAGAAGAGAGAAGGCCAGCGACATCGCAGCACCCAGGAAGTCAACAGGAGATCCCAGCCAACTCAGCACCGAGAGCACCAACGTCAGGGTGAACGCGCCGATCAGCCCAAGAAGGCCACAGGAGGTGAGAGTGAGTTACCACTAATTAGATTAGCAGATAGTGACTTAACCCGTCTTGCCCTTCTCTTTTCAGCCCACACGGTCCTGTACAGCAGAACGATCCACAGGAACGAAGGAAAGTTGGAGTGGGATGACATACCCCACCTAGCCAGCAAAGCAGTCAGTTGGGCCTTCAGGAAAGACATCTCCCCACTGATCATCAGAGACTACCTATCCCAACTTCCTGAGAACTTGTAAGTACAACCTAAACCTAAAGTAGAAAAAGTAGGGCCGTTTTTACTAGGTCTAGTACAGTACAGTACTCACCAGTAAAAACCTAACTAAAGTAGGAAAAACTAAAGTAGGGCTAAGTACAGTACAGTACTTATAAAATATGGATAACAGTTTACCACCAACTAAAAACGTTCTAATTATTCATGCTAACATTAACGGACTATATAAAAGAAAGACTGATCTAATTAACTATTTAAATGAATATAAACCACATTTTGTGACTCTAAATGAAACTAGACTTAGAGAGCAAACTAGAATCAGAATTCCAAATTATAACAGAAAAGATAGAAATATAATTTATCCTAATGGGCGCCTGCAGCATGCAGCAGGCGGTGTAGCTATTTTAATTAGAAAAGATATCAAATTTAATGAAATAGATACTTCAGATTTTAACGAAGAATTTTTGGCAATAAACTTCAAATCACAAGGTAAGACAGTGGCATTAGCAACTATTTATAACCCGCCAGATATTAAACCAAACATAGAGAATTTCAGGCATATAACTAATTTATATCCACTTTCAATTCTTATTGGAGATTTCAATTGTAAGCATACTTTTTTCGGATGTAAAGTAGGAAATACTAACGGAGACATTCTATTTAACATAATTGAAGAATTAGACTTACTAATAACTAACGACAGCACTGCAACTTATAGACCAGGGACGTCCTCTGGCGGCGATCTACTAAATCTAGCGCTAGTTAGCCGCCAGATGGCGTCACTCATCCAATCATGTGATGTAGGCGATGACATTGGTTCAGATCATTTGCCAGTTCATTTAACTTTAGCTTAACCTCAAATTCAAAAACAATTTCAGAGAGAAATTCTACAATATGAAAAAACAGATTGGAACAGGTTTAATAAAGAAATAATAAATAACTTAGATAGACTCGAACCTGAAACACCAGAGGAACTAGACTTAGCTAACGAAAAAATAAGCAATATAATTAAAGAAGGGCTAAATAAAGCGTGTCCTAAAGCAAAACGTAAAGATAAAGCACTTTTTATCTCAAATGAAACAATGAAATTAATTAAATTAAAGAGACAAATTAGACGCTTAGCTAGAAATACGCAAAAAGCAGAGGATAAAACTCTATATAATCAATTAAACAACTTAGTAAGTGAACAAGTAAACAAAGATAGAGAAGAATTTTGGAATCAGCAAACTAAAAAACTAGACGAAACTAAAGACTCTAAAGAATTTTGGAAAACTATCAATAGTATTAATGGTAAGAAATCAGGCGGCGCATCCAAGCCAATAATTAAAGAAAATGGTAATTTAACTCAAAACGACTTAGAAAAAGCAACCACGTTCGCTGAATCTTTAGGCAAAATTCATAATACTCACACAGGTGAAATTTTTGATGATGAATTTAAAAATTTAATAGATAAAGCTATAAATGAAAAATCGCAGCTTTTTTCAACTCTAAAAGAAAATAAAGTAGAAGATGGCGACGATAGTATACTACTCAGGGATATCTCGATTCAAGAAATAAAACTACAATTAGATAGGACCAAAGGTAGGTCTGCTCCAGGAGCAGACGGAATTAAATACACTATAATTAAAAAATGTCCAGAAATAGTATTTGAGAATTTAAAAACTATGTACAATCAGTGCTTAAAAATAGGGTATTTTCCAAGTAAATGGAAGGAAGCTCAAGGAATTATGCTCCCAAAGCCTAAAAAAGACAATAAAATTCCAACTAACTATAGACCAATCAGTTTATTAAGTTGCATAGGCAAACTTTTTGAAAAAATAATTGCTCATAGAATGCGCAGTAAATTAGAAGAAGAAAATTTCTTTAATAATAGGCAAATAGGCTATAGAAATAAAAGATGTGCTATGGAACACATTCTCAGACTAGCTGATGATGCGCACATAGCACATAGCCGTCACCATAAAGGAGCTGCAATCTTTATAGATGTAGAAAAAGCTTTTGACTCCGTATGGCACAACGGACTAAGATATAAATTAATGAATACAAATTTACCAGATAAAATAGTAAGATTAATGTCTTCATTTATAACTGACAGGAAAATTTCAGTCAAAATAAATAATGAGACTTCAGACAAAATTTCACTTAATGCCGGTACACCTCAGGGCTCGGTTCTCAGCCCACTTCTATTCCTAATCTATGTAAATGATATTCCAATAGATCCCTTCAGTAATACAGTAGGGGTCTCTCAGTTCGCAGACGACCTGGGATTTTGGACTTTTGCTAAAAGTGAAAAAACAATTAAATATAGGCTAGCCAAAGTTTTATCAGACCTAGAAGCATGGTGCTCCAAGTGGAGAATAAAACTAAATGCTAAGAAAACGCAGCTTATAATGCTTAAAACTAAGAAAAATATAGAACTAGAACTTTTTGGCGAAAAACTCACTGCAGTACAGCAAGCAAAATTGCTAGGAGTAACTTTAGATAAGAAACTGACTTTTAATGCTCATATAGATGAAAACGCTAAAAAAGGAAGGCAACGCCTTGGTCTGCTCAAACTCCTGAGCGGCTCAAAGTGGGGCTGTAAACCCAAAACACTAATGAGACTATATAAAAGTTATATACGTCCAGTACTAGAATACGGCGCTCCAGTAATTTTAGGAGCGTCAGAAGCGTATATCAAGAAACTTCAAATCATTCAAAATAAGGCCATCAGAATAGCCTACAAATTGGATCCACTTTCGCACACTGAAGATATTCATAAAATTGCTAAGATCGATCTGATCAAAGATCGATTCCAAATTTTAACGTATAAATTCATAGATTCGCTCAAAGAGCATTCAGATCTTTTCAAACTTCAAAATGAATTAAGAGCTTCAAGAATTAAAAGAGGGCATAAAACACATTTGGACAAATTAATATCAGAATATGCCGAAATTTATGATGAAAATTGAGACTGCTGTATGAATGCGGCTAGAGTTGTGCCAATGCCGGTCCGGCGTCAACAGCGTTGGGCCGACATTGACGCAACACTGGCAGCGCTGGCAGCATGCGTGAGTGACAGAAACACCGAAGTGCTTTCACAGTGTGGCTACCGCGGTGCCAATGTCGGTCCAGCGCTAACAACGCTGAGCCGGCATTGGCGCGACGCTAGCGGCGCTGACAAGCACTCGTGAGTGTGATAACAGCGTTGACGCGTTGACGGGCCAACACCTACGGCGTTGGTCAGCCACCGCGTCACGATAACAACAGACGTCACAGTCTGTTGTCACTCACCACATGTCATCGCGGGAGGTGACAATCAACACAATTGTCGCCCCCCGCGAGGACTGTCATGGTGAGTGGAAGCAAGGGTTTTAATCCCCTGGTGGCTCTGAAAAGAGAACAAGCGAACTTTCTTAATTTCACAATTAAGATGACACGCTTCTAGGAATTTTCTATTTCTAAAATTATCAACTTTAGACACCTTTTAGACCATTCCACCCAAATTCAATGAAATTACATAACTCTGACGTTCTTTCTCAGGGTATGCGGGAGTATGGCGATGGCACACAGACAGTCAGGCAAACAACACGAGGTAAATTGATCACATTTGATCCAAAATTCAGAACGCAATTTTAAGTATGTCAAACATACTAAGTGAACTTAAGTGTACACGAGAGGCATAGGTTTAATAAAAGAAATGTCTCAAATGTTCATTTAAAGGATCTGTCAAAACTAAAACTTTATCGGCCTTTTTTCATCCAGATTTCAAGAGTTAAGACACGAGATATAGGGTAGCTACCGGCTGATTCAACACCTCATTTAGACCACCGCGACCCTCTGTTCGCCGAGGGCGCATCAAAATTAATTAAATTCTAAAATGCTTCTGTTTCCAGGTTCCTTGCCTCCCTTGCCAACCAGACATTTTCTAATGAGTATTATATACTAATGAAATATTTGGATAGGCTAAGAGAAAGCTTTCATACAAGCTTCGAATGCCTTAATCCCACTCTCAGCACCCTTCGGGTGCTAGGGTTCACTCAGCAGTGGTCTTCACAGTTGCCGATCCAGAGCTTCGACAGTCCACATCTCCACACAACAAGTTCATTCACTGTATTTAGTTTGCTCATCATGCCCAGGAGGAAGGTGTTCCCTGCCAAGAAGAGGTTGAAGATGACCAAGGGCAAAGCCAAGGCCAAGGCTGCCAGTCCAGACCCTGACCCTCAGGTTGATGCTGGTCATGTTGCTCCCGGAGAAGCTGAGGCTCATGCTCATGGTCAGTACATTTTATTTTATTCATTTCAATGTCTTTTCATTTGCAAATTTTGTGACTTTAAAATTCCAATTTTGAATTTTAATTTTTAAATGAAAATTATAAGCATGTCACTAAATACATTTATTTTTCATGTACAGGTGTCACCCCTCCTGCCACCACCACTGCTGCTCCACCCCTCCTGCCACCATCTCTGCTGCCACCACCACTGCTACCACCCCTGCTGTCGCCCCTGAGACACCCATGAAGCTTTGAGAAGTCCTTGAGGAGGAAGAAACATTCCTTGTGGCAGACGTGAGGCCTCCTACTCCTCCCCCCATAGCTGTTTAGGACGAGGAAGAGCCAGTGCTCGTAGACAAAGGCCGTGGACATGGGCAGAGCAACGGCACAAAAAAGGCTGCCCCCATGAAGCCTATAGACGCTGCGGTAGAGGAGGACGTTATCGAGTGGCTGAAGGGCAACAACTACCTCTGGATGCGCAGCAAGAAGGCCTACAAGCAGAAGAGGGCTGCCTGGGAGATGAAGGCCCAAGAGCTGGGGATCAACGTCGAGCACCTAGAACAGTGGTGGAAAGGAGTAAAGGACTGGTGTGTGAAGATCTCCAGAAAGACCAGTGGCCAGGCGACCAAGATGCTCACAGTACGGAAGACCTGGGTGCTGCAGCACTGTGGCTTCTACAAAGGTCAGTGCATTTAATTACATTGATTTCAAATGTGTTTTTCATTCTATTTGTTAATTTTATTCCACATTTTAATATATTAAAATGCTTTTACAAGCAAAATGTTAATGCCATATAATTAAATAAATGTTTCAAACATGTCAGGTTCTGTCCCCAGTGACACTGGTGATCCCCTCGTCACTCTGGCCCGGGTCCCCTCTCCCTTTGAGGACATGGAGTTCTCTGCTGCCACGTCTAGCCGCAACCGCAAGCGTGACAAGAGGAGGAGGGAGGATTAGTGCCAGGAGGAGGAAGACACCTGTATGGTTGGCCATCACCCTCATAAGTAAAAAACCTTCCGAGGATAAATAAAAACCTTCCGCGGATAATTAGAAACCTTCTGCGGACAATTAAAAACCTTCCGCGGAGAATTATAACCTTCCGCGGATAATTAAAAACCTTCCGCGGAGAATTATAATCTTCCACAGATAATTAAAAACCTTCCGCGGACAATTAAAAACCTTCCGCGGATAATTAAAAACCTTCCGCGGACAATTAAAAATCTTCGCGGATAATTAAAAATTAATTCTCCGCGGAAGGTTTTAATTATCCGCGGAAAGTTTTTAATTGTCCGCGGAAGGTTTTTAATTGTCCGCGGAAGGTTTTTAATTGTCCGCGGAAGGTTTTCAATTGTCCGCGGAAGGTTTTTAATTATCCGCGGAAGGTTTTTAAATATCCGCAGAAGGTTTATTTACTTATGAGGTTGATGGCCAACCATACACCTGGGGGGTAGTGCACCAAACAGTCGTTAGTGGGTCGGTCCAGGGTAAATTACCAACGTAGTGTTAACGTATAAAACGTTGACAAAAAGTCTGGTGCACCGCTGCGGCGTTTGCAACGCTACTCCTCATCTACGACCAAAATGTGTAGTGGGAGGCCGAATTTTTGGGCCGAAACCCATTCATGCGTGGTACCATTTTGAAGGTTTTGAAAATCCGCTCTTTTTAGAATATTTTTGGCGGAGCTATGACCCTTTAAGTGCTAAAATTCCGCGTAAAATCGGTTAGCGGTAAACACCCCCCCGCGTGTTTAGCGGTTATTACTTAATCAAATTACCGAGAAACGGTACAATTTTTATTTGCTAGTTTTCCTGATATGTTGGGGAATACTCTACAAAAAAAAGATTGATCTAACTTGGAATAGTTTTTTTTTAAATGGCACGTGAAGCCATGTAATATATAGGTATCATAGAATTACCTTGTGTAGGTGGGGCTTAAGGACTCATGGGATTGTGTTAATCGATAAAAAACATATAAAACTATATATCATTCTGTTCAGTAGATCACATGGATCACAGAAATGGTTTGTTTGTATAAATATTTTGATTATTAATGAAGTTATGAACGATGAAAAGTGAAAATTCGCAAAAAAGACGGTTTTGCTCAACGGTATGCGCGGCATTTTGGCAGTTGGGCTGTCTGGATTTAATAATATGTATATAAAACTATACATCATTTTATCCAGTTGATCACAGGGAATACGAAAATGGTTTCGACTATTTGCTATTGTCAATATTAATGAAGTTACGACCGCTTAAAAAAGAATATTTGTAAAAATTACGATCCGCGGTAACCCCCCACATGCGAGATTAGTGGTTATATCTTACTGTAATCGGCATGGACAAATACAATTTATATACCAAACTGTTCCTAATATCATGGAGAGTACCCAATTCAAAAATAATGATTCTAAATGGAATAGTTTTTTTTATAGACCCTTTAAAATTGTAATTGTGTGACAAATAAGCGGATTGCCTGCTACTAGGCTTGGAATATCTAAACAAAAATTTAAAAACTATATGTCATTATTCAGTGGATTTCAGGGAGTACGCAGATAGTTTTATTTTTTTTGTATCTGTTATATAAATGAAGTTATCGTCGATCTAAAAAGTAAATCTTTAAACTCACACTCACAATAATTTAACACCATACGGGCGACATGAAGTTACACTATTATGGCTAGGATAAGGGGGGATTTTTAATTCATGTAGCTGATGTAATGGCTTAACATCATGGTGAGAATGAAGGTAAGCTATTATGGCTACATTAAAGGGGATTTGTAATTTGCACTCACAGCCGTATTGGCTTAGCATCATGGCGAGAATGAAGTTAAGCTATTAAGGTTACATTAGGGGGATTTGTATTTTACACTCACAGCCGTATTGGCTTAACATCATGAGGAGCATGAAGGTAAGCTATTGTGGCGTATTGGCTTAACATCATGGCGAGAATGAAGTTAAGCTATTAAGGTTACATTAGGGGGATTTGTATTTTACACTCACAGCCGTATCGGCGTAACATCATGAGGAGAAAGAAGGTAAGCTATTGTGGTGTATTGTCTTAACATCATGGCGAGAATGAAGGTAAGCTATTGTTGCATATTGGCTTAACATCATGACGAGAATGAAGTTAAGCTATTAATGTTACATCGAGGGGGATTTGTAATTTACACTCACAGCCGTATCGGCTTAACATCATGGCGAGAATGAAGGTAAGCTATTGTGGCTACATCAAGGGGGATTTTTAATTCCTGTAGGCAATATTTAAAGGTCAAATAACAATAACATCCCCTGGGACGCATCGATGCGATAGCTGGGCGTGGCAGATCAGTAAGCACGTCCACAAAACTGCCCAGGTCGCGTGGATGCGATTCCTGGACGGGGCTAGCCGGGACGCACGTCCACAGGCCGCGTTGATGCGATCCCCGGCCTATTAATCTCCCTCCGCGCTACCCCCCATACCTTTCAAAATGAATAACTTTTCGAATTTGCGTGCTATCATAATATAATTTATATCATTGTTTTCAGTATTAAATAAGCTTCCTGGACATCTTTATTTAATACCTGTATCACCGATATTGACTGTTTTAGCTATATGTAAATGCAACTTTCTATACTCACAGGCCAGAATTTGCGTGCTATCATAATATAATTTATATCATTGTTTTCAGTATTAAATAAGCTTTCTGGACATCTTTATTTAATACCTGTATCACCGATATTGACTGTTTTAGCTATCTGTAAATGCAACTTTCTATACTCACAGGCCATAATAGCCTAGCATAATACTGACGACATAACGTAAAGCTAATATGCCTCGATGCGATTCATACGGGGGGCCTGGACGCACGTCCACGGCATCCTACAGGACGCCTCGATGCGATAGCTGGGTGGGGCGGGCCGGTACGCACGTCCCCAGAACAACCCAGGCCGCGTGGATGCGATCTCTGGGCGGGGCGAGCCGGGACGCACGTCCACAGCATTCTCCAGGGCGACTCGATGCTCCGGGTCAATTAATCTCCCTCCGCGCTACCCGTATACCTTTCCAAATGACTTTGCAAGTTTGCGAGCTATTATAATATTATTTATATCATTGTTTTTAGAATTGAACAAGCTTTCTGAACATCTTTATTTAATATCTGTATCACCGAAATTGACTGAGTTAGCAATCTGTAAATGCAACTTTCTATACTCACAGGCCGTAATAGCTTAGCATAATACTGGCGACATGACGTAAAGCTGATATGCCTCGATGCGATGCAGGGGGCCTGGACGCACGTCTACCGCATCCCCCAGGTCGCCTCGATGCGATAGCTGGGCCGGGCGGGCCGGTAAGCATGTCCCCAGAACAACCCAGGCCGCGTCGATGCGATCCCTGGCTGGGGCGAGCCGGGACGCACGTCCACAGCACTCTCCAGGGCGCCTCGATGCGATCTCCCTGGCCAATTAATCTCCCTCCGCGCTTGAATGGGCGCTCAACACACATAGCTTAACATGATGGTGACGGCATGACGAAAAGCAGCCTCGATGCGATTAAAATAAATAACTTTGCAAGTTTCCGTGCTATCATAATATTATTTATATCATTGTTTTCAGTATTCAATAAGCTTTGCGGACATCTTTATTTTATGGCTGTAGCACCGAAATTGACTGAGTTAGCAATCAGCATTGCAGATGCGTTCACACCTCGCTGACAGCCTTTCACGGCCCCGGCAACACTGCTATACCGTGACTACTTTGTAAATTTATAACTTTTCGTGTTTCCATGCGATCATAATATAATTTATAGGCCTAATATTGTTTTCAGTATTAAATAAGCTTTCTGGACATCTTTATTTCATGTCTGTAGCACCAAAACTGACTGATTTAGTGATCTGCATTGGCGAGGAGTTCACACCTAGCTGACCCACTGCCAGCGCTGGCTTCCGCTGCTAATTAGAGGTGTCAGACACCTTGTAAACGCATCTTAATAAATATTTGCATTAAAAACCCCATTGAAACAGGGTTTTAAATTGATAGCAGAAAAAGTATTCGGTCTACAGTAACAATACTTATATCACTGGAAAGCATTTTCCACTCACTATAATCTGAGAGGCATTCCGACACTGTAGCTAGAATATTGAAGTTTTTATTCATTAAAAACCGTTTTTATATAAGTTGTTTTTGAGCTATAACTTAATGGCATTAATAGCAAATACTAGATGACGAAGCGATTCCGATGCCATTTCAGACTTTAAAATATCTTGAAAATTGACAAAGTTAGAATTGTACAAAGATTGATCAATTTTGGCAATTTATTAAATTCCCGTTTTATATAAGTTATTTTTCAAATATCGAAATGCGACAAAGATAGGCTGATACTAGGTGCCCAAG
The DNA here is from genome assembly GCA_964017125.1 of Flabesymbios commensalis. Taxonomy (NCBI): domain Eukaryota; kingdom Metazoa; phylum Annelida; class Polychaeta; order Terebellida; family Flabelligeridae; genus Flabesymbios; species Flabesymbios commensalis. Next base: position 9,348,291 of record OZ024915.1, read on the forward strand.
CGATGCCAATGATGTATTACACTTGAAAATATCTTGAAAACTGACCAAATTAGTAATTTCAATGCATGGTTCAACTAGACCAAAAACTGCACTTGTGAAAATGACTAAGATGATTAATCTCCCTCCGAATGAACTCTGTTCATATCATACCCAAATTCAGTCACGCATGAGCTTAACGTCGTGCTTGCCAAGATTAACATCGATTAGAATGACTGAGCTTAACATGCAGCTTAACACCGTTTAGCTATTTTTAACATCATTGAGCTGTGTTTTTTTAAATGTCATTTTTTCAATAAATAATTTTTTTTCCCAAAAAACCACCTATATCACCTTAACGTCGTGCTTGCCAAGATTAACATCGATTAGGTTGACTCAGCGATTCCTATCTTAAAAACTGACAAAGTTACCATTTTCAATGCATGGTTCGATCAACTATACCAAAAACTGCACCTGTGAAAATGACTAAGTCCGAACATAATTAATCTCCCTCCGAATAAACTCTGTTCATATTATTCCCAAATTCAGTCACACATCAACTTAACGTCGTGCTTGCCAAAATTAACATCATTTTGCTATTTTTTTTAAATGTCATTTTTTCAATAAATAATTATTTTTTTCTGGTAAAGGGGGTTTACAAATTTGGTCCAGACCAAGAGGGGGTACTAGGGGGTAGACGTTGCAGGGGCGTTAGCTGTAAAATGTATACAGAGATCGTGACGCGCATTTCATTAGTCCTGACACTTTCATCGTCTACTAATGCCGAACATTATCCCTCATTATGCGTCAGGAATACACTGATGTCGTTTTCCTCTGAAAGTATTTATATTGCAGATATGATGTTAATGTTCATTACATTTTTTTCTATAGATAAATAACAGTTGATGTTTTATTCGTAAACTTTTCTATTGATCTTGCTTTATCATGGTACCGCTGTTATGTTGCACGGATTGCTTCAAACGTACCTTTCGTAACCCTATCACTGCTTGCAGTAAATACCATTTAGTACTAGCTGCCCAATTGACAGAGACAGACAGTAGACCAAGGGCTGGGATAATGACGGTAATAATACCTGCGCGACGCCGGTACCAGTGGTGAAAGGGTTAATAGAATAGTTCCCATACGGAATATATTTACGTTACATTACGAATTACTTGTATACCTACTTTGTTTCTCGTTCCCAAGCAGTTGATGCTTGAAGAATTTATTTAACAGTTTTATAAATAGTAATAATTGTTGTTCGCGGTGTATTAAATATATGTGTTGTAATTTCCGTTTATCATTATCGTATGGCTGGTGGAAATAGAAACGTGTTAATATCTTGGGGTGGGAACTAGGTACAAAGTCTCCACTGGATCGTTGATAGTTTCTCTCTCAGGTGTACATTTACTGTTTATAGAACCGATATATGATAACTAATTTTTGGTACGTATGTATATACATGTATATATTATCATGTCATTATGCCTTTATTATCGAATTATTATCATTAGTGTATCTCGTATATCATGTATATACACTGAATTTAATTGCCTTTATTACGTCTTGCAACGTTAAAAAACAAATGAAATTTTTGGTATCGTTACGTTTTTTTAATCATATTATTTATTTTATTTTAAACACAATGCATATATAGGCCTAGGGCTAATCGACGTAAATGACATACGTCATACCAAATAAATTGTTATTTACCTTTAAGCTCCCTCGTCGCCTTTATTCACAACGTGGCCTATTTTAAATTAAATTTATTTAATACAAAATTGTTTACTTCGTCCCAATAACGAGGCTTCGGGTTTTTTAAAGGTATTATGATAATTTTATAAAACACACACATTTTCATTTACCTCCTTGAGGTGAGAATCGCGGCAAGATTAATAAAATTGAAAAGTGAAGACAATAAATTTCATAAACAAAACAATATACTTTTCAGTAAGTTGAATGAGGATAATTTAAATTTCGACGACTTTCATATACTCTGAATGCTTGTAGTTGTATCTCCATCTCATTTTGGCCAGTTTGTTAGTCATGTTACTGTTAGCAGTGCACGCTGAGCTGTAATAACAAGTTTAGGCATACACGCCCATCTTCACCGAAACTAACAAGGGGAAATACTAGCACGGGGTTTTAAAAACACGTTAATAGGAGGGAAATTCTCACTTTTTACCAAGAAGATGTAGTCTAGAATATCGATGCAAAATAAATTCAAATGTTTAATTAATATCTTATAAAGTTGAGCAAAGAACAAAAGATTATATACTAAAATACATATACAGATTTATGGTAGCTTAGCGAACACAGTTTTGAAACCTACATCAGAAATGGGCAATGATGTAATTTATAGGCTAGTTTTCTAATTTTATTTAACTTAATACACTTCATATGGTGATCGAATATGTTCCATTACGTTTATTCTAAGTCACTGAGATAGTATGCGTCCGTTTAATAGTTTGTTTACTAACTTGGGTGGATAATAAACCTGTATACTGTTGTAAGATCATGGTGTTTTTGATTACCCCGTGCGGGAACGCTGCTCGTTAGTGAGACGTTGCAACGACCTTGTGTTGTGCACCTGAAGTGTGTCGTGACAGTCGAGGCAAGTTTGTAGTACGCGACGTGTCCTTAAAATCCTGCTTAATCCATGGCACTGTTTAGGAACCGTCGGATAGAAATAATACATTTCAAGTATATATGAGGCACTTATCACACTATATTATTATGGCATCAAGACCATAAAGGTACGTAGATCACATATCTATTCTTATATTTACAAAATTAGGCTGTTAAAGGATATAATGCTGTGTAATTGAAATGGCATTTCTAAATTATAGAAAGTGTAGAGTGGACTTTTTTACTGTTTTTCTCATACCCCTCCCATATGTGTGGACCTTATTACAATATCCAGAGCTCTAAAATTGGTTTCATGTCATGTAGTCTGTGATACTTGATGGCTGTGAGAAATTTCAGATAAAAAACCAAGCAGAAGTTTGTTATTTTGACGTTATTCTTATATCCATGCTAAGATCCATGGACGAAGGCGGACAGAATATGTCCTCCTTCATCCGCGTGTAAAGCAGGGGTCAGTTGAAGTGAGGCTAACACATTCTTAAGGACAGCACGTATTAGGCTGATTGGATCTGCTGATTGGATCTGCATGTCCACTGGCGGAAAGGCGGCCATCAGAGACGCAATTAGCCGGGATTGACCAGAAGAGGCGGAGGTGTGGATAATGAAGCCTGTAGGGAGAGTGTGAGCGCAATTCTTACGGGCAGATTAGTATTCACCTCAGTCCCTTCCTGGGCCGTGTTCTATGGTCAATCAACAGTGTCAGGCTGATTAAACCTCTTCCCAGTCCCTAGCTTGGCAGCAATTGTGGACGCGAGGTGGTCCTGTATTAATGAGATCAGTGGACGCCGGAAGGTCCTGCATTAATGAGAGCAGCGTCCTGCCCTGAGGATGAGATCTCAAAGAGAGCCTTCAGCGAAAAGTATGAATGGGGGCTGAACAGGACAGATGGCCTGATGGTAGAAGTGTTGTGAGTAGAATATTAAGTGTTTAGAGAAGTCGGTATAAAACAGGACGGTTGACGTCTATGAGCTAGTTTTGAGTTAAGTTAGGAAACCAGTTACTAGAGAGAGAGCAGAGTCTTGCTCTGCCGCGATTTATAGTTAAAGACCCAGTTTAGCTATGACTTATATATATATTGATTGTTGTCTGTCTGCCTAACCATGACATGGTCCTGCACAGAGGATTGTACAAATAAAGACGTCGCCGACCTGAAAGTGAGTTATGTGTTATGAACCAAGAGTCTTCGTGTTGTAAACCTACCCGCCACTGGTGGCCTAGACGTCTTGGCATTGTCACCAGAGGGGGTAGAGATTTTATATTGGCGATCTTGCCTAGGATTCTGTGCATGATAAAAAAAAATGTCGCAGACAGACAAAAACGAGCAGATTAATAAAATGTCTCAGACAGACAGCCAGGACAATAAGCAAGTAGAGACAATGATATCCATGGTCAAGTTCGAACAAAAGCCAGTAGCTACCTGGGGCTGTGCGAGCAAAGACTTTAAGGAAGGAGAAAAAAAAAGTAACACCCTTGCCACGGACACCATGGACACCTATGTCAGATCGGCAGAAACAGCATGTGCTACGCATTTGCGAGGAGCTGGCAAAGTTTGAGGAGCTGACGGAGGAGGAAGAGGAGATGGAAGAGGAGATAGAGGCCGCTATGATGGAGTGGTGGATGGATAACGTCTGCTGCTGACGATGGTAATGGACAAATTTTTTATTCCCTGAAGGTTTCCTGAAATATTTTTCCTGCCAATAGTTACAAGGTATGTGACTTGAAATTTAAAATTGCTACTGAAGCCGTTGCTGGACCTTTAATTCAGAAGTGTAAACAGTGTATATAAACAGTATTATGGCAACGTCCACATCAATTAAAATAAACAGTGTTATGGCAATGTCCACGTCAATTAAAGGGCATCGCCCAGTGCCATGGAAAAAAGCAAAAACACGCAGAACAGTCACAAAAGCAGAGATCAATTTCAGAAGACATCTCTGCAACGTTGCTGATGATGACAGCCCAGTGGAGAGCAGAAGAGCTGATCGAAATCACATTTTGATCGCGGTGGTTGCCAGGGAGCTGCATGGTGACAAGCGGACATTTTGGGTGCTGGACGGGTTCACCACACTCAAATACACTTACCCACACCTGTGTCGCAGCACAGTGAGAAGACTGATGGGGAAGTGCGCTGCTGAAGAATGCGTCATTGTTATCATAATAAGTGTTAAGTCGGGCAGTGAACGCCCTGTGGTCGACCTGTAGTCGACGGCGTTCACATCGGTCCGATAATGCATAGGAGTCTGTTAAACGCTCCTCGGACTGGACATGATTAAAAACAGTGATTAGCACATTATCTAAGTGAGTCGGATAAATGCCGACTTGTTTTCGGAAAAAGGTATGTGTAATAATTACACCACCCACACCTCTAGTACGTCAGACCGCATATAACCGGAAAACATGGTTCAATTTGCTCAGTAGTATGTAGCGAAATGCTACATCATTCTGTTGAATTATTGATCAAAATTGGAAGTAATTAGTAAAACTGGTTTATATGTCTTAATTATTGACAAAACGAAAATTTTGAATTTGGTAATGAATGAGAATAAGTACACCGAATTGTTTTCCTATCAAATTGAACCCTTGGAAGGAATATGACGGTATTGAGAGGAAAAGTGGGCAAGGTTGGGATTGAAAATAAATGTCAGAATTACCATTCATAATAATGTTAATGTTTGGGAACAAAGAATAGCGGAAATTGAGGCTACGATGGCCCTCCCCAGATTCTTCCCATAACATTAATGAAACGTGGTTGGTTGTTTAATAACCCTTGAATTCCTCAGGAGGCATTTACGAGTCCAATGTCATATTTATCAAATATGCTGATTATACAAAATGATACAACCCATTAAAAGGAGGATAATTCTCATTTGATGTGTTGTATTTGAATATTTTAATAAAATTTGGTAATTTGTAGTCTATTCACTAGGAGGTGAGAATTGCGATAGCAGTTCACCGCTCGCAGTGAATGGGAAGTAAATGAAATTACAGAGCAATTAAAGGGTTAGTAAATTCTGATTGACGCGAAACCAGTATCCCCAGTACAAAGTGATACTGGCGGGTTTCGTGGGAAATGTGATTGCTCCTGGTGAGAGCTCACAGGTTAATCAGATTATGTTCGCCGAAGAGAGTGTACATGATTTTTGGCTTAACTAATCTGATTGGAACCAGCGCGAGGCGCGCCACTCTGGAGTTGGGAGAATTCTGAGAGGAAATATTGTTGTCAAGACGACGCTGCTTGTGAAGCAGGAATTTAGCGAGTGGAGCTGTTATAACCTGGTCTCGCATGGTATCAACATGTATTGTGATAACCGAGTGACAGCAGACTTAACAAAGGTGTTCACAGTCCACGGAATCGCTAGTGAATATTATGTGTATAATGTATCAGTACGGAACCGGTCCCACGTAAGTGACTGAGGACAAGTACAGAACCCCCAAAGCTGTTGCGGTGTCAGACGCGCAGCGTGGGGCAGGTTCGAACCCCACACATGAACAGCCTATGAGCTGAGGGCTGGGTTCGAGTATGTCATAGCATATGTGACAAAATGACGTCTTCTCTGAAACCAACACATTTGTGTTAAACGGTGACATCACCTAACGACGGGATCAGTTAGTTGTTATAACGCTGCCCTGGTGACCGAGGTTTCTGCAGAGAGGTCGCCCTATGCCATGTGTCCATGTCATTGGTATATAAATGACGTGGGATTTTATGACATTGTTGGGGTTATCCACGAGACATTGTTAAACTATATTATGTATATCTCGAGAATTGCTGCTGAACGTTGCCTGCAGGCATGCAAATGGACACTGGGGTGGTGTACCATCTGCAGGTCAACAGGGAAAGCACTAGCTATTCTTAATAATCATTGATTGCATGCATTAATTAAAGAATCATTCAGCTTCAAAACGCGCATGCCTGGGACGGTCAAGTGTAGGCCAACAGTAGCCTATTGAGTACAGATTGACGGCATTAATATAGCCACTGAACTGATTACAAGATACTACTCAAACGAGACATTGATTCAATGCTGTTTTAATGTTAGGCCAACGTCTGCGACGCTGGCCCAACATTGAACCAACATTAGACAAATGTACAATGTTTGAGAGAAAGTCCTCCTGCCCAGCAAACGCAAGACATTTGTATGACATTTATGCAATGTCGGCCCAACGTCTTCGACGTTGTTCCAACATTGCATAAAGTCATACAAATGTTTTGTGTTTACTGGGTGACAATACAAACTTGGGGGTCAAGCAGTTTCCAAATCCCCCAGTAATACAGTCAGCTTGTTTGCAAGTAGGCGACCAAGTAGGGGCAAAAGACAAGGGCTTTGAATTATTAACTTATAGATGTCGCTCAAGTATATATGAACTTGCTGTGATTTGAGAACTTGCTCTTAATGAGGCTTTGGGTATGAAACGCATATTCAGTATTATTATGGAATAGGGCCTTGGCTTACCCACGGGTACTATTGCCTTCTGGGGGACCCTTGTCCCGCGAATTTTGACAGTTGACTACACCTTTAAACTATGTAGTATTGTGAAACAAGAGCTCTTACAAACACGCCTCGCGCACCCGGAATGGCAAACATTATAACAAATTTGGGACATAACCCTGAAAAATAAAATGCTCGGTTGCCCAGATGGACATTGGAAACGGTAGGCCGCCGTTCCTCATTCCGCTGGGTAGTACCGTTGTCTTTTCTGCCGCCGGTTGCTCTAGTCGTTGCTTGTGCGCTCTTGCTATGGTGGAAGTGTCCTGCGACAAAAGTATGGAAATTGCGTCGGACACTTCACTTGGAGTCGGGAAAACCTCCCTCTCCTAGTCCACCTGGAGAACAGTGGATCGCGCCTACACAAACAGGCGAGGCAAGTGCTCAGGTGTGAGTACTAGACAGGTTTAAAGGTTAAGCTATTTCTAATTCATGTTAAAAGATATAAATCTATGACGTCAACGTTGATAAACTGTTACAAGTTCATCACGGGTTTAAGTGGAATTGTTGAATTTTGATAGCTTGTCTAAAATGTAACAACAAAATACCTCTTCATTGTATAATCTTGATGTTGTAACACCAATTGCACTGAAAAAATAATTGCATGTTACTATGATACTGGTTAATTATTGATGTTGTGGTAGATATTAGCGTAGGGACCTCACTCCAAGCTGACGCACTGCATTTATGTTGTGCATTGTACTGAGTGAACAAACATAACCCGTTTCTTCACTTTGTGTGATGGGCGTATGTAAAGCAGGGGTCAGTTGAAGTGAGGCTGACACATTCTTAAGGACAGCACGTATTAGGCTGATTGGATCTGCTGATTGGATCTGCATGTCCACTGGCGGAAAGGCAGCCATCAGAGACGCAATTAGCCGGGATTGACCAGAAGAGGCGGAGGTGTGGATAATGAAGCCTGTAGGGAGAGTGTGAGCGCAATTCTTACGGGCAGATTAGTATTCACCTCAGTCCCGTCCTGGGCCGTGTTCTATGGTCAATCAACAGTGTCAGGCTGATTAAACCTCTTCCCAGTCCCTAGCTTGGCAGCAATTGTGGACGCGAGGTGGTCCTGTATTAATGAGATCAGTGGACGCCGGAAGGTCCTGCATTAATGAGAGCAGCGTCCTGCCCTGAGGATGAGATCTCAAAGAGAGCCTTCAGCGAAAAGTATGAATGGGGGCTGAACAGGACAGATGGCCTGATGGTAGAAGTGTTGTGAGTAGAATATTAAGTGTTTAGAGAAGTTGGTATAAAACAGGACGGTTGACGTCTATGAGCTAGTTTTGAGTTAAGTTAGGAAACCAGTTACTAGAGAGAGAGCAGAGTCTTGCTCTGCCGCGATTTATAGTTAAAGACCCAGTTTAGCTATGACTTATATATATATTGATTGTTGTCTGTCTGCCTAACCATGACATGGTCCTGCACAGAGGATTGTACAAATAAAGACGTCGCCGACCTGAAAGTGAGTCATGTGTTATGAACCAAGAGTCTTCGTGTTGTAAACCTACCCGCCACTGGTGGCCTAGACGTCTTGGCATTGTCACCAGAGGGGGTAGAGATTTTATACGCGGATGGTGTATATCTACAGTATTTGGCATTTTACGTCAATTTAATGTTGTTTTTTCACCTCAATGGATAAGTGTATGTAAGATCCATGCATGTAAGGTGGCTTATCATGCACCCTTTCATCCATGGGTCTATTTATTTATTGAAAATAGACTTTTTTACTGTTTTTCTCATACCCTTCCCACATGTGTGGACCTTATTACAATATCCAGAGCTCTAAAATTGGTTTCATGCCATGTAGTCTGTGATACTTGATGGCTGTGTGAAATTTCAGGTAGAAAACCAAGCAGAAATTTGTTATTTTGACGTTATTCTTATATCCATGCTAAGATCCATGGACGAAGGCGGACAGAATATGTCCTCCTTTATCCGCAGATGGTGTATATCTACAGTATTTGGCATTTTACGTCAATTTAATGTTGTTTTTTCACCTCAATGGATAAGTGTATGTAAGATCCATGCATGTAAGGTGGCTTATCATGCACCCTTTCATCCATGGGTCTATTTATTTATCAAAAATGGACTTTTTTACTGTTTTTCTCATACCCCTCCCATATGTGTGGACCTTATTACAATATCCAGAGCTCTAAAATTGGTTTCATGTCATGTAGTCTGTGATACTTGATGGCTGTGTGAGATTTCAGGTAGAAAAACCAAGCGGAAGTTTGTTATTTTGACGTTATTCTTATATCCATGCTAAGATCCATGGACCAAGGCGGACAGAATATGTCCTCCTTCATCCGCGGATGGTGTATATCTACAGTATTTGGCATTTTACGTCAATTTAATGTTGTTTTTTCACCTTAATGGATAAGTGTATGTAAGATCCATGCATGTAAGGTGGCTTATCATGCACCCTTTCATCCATGGGTCTATTTATTTATCGAAAATGGACTTTTTTACTGTTTTCCTCATACCCCTCCCATATGTGTGGACCTTATTACAATATCCAGAGCTCTAAAATTGGTTTCATGTCATGTAGTCTGTGATACTTGATGGCTGTGTGAAATTTCAGGTAGAAAAACCAAGCAGAAATTTGTTATTTTGACGCTATTCTTATATCCATGCTAAGATCCATGGACCAAGGCGGACAGAATATGTCCTCCTTCATCCGCGGATGGTGTATATCTATGTGTACAGTATTTGGCATTTTACGTCAATTTAATGTTGTTTTTTCACCTTAATAGATAAGTGTATGTAAGATCCATGCATGTAAGGTGGCTTATCATGCACCCGTTCATCCATGGGTCTATTTATTTATCGAAAATGGACTTTTGTACTGTTTTTCTCATACCCCTCCCATATGTGTGGACCTTATTACAATATCCAGAGCTCTAAAATTGGTTTCATGTCATGTAGTCTGTGATACTTGATGGCTGTGTAAAATTTCAGGTAGAAAAACCAAGCGGAAGTTTGTTATTTTGACGTTATTCTTATATCCATGTTAAGATCCATGGACCAAGGCGGACAGAATATGTCCTCCTTCATCCGCGGATGGTGTATATCTACAGTATTTGGCATTTTACGTCAATTTAATGTTGTTTTTTCACCTCAATGGATAAGTGTATGTAAGATCCATGCATGTGAGGTGGCTTATCATGCACCCTTTCATCCATGGGTCTATTTATTTATCGAAAATGGACTATTTTACTGTTTTTTCTCATACCCCTCCCATATGTGTGGACCTTATTACAAAACCAGAGCTCTAGAATTGGTTTCATGTCATGTATTCTGTGATACTTGATGGCTGTGTAAAATTTCAGGTAGAAAAACCAAGCAGAAGTTTGTTATTTTGACGTTATTCTTATATCCATGCGGATGGTGTATATAGATCTATGGTGTATATAGATCATTTTAAGTCAATTTAATGTTGTTTTTTCACCTCAATGGATATGTATGCCGATTGTTATTAAAGTTTTTGAAACGTGCACAGGAGAAGCAAAGTGAGTCATTGTCTCAGCAGTGTACCATCAGCGTTTACGGCGAAGGGGCTGTGTCCGTTTCGAAACCCCAAGAACATAGTTTTAGAGCTGTCGCGCGCGAAAAATGGTAAGGAAAGTCCATGTTTAGTAGAGAAAAACACATAAAATCAAAATAGCCAACAAAATTTAACATTGATAATGCATTAAATCTATGCATCAGCCCTTGCAAATAGACCAGTCCATTAATGACTTTAAAACGAAATGTATGGTTTCAGTGAGGGATATACCCTCTTAATGCAACTTACTCACATTTTAAAAATGCTGACTTGTGACCATCATTGACTACAATACCTGTAATATATACAGTAATCTGTGCTAGATAGGTGGGTCATTATTTTAGAACAGAATGTGAGACTTCCGGGAAGTATGAACCCTGTAAAATTGCTGGCATGCGGGCGGGGCCGGGGATTATGGTGGCCGGCTGGCCTCTTGTTTGGAGAATGTCTTCCGTGTTTGCTACAAATGTTCTAGCAATTTCAGAAAAAATATTCAGAAAATCATATATAAAAGTGGGTGACAATACTCGATTTTGCATTAGATTTTTTGATGCAATCCTAGATCAGTTCTTAAGCTCCATTACATATGTATACCAGTCCAAATTAAGTGGCTCAGACTGGACCAGTACATCTAGTTATTGCTTTTTCTTTACTTTGTTCTGCTTTTTTTGTCCCCCCTTTCTATCACTCCGGGCTTAGTATATGAATGAAGTGTATGAGATGCGACCTGTCTCTCCGGGGCTAGCAGATGTAGGAGGTGTATGAGGTAGCGACCTGACCCTCCAGGAGCAGCCCAACATCTCTCTTCAATCTGTTCTTTTATGCACCAGGATTGTCCCACAATTTCGTTCTTTCTCCTGTGGCCACGTTTGTTGGTTTGTTCAGTCCATATGGAATCCTTGATAGTGTTTGCCTTGCTGTTATTATTTATAGTATCAGTGGTTGGTGTAAATCCTACACAAGGGGAACTGTATAGCTGCATCGACATTTAGGCTACGTTAAATTACAGTTGAGCCTCCATAGCGAAGAAATTAATAGATATAAGAAAATGTAATTCATGATGTGTTACATTTCAGCTTATTGCGAAATTCGTTTATTACAAACCACTTTATGATCGCCCAATCATATTTGACCCTCTTCTTACAATATGAAAAATGTAACTGAAAAATAATTATGCATACACTCTATTCATATACTACCCCTTCCGGGGTAATATATGAATAGAGTGTATGAGGTGGCGACATTTGTCTCTGTGGGCAGTAAATGTAGGAAGTGTATGAGGTGGCGACCTGTCCCGCCAGGGTGGTATATGAATGAAGTGTATGAAGTGGTGACCAGTGCCCCCAAGGTAGTATGTATAATAAGTGTATGAGGTGGCGACCAGTCCCCCCAAAGGTAGTATGTGTATGTATGAAGTGTATCAGGTGGCCACCTGTGCCCCGAACGTAGTATGTATATGAATGAAGTGTATGAGGTGGCGACCAGTGCCCCCAAAGGTAGTATGTGTCTGTGAGCAGTAAATGTAGAAAGTGTATAAGGTGGCGACCCGTTCATCCAGGGTAGTATGAAGGTGGTGTATGAGGTGGCGACCTGTCTACCTCCCTCTCTCTGGGGGCAGTATATATAGAAAGTGTAAATGAGATTCGAAATGTCCCTCCGGGGCTAGCAGATGTAGGAGGTGTATGAGGTAGAAATCTGTCCCCCCAGGAGCAGCCCAACATATCTCTCTGTAGTCTTTTATTTTATGACCCAGGATTGTCTGACAATTTCGTTCTTTCTCGTGCGGCCACAGTTTGTTGGGTGTTCAGTTCATGGAAGCCTTGATAGTGTTAGACTGGCTGTTATTATTTATAATATCAGTGGTAGGTGCAAATCCTACACAAGGGGAACTGGATATCCACATTGCTATTTAAGCCACAATAAATTACAGTTCAGCCTATGCCAGTCTATAGCATACGTATTGATGGATATAACAAAAGTATTTTTCAGGAATGGATCATCTTCCATATAATTTTGTGTGTTTCAGCTTATTGCGTTTGGACGCTAGCCGTACACATTTTGTCCGAAAAATCTATTTTTTTCACAGAAATGATGTTCAGAAAATCCTCATATCAAGGGATTTATAGCAGACCTACATAACATACGTAAATACATAATCAGAGGCATAAATCCACAAAATTAAATGGGAATAATGAGAAAATCTTCATTTTTCAGCACTTTTGGGTGTTTTTTTCACGTTTTTTTTTTGTAATATGTATATTAGTTCAAGTATTTCAATAGAAAAACTAAATTTAATGGACATTCAGCTACATAACCACCTTCTGTCGTTATCATAGTTTGGATTTAGTGAAAGAAATGTGATTTTTTCATAAATATCAAATGTTTTATTGCCAGTTTTGACCCAAAAATTATAGCGCGCGGATGAAAAAAGTTAATACACCATGTTTGGGACACTACTACTTACAAAGTAATTACCAGATTTGCATGAGACTTTTATCAGAGACGTGTCTCAGATCATGGGATAGGCCATTGCATTTTGTGGATGATCCGGATTACGATCCAGATTCAGGATCCGGATTACTATCTTCCATTTGCTGTTACGATGACCGTTATCTAATGCAACCAATCGAATATAAAATGCCATAACTACCACCAACATCTTCAAATGGCACCTAGCTAATACAACGTGTTGAGTATGGACAGCCTGGAGAAAATATAAAATCTGCAGATAATGTCATTGATCAATGCATCCAGGCGATTCATCTTGTATACAATCGCATACAATCGTGAGGACTTTAACGGCACACTTGATGGACTGCGTGGTCACCTTTTCGCCAAGGCCAATTAGGGAGATTTACATTGTGTCGTCCACTGAAAGAGGAAGCATTTCACCGCCATGTTCTCTTTAGTCTGCACCGACTGTTTGTCTGAAAGTAGGATCACTTGTCTAAATCGTCGTACCCAGAAGCCAAAGATAAAGCAGGTACGTAGATACTTTGGTCAACTGACAGCCACCATGATGTTTAAGTCACCAAAACCATGTAATTTTAAGCATGCAAAACAACACAGCTGCAACAAAAGCAAGAATAGTCGAAAATGCTCCTTTGCTCGGGCAGTGTAAAATATGTCACTGCCCGTTTACGACTTAGGGCGGGGGGGGGGGGGCGGGCCGTAAATGGGTGAAAACTGGCAATAAAACATTTAATATTCATGATTAGTTATATTTCTTTAGCTACATCCCAACTATTATAACCGCAGAAGATGGCTATATAGCTCGATATAAAATCATTATAAAGTTAGCAAAAGACGTGAACAATTACACCCAAAACTGTTTCAAAATGCATACCTCCGCCGAGCGATCCAGATAGTAATCCTGATTCTGAATCTTGATTATCCCCAAAATGTAATGGCCTGTCCTTAGGATCAAGACACATCTCTGGTAAAAATTTCATGCAAACATGTTAATTACTTTGTAAGTAGTTGTGTCCCTGACATGGTGTATGAACTTTTCCCGTTCACACGCTAAATTTTCTATGGGCCAGAACTGGCAAGTAAAACACCTACTATTTGTGATAGAATCATATTTCTTTCACTAAATTCCATCTATTATAACCACAGAAAATGGATGGACTCCTATATATTTAGAAAGAAAGTTATTGTAAATCTTGCAAAACTGATCAAAAATGCAAACCCTCGCCAAGTGATCTGGATAGTAATCCGGATCCTGAATACGGATCGTTATCCGGATCATCCCCGAATTATAATGGCCTGTTTCTTGACTTGAAATACACTTCTGGTAAAAGTTACATACAAATCTGGTGATTATTTTGTGAGAATTAGTGTCCAAAACATGCTGTATGAACTTTTTCCATCCGCACGCTAATTTTTCCAACTTAGGGGGGCTGTGGTTGAAAACTGGCAATAATACAATTAATATTTGTGATAAAATTACACTTCTTTTACTAAATTCCAACTATTATAACCAGTTAAATATATATTATTTATAATATATATATAATATATAGAACAAAAAATATTATAAATTTTCGGAAAAACCTCGGCCGAGCGATCTGGATAATAATCCGGATCTTTATTCCTGATCGTATTCCGGATTATCCACATAATTCAATGGCCTATCTCATGATCTAATATACGTCTCTGGTGAAAGTTTCATGCAAATCCGGTAATTACTTTGTAAGTAGTAGTGTCCCAAACATGGTGTATTAATTTTTTCAATCCACACGCTAAATTTTCCTACTTAGGGGGGGGGTTACGGGTGAAAACTGGTAATAATACAATTATTATTTATGATAAAATTACACTTTTTTCATTGAATTCAATCTATTAAAACCAAAGAAGATGGTTATATAGTTAAATATAAAAAATATTAAAATCCTCTGAAAAACGTGAACAATTACACCTAAAGCTGTACAAACGTACAGACCTCCGGATCCTGAATCCGGATTGTAATTCGGATAATCCACACAATTTAATGGCCAATCCCATGACCTTAGACAGGTCTCTGTTAAATTTTCCAACTCTAGGGGGGGGGGGGGGTTATGGGTGAAAACTGGCAATAAAACATTTAACATTTATGACGAAATCACATTTCTTTCACTATATTCCAACTATGATAAGCACAAAAGATGGCTATATACCTAAATGTCAAATAAATTCAGTTTTCCCTTTGAAAACGTTGAACTGATATACATATTGTAAAAAAAAACTTGAAAAAACACCCGAAATTGCTCAAAAATGAAGATTTTTTCATTAATTCCATTTAATTTTATGGATTTATGGTTCTGACTATGTATTTACATATGTTATGTAGGTCTGATATAAATCCCTTTATATTGAGATTTTCAAAACATTATTTATGTGAAAAAAATGGGAAAATAGATTTTTGGGACAAAATTTGTACGGCTCGCGTACAAAAGCGTGAATAATTTTTTTTGCAGGGAATTTTGCAGAGCAAACAAGTCAAACTTATCTCCCAAGGGTCTAAGCTAACAGAAAAATAGCATTAAAAAAGTACAGGAAGCCGTGTCCACCCGTTAAAAATTTTGAGTCCCTGCATGGATCCTGGACTAGGTGCATCTGATCACTGAGCGACTGACCGACCACATATCTCATGTGTGGGAGCGATTATTTTCCCATTATTGGGTGAATGTCTTGTGTTTGCTGGGTATGACGGTCCGCGATAACAGTGCAGCATAGAAGCATAACAGTAAATCTGATCATTGACCGACCGACAGCATAATGTATCTCAGAAGTGGGAATATGGGAATATTAGGTTGTCCCTCGCGCCGGAGGTACCAGTATGTGATCGTTAGGGTCTCCAGTATGGGCTTGTAAGGGTGAACGAGAGAAACTGCCTAACATTCTCCATCATATCGTAAACTTCGTCTCCCCATCGGATCGACGGTTCTGAGTAATTCACAAAACTCTTCTTCTGCTTATCATGTTTATTTGTCTAGACATTTGATAACAGCAACGTACAACCCCGCGCACGACACGTCTAACTTGACTCAGAGTGGGCGACCGGCGGCACGTCCGCAGTCGCTGAGCATAATATCTAAAGTGCGGGAAAAGTACCAAGGCCGCATGGGCTTCGGCCCTGTGCGCCCGGCACCAAAGTACCGAAACGAGGCAGTCGTCCGCAGACTCACGCGTCCGGGAGGCTGGGGACAACTGCCACATTAAAATAACGAAGTAGGGATCCTACATTACCCCCGGGTTAGTGATACCGTAGGACGCAACTGACGTGTAGGAGACTGCTTTGTGCAAGTAGCGGGAGTTGTAATAATATGTAACCTCTTATAACTAACCATAGTTTAAAAAATTATAGCGTGGGTGGTTACAGCGTGGGTGGTTGACGTCGCAGCATTATAAATGAAAAATTGTCCCATCCTCTTAACACCAACTGTCCTATATTTACGTATTTATATGCTGCAAGCTGCGACCAACCGATTCATTTACTTAACATAAATTTCCATTATAATTTAGCAATTATTTTGCTGAATAATGTATTTACATTTTACATATTTTACACAATGTTGCCAGGCCTGGCGCATTCATTTACAATTTAAAAACATTAATAATACAGTACATGCGGTTGGGCCCGCCATAGATGTCGTTAGGCGCCACTATGGCGTGGACCATCTGCACGAACCGGGCAGGAGTCTGGATTTTTCGTCCGACTTTAGTTTTTCGCACCGTTGTGTCCGACGAAATTTTGTCGCGAATAATGATATTTGAACTATTTCTTTTATTCGAGTCGATTACGGCGTCAGCAGTACCCGGGGTTTTACCCCGTAGATGTAAAGGTATGCGGGAATACGTTCACAAAACCACCGCCATTCCCGGTAGCGCGGGATACGGCGGGGGCTCGCGAATGCGGCGCTATATAAGTATTGTCTTTGTTAGACAATTTGACTTTATCCTCTAGTTGCTGCGGGACCGTGGCCGATTTGCTACTGCTTCTGACTGCCGTTGACTTTGTCTTTTTAACTCTCGTCCTGTTGGACGTCTGAGTGTCCGCACTACCAGGTCTAGGTGGACCCTGTGGATTCCTACTAGAGATCCTGGTGGTCTTTGAGCTCTGTTGTTTGTTGGGCGTAGTACGCTGTATGTTCGTACTTGTCGTAGGCTCCCACTCGAGATGTGCGGGTTTAACTCGATCTAAGGAGACCGTCTCAACCTTGCCTTTCATCAGGATTTTCATGACAGGCGGCGCAAGAATACATGTGTGCATGTAACTATTTCCTTGTATTGGAAAATGTTATGTTGTTGTGTGTCACGTGGCGGACATAGACGGAGACGCGACATGGCTACGCGTAGCTTGTCTGAATAGTTCTCCAAATCAGTGTTAGCGTCGACGGTGTACTGTTTCGTAAACTCTCCTGGGAGTCTAAGTGTTGTCCCGTATATCATCTCGGCAGCCGACCTGCCTAGTCTCTCCTTAACTGCGGAACAAACTCCTAAAAGTACAGTGGGTAAATTAATAGTCCATGGGTTCGGTGACTCGTGTGCCATAATGGCGGCTTTCAATTGACGGTGGAAACGTTCGACCATGCCGTTCGACTGGGGGTGATAACTCGTGGTACGATTCCGTATAATCCCGAATTGATTACATAAATCATCCCACAATTTGGACTCGAATTTAGCGCCCCTATCTGTGGTGATAGTGGCTGGAGTATCATAACGTGCTATCCACCCGCTGAAGAAAGCATCGGCGAGCGTTTCGGCCCGAATATCTACAATAGGTATGGCTTCCGGCCAACGTGTAAAACGATCGACGCAAGTCAGTAGATATTCAAAGCCATTAGCATAGGGTAGAGGTCATACTATATCGATGTGAACATGATCAAATCGCTCGGTAGGTTCAGTGAACTTCCAGTAAACTGGTGTGTTGTGACGTGAAACTTTGGCAGTCTGGCAACCCTTACAGGAACGACACCATCTAGCAATGTCAATATTCATGCCAGACAAATCGGGTATTAATCAAAGGTTTTGTAGCTCTATGAGATGGGTGGCCTAAACCGTGTAAGCTTGAAAAAACTTTTCAGCGAAATTTCGCGGTAAGGTACGGCTGGTTGTGTCCCGTGGACACATCACACCAGATCAATTGATTATCGAATGATTTGAGTAGTTTGAAATTCATAGTGGATGTAGTCGAGTGTCTCAATCTCGTGAATTCCGCGTCTTTAGCTTGGTCGATACTTAACTCCTTATATTTTATCCCTGGTCCATCATTTATCGCGGACACTGATGGTCGTGACAGCGCATCGGTGACGAAATTTGTCTCGCCTTTCACATATCTAATATCGGTTGTGAATTCAGCAATGAAAGATAAATGTCGTGTTTGTCGTTGGGACTCGCGTTCAGTGACGGATGACATTACAAACGTCAACGGTTTATGATCGGTATTAACGAAAAAATTTCGTCCTAAATTATGTCTAAAATGTTTGATTGTGGCATATACCACCAAAAGCTCACGGTCGAACGCGCTGTAACGTGTCTCTGCTGGGTTCAGCTTCTTGCTGAAAAACGAAAGTGGCTGCCACATACCATTCAAATACTGCTGCAACACGCCACCGACGGCGACATCACTAGCGTCGCACGTGATGTTTATCTGAGCCGTAGGGTCTGGGTGTACCAGAAGAGTAGCGTTTGCCAATATTTGTTTTGACTCAGAAAATGCTGACTCTGCATTTTGATCCCACTTCAAGTTGAAATTTGACTTTGGTGATAGTCTTGTATGGCCTTCGTTGGCAGCTGTCAGTAAATTATTTAGTGGTGTCAACTTCGCAGCGCATTGCGGTATGAAACGATGGTAATAGTTTACCATTCCCAAATATCTACGCAGTGCTCGTTGCTTTTCGGGCTTTACGAAATTTACGATCGCGTCAACGGCGCTGGGTAATGGCGAAATTCCTCCGGCACAAACGTGATGGCCTAAAAAACTTAATTCAGTTGTACTGAACTGACACTTCTCAGGACCAATTATTATTCCGTATTCGGCTAGCCGGGCGAAAAGAATTCGTAGATGTTTTTTATGCGTCTTATGATCTGGGCTGGTTACCAGTAGGTCATCCAAATATACAAAAACAAAATCAAGTCCGCGTGTAACGTGGACTATAAAACTCTGAAACGTTTGACCGGAATTTCGTAGACCAAACGGTGTTCTAGTAAAATTAAATAAACCAAAAGGTGTAGTAACGGCACTCTTATGTATATCAGACGGTTCCACCGGAATTTGGTAAAAAGCTCTGACCAAATCGATCTTTGAAAAAATCTTCGAGCCGGCTAAACGCTGCGTGAAATCTTGGATATGTGGAATCGGATAACGGTCTGATACAGTCTGGGCGTTTAAGCTGCAGTAGTCCCCACATGGTCTCCAATCGTCATTTTTCTTTGGTACCATGTGAAGCGCTGAGGACCACTCACTGTCGCTAGGTTTAATGACCCCTAATTTTATCATTTCATCGAGCTCACGTTTTGCGGTAACAAGCTTATCGGGTGCCAATCGTCGTGGGCGCGCAAACACTGGGTGTCCTTTGGTGACTATTTTGTGCGTTATTCCGTGTTTAACGGTCTCACCCTTTGTCGTAGGGCGAGTCAGTTCCGGGAACTGACTGAGAAGTTTAGTATACTCATTCTGAACAGTGTCTACTCTGTTCAACGACAGTGGTGTAATCGATGACAGTGAAGCGGCAATAGCTAGACCTGTTCTCATGTCACGAAGACATCGGCTTCTCAAATCTACAAGTAAATTATAGTGAATTAAAAAATCAGCCCCGATTATGGGTTGCTTCACATCCGCTACTATAAATGTCCACGGATATTCGCGCTTTAAGCCGACATCGACGACGCGTTTACAGTTGTCGTATGTATTTATAGTAGTGTTATTCGCTGCCAGCAGGGGGAGACTATCTGCGTCCGAAATCCCGTTAGCGCAAGATTTCGGCAAAACGCTGACAGCTGCGCCTGTGTCAATCAAGTACTTACATTTATGTCGCGGTTTCTAACTTTTTGAGTCTCTTTGACAAGTCCTCAAGCTAACCAACTAACTTAGTGGTTTCGTCTACCTTTATTTTTGCAACCCCCGGCTTACTCTCTTCTACGTCTGCTTCAGAGGCAAGTGCTCGATCGGCTAACACGGCCAAACTTTCTAGTGTGGCACTGTCTGGTTGTGTTGCGAAATGAGCGCGGATTGAAGCGGGCATCTGCCGGATGAACGCTTGGCGTATGACTGCCTTCCCAACAACTTCTTTCGTTCCAAAGCCTGCTGTCTTTTGTAGACGCCGTAGGAAGCGTGAGGGAATGTCTGTACCCATCCTTTCTCCTGAGATTACTTTAATAACCCGTTCGGGTGTTGTCAAACCACGTCGCTCGATCAAAATGGCTTTCAGGCTTTCATATTTATGCAATCTGAAAGGCTGAAGTAGAACGTCCCTCACGTCTGATGCGACCTCGCCCGAAAGTGCTGCGCAGGTTAAACTATATCTCTCGTCATCGTCGTGGATCTGATGAAGATCGAACTGAGTTTCTATCTGGTTAAACCAGAGTTCAACGTCCGTAGCATAAAACGTAGCTATTTTAAACTTAGGCAAGTTCGTTGAACGTCTCTGAGGCTGCCTTCTTAGTGGTGAAGGGCTCTTGGATGAATCGCTCCTAGAGTGATGTCTCGTTCGTCTAGTTCGAGCAATTCGAGCAAAATCTTCTTTAAGTCGTTGATACTCTTCATCTGCCTCTCGGAATCGAACGTCATTGTCCTCGCTGTCCTGATAATAGTTATCTTTGCGTCGAGCACCCGCACCTTCTAGGGGCGTAGACATGAAGCCTTCACTATCGTGTTGTGTCGACATTGTGAAATGTTTTTTGAAATTATTTAACTATTGAAGCCTATTGGCTCTATGCCTATCTCAAACGTGTTTAAAATGGTATGTCGTATTAACACATACCAACTATTGTTGACGTGCCGTGCGCAGATTAGCTGTACGTTGCCGTCTAGACCAGATGAAAAAAGTCTGTATATGTTGAATCTTAGAAATGTAGACTGTAGAAAGTGTTCATGCTATGTTGCATGTTGCGAGAAACGGGGGTTGCTGAGATATTTTAAAATTCGTCACTGAGATTGCACATAATTTCTTTGCACTTGTTCACACACATATATATTTATTTAGTGAAAACTGTAGGTCGAAATTGTACATAAAATGTTTTCACTTATTCACACATATATATAATGGTTTAGTGAAAACTGTAGATCCAAATTGTACGTAAAATGCCAGATATAATTATGACATGCTATGCTAAGCTATATTGTAAATCGACCTGGGCGAATTTTTTTTTTTCACACAAGTCGAAAAACACATGCAAATATAGGCAAAGTTTCGCGATAGCGCAACTGTCAAATCGAATATTTCTGTATTTATATAAATTTTTAATCTTCAGAAATCGACTATCATGAGAAAATTTCGTTCTCAAAACGATAGGCTAAATGTGACTGCGATAAAAACAGCTACATTTATTTTTAGAAAAATATTATAAAATAATGACTGACAGTAGTCTATGCGGATTGGTGATATAGTATATCATTTCGCTGAAAAATAATTTCTGCGATGTTCATTTCTCTTTTTTTTTTTATTATGGCACGTTCATCACCGAGTCATTCTTAATAACGTCCGAATCAATCGCTCGCTTCGTTTCATTGACTGACGTATAAATCGGCTGTCGACGTAGTGGTTGCGTTTATTTCGTCTGTGGTGGGTGTGTGTATGGTGTATTATCGGGTACTGCTAACATGTGTGGCCTGCAGCTTGCTGCTGCGTGCCTGTGTCAGCATGCGTGTAACGGTGTGTACATATAAAAGTGAGCAGCAGCCGCGTCTCGCCTCACATTAGCATATTCATGATTTACTCCGTGCCCAAAGAAGGCGCTAAAAGTAGGCTAGAGCAACGTCAAACACCAGGGGGCGTTTCGACGTGAAAAAATTATACTATGACTTTATTAAAATCTCGCACAACTAGTGCTATAATTTCCTTTCCGAAACTGCTTATTTATATTTCTTCTCTTTCAACAGTTTTGAAAAAGAAAATTTATAAATAATCAAAAAAAATTATTTGAGACTAGGCCGTGTATAATTTGAACACGTGAATAGTCTGCTCCACCAAGTCAAAATGGCGGCCTAATTTATGCTAATGTGATGAGGCGACACAGGTCCACTATCCAAATGCATGCCGGTTATGGCGGGACACGTGTTTGCCCACGGCGGGCGTTCAGCTAATCAAGGGGAACCATCATCCAATATGGCGCTCACTTACCAAATACATTTACAACAATCAGCATTTACTGAAATAACATATTGTAATAATAATAAAATATTGACCTACGGTCCTGGGACCAAATAGGACCGTTTATTGACATTCATTAGGGGAACAATTTTATTTGGCCCTAATCCTAACAAAGGTTACCCGAGTCGAAGCTATATTTTATAATTTTTAGTCGATTTTTACTGAAAAATCGAAAAATGACGAGGCTTCGTCTATGGACTTTAAAATCGAGTCACCCAATTATGGCAATCAACGATAAAAATGAGTTTCCGAAAACACCCACTTCCTATTCGCCTACAGTGGCATTAATAGGATGGAAGCATTTTAAAAACTCTTACTATAAAAATATGATAGACTAAGTCTATGAGAAAAATTTTCAGGGTTCTTCTAGAGAAACCGACATGGTCGCCATCTTGAAAAAGCGCCAAACACGTGGAATTTCGTCCAAAAATAAGAAAATTACGCCGTTTTCGAGGTAAAAAACGTGCTTCTCCTCTGAAAACTCTTTCTATCTAGTTGAAAACTGGCATATTAAAATGACCTACAGCTTTCACGTACCTTGATGACAAAAAATGCTATTGATTTTTTTCAAAAAATCCTTTGAAAACAGCAGTTTTCAATTTGCGTCTTGGTGAAAATACTGTTGCGTTCTCTATCAGTCGTCAGGGGTCACCAGTATGGGAATATTAGGTTGTCCCTCGCGTCGGAGGTACCAGTATGTGATCGTTAGGGTCTCCAGTATGGGCTTGTAAGGGTGAACGAGAGAAACTGCCTAACATTCTCCATCATATCGTAAACTTCGTCTCCCCGTCGGATCGACGGTTCTGAGTAATTCACAAAACTCTTCTTCCGCTTATCATGTTTATTTGTCTAGACATTTGATAACAGCAACGTACAACCCCGCGCACGACACGTCTAACTTGACTCAGAGTGAGTGACCGGCGGCACGTCCGCAGTCGCTGAGCGTAATAGCTGAAGTGCGGGAAAAGCACCAAGGCCGCATGGGCTTCGGCCCTCTGAGACCGGCACCAAAGTACCGAAACGAGGCAGTCGTCCGCAGACTCACGCGTCCGGGAGGCTGGGGACAACTGCCACATTAAAATAACAAAGTAGGGATCCTACAGGAACGCCTTTTTGTTACATATTCAATGGTCACTCATTGGCAAGTCAATTTTGGAACAAATGAAACTCAACAGTCAGTCAGCGATAAGCAGTGAGGACATAAAAGCATGACAGTGAATGTGATTACTGAGCCACCAGCCACATATATCAGACATGGGAACGACGTTTTTGATATTAGTGGTCGCTCATTGGCAGGTCAATTTGGACCTGTTGTACACAAATCCTGTCCGGTGGTTGCGTTGTACAGGTGGTCGCTCATTGCAGTGGTCGTTGGGAAAACAGATCTCTATTCAAAACAACCTCAATGCACTAACTAATCTTGCTCGTGATATCTCAAGAACCTGTCTCTCGTGATTTTTTTATAGATTTTTTTATAAATTTTAGGAAAAGCGTTATCGGGCGGATAAAAGCACCAATTTTTTTTGAGGGCTCAGTAGCCTATCCTGAGCAAAGTTAGCCTAGGAGCCTTTCCATCCTAAATCCTCTGTGTACCGGCATGCTGGATCTACGAATTGGAACGTCAAACAGACAATGATAATCGAGCCTGATTCGGATTTGCAGCGCCACTGAGATCAGGACACCGAGGATTTAGGTGCATTAGGATATTTTTTCATTTAATTTCATTTAGGAGCCCCCCCAAAATTCTACCAAAATCCAAAATGGCCGCCATTTGTACAAGAAAATAATATTATTTTTGACAGAATGGATGCAGATTATTGATTTTGGTGTCTAGCATACGGGCTTCAGTTATGCTTGACATAGTGATGTAGTCAGAAAGTACTTTGTGCAAGGTGAAACAATAAATTGATATCATTTTTGACAGCATAGAGATACAATCATAATTTCGGTGTGTACCATAGAGTTTTCAAGCACATCTGACATAGGGGTGTGGCCAGAACGTATATTAGTCATTGCATTGTGAGAAAAATCCAAGATGGCCGCCATTTGTGCAAGGTCAAAACAATAAATTCATATAATTTTACACAAAATAGAAGCAGCGTCACGATTTAGATGTATGCCGTTGGTTTTTCAGGTATTGCCGATTTAGTTGTGTGGCCAGAGAGTAGTTTTACATTTTATTGTGGGTAAAATTCAAGATGGCCGTCATTTGACAAGGTGACGGTTAAACAAAATTCGTGTCAAACAATTTTTTTTATAATTTTAGACAAAATATAAGGAGATTCAGGATAGTGTAGAAAATATCTATAACTGGAAGTAACATATATTAGTGTCAACCATATGGGATTCAGATAGGTAGCCCGACATGTGACCATTTTGGTGGCATTTAAAACAATCGTAGAGATGGTCAATGTAGTAAAAACCGAGATGGTGGCCATAAGACAAGCAGGATAACTATCACAGAGACATGGCCGTGCAAAAAAATTACCGGAATTAGGATACATCTATGATTTTGAAGTCTATCACAGGATTTTCAGGTACACCTCCTGACAAGATCAGATATTTTTTTAGAGATGATCAATATGTTTCAAACCATAATGGCCACTTCTGTGTCATGACTTGAAATAAATGTAGGCCTATATAGCTTTTGCTGAAATGGATATAGATAGATTGTTTAGGTGGCTTAATATGTTTTTTTAGATATGCTAGACATTGTAGCGTGATCATTAAAAACGCAACACATGGTAAAGGGGTAAATATATTGGCCATTAGGAAGCCGAATTGGGTACCACGAGGCCGTGACAGGAGAATATTTTGCTAAGTATACCGCTTCCCTCGTTTGTATAACGCATTGCACATGTTGTAGATATTGAATACAACATGCAGACTGGTCCTGGAACAAACTGTTAAATCTACAGGAAAGATATTTTGAATTACTTTTTTAAGGTATAAAATCCATCAAGTTATTAAATGACCTAACGTTTTATACGAAGTCAAAAACAATTATTACAATATTTCCTTCAGGACTATTAATGTCATGCTGTGCATTTTTCAATGCAGCAAGGTACCCACTATTAGACATAGTTTCGGTTTCGTTCTGGAAAATTCTTTGTCTATTCTTAGAAAACGCTTATTCCAAAATTCAATATGCATTTAGAAGCATTGTTGTCATTGCTTTGTCTACAAACTGTTTGATAACGAAGTAATGTGGAACGTTATATAGTGTTGCACAAGGATTACCTTTCCTGTTTGATTGGTTCACTAGTTTTGCCACATATAGCTTTAAGACCTGCAAACTGTGGAGAACTCTTAATTATTCACAATGATTCATTGACTCAACAAACACAATCTCTCTGAAATTATCAGATAATTGACGAATTTCGTGACAGATAAGCTGCCACTTGACTGTGACGACCAAATTTTCAGTGCTGCCACAATTCCCCCATGTCTGTTGATGATGACCACCAGTTTGGTCTCTAGCAACGAGCTGTCCCGTTATAAAACACTGCAATATTTAATTTTAGACCTACATCTAAAACTTGCATGCTTAAAAATAAAATGTGCATGTGAATGTAATTAACAGTCGTTCTCATTGAAAACCTGAATTAATTCCTCTCTTTATGTCTTGAGAGATATAACACAATAGTGTTTGTGATAATAATTGAAGTTCCGGCTTCAATTCCCACAAAGAGGACCTCGAATAACCACAAAAACCTGACATTTTATTATTATTATATGTATTAACAATAAATAAAATAAAATAGGTCTAATCCATGTTCATCGACTACTGTGTATAGGCTTAAACGTTAGAGCCAAATACGACCAATAGTCCCCAACATGTCTGTCTATTTAACGTCAACATATTATAATATGAACTATTCCCATCTCTGGTGGCCTATTTTTGATAATGCCTCAATATCAGCCATACCTGAGAACGCTAATGATCAACGCTAAACTCATTGATCCATCTCAATTCCTGTTAAAGTTATACATATTTTGTGTTCGTTCGTGGCTCAATGACTGCTCTCAAATGGCGGTTACCGTACATGTATGTAGCTCTGAATCCTAATGAAAAGTGACACATTATTTGTGCCCTGTCATGGCCCTCTGACGGTCATTTTCATTTACCGCAATCTTAGTATATAGACTGTCTGAAATTATGTTTGCCAGTCACAGGGGTGTATATATGAAGATCCTACATGGTTGTTACCAAAATCACGAAGCTGCTTCCATTCTGATGACAATTATATTAAATTGCAGTTGTCACAAATGGCGGTCATCTTGGACTTTACCCATAATGCAATAGCTAAAGTACTTTCCAACCACACCACTATGTTGTGCATACCTGAAAACCCTATGGTAGACACCAAAATTATGCTTTTACGTCCATTCTGTCGAAAATGATGTCAATTTATAGCTTAACCTTGCAGAAATGGAGGCCATCTTGGATTTTACCCACAATACAATGTCTAAAATAGTTTCTTGCAACCCCATTAAGTCGGGCATATATGAAAAATCAATGGTAGATAACAAAATCACGAATCTACTTATATTCTATCGAAAATTATATCAATATAATCTTTGACCTTGGTCAAAACGGCGGCCATTTTGGATTTTTACGTTTTTACGAAAACACTTAAAAAAAATGTTGATTAATGGGTCTTATGCAAAATTTGGTGCTTTTACCCGCCAAATATCGTTTTTTTTGCTAAGCTACCTGATTATTATATGTCGCAACTGTCTGGCTGGGAAATATAAGGACTCTGCTTAAAGCTCAGTGATATAAAAAAAAATGCTGTGTTCTTGTGAAGGTGTTATCTCGAGAACCACTTTTCTTCGTCACTTTTGATTTCGTTTGTATAGTATTTATCTGTATGGGTGATTTTTACTTGTGATTTTATATGTATGCAGCTGCCTGGTGGAGAAATGAAATGACTTTTCGTCACAGATCTTTAATTTTAAAATAAAATGGTGGAGTACAATTAGATGTATGTAGTTTTGTATGTAGGCATATGCACTTATACCAATTCTTGCCTGCAAAGTAAAAAGGTTCTGGCCACGTTTCATTTATTTTTTAAATTTCTGTGAACCTGTCCGAACCTGTTATGATTTCTAATACTCATCTAATTGCCAGACTGAAGGAGGATATGCATTCGTTTTTGTCTCACAGCGTATTTTTTCAAAATGAATTCAGTTAGAGTGTATAGAATTTGGTTCCGCTCGTCGATATTGCTTACGCTATGACTTTGTGTCAGTAGGTTTCGCCTCAATCGTTATCAAACACAGCTGACCTAAGTGGCCAAGAAGGCACAACATTGAGCCAATGCTCTCCCAAAGGAGCGTCTTTATCCTCTTAGACGTAATGTTAAAGAAAATCGTGTTGATGGTGTAAAATGACGCTTTCTGTCCCGTGGTCGCATCCAATATCTAAATGCCACGAACGAATTAAAAAAGGTTGAGGCTAACTGTATTAGTGATAATTATTTAGTGTAATTATTTTTATCAGAAGAGAAATAAAAGGCTAAATTAAAACCATTCTCGCAAAAATGTCGACAATGAAAATGTAGCAATAAAGTTTGTGATATATACACCTAGATAGAAATTAGGGATGAAAACCTCTCAAGTCGGCTAACTGTAAAAGTGACCAAGGTGACGCTTGAGTGATACATGTATACACTTGCAGTGTTGTATTGTTTTTCAATATGTTAATAGTTGTTTGTTTATATTATTCACGAGCATTTCAAATATTTTTTGGCTATAATTTTTCATTGTAATCTGGTGTGATAGAAGTTTTTATCAACGTAACATTAATAAATAATTGCTATATCTTATTCACAGCAAATACAATTAAATTATTGAGTTGAATATGTCCTCTTTAGTTAGTTTTTTGCTTCAGGAATCTGTTATGGATATAATATTATCTCATCCCCAAAATTGTCGCAAACTTTTTTTACTATCATTAGATCAAGATTAAATGCAATGCAGAAATATATATGACATAAAGACTATAGTGATCATCGTTGATCCGTGTACGGGCTGAATCAATGTTATCCCTAATGTTTGGCCACTGTGCCACACGTATATATGCTTCTATGACTGTTCATATTTGAAAACCTTATTTAAAATTGACTGTTATTTTGCATACATCTGAATATTCATTAAAAATAAATCATCACAGAATGTTGAATGTAGCTCATAAGACAGCGGTAATGTTGCTTATTGTGAGTCTCCTGACCGAGCACATATGTGATTATTATTTTAACCCTTTAACGGCCAAATTATTCAATTTGAATGATCACACACTTGAAGTTGTGTCTCGCTGACGCGATCCACAACTTCAAGTGAGTGAAAATTATTCAGATTTGACAAAATGGAGGTCAACTGTTCTAAAATCTTGCTGGTTGATGTCACATTTTATCTTTAACATATTTAAAATGTGGTACTTAATGTGCTAATAAAAACATGAAAACCCGAATATATGCGACACCGGCGGGCAAAGGGTTAAGCTGTCATGTCTATTAAACGAGTGAAGTGTATACATGTGTATATGCATGTGTGTCTGTACATATGCATTTATGTATATATATGTGCATATGTAGGCCTATGCATTTGACTCAATGACAATACTATATTCTACTAATAAAAAATGTTTTTTATTATGTGATTATGTCAGCTGTAGTAGGCCTACGTATTTATTTTTTATATAACGTACATTTGGTACAACCAAAACCAAAAAGGTACAGAGTGATCTATATATATAGCTTCAACCCATAGTCCATGAGCCCAGTGGGTCCCCCCCCCCCCCCACAGGAGCCTCCGTGAGTGGCATCATTTTGTTCATGGACATCTCCTGGGTCAGAATCAGCCTGTTAACACGCGATCTGTAGGCACATTATAAGGTGGGAGTGTGATGGAGTGGAATAAATAAGACGTCGCTGTCTGGGTTGCGAACTCAGTCTCATAGAGCTCTCTCGTCTCCAACGTACTTGCAATATAAGTTAATAAAGAAACTAGAATCGTTTCAGGGCTCTCTAATGAAGTCTTCCTTAGGCTTGAGTAAATTCAGTCATCATTAGAAACTTCTGGAAGACCTCTTAATATACAACAAGTGTCCGATTCGATAAATAATAAGACAATTTCTCTATGGAAACTAATTTTTAATGTCGATTCTCCTGTACGTGATTTGGGCGGGGGCCCTAGGGTAGTGGTTAGCACCGCTGCCTTTCACGCCAGAGTTCGGGGTTCGGTTCCCGGTCTCGGCGGTTTGAAAGAAACAAAAATGTTTCTTCCCCATCCACGTGTGAAAGTCAGTATTGTGGGGAGCCTCCGTGACCGAGAGGTAGCGTGCTCGGCCTCAGACCGCCAGGGCTCGAATTTCGAATCTTGTGTCTGGAGGACAGTGTCATCTCAATCATCTCTCCATCCTCAGGAGGTTCTCCTGGCCCAGTTTAGCCTATATGTGCACAAAGGTGGCCTAAAGCCCGATTCATTTCATTTCTGTACGTGATTTATGTATGTGTTTCCTTTCTAAATATGTGTTGAATGAAGAATTTATCCCAGAGACACTGATGGGTAGAGTGGTCAAAACAGGCTTTTTCCCAACGCGGGCTGCGCTTTTCTACACTAAGCCCACTTCGCACCCGAAACTTTGTTTTATTGTGAACTCTCTTATAAGTGTAATTTTTAGTCCGAATGTACTTAGTAGAGGGTCTAGTAGTCACACATTATTAAGATTATTGACAAAAGCTTAAGTTATATATTTTATGGGTTTTTTATGTACCATTTTATTGTATCATACTAGTATGGCCTTTTCAATGCTCTTGCATGTTCAATTTTATATGTATTTCCTCGTGTAATGAGGGTTGAATTAATAAATAAATAATTAAATAATACAACCCTGTAGTCAGTTTCTTCTTGATCTGAATATAGTGTTGGTATTGCTGTAGGGATGTTGCAAAGTTTAAAAAATCCAAACATTGAAAGACAATTTTGAAGTGGGTGGGTGGGTGGGTGTTTGGGTCCAGGCAATTTTGGATAGTAAATTGGAAAACCCCCCAAAAAATTAAAATCTTTGATGATATTGGTTCCCCCACAAAAAAATTGGGTAGGGGGTGAGTGGGTGGGGTGGGCTCTATCCAAATATTTTTTGGATGTCTGGAATTTTTTTTAACTCTGCAAGGCCCCTTATAATTTTTTTTTTCCAATTTTCTATCCAAAATAGCCCTAGACACAGCCACCCACCCCAGCCACATTTTCTTTGTATGTTAGGATTGTTTCAAACTTTGAAACATTCCTTAGTGTGTGTGTGCATGCCGCCATATGTTTCTAGGGAGTGGGTCTTTCCTTCTGCAATGAGAATTAGGCCTACCTGTCTGTCTTGGTAAGACAAACACCGTTCAGTGTTGCTAATCATAATAATAATACAAAATTTGGCGGGTATGAATTCAATTGATAAATTGTACTGTACAGTCCAAATTAAGTATTAAGACAACCTTTCGACATATATTGATGTTCGCAATTTTTTTGTTTGTCAACAAAAATTAAATATACTAAAATGTGTTTTATACTAGAGAACCGTGATAAGCATAGTCAACGCATCTTCCTGACAGCAAGGCTCGCTGCTTACGAGGTCGCAAACCGAGACCTTGCTGAATCAGTGTTATCATCCACCTATTGGGGTAGGGAGGATGATTTAGATATTGAGTATTCATTAATTTTCCAAAAAATGCCAACTTAATGTTGGCCCACTGTCTGCGACGTTGGCTCAACATTAATCCAACCCTGACGCAGATAACGTCTCGTGTCTGGTGAGATGTGGGGGGAGCTGTCCGTGATACTTCCTGTGAAATTCTCGGCCATCAGACATGTGACGTTTAATGTCGGGCCGGCGTCGTAGACAGTGGCCCTACATTAAAGCAGCACTAATGCCAGAGTTCAAACTTGGGTCAAACAGAAAAAATCTTTCTTGAAAGTCCCCACTCCAATAGATGGTTTTAACACTGATCCAGCAAGGCTTCGGTCTACGAACTCGGGAGCAGCGAGCCTTGTGTGGGGAGATGTGTCAACGTCGTCTAATAATAACAACTGAATGATGACAATGATTGGTGGATTTCGTCATGTGAGAAGCTGAACCACTCTTCGATTGATTTATTGTTGGTCTACATCGCTGTTTCAACATACAAATTGTATGGTACTCACTTGCTTACTTTGCGTATACCTGCAGGGTCGCCTGGGCTTTTGTTTCTAAAAGTTTCGTAACAATCCGATCCACCCACTGAATAACAAGTAATCTTATTACTAATTATTTCAGTGTGCTGATTTCAAATAGATACATTCAAAAATGTGGTGATGGCCATCTTGGTTTGTCTTATATTTTCCGTTGACATAGCTATGTTAGATTTAAAATCAGAAAGAAAGAAACCATTGAAAACAGCACTATATTCATATTTCTACGACATTTTATATATATATACCGAAATTGGATGGAGGCCATCTTACATTTTTATTGTAACAAATATTTTAGTGTAAGAGTGGAAGAGTAGACCAAAATTCTACTTCATTCATATATCTTCATTACATTTCTGTGAGAGATATGCCATTTTAAAGATGTTTTTTAGATGGATGGCGGCCATGTTCACGAGAGCTATAGTTTCAGGTCATACCACATATTGACTGTGTGTAGTGCCCCCTTAACCACACACTGAAAACTCGCATTATAGTACTACCTACTACTACTACTACTACTACTACTACTACTACTACTACTTCTACTACTACTACTACTACTACTACTACTACTACTACTAGTAGTAGTAGTAGTAGTAGTAGTAGTAGTAGTAGTAGTAGTAGTAGTAGTAGGAGTAGGACCTAGTAGGAGGGCCTAGTAGTAGTAGTAGTAGTAGTAGTAGTAGTAGTAGTAGTAGTAGTAGTAGTAGTAGTAGTAGCATGACATGTCACCTTAGCTGCATGGATCTTGCATTGACCTTATATTGAAGTAAAAGAAATAAATAAATCAAAAGATGTGAAAAGTTACATAGATACACAGCGGATGGAGGTGTACATATTGTGTCCTACTAAATCCACGGATCTTTGCCGGATATAAATAAGATTAACGATGAAAAACAAACGTCTACTTGGGTTGTCCAATTAAATTTTCACACAGCAGTCAAGTATCACAGAAAACATGATAAAACAGTTTATCATGTTTATAGCTCTGGATATTGGAATGAGGTTCAGACATATCAGATGGGTATGAGACAAAAACTAGAAAAGGTATATTTTTAATAAATAAATAGACCCGCATAGATCAAAGGGTGTGTGATATGCCACCTTATCTGCGTGGATATTACATGGACTATAGTTCATTGAGTTAAAAAATACTAAGGAATTCACTTAAATGTTACTTACTGTAGGCCTAGATATACATCGCGGATGGAGGAGGACATATTCTGTACAAATACATATATGTACATATGGATCTTAAGCACGGATATAAGAATAACGTCATTAAAACACACTTCTTCTTATTTTGTTATACTTACAATTTAACACAGATTATATAACAAGAAATCAGTTTTGGAGCTCTGTCTTCACTCCAGCAGCATAACCATAAAGGTTGATAGCTAATAAATGTAGTGCCAATGGCTTTTGTAATAAATGTTATTAAATGGCTCATGTAGAGAGTAGGGACGATGTATTAAGCAGAATTTATTCCGTTTTAGTGCGAAACACTTGTCAACACTCCCAGCAAACACGACGTTAACTCAATGCTGGTCCAATGCTGGCCCACCATATGCGACATTGGCCCAACATTAAACCAGCACTGGTTCAACGCCTCGTGTTTGCTTGGCTGCGTTCAACCAAGTAAACACAAAACATTTGTACAATGTTGGACCAACGTCGAAGACGTTGTGCCGACGTTGTACAAATGCTATACAAATGTTTTGTGTTTGCTGGGAATAGCAGCTGGTTTGTTATTGCTTGCAGCTTACTGCTGGCCGCGGTCAAGCCGATCCTATGTCTGTTAAATGTCGGGTCAGCGTCGCAGGTGTTGGCCAGTTTCCATGCTGTCCTAGTCAGTACTTTAGTCTGCTGGTACCTGCATGCTGGCAGCATAGTACGAGCACAATGCTTTGAACCAAAGCTGGGTTAATGTTGGCCCGCCGTCTGTGATGCTGGCCCACATTCAGCGTGGCGCAAAACACGACACGGTAACCCAATATACTGGGCTAATGTTGGCTCAGCGTCGTATACGGTGGGCCAACATTAGTCCAGCATTGGGTCAATGTCTCGTGTATGACCACACAGAAGACTCACAGCACCGACTAAGATCGTCAGACGAGCGGACAAGGGTAAACCAACTTGTCCCCACCTCTCTGTGAGAGGGGAGACATAATAAAAAGACAAAGATAAAGAAGTCATGATATATACCACCAATACCTGCTTATATATTACATACACTTATCCTTTGAGGTGAGACAAAAACATTAAATTGACGTAAAATGTTACATACTGTAGATATACACCATCCGCGGATAAAGGAGGACATATTCTGTCCGCCTTCATCTATGGATCTTACCACGGATATAAGAATAGCGTCAAAAAGACACACTTCTACTTGTTTTATTTCTACTTGAAATTGTACACATCCATCAGTTATCATAGACTACATGACATTAAACCAGTTATATATCTATGGATACTGGAATGAGGTCCACATTTATCAGATGGGTATGAGAAATACACTAAAAAAGGTATAGGCCCTACTTTCATTTAAAAATGAATAGATAAGACTTATGGTGCGTGGTATGCCACCTTACCTGCATGGGTCTTACATAGAATAATCCATTGAGGTGAAAAACGTAATTAAATTGATTTAAAATGTTGCATTCGATAGGCCTTTACAGGTAGACGCTGTGGATGAAGGAGGACATATTCTGTTCAACCACATCCATGAATCTTAGCAAGGATATAAGAAAAACGTAAAAAAAACCACAACTTTTTTTCTACTTGTAATTGCACACATCCATCAAGTATCGCAGAGACTACATGACATGAAACCAGTTTTAGAGCTCTGGATATTGTAATAAAGTCCACACATATAGTATGGGTATGAGAAAAACACAAAAAATGTATTTTCAATAAATAAATAGACCTATGGATTAAAGGGTTCATGATATGCCACCTTACCGGCATAGATCTTACATACACTTATCCATCGGGGTGAAAAAAGCAACATTAAATTGACGTAAAGTGCCACATTCTGTAGATATACACCATCCGCAGATGAAGAAGGACATATTCTGTCTGACTTCGTCCAAGAATCTTCACATGGATATAAGAATAACGTCAAAATAACAAACTTCTGCTTGGTTTTTCTACCTGAAATTTCATACAGCCATCAAGTATCACAGACTACATGACATGAAACCAGTTTTAGAGCTCTGGATATTGTAATAAGGTCCACACATATGGGAGGGGTATGAGAAAAACAGTAAAAAAGTCCATTTTCAATAAATAAATAGACCCATGGATGAAAGGGTGCATGATAAGCCACCTTACATGCATGGATCTTACATACACTTATCCATTGAGGTAAAAAAAAAACCAATAAATTGACGTAAACTGCCACATACTGTAGATATACACCATCCGTGGATGAAGGAGGACATATTCTGTCCGCCTTCGTCCATGGATCTTAACATGGATATAAGAATAAAGTCAAAATAACCAATTTCTACTTGGTGGTTCTATCTGAAATTTACCACAGCCATCAAGTATTGCAGACAG
This sequence comes from Flabesymbios commensalis, assembly GCA_964017125.1. NCBI lineage: Eukaryota > Metazoa > Annelida > Polychaeta > Terebellida > Flabelligeridae > Flabesymbios > Flabesymbios commensalis. The sequence continues at coordinate 9,383,591 of OZ024915.1, forward strand.
TATGACATGAAACAAGTTTTAGCGCTCTGGATACTGTAATAAGGTCCACATATATAGTATGGTATAGAGAAAAACACATAAAACATACATTTTCAATCAATAAATAGACCCATGGATGAAAGGGTGCATGATATGCCACCTTACATGCATGGATCTTACATACACTTATCTATTGAAGTGAGAAAACAACAATAAAATGCCACATAGGCCTACCGTACTGTAGGCCTAGACATATACACCGTCGGTGGATGAAAGAGGACATATTCCGTCAGACTAATGAATCGGGCTTTAGGCCACCTTTGTGCACATATAGGCTAAACTGGGCCAGGAGAACCTCCTGAGGATGGTGAGATGATTAAGATGACACTGTCCTCCAGACACAGGATTCGAAATTCGAACCCTTGCGGTCTGAGGCCGAGCACGCTACCTCTCGGTCACAGAGGCTCCCCACAATACTAACTTTCACACGTGGATGGGGAAGAAACATTTTTGTTTCTTTCAAACCGCCGAGACCGGGAACCGAACCCCAGACTCTGGCGTGAAAGGCAGCGGTGCTAACCACTACCCTAGGGCCCCCGCCCTCCGTCAGACTACATCCATGGATCTTACATAGACTTGAAATGTATCCATATTACGTATTTCCTTTATTGTAGGGCCTACATGAAGCCAAACAAATAAAATTAAATAAAAACATGGATGCATGCAGGACTGACAATTTCAGAATGTCAGACAAGTATTACACACTTCCCTGAGGATAATTAATAACTTCAGTAGGGCCTACGATAAAATAATTTTTATGGAGGAAGGTAAAAGGTCTCATATCTGTCAAAATTAATAAATAAAACATATTTTGTACTAGCAAACACAAAGAATAACACAAACGGTGACAATTTCACTGCAACTACAAGTTGAGACAAAATAAGATACTAATTTTATCACCATGCTTTTGCCATAGCCTGGTTTGAGAATAGTAGCCGTGGAGCTAAGCGTGGATAATAGTACATCTGGCGTCCTCCATATTTACTTGGACAGTCAGTGTCGGTCGTTACAACGTGTGACGTCGGCAATTTACGTCACACGTTAGACGTAAAGTGGTGCACTAGGCCCCTGGATGCAAGACCTCCGCTCCACCATGCAGGCCAACCAAGCCCTCTAGGAGAAGCTTGTAGAGGAGAAATTCTGACCGTGAGGCCTTCGTACGGTTTGTTGTTGACATAGATTCATAGACGAAATCCCCATATTTCTTATTTTTTACATGGTAGTCCAAAATAAGAAAGCAAGAAATTCGTCTTTATATCTAGCCTAACTGGTAAATGCGCAGCACAAAAATTAAAAAAACTTTTGCAGTTCTAGTCTATGGACATGTTCACATCATATGGTCATATTAAGAAACCAAAATAAAATCACCGATTTGTTTATGATTTTAGCATTAGCCAGTCCATTTAACCAACTAATGAAGTACGACCGTGGATTGTTAAATTCATGGCACCAAATTATACTTAAGCAGCAAATGAAATATTTATGTCCTTTTTAGATTTAGAGTTATCCAACCAAATTGACAGTGAATACATGCACGCCAATACAAAGCAAAGGTGCAGGTTTAAAATCTGATATCAAATCTGAAAACTTACCAGCCGACTATACAATTTCCCCCTTAATCCATGGACATGTTCATTCGTGGGCCATTTTCAACTCCACTGAGTGCATACAGTCATGCAGCAATTTCGCGCATTGAACTTATCGTACACATTGCCATCTCTGTTCTACCAGGTACTAATTTACGCCTCGGTCAAGTGAAGCATGTAAAGGTAAAGTGTCTTGGCAAAGACACACATATTGAAACAATGGCTCAACGTTGCGAGGAGAGTGAGGCATTACATTTTCTGAAAACCTGCCTCAAGTGGGACGAGACGAAATTCCCGTATTTCATATCTTTGACATGGTTGTCTAAAATAAGAAATCAAGAATTTCGTCTTTATATCTAGCCTAACTGGTAAATGCGCAGCACAAACATTAAAAAACATTTCAGTTCTAGCCTATGGCCACGCTTACATCATATGGTCATATTAAGAAGCCAAAATAAAATCACCGATTTTTTGATGATTTTATCCTGAGCCAGTCCCTTTAAGTTGATTTTGTCTGAGTCGGAGCACATTGCGTGACTATACATCAAACTAAATGCATTAACGCAGTGTTCGTTCAATTCTGTGCCTGCATCAAAGACGATGTTCCATCATCGACCCATAATTGGGTCATGTCTTGTGTTTGCTGCTCACCCATCACAACATACACATTAACTGGTGTAATGATGTATACGGTGGCCCAACATTAAAGAAAAAAAAATATATATATATTCTAGAAAAGACGTGCGTCTAATGTTGGTATAATTTAGGGCCAGTGGCGAAGATGATGGTCTAACTAAACATTAGACAATATTGGGTTGTTTTGATGTTGGACCGGTGTCTTGTACTTATAGTCTAGGAAAGTTAGCTTAATACCTTCTAAGACTTCTAACGTGCCTAAATTATCTTGTTCTGAGGTCAGAGGCGCTGCAAATCCGAATCGGGTTAATTGTCTTTCTCCGTTCCAATTCGTCGATCCAGCATGCCGGGAAACAGATGATTTAGTTTGACGGGAATAAAAGGTTGTTATTTCTTTCGAAATGATTATTCAGACCTCCTCATACTGTTAATGTTTTAAGTTCAAACTCTCTCAATCCTGAATATACTATTGTCATCTTCATCCACTATACAAGTCGAGAATTGCGACAGCAATTTGCGGTGGAGATGACTTGAATTGGCTGACAAATATAAAACGTTGTTATGGATTGTTAAATGAGCTTTATTAAAAAACGTACAAATTCGGTCGGGCTTCATGGATGCAAAGTAATGCTTTGATGCATTACTAGGGCTTAAAGGGTGTTCTGTCATATGTATATCACACAGTGTGAGTGTTACGGGCTTCCATCATTACTCAACCCGTGGAGGGATTTCAGATTTTAGGATCTGTTGATTAGATATCGTCGTGTTTAGGTCTAATGTATGCCGTTATGGAAGAGGGGCGAGCCGTTGCCATCATGAACAAACACACAACACAAACATCTAGGCTATTCTGAGCTGTGCAAGGATTTATTCTGTCACACACTAATATGAATGAATGTCATTCCCTCAGTTAAAGGTGTAGTCAACTGTCAAAATACGCGGGACAATGTGGCCCCAGAATGCAACAGTGGCCCCTGGACATTCCACAATGACATATCACCCCACAACCCCAGTTATCAGCCAAGATAATAATACTCTATGCGTTTCATACCCATCGCCGCATTAAGAGCAAGTTCCCAAATCGTATAAACTCTATATACTTGAGCGACATCTATGAGGAAATAATTCATCATTTCTCTTATGTGGGCTTTGTGTTGTGACACAAAAGGTTATGTTATCATGAGGGTTTGGAAACAGTGGACCTACATCATATTGACGGTACGAGCTTTCCCAGCCAACACGGCACACTCACCAAATGTTGGTTTAATGTCGGCCAACGTCGCAGACGTTGGTCTAATATTAAAACAGCATTCGGCCAATTTCTCGCTAGCGTAGTATATTGTGATCATTTCAGTCCTGATATTAATGCTGTCAAAGTGTACCCTATAGGCTAATGTAGGCCTACACTTGACCGTCCCACACATGCGCGTTTCACAGCTGTATGAATCTTCAAGCATATTAGAGCGGCGTGTTGCCATCAAGCTTACAAAGTCAGAATCTTTAGTAATTTGCCTAAACAAATAGGAGAATCAGGTAACTATTTAACACCGCTGTTGTACAATGAGCCAATCATCTATCACTAGGGTAAATTGCAATGTTCACAAGAATGTTTGTTCAAGAAATTAAAAAAGAGGCAAAATTGAAATAGGTCTCTGGTTGAGGTTATCAGTCGAACTCATTATACTAGGTGGTGTATTGCTTTTTAAAAAAAATCACTGTTATTTTGCTGTCTGTGATTACAACTGGCTGTTAATTGTTTAATTATTATTGCGGCTCATTTTTTTAGATTTTTGTTATGCTGTGTTATTATAAGGATTGAAATAAAATTCATAAATTAAATTTTCTTTGATACCTCCGAACAATGAAATTATGTTTTTGTTTCTTAGTACATGTTTTTATATTTAGAATTAATAATATTTCGTTGTGTGTATCACATGTTAGCTTTTCATATAAAATATTGTGTTTCCATAAAATCCCACATCGGAGTATTTCAGAAAATAGACTTACGCCGCCAGTGTATTTTAAAGCGACATAACCAGGCCAAACATCAATTTTATTCTCGCTTCTTGGTATGTCCATAATATTTGAATAATATGTACAGACTAGAATTGTGGACGTCTTTTAAATTATGGGTTGATGTGGCAAAGTGTGCCGAAAGCCCCATTTTCCAGTTATTCCTGTATCTTTTTATTTTGGACATGTATGTCCGAAATTAAACTTGGTCCTTATTTCTTGTTTAACTGGTAGACGCTAAAGACCAAATTTGTTTACACAATTCTAGTCTATATACATATTATGGACATATCAAATAGCCAAAATAAAAAATGATGATTTTGGCCTAACTGTGTCGAATAATAGTTCTAATTGGCTGTTGTGTAATATATCCCGCGCTGTGAAGGTTACCTCTTGAAGCGCTAACTCCAATAGTTTAAATCTTCACCCACTTTGAAGTGTCTCGCTGCCGCGACCCATAAGTTTAAGTGAGTGAAAATTACTCACATTTGTATTTAATTTGCAGACCTTGATGTTCAAACACAATTTTTTCCGTTCCACAAAACTACGATTTAAGCAGATTGAAGACGACTATAGTCCCGCTTATCGATGTACGGGTTGATAATGTTGGTTCAATGTTGGGCCGACGTCGTAGACGGCGGACCAACATTGAACCAACATTGGCCAGCAGGGCTTGTCGTGTTTGATACCACTTGCTAAATCCCACCATGGAGAGCTACTGTCTCCATGATCCCAGCGACCATGCAAACACGATGCATTGCCCAATGCTGGACTGATGCTGGTCCATCGTCTACGACGCTGGCCCAACATTGCCAACACTTCATGTTTGATGGCCAATTCCAATTGGTATCCGCCAGTCCCAAAAAGATGATACATCGACTCATTGCTGATCGTCTTACTGTCTGCGATGTTGGTACCGGTACCGTATTAAAACACCATTGGATCTGGTGTGTGTTGGCAATGCTCAGATAAGGGATAGCCAGTAAAAAGGTACATTCAACCAAGGCTGGGTTAATGTAGGGCCGCCGTCTGCTTTGCTGTACCAACATTAACCCGGCCTCGATTGAATTTAGTACCATGTTTGATAGTGAGAGGCGACCACCGCTACACCAGCTGTACAGTAAGTAAGTTTATTCAGCAATAGATTTACAATCTGTGTGCATACATATTGACATATATAAACAAGTGCATGTTTGACGCGTGAAATAGCGTGGCAACAGATAAAGCGTGAACAGAGATGCAATAAGGTGATACAATTTTGTTTGTGTTTGTATGAGAAAATTGGCTCTAAGACTAAGAATCACGTAGATATAAAAATTTTGCAAGTTTTCTCAACACAGATGGTTCTTCAGAAGATAAGAGAGAGGAAAATTTAAACATATTTGGCCTAAAAGTGTAATAGCGGGGTAACACATGTCTGATGTGACGTGTGTTCTCACATTCAAACAAACAATGAAATTCATCTCCTAGGACCTTACAAGTTGGACATAGCCGCTCGTTGTAGGGTCTGCGATTTCTCCCTCTGCCTTGAATTACATTTGGTAGTGAATGATTCTTGGTTCGAAATCTTATAAGAGAAATTCTGTGCTTACAATTTGTTACCATATGGAAATAATTTTGACATCGAAAGTGGTTTGTTATATTCTTGTATATTGAACAGCTCGACCTGGTACTTACTGAAGTAAACCATTGTTGAATGTATTGATCACGTAATCTCTGTTTAAATAAACTAATAAAATATGTTCTATTTGTAACACCCTGTTGCATCCAGGCATAGCCAAAGCCCAAATTAAATAACATGTCTCTTACTAGAGCAGCCCAGTTAACAATTGTATTATTTGCAGTAATAGTGTGTAACATTATTTTATAAATTTTCTGAACCAATGGACTTAATTCTCTGTGTACAATTTTTAGCCAGTATTTCACTATGCGTACCTTTTTTTCTAAAATTAGTGGGCATCTTCCAAGTTCCCCGTATACCATTTCGTTGGTTGTTGATTTAGCCACTTTTAAAACCCATTTACAAAATTTCAGATGTACTCTCTCCACCGCCACAGCAGTGTGGAATCCCCATAATTCACACGAGTAAAGTAATACAGGTAGAACAAGTCTATCGAATAACATACATAATAGTTCTGGTTTGGGGTCGATCAATTCATACGCTATACCCTGAATTGAAAAAAGTGCTCGCAACCCCCTGTCTGCTAAATCTTGTTGGGTCCCTGAAAATTTCCCTGTACTAGAAAACATAATACCTAAATATGAGAAATGTTCTACTACTTCTAAAATTGAGTCACCATAAAACCAAATATCATCTATGGATAACCTTCCACCCTTCCTAAATACAACTATCTTAGTTTTTGAGTATATTAACACATAATTTCCACCTTTGACAATAATCATGGACAGAATCTAGACTATTTTGCAAATCCAATCTACTCTCGGCTATTAAGACAGAATCATCGGCATATAATAAAAGACATAATTTAAGATCGTCAACAGTTATCCCTTCGCTTCCACTTTCATGCAACATTTCTCTCATATCATTAACATACATACTAAATAAAAGGGGTGACAAGCTCTCACCTTGTCGTACTCCCAGAAAGCTATTAAATGTATTTGATGTTTCTCCACCATACCGTACCCTGGTCTTGACTTCACAGTACATACTTCTTATTACATTAAAAATATTTCCTCTCAAACCGTAATCAAGTAATTTAAACCAGAGACAATCTCTATTTAAGTAGTCGAAGGCTTTACGAAAATCGAGAAATGCACAGAATAATTTCTTTCCATTCTGTAATGCGGAGTTAATTATACTATGTAACACAAAAAGATTATCCACAGTTGAACGGTTACTTCTAAATCCTGCCTGTTCTTCTATTAAAATATCATAGCTTTCAGCCCAAAAATTTAATCTATTATTCAAAATACGAGTAAAAAGTTTCCCCAAAACACTCAACAAAGTGATGCCTCTATAATTATCAACGGCATTTTTACTGCCTTTCTTATGTAAAGGAATAACCACACCATCTATCCAAGACAGAGGAAAATGTCCACTGCTAAAAATTATATTAAATAAAATAACAAGTTTATCGGTTATTGTCTCACAAGTATTCACAAAAAATTCATTTATGAGCAGATCAGGTCCAGCACTTTTACCTGACTTTAATTCTTTGATAGCTTTTATGACCTCTGCGTGTGTGATTACATCATTTAGCTCCTGAAATGAATCATTTAATAAACTCTCGTCATGTGTGCGTATACGTTCATATATATCATCATCTGCAACATATGACACATCACTAGGATTCCCTAGGTCCTTAAAATACTCGAAAAAATCTGTACATGTTAATAGCGAGGAAGTAGGTGACTTATTCTTTCTAATTAATTTCCACATATCTTTTGAGTTCTGATTTTGAGCATTTACCAGACGTTCAGTTTTAAGTTTATTATGATTAAAGCGACATTTATTAGCACATTTACTATACTTGTTCCGTACTTGGACCATCTCTTTTCTGGATTCATCAGTTTTAGTATTTCTGTATTCATTTAGACATAGCATAAAATCATGTTTTAATTGTTTACATTCTGGTGTCATCCAGGGAATATTTCCTTTAGTGGGCGAAACATTAGGTTTTACATGTACACCAAGCCCGCATATATACACCCGGTCTCTGACGCAATGTTGGTTCAATGTTGGACAATTACGTTATAGTTTGGGATCGATTCGGCGGCGCTGAATTGGTGACAACACGACATACCCTGCATACTGGTTGTATGTCGCATATAGATTACTCAACTTCTCAGATGTTCCTGACATCAGTAGATTTTATTGTGGTCTAGTTTAATACACACTGCTCTCATACCTTAGGTGCCAAGCGGTAATATACATTATGTATATCTGAATTGTTTCTTAGTGGTGAGCCATCACACGAGTTATTATCGAGATCTCGTAAGACGTTGATATGTTCAGCCATGTTACTTCACTCGTGTCACCAGTGTCTCTATCTCTACTTCAGACACTGGTCATTTTCCCCAGATCAGCTAATATTAACCACCAGGGGACAGAGATTTCACAGCCACTCTCTGTACTGCCGCTTCTAGGTGCGTGGGAAAAAGCCCGCTTCTTTCAGAATGATGGCCTCACAGAGTGCAAAATAACTCGATTCATGTTATTACCATTGACGCTTCTGAAAATGAGATAAAAATATCTAGGCTGAATATACACTGATATATACCGTATGTAGTGAAAATTGTGCTTAGCTCATACTTTTAAAAACTCCATTAAATTAATTATCAATAAATATAAAATTGAAAGTGGAACACTCATGGATACCCTCAGGTTTGTATGACGAGCACTGCGTGCACAAATTCCCATGTGTTGGCAGCGGATGGGCTGGTGTGCATTTAAACACAACTGGCCAATCACGATCTACCTCACCGCTGGTGGCTCATTTATGAACTGCTGGCTGCTGGTTGGCAGACGGTGACGTAACAGACGACAGAGACCCATGGTGTTGCATATGTGTAAGTGCCACACAAAATCTCAGTGGGTGACTGTGACACTCACTGATAGCTGAGTGTACCATGTTACCGTCACTGCCACGATCATAGTCCCATGTTCATAAGCAGTGTGATATGTCCTTTACATCGTCTAATGCTCACTATGATATCCATGTACGTTTAGTCTCTGTCACGCACACTCTGATTCACTTGTCTCTCAATCACTCACTGTCTCAGTCTCTGGCTCTGTCTCTCTCTCTCTCATCTATCTGAATCTGCGTCTCTATCCATCTTTCTCTCCCTATCTGTCTCTCTCGAGTCCGTTGGACCCCCGTATTTTTATATGCCAGGAGCTATCGGCTCCGCTTGTTCCTGGCCAGCCATCTCGGCTCTGGCTGACACCCAGTACTCTCAAATATGGCAACCAGTATTCACAATGTTTAAATCCGTCCGTATCTATTCACGTCCGTCCACCACGGCCGTCCAGTCTGCCTCACGCCCAAGATACAGGCTTCTCACATGTCCATCAGGCTACCGGCCACACTACGGCCTCTGGCATTATTACACAATCTCGCCTGCCTGCCTGCCGTATTTGAACCGTTCGAATCCTTCTCTGCGTAGCTCAACTTGGTCTGGCTAAGCAATCTGGCTGGGTCGTCGTTTGTATATCCGACCCCCTCTCTGGCTGACGTCTGTCCGTAACACTACAGGTACTGTGGCGTAAATATCCGTGATAGTCAATGATCTCTTGAGATCTGTTTTCTATGGCTTACCACTTTTAAAATATGTTATACATTGTCTGTGTTAGTGTAACTAACGCCTGAGTGTGTAACTAACAGATGTACATCAGGGTCACTGGGTACCGTCTCGCGGCCGAAGTGAATCGGCAGCACTCGGATTGTGTGTGTATATAAAGACATGGGTATCAACTCCACAGCCATGCGCGTCCAAAATATCGGCAGTCCCTTTACAATACATCGCCTATCTGAGTAATACTAAATCCTAACAAACCAAATCAAGTGTAAAGTCATAGAATGATAATTATTATTTGCATATGTTGCAAAATAACACCTCCAGGAAGGCGAATAACGTCACAATTCTCCATAAATACGGGCACATTTTGTTTGCCGTCATTTCTCGACACGAACCCATCACACTTTCGATACCGCCCACTTTTCAAGAGAATCTGAGAAAACAAGGTATTTTACAACAAAGCTAACGAATTATAACTTGCCGTGTGGCATATTACAATTTTTTGTCCTGATGAAATCACAAATTAACGAAAACGGAAAAAAATAGTCAGTTAATTTACTCACTGGCAGTCTAACTTATGCAACAGGTGTCCACTCGCTACCAGCATGAACGATGCGTTGAATCAATGTTTGCGCGATGTTATACCATCACCTGCAGCGTTGGCCCGACACGAAAACAGCATCGGGTGAACGCTATGTAGGTACCAGCATCATAACAACAGCCGCCCTAGCATAAAAATTCGTTGATAGAAAACGAGAATTTAACACATGCATTGCTGTCGTGATTGTGCAGTATTAATGTCACATCAAAGATGATTGTTGAAAGGTAAGATAAAATGAATCGTATCTTTACTTTCGATTACAAATAATATATAAGATACATGGAAATAATAACAAATTACTAAATATTACATGGTCCATTGGGTACCGACGTTTAATTATACAGTTTCCGAAATAACCAGTAGATGAAGAAGGGGTCTAGATTTATGGTGGTGCATGGAAAATATCACCCATAATATAGGCTATTGAACTATTTTCGTCTCAAATCAAAATTGCACGGTGAACAATTAGACAGAGAAGGTAGTATTATCAGCTATGTCTGATTGGTAAAGACAATAGGGACAGGCATAGTGTTACTACTTAAAATGGCCTTACGTAGTTTGTTCAATGTTGCTTATGATTTTTTTTCTCGGGTCCACGCCTTCACAGCATATGCTTCACAAAGCGATCCAATGTCTTTGTTTGTAAATCTGTGGCACTTTATCACAAAAAAATGTTCCGTCGTATACTCTCACGTTTAGGAATTGAATGGGATGTAATTTTATTTGGTGTTTAATCACATATTATATCGCAAAACAAAACTGGATATTTTAAATTGGCCAAAGTAGCAGAAGTATCTACATTTACTAATATTAATAGCCTGGTGGCAGAATATTTAAAGTGCTCTAGAAATATGTTTAGTGGTAAAACGTTGTTACCACGTGGAAATCATTTTTATGTCTCCATTCGCCTGCGGCCGCAGGCATGTTGTTGTCGGGTTGTCCGTCCGTGCGTCCATCTGCCTGTCTGTCTGTCCTCCCGGATTACATTTTTTTCGAATGGGAGGGTAAGTCGGGAAGGGCAATGATTAATGCCAATTTAAAAATATTCAGACAGGATGGGCACATGGACTGGGGAGGTTAACAAATATTTTGTTACGTTTTTTTTCATTTAACACAACAAATTTGAACAAGTAAAGAGAGGGGTGAAGGCCATTTTTTTCAGTAGCCTCTTCAGATTTTTTTCGGGTGGGGGGGGGGGGGCAAGTGGTTCAAACGAATATATTATTTTACTTTTATTATTTTAATTGTTTTGTGAAAAGCATCTTCTGATTTAATTGATTTTGGTGGGGTGGGGGCGGGGCAGGTAGGTCAAAAGGATATTTTTATTTATTTTAATTGTCTTTCAAAAAATATATAGGGTATATTTGGTTTCATTTATTTTTGGGTGAGGGGGGGGGGGGTGGGAGTACGATGTAGATCAAAGGACTATTTATTTTGACTGTCTTTAAAAAATAGGGGGTTGTTAACAACGGAGGAATAGTCATCGACGCCTGCGTCGATTCACCTTTCTAGTTTTATCATGTTTATTGTCTATTAGGGTGTCAGGCTTAAGAAAACGTGGTTTCCGTTGCCGCATCATGCCTTTTTCATATAATAAATCGTTGCTGTTATGATTTACCTATCAACACATTTCTGATCTAATGATGTGCTGCACGTTGTCGTGGAGTGCAGAGCCTTATCTTTACAGACGTTGACCCATAATTGTTATTAAAAATAATCAGAATCAACAAGAAAACACACTATTGAAATTGTGACACGCCATTCCAGTGGTGAAAGTGAATGCAACATTTTTTTGTAGGTTACGCGCAATATTTGTTAACAAAAAAGTTCCTGTGCCGCCTATGACTAGATTGTGGTCCTGACACGCAAATTTGAACGCCCTTTCCTGACTATTTGTTAATAACATATTTGCTTTTTAAAACATTTATTTGATAAAGATCAATGAATGACTGTGCTGTTATCGTAATGGCAATAATAGAAGTCGAATTTGTATGATCGTGGCCCCATTGCTTTTATGCAGATGACGCTGACCGATGCTGTTTTCGTGCTGGGCTGACGTTGCATGCGATGGAATAACATCGCGACAACATTGATTCAGCGTATCGTGTATGCTGGTGGCTAGTGGACACCTGTTGCGTAACTTATTCTGGCTAGTGAGTAAAATAGCTGAAGATTTGTTGATAAAGTAAGACAAATGATGTTTTTTTCGTTTTCTTTAATTTATGAAGTCTTCAGAACAAAGAGAGATGGTGATATGCCTCACGGCAAGTTATAATTCGTAAGCTTTGTTGTATAATACGTTGTTTTATCAGATTGCCTTGAAAAGTGGGCGGTACCGAAAGTGTGATGGGTTCGTGTCGAGAAATGACCGCAAACAAAATGTGCCCGCATTTATGGATACTTGTGGCGTTATTTGCCTTCCTGGTGTTATTTTGCAACATATGCAAACAATAATTATCATTCGATGACTTTACACTTGATTTGGTTTGTTAGGATTTAATATTACTCAGCTAGGCGGTGTATTGTGAAGGGACAGTCGGTATTTTGGACGAGCAAGACTGTCGAGCTGCTACCCATGTCTTTATATACACACACAATCCGAGTGCTGCCAATTCACTTCGGCCGCGAGACGGTACCCAGTGATCAGGGTGTAGACACTTTACCTCATGGCCTTGCAGATACAAATGAAATGAAATGAATCGGGCTTTAGGCCACCTTTGTGCACATATAGGCTAAACTGGGCCAGGAGAACCTCCTGAGGATGGTGAGATGATTGAGATGACACTGTCCTCCAGACACAGGATTCGAAATTCGAGCCCTGGCGGTCTGAGGCCGAGCACGCTACCTCTCGGTCACGGAGGCTCCCCACAATACTAACTTTCACACGTGGATGGGGAAGAAACATTTTTGTTTCTTTCAAACCGCCGAGACCGGGAACCGAACCCCGGACTCTGGCGTGAAAGGCAGCGGTGCTAACCACTACCCTAGGGCCCCCGCCCGCCTTGCAGATACTAGAATTCTCATCATTTTCTAGGGGATGAACACGATTTTTGTAATTTGAAAAACCGCACCCAAGGCAAACTACAAGTGATGACGTGAGATCAAGTCAAAGGTCCAGACAAAGAGACGGTATTTATGTCTAATTTTATATTTACCCAAAGCCAAACTAATTAATTCTATGGTGGAAGTCACAATAACTTGTGGCGCATGTTTATCGTCGATTTTGCAGTCAATGCTTAACTTAAGGGGCTAATACCAGGTGGGGGATTTTTTTCTTCCTAACAGACAAAACTTTTTTTCAGGAATGCTCAATCCTAGCCGAGTAAACGCAGCGAGCCACAGGCCGGTCAGCGATTTTTATAGTTCAATCCCATAAATTCCAAATTTTTGAGTGGTTCCCAGTCTATGTTCTGCAGGTTCTATGTTCCGCAGGCTCTATGTTCCGCAGGCTCTATGTTCCGCAGGTTCTATGTTCCGAAGGTTCTATGTTCCGAAGGCTCTATGTTCCGAAGGTTCTGTGCTCCGGGAACAATGTTCCGAAGCTTCTATGTTCCGAAGCTTCTATGTTCCGAAGCTTCTATGTTCCGAAGATCATGATTATTCTGGAAAAAAATGCATGTCAACTCAAAAATTTGCATTTGTGGGCGTGGCCGAAAGGGGAAATTTAAAGGGGAATTTCGCTCTCAGAGATCATTCCTATTGGCTTACAGGGCTCATTAGTATCCTTGACTTTAACCAATCAGCTCGGTGGAGTTTAGTACCCATTTAATGTCGTTACCATTGAAGCTACATTTCATTTTTATTAAAACAAGCAATAAGTACATACAGCGTATGAACCATTAAAATGTGTACAGCACGACCACAATTTCCGGATCCTTCAAATTCACTTGAAAATAGCCATTCTTGACGATGAAATCACGTCGAGCAGCCGGTTCGAAGTGTGTACTTGTAAATTATTCTGCAGGGCTGTATTTTTGTATAGTCTGGATTGGGGATATCTCTTCGCCCTTTGTTTTTATAGTCCAAGAACATCAGGTTTTAAGGTGGAATAAATTCGTTAATTCGGAACTACTCAAAATACAGTCTTGAAAAACATATTTAAAAAGTCCCCAAGAATCCCACCTCGGGAGAGGCCAACATACAAGAAGGCCGCCAAAATCCAGTTTCATCTCATCAAAGGACTACACTGTTTTTGTTGTATTACAATAAGTTGGGGTACTGGGATGATTACTAGTAGTAGTACTTTTTGCCCCCATTTGGGGGGGGGGGGAGGGGGTCATTAGGGTCAATAACTCGTATAACCTTTTGTGAATGTAGTAAAAAGAAAAAAAGAAAACAATTTATTTTGTTTTGATGATATGTCGATAAATGACCATTTTTTTTGTTAAAATCTGAGATAAATATTGCAATTTTTATTATTTCTTGCAACCCTTTAATCTGACAATTATTGTTATTGCAAGCAAAATTAACATGATAAAAAGTAGCCGTGAATACCACCTGCGACATTTGCAAAATACACAAAACAATAATTAAATAAATATTGCATTGGAATATATGGATCTATGATATATTGGTCATATAATACCTGTATAACACTGAACGCATTTACAAAAAAAAGATTGATTTTACAGAGCAACAAATGTTTTTTTCAGTTTACTACGTAAGTAATTCTTCGAATAGTTAATGTGATGACTGGTCCAATATATCTGGAAAGGCTTTAGAACCTATATAATACAAGTAAAAAATATAATCTATTGTGAAACTACTTCCCTTTTAGATATTTTATTAACAATGGGATGTGTATTGTGCATTCGTATCAGTAGCGTTCTATTTCACTTCAGAGTTGGTAAACATTTGCAAGTTTTTATTCGAACCTAGTTTAGCCAGTCTCTGTACAACAGTGACCTTCCAAACCCGCTTGATTGATAACAAAATATTTTTGTTAGGTCAACATAATTTTAGAAATTATCGAATATTCTGATTTTTTTAATTAAAAATTGTATACTATTTTATATCAATTGTATACTATTTTAAACTACGCAAAACAAACAAATTTGAATCTCTTTTTCATTTACACTAGAGAAATATAGATTAATTAGCGTACTTTGTGCCTCCAATAAGCGATGCACATACAAATAAGTATGTACGAAACTGCGTTTTGGCGGCCATCTTGAATTGTAACCTATTTAGGATAAAAACAAATATATTTGACTCTCTACTTCATTCACACTGACAAATATACGTTAATCAGCCTACTGGGTGCCACCAATGAGACAATATACATGTATTTAACAGTCATGCTCATGCAAATTGCTATTTGGTTGCCATTTTGAACTTCAATGCTTTCCCGAGTTGCGATTTTTGGAGACTTCTGATGTTTTTCAGGACTATTTTCTGAGTGGATCCTGAAAAAATCAGCTTGTTACGAATTTATTTCACCCTATGTTGTATTATCAAGTCAAGTCTTGGTCTATTATATGTAGACTCTAATTTCATGGTAATGACAGATTGTTTGATTTATTATCATGATCAACGTTCCAGGATCTATGAATAATTAGATTGTTGTCGAAAAAAATAAGTATGTTCCAATCATCGTCCAGCAGACACAAGAAGTTGAATCAATGTTGGTTTAACGTTGGTCCACCGAATATGACATTGGATCAACGTTACACCAACATTGATTCAACGTCTTGTGGAGAGTTGCCTGATCCTCCAACCATGTTATAATGGTAGGGGAACTGCCTTAAGGACCAGCAGTAACTCTCAACAAACTCACAGCATTTTGGAAAGGAAATATAACTCCAGATTTTTACAAATGGAAAGCGGTGCAATATAGGCAAAATTAGAGAGGTGCTCCATGTGCTCGACAGTTTGTGAAAAATTTGTTTTTTGTGTGCTATATTTATTAATGGGGTCCACACCAGTTATACCTATCAAGAACTGATTCATGTGTTTCCGTGTGTTATGTCATTGTTTTCATCAATTTTCGTTAGGTAGTTAATAAATTTATATTACATTCATTTTCTCTAAACTCATCTGCTCCCACAGAAGAATGTTCTCTTCTTTTAAAGGCTAATAAAATGAAAAAATGAATGAATTTCCAATCGCATGTGTAATAGTGTAATAGTGGCTAATGTTGCATGTGTAAAATATTATTGATTAGTTTATTAAGATCAGGTGCAGTGATAGTTGTGCTTAGTGTCTACATATGTCTATGTTAGTAGTGCAATCCATTGGTGCTTCAATAGCTGCTTCATATAAGGCCTCTGCGTCAGCTACACAAATGATGCATACATATGCAGACATGGAAGCTAGTAGTTGTTGTGCTGAATAGTTTTCTGTTTATATACTCCTCGCTTTTAATAGTGTACTTTATTTATTTACATGCATCAACACAGAAAAAAAACCCATTACAATTTATGTCTCAAATCATCACTAAAACGGTAAAAATCACTAGTTTTGCTAGAAAGACATATATAGTACATGTAGCGTATTATCTATTTGCTGCTGTTCGTTAACATGATTTATCGTCCTGTAATTTCTCAGCTATATACCACTGTTTCTGTTTCATGCAGGTTTCATCAAAATTAGCGGTGGAATGCTTTGGTCTTGAGCTCGTCCGTATTTAAGTGGGTACTGCAACCTCACGGCACTGTGAGGAACTTAACCCCTTTTTGGGCGAGTAAAGAAAAACACTTGCAACAACCCACCATGCCCTATCTCACGTCATCACATTGTAAAAGTCTACATAGCTATGATGCTGCCATTGATCTGTCTGACCGGGACACCATCAAACAGGACAAGCCGCGAGTGAATGGATCGCGTTGCGGGTCGGCGTGTTACAATGGATTACAATGGATTACTCATTTGTAATCCAGACGGTAATCCTGGTTGTAACACAGGCGTTCCCGGCAGAATCTGCCAGAGGTCAGTAAGGTCATCATGATAGGCTGTCCACTCGGAGTGACTGGCATCCGCGGGCCTGGCTCTCAAGGCCTGAGTGGTCTGTCGCTGGACTGGACAAAGGGGAGGCCTGGGCATGTGTAAATGTATGTTAAATCCATGTTCCTAAGTACTCATTTGTAATCCAGACGGTAATCCTGGTTATAACACAGGTGGTCCCGACAGAATCTGCCAGAGGTCAGTAAGGTCATCATGATAGACTGTCCACTCGGAGTGACTGGCGTCTGCGGGCCTGGCTCTCAAGGCCTGGGTAGTCTGTCGCTGGACCGGACAAAGGGGAGGCCTGAGCATGTGTAAATGTATGTTAAATCCATGTTCCGATTATGACGATGACTAATTCTATGTTAAATCAGTGTTGTGATTATGTTAATGTAAAGTTTATATAAGAGGCAGACGTCGTGGAGAAGAGCGTTGTGCGCGCCTAACTTGTGAAGTAAGCTAGAAATCTACGCATTGTGGTTCCCTGTCATGTTGGACAGGGTGAACTGACTATTCGACTTGATATTATGTGTTCTACACAGTGGAGATGAAATAAATACGACGTTTGACCCAGAATCATGGAGTCTGTTTTATACGAATCTGGAATCCAGCCCTTTGCCATCCGCCTTGTCGTGTTGGCGTCAGGACGACGTCAATGGTTGACGTTTTAAACCAGTAAGTAAGTAAAATGTCTTCTTTACTTCACTTTTCGGCTAATATGGCCATTTAAGTGAAAATTCCAAGTATTACAATAGCCTATATTGTATAATAGAAGTGGTGAAGAGAAGATCAAACTAATAACTGCATGTTCGTACTAAAATATTCATTTTAAAAGGCTTGATATGATAATATGATGATGCTTCTGGTACCTATATGTAACGAGTTTGATGACATGTTGTAGCGCCTGCACTACAACACAGTTTAATGAGTATAAAAATGTCAGCATAAATAATATAAAATATGAAGTGATTATAAAATGAACGACTTATCAAGTCACTATATATCCATGAAGTCCTAATAATGTATGTATGTACACAATATAAATTGACATAAATATGAATGACATAAACAATGAGCAGAGAAACCATTAATTAAGTAAGTACAATGTCTTCTTTACTTCACTTTTCGGCCAGTATGGCCAGAGAAATCATTAAACCACAAACAATTCAAAAAAATTAAAGACTTACAGTGCCCCCACAGTTGGTAATAAGGTATGTGATATTGAAGAGCACCACAGAGCGTTCACGAACCGTGAGGACACCGTAAGTCACCACAGGCTAATTGTACGGCAATGGCTTCTCTATGACATGCTGCATTATCTGCCAGGATGCCACATAAAAACCATTAAAACAATGAAGTGAAAAAATAATTATATGGCAATGGTTTCTTTCGGACATCCCGTCCAGCACCAGGATGCCAAAGATAAACCACTGCAAACACAAAAAACAAATCATAGAGGAATTATGAGTAGACCTACAATGCCCCCACGGGCGGGGGCCCTAGGGTAGTGGTTAGCACCGCTGCCTTTCAAGCCAGAGTTCAGGGTTCGGTTCCCGGTCTCGGCGGTTTGAAAGAAACAAAATTGTTTCTTCCCCATCCACGTGTGAAAGTTAGTATTGTGGGGAGCCTCCGTGACCGAGAGGTAGCGTGCTCGGCCTCAGACCGCCAGGGCTCGACTTTCGAATCCTATGTCTGGAGGACAGTGTCATCTCAATCATCTCACCATTCTCAGGAGGTTCTCCTGGCCCAGTTTAGCCTATATGTGCACAAAGGTGGCCTAAAGCCCGATTCATTTCATTTCATTTTACAATGCCCCCACAGTTGGGGATCAGGTCTGTCATTGAGAATTAGCACGACAGAGCGATCACAATCCGTGAGAGCACTGTAAGGCACCAAGCTAATTGTATGTCAATGGTCTCTCTCTGACATCCTGCACCATCACACAGGACGCCACAGACAAACCATTAAAACAATGAAATGAAAAGCTAATTACCCTTGGTGAAAAACACTGAACTATTTGAAATTAAACATAACAACACATGAGAAAGAAACTTTACGACACAAATTAAGCTGAAATTAAACATTAGAAAGTGAAACAGAACATCAACATACAAGAAAACAGTCCACACATGAGAAAAAGTTTACAAATAGAAAGCACAAATCCATAAATCCTTGAACATACGTCTGTCTGGGTGTACTTGGCCTTCTGAGAAGTTGCCCAGGGGGGAGCACGCTGAGGTGACACCCATCCCCCCCCCCCGTTTTAATCCATGTACATCATTCATCTCATCAATGGACTGACACTCTTAGCTATTATTACTCTGCGGATTATCCGACCTCGGAATAGCGGAGCCTGTTCTGTCGGAAAAAACCTCTGGACGTTTGGGCATACCTGGGGGTAAATGCCCAGAACCCATTATTGCGCGAGTTAAGGAACATTTTTGCCACAACCTACAGAGCTCTATCACCCCACCCTCACGTCAAATCATAAAACTCATCAATGGTTTGTTTTGACTACAGAAATTTTATTTGAATGGCTACAGTGCTGGCTTGGTGTTGATCATCGGCATTGTATATTCTATAGCAGCTTCAAAGATTTTTATAATAATCATTATTCCTGTTATTATTTTTTTATGATAATTGATATTGTTTCTCGACGTTGTCTCAGGCTTTCAAAATGTATATATCCAATGCAAAAGGAGTTGTAAATAGGTGTCAAAGACAACATTATAACACTAACTGATTAACTGTAGCATAGACATAACGATCTTCAGCTACACTTTTATAACATCACTTAAATTATCTGTTCTTATATTTCAAATCACCTAAATGGTAGAAAAGTGACGTTAAGAAAACATTTAAGTTTACATTTTATCCCCTGCTCACGAAGTATGGACAGGGCCTTTTGCTGGGCGGGGGATATTGTCATCACAATGTCCGGCAGTGCGGCTGTGCTTCTTTGTTTAGTTGCTGGACGATATCTTGGAAACCATTAACCGGATTGTTTTAATATTGCATACAATATTCCTTAGAGGATGTAGATGGGCTTTTTGGGGGTTATGATCTTTGATCTAATTTTTGACCTTCCATATTGAGGTGATTATTGATTTTAATTGATGGCTAATGATAAGTACAGTTTGCTAGATTATTTTAATATTGTACACACACATCCCTTAGGTGGTGTAGATGTTCCTTTTGGGAGTTATGACCTTTGACTTTGAGGTCATTATTGACTTTAATTAATGGTGGGGGATATCGTCAGCGTAAGCGCTCTTGTTATACTAACTATGAAACAGTCCACTGCAACCCATACCCCAACTACTCTACTAGATTCGATAATCGTTCAGACATCTACATCGTTTGCAATTTTACAATTTTGCGTACGTGTACCTAACACTGAAAAACTCGTATCTTCATATTTATGCATTTTCACAATCACTGTCAAACATTATAGCCTGCCGGTCATACAATTGTATAGCTACCTCAAGAGAGAATGTTGGCAAGGTAAATGGGGCATATACATGTTAAATCATATTATATATATACACATAAACGCATAAATTAGGGGATATTGACGATTGCTAGTGGTGGCATTTTCGCCCCACGTGTGGAGGGTCATTAGTGATCTGTTCCGTCTGTTGTATGCTGTATGGAGCTGTAAAAGAGCACTATTCTACAGTGATTATCCAAGGGAAACTGCAGACTCCACGTGTGTGACTATTAGCTTCGGGCGGATTTCCAGCAGTGTACCCTCATTCATCCCCTAAACAGCTCTCGCATCAGTTCAGACATTGGGTGTTGAACTAACCTGAAAATAGTGTTTAACAGTAGGTCTCTCGCGAGGGACAGAATGGAGTTACCCTTAGCTATTGTTACTCTGGGGACTATACGACACGAGGATAGCGGAGCTGTGTTTTGTTTATACACATATCTCTGGATGTCTGGGGGTTACTACCCTGGACATAGCAGAACCACTTATCGATGAGTAAATAACTCTTAATAACACACCTTGACGCAATTAAAACAACATCTACAGTAAAATCACTTATTTTACAACTACGTGTTGGTCGTCAACATAATTTTCTTCTTCAAACATCCCGTGTTGATTGTTCTGTAATTACGTATCAAGAAAGAGTTGTTTAATTTTATAACCTTAATATTTCCTTTCCCTCAATCGTAGCTGTAGCTTTGACTGGCAGTTTTGATATGGCCTAATCATTTTTTCCCGATTTCCATACTAAAAATTCTTTCATTAGTCTTCGTGATCGATTATTGTAAACACTTCGTAATTAGTAGTTTTCGTGTCTGTCAGGGCAATTGTGTCAATCTTGTTCATTAACAATTGTTCGTGTGATAAACACCAAAATAGATATAAGAAGCTAAATTTGAATTTTATTTTTACTAGAATATATTGATCAGATGAAATACCATGTGATGTATAATATTTTTAATCAAAATTATCAGGTGCAGAGATATGAATTCTACGCCAAATTAAATACACTACGCTATAGAACAATTCTAATGAAAGCTATATACCACTAGGTTTAGTTTCATGCAGGTTTCATCAAAATTATCCGTGGAATGCTTTGGCCTCGAGCTCGTCCGTATTTAAGTGGGTACTGCAACCGCACGGCACTGTGAGGAACCTAACCCCTTTTTGGGCGAGTAAAGAAAAACACCAACTTGCCCTATCATCCCACCCTCACGTCATCCCATGTATCTCATTCATCTCATCAATGGAATGTATACCCTTAGCTCTCCTTACTCTGCAGATTATCCGACCCGATAATAGCGGGCCATGTATCATGGGGTTTAAATCCCCTAGACATGCCCAGAACCTCTTATTTAGCGAGTGAAGGAAAACACTCGCAACAACCTACCATGCCCTATCACCCCACACTCAGGTCAAATCATTCACATCATCAATGGGTTGTTTTGACACAGTAATTTTATTTCGAGTGGATACAGTGCTGGTTTGGTGTCGATCCTCGGCATTCTAACTATTATATTCTATAGTAGCTTCAAAGGCCTCAGATTTAAGTCTAGCCACAATTTTTACAGTGAATGATTGTGATAATGCTGATTTTGAAGAACACGCACACATCTGTGTGGTTTTCACCACTCCACCCACCAGCGTCTCTGGAATAAATTCTCAATTCCATATATATGTTGACAGGAAACACATACATAAATCACGTTTAGGAGAGTCAGCATCAAAAATAGGAATATTTTTAATTTTCGAATTAATATATTTGACCGGGGACACTACTAAATGAATTATTTATTTTCAGCAAGATATTATCTTATGAGCAAACCCAAAGATGTGTGCTGGAAGATAAAAAATAATAGGGTTTTCGTTTGTTGATTTATTCACAACAGATAGATTTGTGTACGATGTCACAGTCACGTGGAAATTTGTCAAATTTTGAGTTTTATCAATCCCTACGATTCTGGTGTGTCTCACGCAAATCATAATCTGATCATGTCATGTATTTGGTCGTCGGTGTACATAATATAACTATGAAATATAACTCCAGATTTAAAGTGTACAAATATTGCTAGATTTACAGGGATGTTATACAGAGAAAGTTACCGCTGTAATGCAGCTATGAAATTGTATGTGTAATGAACAAATAAATGGAATAATGTATATCTGTAAATATTAGCCAGGTTTTAATTTTCGGCAAAATTGTAATAATAGCGCTACCCATCATCGCAATTAAAGCAAGCGAAAATACAGATTATCTCAAAAAAATAGACGTTGATTCAACTTTCTGTTCACAGCACGTTTACGTCTTAATAAAATACATTGGACGAATGGTTACATAAGCTACAGCAAATCCTCAGCTGCACACGAGATTAATTTAATCCTCATTAATTGTGAATAGCCCTTAAAACAAAATTGTATAAAATATTTTGTGAACACATTGTGGGCGCAAAATATTTCAAGGGAACGAAATACTATGTAGTCACGAACTACTAAACATGGCCACAACATATTATTGTGTGGAAACGAAATAATGTTTTGCACGGTGGCTGCTAACGCCATGGTAACAAAATTACACCTACCTCATCCAAGCCAAGCCTATTAATCACATTTGCTTATTGTTGCTGCTTTTGACAGATTGAGATGTCGTTCCATTTCGTGGATCAATATTTATCTCCTTCAGATTTCAATATAGTCCATCGTATCTGCATCGGTATATATACAAATTGCTCCATATACAATCATTTGTTTGGTGATGCTGGTGCCATGGTGGGCTACCCAACAGACACGAGTAGCTGAACCAATGCTGTTTCAATGTTAGGCCGGCGCGTAGGCCATTATTGAAACAACTGGTTTCACGCCTCATGTTTGCTGAGGAGTGACTGTCGTAGACATGTCATAGACGTCGGTCCAGCAGCGGCTGAACATCTTTTCCATGTTTTCCGGACAGAGTGAGGTTCGGGTTAATTGTGGCACACAGGGCCCCTATAACATGTATAAGAGATGTGTATTCATAAGGTCTTATGTAACCCAAAAGTTATATTGTAGACTTTATATTGATTTGTATTTACATTTTTGTGTCCAATAAATGAAGTTTCAGTACATTTTTCCCCTTCAAACGGAACTATTGTAATTTATAATAATGCTTAGGTCTGAAGATAGGAAAAATCCACGAAATAGAACGACATCTCAATCTGTCAAAAGTAGCAACAATAAGCAAATGTGATTCTTAGGCTTGGCCTACTTGACATTTTCTTGTAAGCGGTCACATGATCTCGTTTTGTGACGTGAGTGTACCAGACAAACTCGGGAGGTCAATATAGATGATTTTGAGATGAATATGGTGTTGCTCAAAACCTGAATTTGTACTAGAATTACGGAGATACTCGGGGCAGCAGAGCTAGTTTAGAAAGAGTAATAACTATGGATGATGTAGGTGTAATTTTCAGGATGATAAAATGTTTGTTGAATGCCTGAGAGGCTATGAAAGGTTATTTGTGGTCGAATCCCTATGGTTGACAAGGTCTGACATGCCTGCATCTCTCCTGTTCAGCTCAAAGCTTGCTTGTTTCCGTTGTCAATATCATAGATATAGAAAGCTCGGAATCTCACGCTGATGTCTTTGTGTGCCGAACTCCCTCTACACTATAATGATTACTGGCCGCCATGAGGGAGTTCGGAACACATCACTGTCCAAAATGTGAGATTCCCAACTCGTCTATATAATACATCTAGCAACGGAAACAGGTAACTGTGGTTCAGCTCCGGGCTCCACACCTCCATTGTAATCTCGCTTGACGTCAGCTTTACGTCCCTCAGGATGACTTCCCTCCTTTTTCACGTCGCCCCACTTCTCCACGTCGCCCCACTTCTCACCAGGCTTATCTAAAATGACCAAACATGTAGATAATGCAAGGTATTATACGTAGTGCGACCTTAGTAAGCAACGACTGTTATTATTTTGCAAACAAAGAACAAATATTTTGATTTCTCTTTCAACCTTCATTTGCGACTTGGAAGAAGAATTCCACAATGTGACTTTAACTGATCCGGTTTTATCTTGAATTATAACATCCTTGATGTTTATCAATCCGCCCTCCTTCGGCACGTCACGGGTTTTTTTTTCCTGTCAACATACTGGGGTATGTTTTGTAGGAAAAAACCCGAGTCTCTGGAGATGCCTGGGGGTAAATCACCTAGACCATCCCCGGAACCCCTTATTGGGTGAGTGAAGGACAACACTTCAACAACCCAGCATGCCCTTTCACACCACCCTCACGTAATAACTTGTACATCATTAATCACGTCGAAGGACTGCACTGTTTTTTGTCGTATTACAATGTCACTTAAATGGCACTGGAAAAGGACACAAAGCAATAATTTACTACTACTGCATTGATTTGATTAATCTTCCAATATTTGTCACCAGCCGGGGATAATGAGAGATAGTGTCATTAACATATAATACAAGCATATATTGGCCACTTGTTGACCCTTGGGGTATCCCAGATCCTACAGGTAATTTGTTAGACTGTTACAGTGAACTAAAACTCGCTGGTGTTGACTATTTAAATAAATGTTTAACCAGTTTAATAACGTTCCTTTAAACTTCATGTGTTGAAAGATGATGGGGTACTGAATGAAATGTTTGTGTGCATTCGAGATATATAACGTCTAAGCCACCAGTCTCATATTGAGATTTTATCATAAAAACATAATTTGATATTATTTTGAGCGCTATCACACAAAACATACTGGTTATTATATAACAAGTTATTTATTTATTTTTTGGATGAATTATGTTGCAGATAGCTCATTCAAACATTTTACATAGAATACTAAGCTTAGATATCGATTATGGTTTTCGTAATTATTTAGATGTTTTGCAACAACAATAATATTTTCATCAAATAAGTAAAACAATTTCTTAACGTCACAGTTTAATAAATTTATTGAAAATATTTTTTAGACGATCACATACGTCTATTGAAGTGAAATGAATAAAAATGATATAATGTCGGTGCCTTAACACATACTAAAAAACTAAAAACTATTTTTTTTACTGAATTCCCGCGGTACTCCGATGATTGCTAGTAGTAGTACTTTTCGCCCCCATCCAGGGAGGGTCATTAGGGATTCTTTCCGTCTGTTGAATGCTGTTTACGGCATTGCATAGAAGCACTAGTCTACAGCAATCATCCGTTTCTTGCTTTAAAAGAAACCACCTTTTTAGGTTGCGGATCAGGACCAATTCCTGTTCATTGGGAACGTTAGGCACCACGCCATTCCACAATTTGATTGTGGCCTGGCAGGAGAGGTTTTCGTCTTGCACATCAAGATCCTGGCATGTCCGTCAGTCTCCGGATTTTACTTCACTTACCTAATAACATAAAAGAATAAAACCAATATGTTTGTTATTGTTGGGAAAAGAAATATTAAGCAATAATTGTATCTATTATTATATATTTGTTTTGACGCTGTTTTGTAATTTTCAATCTAATAATTATTTTTGTCATTTTTTGTGTTAATTAATATTGTGCATCAGCGCTGGCGCTGTCTCAGGTTATTAGAATGTATATATATTAAACACAACACTCGCTACATATAGGTGCCAGAGGCACTATTATGTTCTCATCAATCGTCTTTATCTGAATGCCTTAGTGCGCACATACTGTTATAAGTTTTGTCTTTTTACTTTATCACTTTTACTGTTCAAGATATTATATTATTTTAGTCGGAATTGTCATTTAAATGGCCATACTTGCCGAAAAATTACGTAAAAAATATATTTTACTTACCTACTTATTCTTGTCTGATAAAATAGCAACCGTTTGCTTTGTTGATTTCAGAATTACTTGTCTGATAGAATAACAACCGTTTGCTTAATTGATTTTAGAATCACTTGTCTGATAAAAATAACAACCGTTTGTTTTGTTGATTTCAGAATCACTTGTCTGAAATAATAACAGCTGTTTGCTTTGTTGATTTCAGAATCACTTGTCTGATAAAATAACAACCGTTTGCTTTGTTGATTTCAGAATCACTTGTCTGATAGAATAACAACCCTTTGCTTTGTTGATTTCAGAATCACTTGTCTGATAAAATAACAACCGTTTGCTTTGTTGATTTTGATCAGAATCACTTGGTTCGGGTATCAAATTCAGTGCACCATCACTTGTCTGAAAGAATAACAACCGTTTGTTATGTTTGCTTTGTGGCGAACCGTACCACTTTGTATCAGACTGTTTCGAATTTTTGGTAAATGTGTACATTCTGATCTCATGTGAATACCACTGAAGGTTAAATGTGTATATGGCGAGAAATGTACAATTTTCAATTCGACATTTATTGGTGTAATCAAGTGTGACAGATAGTGGCTTGACATTATTATCCAGACACAATATATGCATTGTGTACACCACTTATGGGTTTGCCGTATATGCTTTGACAGGTAGTAAACAAGTTGAAAATGCCTGATATTTATTAAAAACATACCTGTAGACTGCGAATGCCAAAGGGTTTATAATGCTAGATGAGTGAGGAGGCGCAGACGTATTTGGTAACGGTCGATAATAATAGAATGTGGAGGGCAGGATTCCTGATGGCTTAACCATTAACCGCGTGCTGTATAAATTTCTGTACTGACAACAGTTGTACATATATCTGGGACAGGCGCTAGTGCTATCATGTCTAGATACAGTACAAAAAATGTCATGCTTTTATCATCAAATGCACAATACTTTTATTATATCAGCTTATCTGGCCTACTAAATAGTGTTACACATTTTGTGTCTCACGTGGGATGAGTGGAGTTAATAACCCTTAGCTATTGTTACTGTGGGGACTATCTGACCCGATGATAGCAGAGCTGTGCGAAATGCGACAGAGTCCCAGCATTAAATTGCATAGCAAATCCAAGTCTCTGGCTGTCTGGGAAGCACTAGTCTACATCAATCATCCAATCATCAAAGGGCAGCTGCAGCCTCCTCGTATCTGTCCATAAGGCAGTGGCATACCTTGGTTTCTCCGCTCAACAGCGGAGCCAATGCAGCACCCGCATCAGTTCCTTAAATAACCGGCAATAGCGTGTTGTTGACTTTAGGGTCTCTCACGGGGAATGAATGGAGTTACCCTTCCTATTGTTACTCTGGGGACTATCTGACACAAGAATAGCGGAGCTGCACGAAATGCCACAGAGTTTCAGCATTAAATTGCACAGCACAATCCAAGTCTCCGGCCGTCTGGGCATGTCTATGGGTAGATCCCCTAGACATGCCCAGAACCCCTTATGGGACGAGTGAAGGATAATCCTCTCAATAACCCACCACGCCCTATCACCCCCACCGTCATATCATCATCTGTACATCATTCATCTTATCAATTAACTACAACGTTTTTATGTATTACAATGTCACTTAAATGACAATTTGTGCTGAAAAGTGACATAAAGTAATACTTTACTACCACTACTACTACTATGACATTCATTCTGGCCGAACGGTTGAGCAGATGAAACAACCTCTGCGTAGCCCCTTCCTTAACCCCCATGGCCGTAGGAACTGATATTTCCAGGGGTTAATAGCTGTGAGAGGTCAGCCTTAGAGAGTTTGCCTCTGTGAAGGTGGACTGTCTGGAAATAAATAATACCACATTAGTTCACACTTTCAGTAAATCACACACGTAGTGCCTTGAATACATTATCCTATCAAATTTAACTTTAAAGGTGATCTATCACCCCTTATATGGTATGAATAAGAGGGTCACATGATAGCCAATCAACCCATATAAGAAAACACTTGTGCCCCATCTTGTGGCAGCTTTGATTTATTTGTTACAAAATTATTTATACTATATAAGGGGTGATAGATCACCTTTAACTTGTGTCCTGATGAATGCGCCATATGATTCCGCCATATCAGCGCTGAAGCTGCTGGCACTGAAGCATCCAATACAGTCAACAAGAACAGAAGCTGTGTCATAGCTTCATCTGCAACTGTTCTCCCATCAAAACGAGGAAGTTATCATAGCTGAATGTTTCACAGCAACTGTCCTCCCATCAAAACGAGGAAGTTATCATAGCAGAATGTTTCACAGAGTGATTGCAAGTGGACGCCAGGTTTAGTGATACTGGCCATTTCCTGTATGATGATGCTGTAAATTCCTCCTTTCAAGGCAATTCTGTCATACTCCTCTTCCCAAGTTCTTCGTCTGTTTCAGTGTCAAAACACACTTCTCTCTGTAATTCCTAATAGCCGAAAAATAATGAGTGTTCATGTGGCCACTCTTCTTCTTCAGTGACGGGAAGACAATAGACAGCATATACTTATTAGGGTATTAGCCATATTTGCTTTTAGAGAGATAGATAATTACTTCATAAGTTGGTCATTTTATTATCACTTCATTTTTTACATTATTTATGCTGTTATATACATTTTATACTCATTATACTGTGGTGCAGTGCAGACACTGCAACATGTCATCATGCATATAGGTACCAGGAACACTAGCATATGATCATCATAATTTTTAAACTGAATATTTTAGTGCGAACATGTTGTTATTAGTAATAATAATAATAATAATAGCTTTATTTCACGAGGGTAAACCCATCTGCCTTCGGGCCCTCGACATATATACAAAACACACATAAATATACAATATTTCAAAATTAGAAACAAAATCACATTTCTGCACATGTGATGACATATAGATATTTCCGTACATATGACATGTGACAATACATAAAAAGAATAATAATAACAATAATATATTTTTACACATTAGCTACATACTGAAAGAAACAGTATTAAAATAATATTCTGGTGACGTTTAAAATAAAATTACAATGTGTTGGAAATATAATGACATACAACACAACATTAAATAAACACACAACAATAATTACACAACAATACAATATACATTGACCGTTTAAGTATTTAGTACATAAAATACATAACATTGCAGAATGTAACATAACATGAAATATAAAACTAACTATTTTGTATATGCTCTAAGAGTAACTTATGATACCCTACTTTAAATTGGGACAAAGATTCTGCATGTCTAATTTCATTGGGAATTGAGTTCCATATACTAACACCTAGGTATGACAGGGATTCAGAATGTGCTCTTGGAAGGTACAATTTAGTTTGAGCTGATGATCTGAGGCTATAATTTACACAATTTGCTACATAAGAAGGCGTTTGGTCTGTTGTACTTTTATAAATCAGACAAGTTTGTTTATACTTGACTTATTCTTTAAATGGGAGCCAATTTAACTTTATAAACATTTTTACTTGGTGATAATGGATCAGCATCTAAAATTAGTCGGGCCGCTTTCTTTTGCAATTTCGTTATGACATTTTCATTTTCTCTACACCTAGTTCCCCAAACTATACAGCAATATTCTATGATAGGTTTTATATAATAATTGTAAAATAAAATTCGAGTTTCAATTGGGAGATATATGCGTAGTCTACGGAGAAGTGAAAGTTTAAAAGAAACATGAGCAATTTGTTTTTTCCACGAAAGTGTACTGTCAACAAAACGCCCAACAATTTAGCATTTTGTATACCTCTTCCAATATATTTTGATCAATCATTACTGAACTAGTGGGGATACAGGTGTCTAGGGGTTTGTGTTTACTGGATATGAATAAGGTGTTTGTCTTTTCGATACTTACAACCATTTGATTTTGGCGTCACCATGTATGTATACTGTTGCCACAAGGTTGTAATTTATTTTTAATTTTGTTTTTGTACCGTCCAGATGCCGTCCAGATACTGTTATAGTTCGGTCTTTGTATTTTCCCACTTTTACTATAGAAAATAAGATACTTTTTCACTATGAATTGTCAGTTAAATGGTCATACTGGGCAAAAAGTGACGTTAACAAGTTATTTTACTTACTTACTCTACTAAATATCTCACACAAGCAATGCATAGATCCATATTGATCCACAGGGGACTATATACTGACATTAAATCCACAAAGTGCAGCAATAATAGGCTGTGTGTTTATAGTAGATTGATTTTGCCAAATGACCGGACGTGAAATGTTGGAAACAACCGAATTGTCTTCCACCAACTTGGTTTAATTAACTGTTTAAGCAATGTTATGGAATCTAGCAATGTTTGTATCTGCACATGCTCTTATACTTTTTTAATATCATGACATACTTATTTTAGTACACTTTGTGTTAAAATACAATGATTGAATTAGTTATCCATTTTATTAATTTGCAATGGTAGACCCTTATATGAAACAAATACTTGAAACATTTTATGATTTTGTTTTGGAAGGAGGTATTCAACCCTTAAAATACTAAACATTTTATCGATATATGTTCGGATCCTTACCTGATAAATCGACCCATGCAAGGCACAGTTTACAAGTTACATCAATGTCCTAAAATGGATTAATACATTTATAGAGTTCATCGTGGCTGCAAGATTGCAAAGGTTATACCATCGATCATGCATTTGAAGGGCAAAGTTTGTACTATATTTTGGACAACCCTGGAATAAGCATGCATATCTGTAGGCATAAATAAAAGACCTCTATCTGCGACGTCGGTACAACCTTAAACCAACCTCTCGTGATTGCAGCAACCGACAGTTTTTTCAGCAGATGCTGCAATGGAGATGTCCACGTCTGCAGACGTCTGTTGGATGAACTCCCCAAACTGGTAGGATTTGAACAGTCTGGTCAAGCTATTTGTTCTCAGCGTTACACTGAAACAGTTGGGAAATGAAATTCGACAAGTTTGTTGTTTTGTTTGTTCGCCTGAAGGAAAGTTTTTGGCATAATCTCGGTACAGGTTCCGTGGGAGCTTCTTTAATTTCACCGAAGCGCCACCTGGTGAATGGCTTTTAATCACTGAAGATATAACCAGAGATTAGTCTCTCTAGTTTTCCGTCATTTAGTTAGTTTTCAATCTTTACTAAATGACGGAAATTATTGGGGTTATTATTATACTCAGTGACCTATATTGGGCTCGCAATCTGTATTTTTTCGTCATTTAGTTTTAATCATTTCTAAATGAAGGAAATTATTAGGTTATTATTAGGCCTATACTCACAACGTATACTACTTATTATTACACCCCCAATCTGTATTTTTCCGTCTTTTAGTTAATTTTAAATCATTACTAAAGGACGAATTATGGGGGTTATGTTAGTAACTATGATATAACTATGACAAATACACTTGCCTCCACCAAAAAATGAACAGCCTACAATTTCATAATCCTTCGACAGGAAACCCCACACCATCATTGTTCAGTATACAGGTATCTACAAGCAACCAAACAAAATGTTATACAATTCCTAACGTTGTACATGCCCATATTTCCATTAGCTGTAACTAAATTATGGAAGACATCTTGGTTATAATATCCATAATACTTTTGTTAAAGGTCACCAGAAATGACCTTTTTGTAGCTGGATTATTGACATTAAATTGATCGATTGGCCGACTAGTCAGATACCAATGTCGCCGCATGGGAGCGCGCTTCGTGACGTAGCAGATGTGACGAGGGTTTGACAGCACAATGTAAACACAAATGGATGAATGGGGAGTCTGACAGTTACCTTCAAACTTCCCCAGTAAAAGAATAATTAATATGAATAGGCATGCCTAGAAAGCGAGCGGAAATTATTCTGAACTAGAGTAGGGGCTCATGTAATGTAGTCTATAGCCTACAATAAGTATTAGTCAATGTAACGTGAAGATAACGTGTAGGCTAACAAATAGCTGGCCCTGTCGCAGGGTGTTGAGCGATCCATATATTGTCGGAAGGCCCAAGCCGCCCACTTGCTAGCTAGCTAAAGTCTATACCAAACAAAGAAGAAACATAGGGCCCTGGGACACTGAGTTCAGTTAGATTAGTTATTTACACTACTATTTACAGAAATGTAGTGTTATCTAAATCGTCAATGTTTAAAAAGAAAAAAAATGAATCTGATGAAAATATGAATGCCGAAAAATAATCTGCCAATACTCACAATTTGATGAGTCGTAGGGGGAAATGTTCATGCGCTATAGACTAGTGATACACATCAACTGTCCTACCCACTCGCTAGGTGGTACCACAATTACATGGGCGATAAAACGGGAAAAGGACGATGAAAATATCTGTCTTAGTATGCTGCCAACAGAAGCTGAACTTTGACATCTGAACAGAAAATAAACAAACAAGATGTCAGCGCCCATTAACATGATCAGAGGCATGTTGGACCACGAAATATCAGTCATAACACTGTGTCTGTAACCTGGGTTAAAAATCAAATCTGACCACACACGTTGCTGTAAGAGCTTGCTCCCGCAAGCTGGGGCCCTTCGCTCGCGCATCCGCTCGCTATAAAAAATAATTAGCGGCCCAGATTGGTGTCGATTGTGTGTTGACACTGAATACTTGATTGAAATTGAAAAAATTAAAAGCTGTCATGTCCGCATCAGTTGGTAATTATAAAAAAACTCGCTGTTGCCAGTGCCAGTGGTTGCGTTTAACGTTAGCGATTTTGACTGTCAGTGACTGTCACTGTCGCCGACTGACCACTGGCAATGACAGTGACCCAAGATGCCCACAGAAGTGAGTGTGTCTGAATGACTGACAGCTTATCAGGCCGGGGCGCATACCTTTATTTAGCAACGTTATTGTATTCAATATCGTGTTGAATTTAACCCCAGGGGGGGTTGTTAAATATAAAATCATGACCATAAGAAAAACTTGTTTTTTGATCAGCCAATTTAAAATCGTTGTGAATTACATCAATTAAATAATATAAATATGTGGAATGGGCCATCGAGACAACATAAATATTAGTTTGCTGCCCAAATCAGACCAAAACATTGATAAAATCAAAGAAAACTAGATTTCGTGACATGACCCCCAGGCCACGCTGAGCGTCTTGCTGAAAAAATTGATTGATTTGCTGAAGTTACGACATGAACCAATAGGAGGGAGGATAACAGACGGAGATTTTGATCGTTGGATTTTGAGATCTATCGTCTGATTGGCCAGGAATGACCCAGATATTTGGCTAAACCTTGTTGTAGGTAGATGCCCCGCTTGATTTCCACACTTTGACTGCAAAATATAGGCTATTATAGGGTTATTTATGATATATCTTTAACAATGTAAGATTAGATTTGTCATCAAAACAATTTATTGGACCACACGCTCTTCTCCAGAATGACGTCATCCGAGCAGGTCACTTCGTACCATGTCCACTTCGTAACCTACCACTTCGTACTACAAAAAATAATAGACCTACCAGTTCGTACCACCTCTACCTACCAGTTTGTACCACCTCTACCTACCACTTCGTACCTACCACTTCGTACCTACCACTTCGTACCACTTTTTTTAAATGTTTTATGTCGCGAGATGGAGTCTATTAGAAATCTTATAATAATAACAGTAGATATAATAATAACAATAACAATATTGAATATATATTTTCTAAACTCTAACAGTAGATTCACGCTCGGGAACCTACATGCATTTGATTGAGCTGTGACGTATTGTAACTTCCACAGTTTTTAATAAAATATCAAGTGTGATACATTGTTGGAATCGCTTTATTACAAAAAACTGTTACAAAACGCCGTATTTCATCTTTTTACTGTGTTAGATTTAAGGGTATTAAAGCAGCATTAAATTCACGACACTTAATGTAAAACTTCAGTATTCAATTCAGGCTAACTTACTCGAATTTGAACCACTTCTAACTTTGACAGTTAACAATTTATTAGCAAGTGTGACACTTCGTTGGAATCGCTTACATTATTACAATATATATATCGTTTTCGAGATTATGTCATACTGCCACCTGTCGCCACAGTTTTTTCGCAGGTTATCACTCATTCAACGTGATCTGACGTTGTTTACATAATTATTAGGCCATGAAATGGCGGCTTACCGGAGGTCAAGGTCGTTAAAATGTGACGGATATTTAGTCGTAGCAGGTAAGTAAATGTTTATTTTTCAATTAGGCCTATTTAAATGAAACAACAACAAACAACAAGTTTTAAGATTGGTATTTACAATTTTATTACTGCAATGAACATTATTTCTCATATAATCTTTTTTTTATTATCTTTACAGGGTTGGTCCGTAAACAGAGGCAGATTTAGACAACAGCTGAGCGGTGGTAAGTTCGTTGTCGGTGAAGCTTTCCCACATGTTGAAAAGGCGAGCCTGCTGGGTCCTGTACTGTCTACGGTGGTAGCGTGACAGTTTGCCCTCGCTCACCACCTTCATCTGGATTGATACAAGCTTGGCTTCTCTATGCAGCAGTGGCACCAACACATACAGAGGGACCTGACCGCCGACAGCTCTTCTGTTCAGACGACGGTGCCATCCCTCCACGTCGTTGTTGGTGCGCACAGCCTGCATGAACACGCTCCAGCTGCTGGGGGGCCAGGTGGTGCTCCTGATCCAGTTGACATCAATGTAGGCTACCAGATCTCGGATCGCTTGCGAAAACGTTTCTGCCTTGTTTTGCAACGCTGTAAATGCGGTTATGATGCGCTCATGGGGGAGGAAGGGGAGTGCAAGCAGCTTCCTCATGAATCGATAACCGCCATCCTTGCTGGTATATGCGACCTGTAAGCACAAAATAAACAATGTTAATACTATTGTAATGTTCACCAACTTGAAGTTGTGGGTTGCGGTAGCAAGACACAACTTTAAGTGGGTGAACATTTAAAATATTTAATTTAGCAGTTGACGAGTTAAGCTGTCATATATCAGTTTGCAAAGGTGAGTTGTGAATTACTCCCACTGATACCCTATCTGTTAGGGATTAGCTCCGAGCCATAGGTGTTGTGAGTGATAGCTGACGCTGTCATCGGCTTGCACGGGGGAACACAGGCCTACCTGTAGTAATCGTGTAGACCTAGTAATCAATCATCAAATGCGATGTAAAAAATATAATATCGTAAAAAAGTCGTAATTTATATGATGTAGCTAGGCTACAAAATAAAGTATTGATGCAATATATTGAAATACACACAGCGATACATGACATCGACAAATACATATATATAGCATAAGAAACTTGTCTAAATAATTAAGACAAAGACATATATTTATTTCTGATTATTCTGAAGAATTGCAGAGTGTAATCCACACATATACATATATTGCATATAGCTTAACAAATTGTCTAAATTGAAATAAAAACATATATATTTTTCTGGTACGAAGTGGTAGGTACGATGGTACGAGCTGGTATCTTTCTGGTACGAAGTGGTAGGTACGTTGGTACGAACTGGTAGCTTTCTGGTACGAAGTGGTAGGTTACGAAGTGGACATGGTACGAAGTGTCTAGAAACCTTAAATTTAACTACGTTGTTAATTTTAACAACGCCTGCGATGTTAAATTTAACAACGTTTTTAAATTCATTAACGTTGCTAAATAAAGGTTTTCAAGATCTGCCGACCCTAATTCTTTTTATCAATAATTAACAGAGCTAAACTTTTTTTTCAGCATTCTTATCGGCGCACAGTATGAAAAACGGTAGGGCCTACTGTTTATGCAGAATTTGTTTATTTTGCTGTGCTGCACAAAAATGACCAACATGTGCATCACCTAATAGAGTGTAGCAAAAAAAAAGCACAAAAAAAATCCGACCTACCTACCCTATTTCTAAAAAGTCCGTTACAGGAAACATACAATTGATTTTTTAGGCCTTACTTGAAAACGACTACCATCACACCATCTTCAGTAACCAGGTGGGGGACGATTTCAGATCGAAGTAGGCCTACGTACTTCCTTTTAAAATTATTATTGAACAACAAGCCATGTAGATCTACTTGTGACACTCTGATGAACCCTTTTGCTATTTTGCTTTTGAGTTCTCAAACCATCTTAGACTTCGGTAATCAGGTGGGGGACGACCGCAGATCTAAGTACGTAAGCCCCCCGGAGTAGGCCCCTACTTCCCTTGAAAATTATTATTGAACAACAAGTCATGTACATGTGAACACTATCCAACCTCTTTTTTATATAGATAGATAGGCTAGATGTTTTATTGACACAATTTCAAGTCATTGCTGACTTATTTGTCATAGTAATATGTACAGCAGAGTAGGCTTAACCAGGTGTCTGACCGGACGAATGGATGCCACTGGTGGTACGAAGCGCCAGCAGCCCAGCATGTATTCGTACGGAAGCTCATTAGAGTAAGAGTAGGCCTATATTTTGCTTTTTCAGTTCCCAAACCATCTTCAGTGACCAGGTGGGGGACAACCACAGATCAAAGTGAGGGCTTCCTTTTCCACTTTTGCCCGTAGAGTTACATTATGAAGAATCACGTACCCTACAATAAGACACAACCCCTTTTTTGCTGTGGTCCATTGCTCGAGAATACTAGTCTCACGTCCTTGGAAGGATTATTCAGATTTAACTTTTAATTATAGACAATACCTATAATATATATTTAAAATATAGGGCATACATATCAATACAAATTTGCAAATAAAATATTTGAAACAAGAAAGATGGGATTTTCACATTACTTGTATATAGGCATATATATACCAATCTTATTTCAACCTGGAATTATAATTTAATGTTCAAAATATAGGTCCACCAGTGTAACTGAAAATAAAGCAAACTGACTTGTATGCCGGTATACCAGCGCCCTAGATAATATACCAGTTGGTGCACCGGCATACTAGTGTATATTGGTATATTTCTAGAACGCCGCTGGTACCAGCGGCGTTCTAGAAATATACCAATATACACTAGTATGCCGGTGCACCCGGCTGATCATGTGGAGTTACAACTCAACGGAGTGATATCCTGAAAACTAGTGAGGTGTGATACTGGAAATCACAATTAACCCACCTCATGCCAAAAAACACATTTATATCACATTTATATTAACTGTTATTAATAAACAATATTTTGTGAAAGTATATATATAATAGGTAAAATACCTGGGCGGGGGTGTCAGGATCCCCCTTTGTTGCTCAGAAACTTGTTTTTGATCACTAGGGAAACCTTACTGACCCACCCCCCTCTCCTTTGAGCATACGATATATTTCCACACTGACCCAGAAGGATTATTTTTCGCAAATAACTACCAATTTTGTGAATTAACCATTGTGCTGTTCAGACCGTATGTATACGTTTTCAAGCAAAAACTGTAGATCTGGTAATTTTCGTATGTTTAAATTTTTGTGAATTTCTGATTTGGGGACTTTTCGCGAAGTTTAGAATGCGCAAATTTTCATTTTCTACTTAGTAACTCTATTATAATAATAATTTTCGTAAGATTCTTGAATTCGCTAATTTGTCTCCCTTGTGAAATTCGCGAAAATTAAAACCTCGCGAATATTACCGGATCTACAGTATGCGACTACAGTGAGTAAAATGTCATTAAAATTTGTAACATATAGTGTAGAAGATGCTCTGTTTTTAAAATACTGTGACCTGGGCGTCTTAGATGTCTATTTTTTTAAATAATATTATTTTTCATTCATTTTAAGCTGTAATTTTTCAGGCCGAAATTGTGTCCGCAATTGCAGCTTCAAATGAATGAAAAATACCCACAAACAATTCAGCAGCACAAATGTTAAACATTAACCCTTTGAGTGCGGGCGACGCTTTTAAGCGCATTCATACTGTTTTTCCCCAACTAAAATTTGACAGAAATTGAACAAATATGCATGTATAAATCTTGAGTAAAGCCCCCCCATTGTGAAATTTAGCAGGTTTAGTTTTTAAGTGAGGAGGTATTTTCCTTTCATTTGAAGTTGGCAATTGCGTGAGCAATGCCAACTTCAAATGAACGGAAAATGTTAAGTAGTAATGAAGCACTTAAAGAGTTAAAGTGCTGATCGAATGTATAGGCTAGATTTTTTTGTATTTTTCCTTTAAAGTATACAATTTGAATGAAAAACACACCTTACATTTACTAAATTAGGAAAAATTTCTATTCTAATTGTGAATATCCAAGAAATTTTTGGTAAACTTGGCACTTAAAGTGTTGATATGTGCTACAGTAATTATGTGCACATCATAAATTCATATCCATAGAAAATCTGTTGGATGTGCTGTAAACTCATCATCTCATGCTCTCATTTTCATTCACCTTGAGGCTGTCGAGGTGACTGTGTGAATCACTGTCGCTATTCACTTTTAATTTGAATGAAAATTAACCATCATTTGATTAAATCATAGATCTAGATTTCTCTAGATCTATGGATTAAATACTATAATATAATACACATGATAGATGTCACATTTAAATATATTAAATATATGATCAAATACAGGTTCACAATGTCCTTATTATGAAGGATATTTAAATATGACATATTTATTGATTATCATTAGATATTTTTAATTGTGGGATATCTACAAATGCATGGATATGGTAAGTTGAAGATGCTTAGAAAGGGTTTAATATTTAAGGACCATTTTGATCAATTTCAACCTACATATATTTATTTGGAAAACACACTGAGATAAAAGGGTAACGGTATAATATAAAATATTACCAATAGAGTAAATTACTATGTTTCATACATAGGCCTGCCATACCCATATATTTGTTTAGATGTGATTGTCACTATACAAGTACATTTATAGCCTATTTAATAACAAAAAACTTCTCATCTGATTTTCATTCATCTTGAGGTAATCAATGGACATAAATTGTGTTTGTTTTCTTATTCCTCTATGGCAACCAAGTAACACACTTAACTAGTCTGATAGCGTACTAGCTATAAAAAAACAAATATCGACGTCAGTGACGTCATTATCGTTTTTATAGCTAGTACACTTCGTTTTTTCACTTACTGAGGATTTACCGGTCTCACATCAGATCCAAACTGGATTATGGTTGTATTGTTTATGGTTCAGCGAGACGATCGTACTTAGCAGTACTTGATCCAATCGCGAACCAAGGTTTGAGATTATGCTCAGGGGCATTTCGAACATCACCCATCGAAAGTCTTCAGGTGGAGACTGGTGAGCCCTCTTTAAAGACTCGCCGGTCGAAGCTGAGCCTGCAATACTATATGAAAATGAAAGCAAATCCTGAGAACCCGGCATACTCGTGTGTTGTCAACCCTGAATACAAGAGATTGTTTAATAACAAGCCAGGGACTATACATCCTTTGGGTATAAGACGCCAACCTCATCTGGAGGACATGGAGGTGGAGCTGGACACAATTAGCGTTGTACGCTCACCAGAATGTCCACCTTGGCTTCTTCAACAGCCTAATATACTTTTTAACCTCTCAGATCTCAGGAAGGGAGACACCTGTCCCCTTGTCTTCCAGAGCATGTTGCTTGAGTTATTTTGTAGATTTCCGAGGCACCGGAAGGTGTATACTGACGGACCAAAGGAAGACAAGAGGACAGATATGTCCTTTGTCTGTGATGATCATGAATTTAGCTGCCGCATTAACGATGAGGCTTCAATTTGCACAGCAGAGCTGTTAGCTATTGAAGCTGCCATCGAATACATCTGGGATACTAGTGACGAGGAGTTCATGATCATCACAGACTCGCTATCTTCATTGCAGGCTCTTACGAGTCAAAAACTCAACAACCCAATTGTTTCCAATATTTTGCATATGTGTCACTACTTGTCTGGGCACATTGCCCTGGATAAGACAAAACATTTTTATTATATACCATATACTGATTTCAAGTACAACATCTCTGTCTACCTTGATGAATGGAACATCAATGTCACCAGCAAATTGTTCGAGGTACAACCAATCATTAAACGATCTTTTACACCAATGCAACGCCGAAGAGATGACATTGTCTTATGCAGGGCCAGAATTGGCGATGCCTATTTCACAAACGGCTATTTATTGAGAGACATTCTTATACTCATTAAACTCTGTGTTGTAGTGCAGGCGCTACAACTCGTTAATTAAACAATTAGTCAGACTCGTTACATATAGGTGCCAGGAGCATCGTCATATTATCATATCAAACATTTTAAACTGAATATTTTAGTACGAACATGCTTTTATTAGCTTTGCCTTTCCTTTGCTACTTTAACTATACAATACAGGATATTGTAATACTAGGAATTTTCACTTAAATGGCCATACTGGCCGAAAAGTGAAGTAAAGCAGAAATTTTACTACTGGACGTAAAATATGTGCACTTTTTCTTTTCTTGTCTACAAACAAAATGATCGTGTCCACTGAAGAAATGATCACAGCAACTGTGTAGTGACAGAGTTAGCTTTTAAAGTAGCTGTGATCACTTCTGCAGTGGTCAAGATCATTTTTATAGTGGCTTAGATAACTTTTAAGGTGGCTGTCATCACTCGCATTCTTCAGTGGCCAAGATCACTTGTGTAGTGTAGTGTAACTTTTAGGATGGCTGTAATCACTTCTTTAGTTGTCAATATCACTTTTGTAGTGGTTTAGATAATTTTTAAAGTGGCTGTAATCCCTTATTCGGTGGCCAAGATCACTTTGCAGTGGCATAAATAATTTTCAGTAGCTGATTTATACTGCTATTAAATATATTGATATAGCTCAAATTTGACTACTCCGTGGGCAATAATGGGACAAAAATCAAGCAAATTTTACGTCTAGGCAGAAAGCATTCAATATGTTCACATAACTCATTATTTTTTAATCTAAGTGGGGTTATTTTAAG
Organism: Flabesymbios commensalis; assembly: GCA_964017125.1. Taxonomy (NCBI): domain Eukaryota; kingdom Metazoa; phylum Annelida; class Polychaeta; order Terebellida; family Flabelligeridae; genus Flabesymbios; species Flabesymbios commensalis. The sequence continues at coordinate 9,424,808 of OZ024915.1, forward strand.
TAAGCAATAGTTCTAGAATGTTTGAATCAAAACTGAACATTTATACCATACACAAATCGGCTGCGAAAGTATTTTGACTATTTACTGAAATATAGGTAAAATTAGTGTTGGAATACGAATTTTAAGCTCTATTATGCATTTGTCAATGATCAGACACAAAATATTTTACAGCATGTGAAGGCCGGTGCCAATTGCTTTCTATTAGTCAATTTATATTATTATCTACGACCGCTTATATGGGGGTACCCCCAAACCTGTCTGGAATGAAATATCCTTTCTAATGCTATTACGCACTGCAGTAATGCAAATAGTCGTCTCTCCGCATATGCTCAAACATAATTTGTATTATAAAATAATCAAAACAAAACAATTTAGTCAACATGGGCAAATAAAACCACATAATAAAACAAAATTATTGGAAGTAAAGATATCTGGCCTATGTTTTCTGAACCAATTATATGCTGAAAAAAGTGGTATTTATAATTATAAATGTCACATTTAATTTTTAATGGAAGAATATAACAGCCTTTTTTGAAAATGTGTGTTTAGTCGAGGCTGAAATCTGAAATATTGAGCGTTGGTTGGCATTTTATTGTTTAATTTGTTGTCCACTTGTTTTTAAATAATTTGGGTGTGCTGAATTCGAATCTGTCGGATAATATTCTATATTTGGGGACCTTCATCTTAAAATTAGCAAAACATGAAAATAGCCGTATTTTCTATGGTTTATCACACATGAAAGCACAATTTATGGTTTCTGATAGATTTTTTATTCGAGAAATTTATATTGAGTGTCTTTGGAAAGAAATGACCTTATTTGACCTTCAATTTCAATACGTCCCCTGTTTTTACATATTTAATGTTACTATAATCATACCGCTAAACGGGGTACTGGGATGAATAAATAAATGAATAAATGGGGTACTGGGATGATTGCTAGTAGTAGTACTTTTTGCCCCCATCTGGGGAGGGTCATTAGGGATCTGTTCCGTCTGTTGGATGCTGTGTACGGAAGCACTAGTCTACAGCAATCATCCAAGGGCAGCTGCAGCCTCCTCGTATCTGGCTATAATCTTCGGGCGGATTGCCAGTGGCATACCCTGGTTCCTCCGCTCAACAAATAACCGGCAATAGCGTGTTTGACATTAGGTCTCTCACTTGGGATGAATGGAGTTACCCAGAGGGAGTGATTCTTCCTATTGTTACTCTGGGGACTATCCGACCCGAGAATAGCGGAGCTGCGCGAAATGCCAGAGTTTCATCATTAAATTGTACAGCGAAACTGGGGGGGAAGGGTGTCACCTCCGCGTGGTCCCCCCTGGGCAACTTCTTAGAAGGCCAAGCACACCCAAACCTTTCATCAAACCAGGTTTTTCTATTTTTTTGACGTGAAGTTTTTTGTGTTTGCTTTCCGGTGGTACTGAGGTTGTTATGTTTATTTTCGAATAGTTTTTAGTTCAAATTCTTTATATATTCTCTATATATTCATATTTATATATTTTATATATTTTTTCATTGTACTTGTGGTGCCTTACAGTGCTCTCACGGATTATGATCGCTCTGTCGTGCTAGTTCTCGATGACAGACCCGATCCCCAGCTGTGGGGGCATTGTAGGTCTACTCATAATTCCTCTATGATTTGGTTTTTGTGTTTGCAGTGGTTTCTCTTTGGCATCCTGGCGATGGACGGGATGTCCGAAAGAAACCATTGCCATATAATTTTTTTTTCACTTTATTGTTTTAAAGGTTTCTCTGCGGCATCCTGGCGGATAATGCAGCATGTCATAGAGAAGCCATTGCCGTACAATTAGCCTGTGGTGACTTACGGTGTCCTCACGGTTTGTGATCGCTCTGTGATGTCCTACAATATCACAGACCTTATTACCAACTGTGGGGGCACTGTAAGTCTTTAATTTTTGAGAATTTTTTGTGGTTTAATGATTTCTCTGGCCATACTGGCCGAAACGTGAAGTAAAGAAGACATTTACTTACTTACTTAATGGTTTCTCTGTTCATTGCTTATGTCATTCATATTTATGTCTAAATGGGTTTACTTTTTTTGATTATAGTATATAGTATTATAGTATATATTATATATTTGTTTTGACAATGACACTGTTTTGACTTAGACTTGTAGTTTTTACACAATCACTCCAATTTCATGGAGATATAGTGACTTGAAAAGTCGTTTATTTTATAATCACTTCATATTTTACATTATTTATACTGATATTTTTATACCCATTAAACTGTGTTGTAGTGCAGGCGCTTCAATATGTCATCAGACTCGTTACATATAGGTGCCAGGAGCATCGTCTTCTTATCATATCAAACACTTTAAACTGAATATTTTAGTACGAACATGCTTTTATTAGCTTTGTCTTTCCTTTACTACTTTAACTATACAATATGGGATATTGTAATACCTGGAATTTTCACTTAAATGGCAATACTGGCCGAAAAGTGAAGTAAAGCTAATATTTTACTTACTTACTTACATGCTGTACACGATATGTCAAGCTTACTATTATATTAGCTTGAAAGTAACTAGCAGTATTGAAAATGTTTCCAATGTTGAAACAAACATTACTCAATTTACAATCCGTACAATCAGTTTTTTTGGTTTTATTAGCATGATATAATATTAACAGTAGAATATGTCGACCCTGGTTTTGACCAGTTTTTGCATAGTCTCACTATTGGAATGCTGAGTATATTTTGTATAATCCACATTAGGCTTCATATGTAAACACTAATTTTGGGGAGGCCACACATCAAGAACGTAATTGATGTACTAAAATCGACGTTACATTTTACTATAAGATTCAGAGTATATGAGGATGTATGCTAGTGATAACCACCCACTATCCCCAGAGTAAATCAAGCATGATATAAATAGAAATAAATAGATATAAATGCTGATAGTTAACACATTTTGCTATGAGTTTATAATCACAAGCTCAAAAGGCTATGCTTCCTCCATTGCCGTCACATACAGCTTTTCAAATAGGGATGGCCACCCATCATACCCATAGTAAACAAAGCATGATAGATGATTAAACAACACTTTTGGATATATTTGACAAACCTCTTCTTCTAATAGTAATTTAATACAGTACAGTATATATTGATCTATGCAAATAATTAGAATATGATGAACTTTCAGAATATATCAAAATCACACTTAAACCTAATACAGTATTTGCTGGACAAAAAGGGGCTATAAAGTTTGGTACTGCATATATTGAATGAAGTGGGGCAGTAGTGTCTGTGGGACTCTTGAACTGCCAGGCGGATATTAATTCACTTAGCATGAGGCATAGTTGAAGTAATCTTAATTTCTATATAAAATATGTTACAAATAGATTGCTTAAAAGTACGACATTAAACTGTCATATAAAAAATCGAAGAAATTAATTGTACGATTAATTAAGTAAACATTATACGATCCCAATTCAATTTGAGCGAATCATTGTTATAATAGTTTGATTTATCTAATAATGAATTATGATATCCAATATACTAATGGTAGAGGTATCATTATTGTGATACTTTATATACAGACTCGGGGATTAACCTCCCCCCCCCCCCCTAATGGTCTATATGAAGAAGGGCATGCTATCCTTTGATGAGCTGTCTGAGACAGGAAGCGAGAGGACATGATTGCCCGAGCATGAGGGAGGAGTCAACCAGTTAACAAAGGCTGACGTGCACAGCGATTCAGGTCCCCAACTTTGTCATGTTGGTCAGCAGTGATTCCCTGACCTGAGGCCAAGCTGAGTGACTGTGGCATCAGGCCTGAGGCCAAGCCTCAGGCCTGATGCCACAGTCACTCAGACAAGCACAGTATATGTGTTGATTTCTCTCTCTTCACCGCAATCATTGTGAAAGGTATGTAACAAAGGATCTGGAAGACAACAACATAGAGAGCCTGCGTTGAGATGTTAACTAGCTGAGTTTAAAGGTGTAGTCAACTGTTAAAATTCACGGGACAAGGGTCCCCCAGAAGGCAATAGTGCCCGTGGGTAGGCCAAGTCCCTATTCCATAATAATACTAAATATGCGTTTCATACCTAAAGCCTCATTAAGAGCAAGTTCTCAAATCACAGCAAGTTTATATATACTTGAGCGACATCTATGAGTTTATAATTCAAAGATCTTGGCCCTTACCCCTACTTGGTCGCTTGCTTGCAAACAAACTGACTGTATTACTTCGGGGATGTTGAAACTGCTTGACCCAAGCTTGTATTGACATGCCCAGTAAACACAAAACATTTGTATGACTTTATGCAATGTTGGACCAACGTCGAAGACGTTGGGCCGACGTTGTATAAATGTTATACAAATGTCTTGTGTTTGCTGGGCAGGCGGACTTTCTCTCAAACATTGTACATTTATTCAATGTTGGTTCAATGTTGGGCCAGCGTCGCAGACGTTGGCCTAGCATTAAAACAGCATTGGATCAATGTCCCGTTTAAGTAGTATCTTGTAATCAGTTCAGTGGCTATATTAATGCCGTCAATCTGTACTCAATAGGCTACTGTTGGCCTACACTTGACCGTCCCAGGCATGCGCGTCTTGCAGTTGAATCATTCTTTAAATGCCCCAACAGGCATAGTGTCAACATATGGCTATATGCTTGCTGTTATGTTGTAAGCTGATGACTAGTTCAACTGAGAAAGTTTCATCTTAGTTTTGTTAATTTATCTTTCTGTGTTAATCACGACACCTACATATAAGATGCATATTTTATGTAATTTCTACGTGTACTATTCCCCCTTGGTGTGTTTATCTCTACACCTACACATAAGTACATTATTGAATTATTCATAATGTCGAGCACCTTTGCAACAAAAGGAATATGTCCACTAAGGTGGACTTTAATGTGTGACATGTGTGTTCACCATAGGAAGTTTCATCTTAGTTTTGGTAATTTGTCTTTCTGTGTTGATCATGACACCTATATATAAGATCATTTTTTTATAATTTTTAAATGTAGTATTTTCCCTTGCTCTGTTCATCTCGACACCTACACATAAGCACTTGCTTGAATAATTTATAATACAGCTTTACGTAAGCACCATTCCACTAAGATAGACAGTAATAAGTGACATGTGCGTTTACCATGGGAAATGTTATATTTGGTAATTGATCTTTATATGTTAATGATGAAACATATGTATAAGATCCATGTGTTCTGTAATTTTCACATGTAATATTTCCCCTCTCTATGTTTATCTCGACACCTACACATAAGTACGTTCTTAAAAGCAATACGGAAGTCCTTATTAACGAAGGCGTAGATGACCGGATTGATGGCAGAGTTAGCATAGCACAACCAGACGGCATAACCATGATAACTGTAAAACTCTCTAGACATATATTCTCCCCCTATAATCTGAATATCGAGCATCAGATGGAACGGGGACCAGCAGATGAGGTAGGTGATTAAGATGGCAGTCAAACTGCGAAAGATACGCTTCTCTTTACGCGTGATGGCTCTACGCAGGCGCCTCACCAGCATCTTGGGTAATATCTCTGTTATTTTGCCTCCTTGCTCAGTGTGAATGTCTTGGAGATGTGACGACTGGCCCCATGTCTCTCCCATATGACCAGGGTTATATGATACCCGTGTCTCTCCTGCTTGACCAGGGGTATATTTTAGCCGTGTATCCCCTGCTTGACCAGGGGTATATTTTACCTGTGTCTCCCCTGCCTGACCAGGGGTATATGTTACGCGTGTTTCACCTGTTTCACCAGGGGTAAATGTTACCCGTGATTTCCCAGCAGTGAGGACTCTAACTTGATGCGCATCTGTTGAGGTACCTTCTTCAGACGTGTCTCTAGGTGGGTCTATACATAAGGAATTGTCTGGCGTCTCTACACTGCTACGATCCTGGCTGGCGGCGATCTCTTCTTTGCTGAGATCCTTGAAAACTGTCAGTGATTTCTTCCTGGATTTCCGTGCTGCTTGAATTGTCAGACGGGATTTACGCATTGCGAAAAACACTAGGATATAACTGACCACAATCACTAAACTAGGACCATGATAACACACCACAGCCACAAATATAGCTGATCCCTTATTGGCATGAACGTCCCAAATACACGTCCTCTTCTCTGTTACCATGGAGGTAGTGTTATTCGTCAGAAAAGAGCCATTTACATTGAAGTCACTCTCCAGATGACCAGTCACCATATCTTGGTTCCCAACAAGATCCACAAGAAAAACAGGGGTCCAAGTTACCAGCACGAACATCCTGTGAACCACACGAAACACAAACCAGTAAATGTTTTTGTGGGGGAGGGGGAGTGGCAACACCCTCAAAACATTTGCAGCAATGCAAATGTTTTAATTTGAATAACAAATGTGACTTTGACAATCGATGCCAGCGCCCTTAAAAGCCAAAATGACTTTGACTTGGCATATTTTAAATTTTTAAATAATTTTTGCATTTTAATATTATTACTTTCGAATGCTAAAATTATGTGGCATAGAAATTGACGTATATGTTGAAATTTCTTTTTTCCATATTTTTTTTTTTATTTTAGTCCAAAAAAGCTAAAAAACTGATAATTTGAAGTGTTTGGTGATATTTCGGATAATGTTTTGTTACTTTAAAAAATATATATTCATAAAATAGTACATGATAAATTAGATCATACTAGCAAATTAGATTTTATGAGGTATTTATATATTTTTTTTCTAATTATACGTATATTTACTTGCAAGAATTTACAAAATATATGATACTGTGAACATATAATGGAAACATCCAGTGAGCTATCAGCTTGGAAAGTCTGTTAAATGTGAGAAGTCCTTCCCCGCCAACAGCACATAGCTAGGGACAACAATCACTGACTTTTCCTAATGTTAAGTGTCAAGACGTTTCTCGTGATACACTTTCTAAAGCAACATTTATTTGCATAAAGTGGCTCGGTAAAGCAACTATTGTTCCCAGACATCATATTTACAAGAGACTAATGCCACATACTAATAAAAAAAAATAAAAACAAGGTTAGGTCTGATGACATCATAATGGTTAAAAGGCATACACCAGCAAAACATATTTATATCAGAAGAGGTATAATGCACCTATACAAGGAGGAAACGGTACTAGATTAGCCTACACCCCCATTTCCTTTTAAGGTGACCCACTGATCTCTTGGAGGCTAAGTCCTATACTATACTGATACATATTTAGCGTAGTTAGGAGAGTACCCCATCCTGACTTTTGACTTCATACACCCTCAAGGTGACAGCTAGGTCATGGTTTCCCATTCTCAGACACAGGTATATAAAATGTATGCTGCGGCAAATCCAACAAACACAGGATACAATGCGCATATCCGTACAACTACACATGGAACGGAAATATTATGTCTTGGTGAACAGAGAATATTGTAATACCCCAGCAGCTGATGACCTCTAAGGTTAGATTTATATCGTCAAAAATATCTTAACTTCAGATATGTTTCGTCCTGAATGTATTTAATGACAAAATGTGACAACATTGGTAATAAAGCTGTTTATAACTATAAAAATAGGATTTTGTTACTACAAGGGGCCGAGAAAATGTAACCGGTGAGATTACCTCATCCGCACTTTGAACCTCACATGTCCTTCATGCAACATGCAAAGTATTTTTTTATAATTTGATATAGTGGTACCAGATGACAGATGCATCAACTGATGTTAGCATACATTAGAATGATCATAATCATACAAATGTATAGGAAACGGAAACGTTACATACTACTAACTGTGTTAAGTTTTTTTTTATATTGACTTTCAGCGCTCTAAGAGTGGGTTTACGCTTAACAAAAAAAATCTAAACTTCACATACGTTTCATCCTGAATATATTCCAAGAACAAAATGTGGCCTCAGTGGTATTAAAATAGTTTATAACTATAACAATGACAATTATGTTATGAAAAGGGGTAAAAAATGTTACTAGTGAGAGTACCCCATCCACTCTTTTGACCTCACAATTCATTCATACAACAATGTCGGATTATTCTAATTTTATATAGTGGTACCAGATGACCGATGTACCAAATGAAGTCAACAGACATTAGCATTATCATATTTATACAAATGTACAGGAAACGGCAAAATTACATTCTACGAATTATGTTAAGGTTTTTTTAAATATTGACTTATATCGCTCTAAGGGTTGAATTACGTTCTGTGAAAAAATCAAAAACTCTAATAATTTGCCATCTTATCTTTAATGAAAGATCAATAGGATAGACAGTGATTTAAAAATTGTTAATTGTGGTTTGGATTTTTTAATAACCTGGGGTTGAAAATGTCTTTTGGGCTCAAGAGTACCCGTCAACATCCCTCATTTGAAGTACTTTGCTGCCTCTGGAAACTTCTACACCTCCCCTAACAATGTTCTGGGGATATTTTACTAACACCACTTTTTGTGTCAAGCAAACTAAAAAAAACTAGTAGTCTTTTGAAACTTAGCTCCCAGACTATATATGCTCCACAATTTTGTCTCACACAATATTTCATTTATCACTAGTGTTTATAAATTAATAATAGTTGTACTTTATGTTTTGTATCATATGATGACATTACTGTTGTAAAAATGTGTCAAAAATATCCTCTGGATATTTTTTTAATGCTCAATCCCAAAGTCAGCCAAGCAAAATGTTACCGTTTTCTTATTATACCGCCCCCCCCCCCCCCCCGCATATTTAAGCCTGCCAACATGTTTTTATTGCTACTTGGGATGCCCTTGAGACATCTGGGTGGATGGCTTAGCATCATACAAAAATTAGTAAGCTCCTCGGCTAATAGCCATGACGGTGGTACGTTTTGTAACACTCGCCATAATGTACCAGGACATATGGCCATGACAGTGGTACGTCTTGTAACATAAGCCATAAAATACTCACCAAGGCATTACTATAGCGATTATAATATATCATAATGTACTCACCAAGACATTACCATAGCCATGACAGTGGCACGTCTTGTAACATACACCATAATGTACCAGGGCCTTACTACAGCCATGACAGTGGCACGTCTTGTAACATACACCATAATGTACCATGACATTATCATAGCCATGACAGTGGTACGTCTTGTAACATACACCATAATGTACCAGGGCATTACTACAGCCATGACAGTGGTACGTCTTGTAACATACACCATAATGTACCAGGGCCTTACTATAGCCATGACAGTGTCTTGTAACATACGCCATAAAATAATCACAATGACATTACTTAGCCATGACAGAAGTACATATTGTAATATATCATAATGTACACACCATGACATTACCATAGCCATAATAGTGGCACGTCGTGTAACATACCCCATAATGTACCAGGGCATTACTACAGTCATGACAGTGGTATGTCTTGCAACATACACCATAATGTACCAGGGCATTACTATGGCTATGACAGTGGTACGTCTTGTAATATATCATAATGTACTCACCAAGATATTACTATAGCAATGAGAGTGGCACGTCTTGTATTATATGCACCTTACTTGACTCACCAAGAAATTACTATAGCCATGACAGTGGTACCTCTTGTGCTGTGACGTCTGTAGTTGGAGCTCCATCTTGCAGCCCACAACCTGTTCAGGCTGATCACCACCAAGGTGTTAATGCTGGCAAAAGTCAACCCCCAGTCAAAGAAGATCCAGAAACCACAGACACCTTCACCAAAGACCCAGTCATGTTCCATAATGTAATTCACGATGAACATGGGGATGTCAATTACTGCCACCAACACGTCTGTCACTGCCAGGTTTAAGATGAACAGATTAAAATCCATCTGTCGTAATTTGCTGGAGAAGATGAAAGCTAAGATGAGAAGCCCGTTACCGAGGAGTGCCAGGCTGTTTGTGGCTATGAGCAGGATCACGAGAAGGAGCGACATGGTGTTCTCTGGTTCCAGCATGAATGACATGGTGGGAGAGATAGGTGAAGTTGACATAGTGGGATAATAATTTGCTTCTAGCGCGATTGAAATGTTGGAAGAGATAGGTGTGGTTGATATGGTGGAAGAGATATGTGCGGTTGAGATGGTGGAATAGTTATCTGGCTCCAGCGTGATTGACATGTTGGAAAAGATAGGTGTGACTGACATAGTGGTATAATTCTCTGGTTCCATAGTGATTGACATGTTGGCAAAGCTAGATGTGATCGACAAAGAATAGTTATCTGGTTCCATCGTCATTGACATGGTGGGATAGCTAGGTGTGGTTGACATGGTGGTATAATTATCTGGTTCCATGGTGTTCGACATGATGGGATAGCCAGACGTGACTAACATGGTGTGATGGCTCTGTGAGGGAGCTGGTTCCAAAGACTGGATGCCAGTAACTGATGTGTTACTCTGAGGCCAAGAAGATCAATCTAATAATTAAAAAAAAAACTTGAAATCTATACATCGAATCGTTCACATTCTGTGTGCTATCATATGTACCCTTAATTGCTGGATATAAGCCTTTTTAAAATGAAGTATTGTTTAGCTGCTACAAATACATCGTGTGATCAAGTTTTATAATATATTAAGTAATCAACACCATATACTTCAATTCGGTTACTTCTCTGCCTTCAAAATCTTCGGCCAGAAGACTGCTCGCAGAAAACACAAACAATCTGAAATCCAGAAACAAGCGTTTTTTTCTCAACAACTGGGCCCAGGTTATCCTGCTGATTGATATAATCACAGCATGTTTATGTGTGTATAACCGTCGTATGTTAACAGCTCTTCTTCGTGTGGCTTAGGCATCGTAATGACTGTACAATGACTGTGGACAAATGTACAGCCAGTTTATATTACTTCGTGTCCGGTTAGATCCGGCTACATCCGACCACATCCTTGTAATTATACTGTTTCAAACCCTTTCTAATTCCGTCTCCAAAATGCAACTAATATTGACAAAATCGGTTTATTGTGATAGATTTTTCATAAATATAAATATTCCCCTCAATTGAAGCTGATAATTATTGCGTTAGCAATTACAGTTTCCAAATAACGAATAATACCATCTATCAATTCAATAATATAGGTGTTAACCAATCTTCCTTTGACTTCGTATTGTTCACAATCTCTGCAGATATGAAGTATAACATAGTAACAGCCGTTCCGCGTGTAATTGCTGACACTGTTCAATCACTGTAAATTAAAGTCACATACTAGTTGTACTGCACATTTATTGTGTATGGACTACAATTATAAAGCTTCAGAGAGAATCTTGGATTTAGGGATAAACACGCGACGTTGAGTTGAAACAATGTTGCACCAGTACTGGTTTAATGTTGGTCCATCGTCGAATACGATGCTCCAGCAATAAACCAGCACTTCATGACAATATCGTGTGTCCTGAATATATCCTGTTGAGGAGCTCAGATGAGCCATTCAGTGATACCAACAGACAACACGACACGTGTTGGTTTAATGCTGGCAGACGTCATAGGCGGTGAGCCAGCCTTAAATCAATTTGCGAATAGATTGCTATTATCATCATCAAACCACAATGGTTGGAACGCTTTAATTCCAAGGGATCTGTTAAACTTAAACAAAAACTGCTAGTGCATTAATATCTATGCTTTACCGATCAATTCTATAATTTTACTATAAATTCCTAATATGTCGACAATTAATTATTGATAAAATAAAGGGTTTTTTTCCGATAATTTACATAAAATAATTATATTATGCAAACATCGAATGGAGGAATATAATAAAATAAAATGGAATTGGTGGGAAATGTGATTTGTTCTCTAACGTTCTGTTGGCATTTTCCGTTTTCATGTGCGAGCGAAAAATTAGGCTATGGCGGCCATCTTGATTTCGTCGATTTATAAAATATTTCTTATTTTCAGTTAAATGCCTTGAGAACTGGTATATATAGGTATTCGTGGTCTGCGAGTCAATTCGTATTGTCCGTTTTCATGTGCGACCGAAAACGAAGTTGTGGCGGTCATGTTCAGTTAAATAAATGGACACCTTGTGTGTAGATTAGCGGTCTATAATAAAAATATATATATGCGCTTTTGTGGTTTTCGAGTATTGGCATAACGTATTTGCAGCAGTTGTGTCATATTTGGAAGTGTATTACACTTGAAAAATAAATCTGATCAATAAATATTATACAGATCGGATAATAGGATACGTTGGCCCTAGATCGGTGATCTGCAGCTCTGGCGTCACATAGAGAAATCGAGGGGTGAACGTCACGTGCCGAGTGAAATCCACCTAGGGACGCACCATTACATATCTGGGGGGGGGGGGGGGTAGAGTTTTTTTTGCTTGCAATTTTTTTTTTACCTCCGAAAGAAAACAATCTTTTTTTTTGGCGATCAACGTCCGACTATTTTTTTTTTATGTTTCATTGACGAATTTTTTTGTAGTATGCTTACCCTATTATGTACGTTACCATTTGGTGTTTTTTCTGGTCAACATATTTTTCATCAATTTCGACAACAAACTTTTTTCTGCCCACATTTTCAACAAACGTTTTTTTCTGACATTTGTGGCGACAAACTTTTTTTTTTTCAATTCTACCCCCCCCCCCCAGATATCAAATGGTGCGTCCCTTAACTGTAACAAAACGCGTGCTGTTCACAAAGTAGAAATGGTACATGCTGCAGTGTACTCAGCAGCACCGTAGACTCTATCACACCCAAGACAAGCATTAAAAAACAAAACCCACAGAAGGGAAGGTAGAAGTGGTACAAACTACAGTGAACTTAACAGTACCGTAGACGATATCACATGTACAAGCATTGTGAGACAAAGCTGAACAGCAAGTAGTATATGCCTTTATGTTGTTTCGTCGAATTTTTTTGTACATTTTTCAAAATTATATTTTTTAGAAAGATTATATGATATTCTAACGAAAAAATATGGTTGGCATTTTTTTGGCGGCCATTTTGGATTAGTGGCGGCCATTTTAATTTTTCCGTACAAATAATCTATTTTTCTTCATATCTCGAGCCATAACAAACGGATTTTCGAGATTTCAATGTCTAAACATATGTTTTCAAGGGCTAGGAATCGTTCAAGACATATAAATTTGTCGTAAATAAAATATTACGCTTTAAATTATATAAAACATGAAAAAAACTATATAATGATATCACTTTTTAAAATCTTGCTATGCTAACTATGATATTGGCAACATTAAAAATAAAACAATATTCAACAGATAAAACACAACCTTCTTGAATACAAAAGAGCAGTCAAAGTTGAGCACTTACAGCCAGAATTGTAGTGACAAGTGGATGGAGTTTCCAGGCCAATTTCACACAGTTTTATGTGTCTTGTGATGCCTAAGGCAGACAGTTGAAAGCAGTGGTTTAAATCAAGCATAGGTTGAATCTGATAACTATAGTAATGTCACTGTTCTGAAAATTATAAATGACAATCACCATAACCTGTTAACCATGCAATCGAGTGCCATCTAGTAACTCTACAGGTATTATGTGATCTCCGCTATGATGCTTTCTCATCTGCATGATAGTCTTGCAGAAGTTTGCAGAAACGGAGAAGATACAAATGAGGCACATGAATAGCGGCTCGATACAATGAATACATTGAATGTAGGAAAAACAGCTTGATGAATTTAATTTCTCGAACAATAAGTATCCCATGTATAGATGAGTTATGATGTATATGCGACAGGTGAGGAGTCTTCTTCAGTTCGTGCAGGGAACACGTCAGAGGAATTGGAACTTGCACTCAGACGCTTTAGAAGTGCTATGTAAATATGTTCTTTGCATATAATAGACTAGACCACGTACAAAATATACATTACATATAGCGCCAATGTATTATTTCAAGACCACAAATCCCCAGGTGTGAAACGAAATGGAAAAGGGAGGATTAGTTATCAAGAAATCTCATCCACAGCTGTCGGTGTTGACCAGGCACAGAATATCAGGTATCATAAAATAATACTGAAGCTCTTGCTGAGATACTGCTTGAGTACTCCCAATCCAAGAAACTGAGAAGATGTTGGACATAACGTGTAATTCGCCAACACTTCCTCACAAACGGTAGGCCCTACAATTACCCGTCATGAAAAATATGTATATCAGCTAAAAATGGTTTCGAAAAACTCTTACACATTTTCGTTGTTTAAATGTAACGATGGTAGTGAAAGTAAACTTTATATTTAGATGACAAAAGTAATAATGCCCGACGATGTCCAAGATTCGTAGAAAAGAAAGAGGCGAAGTTGCATACAAAGAATGTGTAAAGGAAAGAATTTGTGGAGAGAAAAATATGTGACACAAAATGACAAAAATACCATATTTCGGCTGGAGCGCATGGTGTAAAACAATAAACATAATATAGGTTGATGTGGGATCAAAATAAATGATGATGAATACATCGAATTCCACGATGACACGTCTGCTTGTCATCACAACGTGATACAGGGGCATTGATACTAAAAGAAGTGATTGGAAAGTATGAATTTTCAACTACAAACCAGATGCTGATGTGTTCTGATGGTAAATTACGTAGATATTCAGATAAAGCTTTGCTGATGCATCATCTTGAAAACTCGAAAATGAGCAAGGTATATACCAAGAATTTCTAGATCAGACATGTCTGTTATTTGACGGAATGGCTGTGGTTAATGAAAAAGGTTTTTACAAAGATTCTATCAATAATTGACTTTTGATATCGGGGGAGGTCCAAGGAGCAATAAAAACTTGGTCTCAGACTGTCCTGGGGGGGGGGGGGGTGCACGGTAACCCTATCTGGCCCATGGACTATATTGAGCTGGCTGACTCCTTTGTGAATGCAATTGACAAAAAATCACATGGTCATGCTATATCATTATGTACTGTTTGATAAATACACTGTGAAGTGATCGATGACAGATGATACAAGACAACAACAAACAGTTGGAAAATCATTGTACAAGCCAGAAGTTGAAGACTCCATACAGGTCAGAGATTGTTTGGTAGGTGGGGAAACAAAAGAACTTCTAACACTTTATTTAGCTGAAAGTGGTAGAAAAGAGAAATCAGCAGTCACAACAGTAACCCATAGAGGTGTAATATTAAATCAGCCCGCATATTATAATGCATCGGATATCATGGTTTTGGCAATCACACCGATTGAAAAACTGAGAGATAACACATCAATCATAGCAGGAACTGACCCAAGACGTCGCATTGTGAAACTGCAGCCAATCTATGATGCTCTTGGTGAGAATAAAGTTCAAGCCATTGGTGGTTGTGCATCACAGGCCATATCTTTAAGACAAGCAAAACATCGCGGTGGAAGTGTTTCTTCAAATCCAATGATAGCGTAATCAGATCGCTAACTGCCTTGGGAAGAAGGTCAATAACCAACAAAAGAAGTGTTTGGAAGGTGTGAGGAATTAATTTGCCGAGTGCTGAGAGTAAAACATTTATTACAGCGAAGGAGCTACAGTGGCATGTATTCCACGGTCGAGACTCTAATAAAGGTGTTGAGAAATTATCACCAACTTAAGGTGCTGTTCACATTCGTCAAGTGCATCTACAGTGCAGTGTTTAACAACATGTTCCTATTCCAACGCCACTGCAGCTAGACCCCAGACTGCTTGGTTGGTCGCTGGAGGCCTCAGGAAAATTCAAACCCATGCTATCGCGACTCCCACCAGTACCTGGGGCGCGTTTCAGGTACGCATTCTCAGATGAAAAGAAACGAGCTCTTATTGAGTTTCGTGACCTATACGAGGAGCTCTACATTCTTAGCTGTGGAAAAAGCAGAGGCCGAAGATATAAAAGCACGTTGATTTTCCTCGGTTGTCACCTCTTTAACACGTATAGTGAGGATACGAGCACTCTGACACACTCATTTAATCCTAACGATTCTCATATGCAAATGAGCTATATCTGAGCGAGAATGATAGTAAAACAGGCCCCTGGATCAGACACACAGTTAGTAAGGTGCCGTTGTGTTAGGTATGTGTGATGCTCCTGTAAACACAATAGTATTGAATGTACGGGGTTACGCACACCTGAAGCAAATCCTGATACGTGTAAAAATGTGCAGCATCTCAACATAGATGACGTAGAGATTATTAGTCACGAATAATATACTCGGAAATCTTGTCTGTAGTATTGAATATACTAACGCAGTATACATAACTATACTTTCATGTTTTTATATTTTGGAAATATTGTGTGATAGCTTACATTAGTATTGAGTATACACACATTGTGCAAATAAGGATACCTTACTATCGTCTCCTTGGATATGAAAGGGTGTACCTGCCACTTCCCAGAAGTGGCAGGTATACCCTTTTATATACAAGGGTTGTTATGTTTATTAAAAATTCATTCACCCTATTGTTCCGTTACGATATATTATCAGATAATTATGGTCACACGATTATGTTATACTCATTTACATAAAACATTAGCCTGTTATGATCAGTTGGCAATCAATTGCATCAATTTAGCCAATTGGGGTATAGTTACCTTTGGATATATGCAATCAGGTTAACATTTTAAGCACTAATGCATATAACGGGAATATTTGCTTAGCCTAACTGCGTCCATTTATAAAAATACACAATGTTTTATTATTATTACTATACGTGAAACAAAAAATTGTATATTTTTGTTTTTAAATTGTATAACTTGTTTTCATTTAGAAATAGTAATTTGCACATTATAAACTCAAGTAAACAATAAAGACCTGTGAGGCTAAAGGTTAGGTGAAAGTTCTTTATATTACTATTCACATAAATATTCAGCAAGGTTGTGCTTTATGTGTTAGTTATTTAGTTTATTTTCAATTGCCAATATCATGGTTATCATAACAAGATCTAAATAAATTATGTCATTATTTACATTTCGTCCTGTATTTTATATAATTGAAAGCGTATTATTATATTTACGCTAAATATATGTGTCTTAAACGATTCCTAGCCCATGAAAACATATGTTTAGACATTAAAATCGCGCAAATCCGTCAATTAATAACTAAAATATATGACAAGCTCTGTTTTCAGTAAAAAAATCAAAATGGCCGTCAAGCAACCAAGAGGGCCGCCAAACAAATGCCAACCATATTTTTTCCATAACTTAACATCTAAACTACATAAAAAAAACGGTTTCGAAAAATGTACCAAAAAATTCGACGAACTCAAAAAACATCATACTAAAGATGAATTCACAAGTAACTGTGATTTCTGGATCAGGACCACAACCCGGTGGCAGCTGGGGTCATGCTCTTTGTGGCTACTTTGATAACTGCTCTATATGTCTTCTGGCGTTCTGTACCCCTCACTTCTCGTTCGGGATGACGGCTTCCCAGCTATATCATATTATTCTGCTGTTGGGTTGCCAGTTTGGTGTGGTTGAAGAACAGAGTGGAGATTCGAGAGCGCCGGAACATTCCCGGGTCATGTATGGGAGATTGCTGTATCATACACATCTGTTATTGGTGTGCTTTGGCTCAAGAGGCACAAGAAGTTCAGATGATGAATAAAGAGAAACACGTGGCAGAGAGAACAGTAGGTGGATATGTGGTTGTACAAGGAGGGGCTGCTCACGGGGGACTAAGTGTAAGTCCTCTCATAACACCCGTGATTGAGAAACAACAAGACACGGAGAGGAAATAAACAACAGGTTACTGTTTATAATCAGATACATTTTATAACTGACAGAAGTTAACATACTAATAATTCATTTTGCTCACTTAGCAATGACTGGGCACATATTCAATAAATGATAAATAACACTTATTGATATTTAATTATTTTAAATACACAGACTTTAATCTTGAAACGAGACAATATCACACATCTATAATATACGTACACGACATTTTCAAATAACTGCATGTGGACCATTGACTACTAAAATTAAAATATTAACTGGGGTAAAACAATGAATAACTATGATCAGTTATAAATCGTCTGTTTGTGTTATGTTATCACTTCACAAACCAGTTACTAATTATGTCAGAAGTACATCTAGTTTTTGTTATTTAGAAATAAAATTATCATTGTGCTAACGACTAATTTCAAGGATATTCTTTACATCGATACACATTTAATGCATGCTTGAGATTTTAAAATATGAACATATGAAAAGCAATGAGCTCCTATTACCTGGGATAGTAGTTTTATGTGAATGATAATGTCCAAATATAAATTCATAACTGCGTTATAAGCTAGTGGATGATTAATTGCTGAGGAGGTTTTGTGTCTAACCCCTTCAAATCTGAATTTACCACTGTCATCTTCATTCACTACAAGCCATGAATTGCTGTCGCAATTCTCGACTTTAATTTTTTTTTAATTAACTGAGTTGTTTTCTGAGGAATTGCTGGACTCGGGACCAGCAGTCTTCTTGTGCTCTGCAATGACCCACAGTGTGTCCTCCCCACAAACAGAAGTAGGCTGTAATAAAAAAAAACATTAGTCTGTTATGTGGTAAAAACATAGGCCAAACCCCTTCTGTCTACATGATTTAACCCTTTCAAGCCTGAATTTACCATTGTCATCTTCATCCACTACAAGCCGCGAATTGCTGTCGCAATTCTCGACTTGTAGTGGATGAAGATGAAGATGAAGTAGGTGACAAATTAAAAATATACTGCTATTTTCAAAACTGTTACATGAAAATTGTCGTTCCAAAACCTCTAGGTTTCATGAAATTAAGTCATTTTTCAGAGATGCAAGATGATGCTTTGATGCATCGTGAGGGCTTAAAGGGTTAAACAAAAATAATTCACGTTGTAAATATGGCATCGTCAATTCAATATTATGTGAATGTCTGAATGTCTAAATGCATATACTGTAGAGCTGGTAATATTCGCGAGGTTTTAATTTTTGCGAATCTCGCGAGGAGGATAAATTCGGGAATTTAAGAATCTCGCTAAAATTAATATTATAGTAACGCTACTAAAGAAAACTGAAAATTTGCGAATTCTAAACTTCGTGAAAAGTCCCAAAATATGAAATTCGCGTAAATGAAAACACGCGAAAATTACCAGATCTACAGAATAAGCATTTAGACTTTCACGTAATACTGAATTCACGACGCCATATTTAGGCACACATTAATCCTTACAACGCAGAATTATGTTTTGCTTAAACCATGGAGTTCAAGGATAGGCCTATATTTCAATTGGTAATCATAACATATGTCTTAGTTAGCTCTTTCCGCTAACAGATGTCTTATTAGCTAGCTCTTTTCGCTTCATTTGAATATCTACATGTTTTTTATTTTTACGCTTACGGTGCGGGAATCGACTTTAGACGTCAGAATCTGACGCCTTCAGACGTCCAATGTTTAAAGGGTTAAGACAACGAGTTAAAAGGTGTTAGTCGTTCTATAAAAAAGTATAAAGTTGACCCATAAACAAACGATGTCTAGAGTTACGTGGCTTTGAAAAACAATTACGTAGGCCTATCTAGACATTATAGATCGACAAATGGAATAGGTATTATGGAATTGTTGAACATAGTGGTCATTTGTCCACGAAGAAACCCATGTGGACGAACTGATCGCATTACCTTCTAATTTTACTCCCACTATTGCTATCGCCAGTTTTAATAAAAAAATATCACACTACAAATATCTTAACAAGACACGTTTTTTTGTGATTCTAAAGCGACAATACATTGTAACGACGCACCTACTTTAATTTTACCATGGATAATACTCACGAGGAAATGGTGTGAATGTTATTCGGTAGAGAGGGCTGTATGGTGGTTCCAGTAAATGACCTGCACCAGGGTAAAGCAGGGTTTGAACCAAGTGATCCTTACCCGCCTGAAAGATAAAGTGTAACCAACATGGAATATATGCATACGGCATCGTTGGGAAAGCGAGATGGGCTCACCTCAGCACAAGTCCCCACATCAGGCCCGATCCGTTGGGCGAGGGCTTCGTGTGGTGAACAGTGCTGATATCAGCCCATCTCGCTTTAGGCCTACTAGCGATGCAGTATGCATTTTCTCGTATGAATGTTTATCTGAAACTGCAAAATTAACCTGAGCAGTAAAGAGCAAGAGAGAGTGCGAGATGGGCTGATCTCACCAGACGTCTCGTAGTGAAAGCCAACGGAGTGCGAAAAAGTGTTATCAGGTTATATATCATCATAGTGAAAACCAATATTATGAGTACGAGAAAAGTAATTAGTGTATGTAGGTCTAATAAGCTCAACATTTTGATCTAATAGTTTCAAATAAATGATAACGCTGTCAATATTTGAGGACTTGTACTTTAATATATCCTGTTTATTAAAAATACAGAAGCTATCTGAAAAAAATATTGGAAGAAAATGTTTTACCCTGTTAATGTTGGAGGACTCTATGAAGTGAGATACTGCGTTCAAGTGGAGAACCAAACTGATCTATGAAGTCAGTCAGAATTGAGTGGAGCAAAAAACACATCAGCATAATTCGTCGTGATCTTATGAACATTACCTTTTTCATACGTGTCATAATATTTGTATACGCAGGTTTTCCAGTGCAGTAGTCATCTTCACCATAAACCAGCAACAACTCTGAGCTAGTCATCTCGATCTACAATACCATATAATGAAAAGGCACCACCATTATCCATTATTCTCAGCTCGGGGAAATACTAAAAAAATGTAATTATGAGGACGATGAAAATAAAAAAATAATAAAGGTCAAGATGAAGGTGCAGGTGTATAGTCTGATATCAAGTCTAAAGACCTATCATCCGACTTTACATCTTACCCCCTGGTCACTGGACCTGTTCATTCGTGTGCCATTTCGGAGAACATACAGTCCTGCAGCCGTTTCGGCGCATTGAACTTATCGTACACATTGTCATCTCTGTCCTAACAGGTACTCATTTTCACCTGAGTCAAGTGAAGCATTTGAGGGTGAAGTGCCTTGCCCAAGGACACAACATCTTAACAATGTCCCAATATTGAGAGGGGGGAAACGTGATATTTCTCTGAGAAAATTCTGCACCAAGTGGGATTCGAAACCACACGGCAGGCATGCCACGCTCTAACCATTGCGCCATGTCTTTCTCTAGTCATCCCCATAACAAGTGCATACATATCTCACTTACTGAAATATTTTGTTTTTAAGTTACATATAGAAACACTTTTTACAGGACAGAATGCGATGCAAAAAAACGAGCTAAAACTACGACACTGGCTCAACCAACGAGAACATTGCACTTCAGGAACGAGATGCAAATTCACCACATTTATTTACATTGATATCGATGGCATTGAATGGAATTCAGGGCGGATCCAGAATTTTTAAACAAAGGAGGGGATCCAATTGGCAAATAGAAAGTGTGGGTGTCAAGCAAAAAAATTTAAGTTACTAGGGTAGTGCTTTAACCCAGCAAGCAAACAAAAACTATATAACATTTGTACAACGTCGGCCCAGCGTCGAAGACGTTGGGCCTAGGTTGTACTAATGCTATAAAAATGTTTTGTGTTTGCTGGGAATTACAAACGTAGTTAATTTTGTGTGTCGAATACCAATATTTTGACGCTTTTGATCGATGTCGAAACAATTATGTTGTGAGGCCCACCCTTTTGGATCCGCCTGTCGAGATGAAAATATCTACATTAATATCAATGACATTGTCAATGAATATATTCTGTTAGACCCACCGGTAGGGAAGCTTTCTGTGCCTCTTCTTTCATGTCTTCTACCACTTTTCGGAATGTTATAGGACTACCTTCCTCTGGACTTGTGGGATGTGTATTAAAGTACTTCACCAAACTGACAACAGAAGCAAAAAAATATGCAAATTATCAACAGAGGGATTATTCATTATCATAATTAAAAATGCAGTTTATGTTAAACATATCTTGCCCCCCCCCCCCCCCCCGGAGCTAATGGTTCATATCCACGCTCGCATGCCATTGAGATGGTGTTTGTGTTTATAGTAATCGGGCATGCTGGGAGTTCAGCCAGAAGTCTCATGCTGTCACAGAAAATGACTCTGGGTCTCAGCTCCTGGGGGGGGGGGGGGCATAATATTACAAGTGTGCAGATCCAACTTCGTCAACTTAGTCTTGCGTTATTAGATTTCCGTAGGTGAAACGCTTTAGGACCAGTAAAGTTCAAAGCTACAGAGATCCCGTTGTAATAGCAATTTTTTTCACCAACTCCAAGTGGCAGAAAAGTGGTACTGGAACAGCTTCTGGCGAGCGAAACAATTAATAATTTAATTGGGGTGTGACAGTATAAAACTTCTTGATACAAGCAAGCTAATTTGACCTGATATACTATAGAAATAACGAGATATGAATCTTACAATCTTGTAACAATTACATGAAATATTACATGACATATGATTTAGATATGTTAAACATGGTGGAGCACTTACAACACACAGCTGCGACAATTCGAATAATGCTCAAAAATATGAATAATGTACATTTTAAGAGGTTCTTACTCTAGGCTAGGAAATACTTTGTCACCGTATGTTTTATCCAACAGCGTAACAACATCAGAGGCGCTAATGGACACCACAGCTTTCACCTTATAATCATGGGAACAAAACAGATGTGATAAACAACATGTCAGTGTAATTTTATTATTTCAACTTACAATGAAACAAGTAGCATAAATTTCACCATAAATCGGTAAAACAAGCAAACTACATGCACCATAAACATTATAAAACCACCGAACATGAAACGTATTTGCGGAAGAACAACAGAACAATAAAAAGAACATTGACAAACACCAACTGATTCCGCTCGTTTCTTGCTCGTCAGGTTTATCCGACCAAATGTGACACCTGCCATAGCAGTATCCCAGCAAACACGAGACGTTCAGCCATTGTTGGTTCAGTGTTGGGCCAGCGTCGAAGACGATGGGTCAACACTGTATCAACATTGGACAAATGTATCGTGTTTGCTGGGATGGCATATTCACAGACGCGTGTGGTTATTTGTAATAGAGGGGATAACCCAGCAAAGACAAGACACTGAGTCAATGTTGGATCAATGCTCGCTTGGTTATATTCATGAGTTTGAAGTAAAATGAATTATACTACATGTGACACTTATCAATGCAATGTCATAGCAGATGACCAGGGCTTCTGTGGCCTCGGGATGCATGCCAACAAAAAAAAACAAGTTGCATAATTATTAGTTATCTGTTTTCAGAGGATGATTCTGAGCTAGTTCAACTCCACATTTGAGGTGATACTCTAAGTGCAGTTCAAATTGATCTTTGCGACACCCCACCAAGTTTTTGTCGAAAAAATATTTTATTTTGTATTATATCCAAGTTCAAAGGATGCCCGTTGTCGCTGATATCGATTGCATTGGCGCTGCCAAAGGTACTGTACATTCCCTAAGGCGGCCAATATGAGATCGCCTCGAGCATCATCCTGTAATTCCGTGATTCCTTCGTTGTTTCCACTGGCTACTTTTCCCAGTCTCGTGGTTCCTGTGTACAGCTTACCTATATAACCCATATCGAATATGATTTTTTGACTTTGCATCGATCTCAAACTAAATAATACTAGAAAAGGAGTTCATGAACTCCGAGGCCCGGCTTTAGTCTGTTTGAGTGCTTTAGACCAAAAATTGGTCTAATAGTTTATAAACATTACTGTATTGGTTGTCCTCATGGGCCAGAATCCTAAATTTCTACGATATAATTATTGAAAGAACTATGGAGACAAGTATATCTTTAACGTGTAGGCCTATTCCTCCCACCACCATCGCCGTTGCTGGCCAACATCCATGCAATACTTGCCAATGAAACGTGCTGCTGCATGTATTTTTCACTCCTGAACGTACTGTGCCATTCACTGATAAGTCAGTGTACGCATCTATATGATGTACCTGGTACACGCAATGTAGGTCTACCCACTCAATACCAGTTCAATGTTGGGCAAGTGTCACAGCCCATTGCTGTTTAAATGCCGGTCAATCGTATTCGACGCTGGCCCAACATTGAAACAGAATTGTATGACTGTCCCGTGTTTGCTCTAACTGTCATACGGGTGATGCTTTATCCCCGAAATGCCACTACCTGGATAACACGATACATTGGCCCAATTGTGAAAAAAATTTGGGCCACCGTCTGCGACGCTGGGCCAACATTATCCAACCAAAACCCATTAAGCTCTAACATACGAATATAATCGTGAATACATTTTTCCTGAAGACTTTTTAAACACGAAAGTACTTAATCTGGGAACCTCAAGCGTTATATTCGACATGTTCGTAAGGACTGGTGTACAGAAATATCAACCGTTTCCAACACACAGCACCCCTCTTTCCCCTAAATAGGACGAAGACTCAGGCAAAATAAACTAAATAGGCTACCGGCGTACGGCCGGGGCCTAAAAATATGTCACAAATGGATTTCTTAAACCACTTGAAGAAGTGGTATTACTCCCTACATTAGGCTTCAAATCTAAATAGTAAATATTTTCTATAAAAATTCACTGCTATTTTGGATTTATCAAGTTTATTGAATGTCCCAAATATAAATATTATCTTGATATCTGTCTTGATATCCACAAAAAAAATACTTTATCAGTCAGTGCAGGGTATAGATAATCAACGTTATTCAACACATTTGTATAGTTAATTCACACATCTGTGTACATTCTGACGTCACGTTGATAACATTCCCAGGTGTATTGAATACATATAAGGATTTAACAATTATTCAGTGCAAAGCCAAAACCATATCTAATCAAAATGTTAAAATATAGCCAATTATACCTAAACTAGCTATACAATCTTGTTTAATTTGTGTCCTTAATGATAAATATCTTACCCCAGGGCATGCTTGTATGTAAACTAACATTGACAGCCATATCATACCTGAGGACATATTATAGATGTTAGCAGACACATCTCTCCACCTACAGATATGCCTAACATACCAGCTCCATCACTGATCACCCTGGTTTGCCTCAGCAGCCATTCCACAGCCCTCTGAAAGAACGATACTCGAATAACTATCACACCGTATTCGCAGTACTGGTTGTATTGGCCCTTCAATCCACTGGGTACCGTCTCGCGGCCGAAGTGAATCGGCAGACGGTACCCAGTGCTTTAATCTGACACAGATAAACTACAAACCTCTCCTAATACGAGAGCTCGGTTGAAAACATTTATTTATTTGTAGATGTGATAATCACGAATGTGGTGTGATAGCTGTGATAATCATAGTTGCAATATGCTCCCTTGATAGCATAAAATACACAATTACTACTCGTGAAATATAGTGAATACTATAAACTTATTTAAGACTTACCATGGTCCGTTCATTTCAAACATTAAACTGTTAAATATATCAATCGCGTGTATTATTGAATCAGTTCATTAGAGCGAATAAAAGCATATATAATGTGTAGAAACTTTTCAGCTGTTTGGGATGAACTTTGCACCAAATTATTATATTAAATAATATTTTTTAACTTGCAGTTGGATGGAATACTTCAAATTTATGTGTATGAGCTAAACGCCTGTGTCTGATGTATAGTTCAGAACATCAACAGAATTAATTTGCACTAGTTTTTAATTCGAGTAAGTTTCAATACAAAGTACTTACTCAAAATTAAATGTGATGTATCATTATATTAATAATAACATAATGTCAGAAGCTTTGGTAGCACTAACAAGGCATTAAGGCACTCTCTGACAACAGCGCCAGTATACATCCACATTGACGAACTTAAAACTAATTATATTAAACATTAAAAAATATAGATATATTGAAACTTACCAGTTGTGTTTGCTGAATATGTTTTTTTAGAAACATTTTTTTTTCAAAAATGGTTCACTTTTAAAGCAACGTTATTCAAGATAAAATAAATCTGGTGTTACATTCATTTTGCAGCACGACCTTTTTCTACCTGACCCACATACATGATTCAGCCAATCACAGGGCGACTTACCCATCACGTATCAATTTAAATAGACCAAAGCCAGATGACCGAAATTGAATTTTCGGATTAAAAGTTCTAAAATATTTTTTAATTTCTCACACCCCAGCATTAATCCCGAATGGTATAACATTTACTCCTTGTGAGATCAATTGATCACATAGCTGTGATAGCGAGTCGCCAGTGAAAACACGACTAAATCATTGGTAGCACTTTTTCTACTAGACAATCGTAGCCTATACTAGCCTTATAGTAGTTTAAATCTGTTTGCATTTTAAATCCGGCTTCCACATCAATGTATTGCAATGCCATCACAGCGAATCCCCGTGAAGCTAGAAGAGCTGCTCTGTGCTCTACTGTTCCTCCTACACCTCCAGAAAGGTCAATGATCCCAGGGTATGGTCCGCATTCTGTGACAAAACGCAACATTCAAATTAATGTCGATAATTGCCCAAAGGTTTTTGTCTATGCATAAATTTACTTTTAATACCTGATTAACCCAAACTGTAAAAAAACCGTTTGGTATTATATATCATTCCATCTAAGTTAAAATGAGTTGATCATTCAATTGGAGTAGAAATAATTATGGTCTATTGTAAAGGGTATTTTATTATATTTGATATATTTTATTTTATTGGGTATTTGATTCTTTTGGGTATTTTATTATATTGGGTATTTTTAGTCTAAATTATTATAAAAACGTTTTTCAAACTTTTTTATAAGAATATTTTTGAAAATGTTTGAAACATTTTTGAAGACATTATATAACCTTATAAAACGTTTTCATGGACATTTTCTACACCTTAGGAAAAAAAACTGTGTCAAAACTTGTTACAAGATTTAAAAATGTTGTGTGTGTTTTTTTAAACATGATTGAATAGACTGATTAATTGGAATACATCGAGACCGCTTATAACATTTCAAAAGTCAAGATTATATTGCTATTCCGACCTTGAGGGATGAAGAACGTTCCACGTAGGTCACCTTCTCTGACCTCTGTGCGTGTCACGTGACTTGCCATGTACCATCGCTTGACACTGCTGGTCGCCACTGGTTTACTTTGTAAAATGTCATTGAAGTCGTTCAGGTGGCCGTCGTATAAAGCGAGTGACGTCACTAGCGGAGTGGTGACGTCACGTTTTGTGATACGAACACCACGTGGCTGACCCGGTTCCTGCTTCATGCTCCAGAATAATCCCATAGATTTAATCCCTATGAATTAAATAAAACAGTAAACTAGTTGTATCTATCTACCAAATAAGTAAAGTGTTATATGACAGAGGAATGAAGCTTGAGAAATAGTATTTACAGTATTTTAATTTGCGCTACGTTTAGAGATATTCCTATTTGCAATTGTTTAGATCATATTATTTGAATGTACAAAGTAAAAAGTATATCAATAATAAAGGTGATCTATCACCCCTTATATAGTATGAATAATTTTGTGACAAATAAATCAAAGTTGCCACAAGATGGGGCACAAGTGTTTCCTTATATGGGGTGATTGGCTACCATGTGACCCTTTGAGAGAGTCACATGATAGCCAATCACCCCATATATGGGGTCATTGGCTATCATGTGACCCTCTGAGAGGGTCACATGATAGCCAGTCACGCCATATAAGGGCATTATTATCCATACCATATAAGGGGTGATAGATCACCTTTAATACTTCACATTTGATTCAGAAATATAAATAACTGGATCTAGTGGCCCACTTGGAGCTCAAATTAGACGAGGTACACGCGATTGCCATACTGACCAGTGTAGAATCCTCCTTGCGAAGCTGATTTGGTCAGGTCAATTTCACCCTGGCTGTCACTGAGATAATGAGCGTAAGAAAAGAAACGTTTCCCCTCATCTTCCATACGTGCGAGCAATGTGATTGGCTGTTCAGCGTTCCCACCAGTGACCCGGATGTGAAGCACCTCGTCGACCAGTGACCTTTCAGGAGTGGCGTGTAGTTCACATGAGTCCCTCTTGTTGTGCATCCCCCTTAAAGACTGGTGTAACGACAACATTCTGTGACAAAAATAAGACAATAACAACACACACATGAAAGATAATATGGTATTATGGAACATGGTAATATGGAAATAGGGAAATTCGGTAATATGGAACACACACATGAAAGGTAATAAAGAATAATATCTAATATGAATAAACAGTTAACATAGTTCAGCTGGTTTGGGGTCGGTTACATTTGTTGAAAACATGTACATGTACATACTGGTATCTACAAAATCATATATCCACCCACAATGAGGGGAGACGTATTGCTTTAGTGCTGCGTTATAGATTTTGTGTTATCATTGTTGTTGTTGTTGCTGTTATTAGTATTTGTGATCTGGGTTTGTGATCTGGGTTTGTGATCTGTGTTTGTGGACTCGGTTTGTGGTCTGGGTTTGTGATCTATGTTTGTGATATAGGTTTGTGATCTGTGTTTGTGATCCGGGTTTGTGGTCTGGGTTTGTGGTCTGGGTTTGTGGTCTCGGTTTGTGATCTAGGTTTGTGGTCTGGGTTTGAGATCTAGGTTTGTGGTCTGGGTTTGTGTTCTGGGTTTGTGATCTGGGTTTGTGATCTGGGTTTGTGGTCTGGGTTTGTGATCTGCGTTTGTGGTCTGGGCTTGTGATCTGTGTTTGTGATCCGGGTTTGTGGTCTGGGTTTGTGGTCTGGTTTTGTGATCTGGTTTTGTGATCTGGGTTTGTGGTCTACGTTTGTGGTCTGGGTTTGTGATCTGTGTTTGTGATCTAGGTTTGTGATCTGGGTTTGTGATCTGTGTTTGTGATCTGGGTTTGTGATCTGGGTTTGTGATCTGGTTTTGTGATCTGGGTTTGTGATCTACGTTTGTGGTCTGGGTTTGTGATCTGGGTTTGTGATCTGGTTTTGTGATCTGGGGTTGTGATCTACGTTTGTGGTCTGGGTTTGTGATCTGGGCTTGTGATCTGGGTTTGTGATCTGGGTTTGTGATCTGGGTTTGTGATCTGGGTTTAGGTTCTGGGTTTGTGATTTGGGTTTGTGGTCTGGGTTTGTTTTTGAGATCTGGGATTGTCATCTGGGTGTGTTGTTGGACTTTGTGGTATGACGCCGAGGTCTGGTGTTGTTTTACTAGTTGTCATTATTAATAATATTAAAATATTTTTAAATATATAGGCGTGGTTATTAATAAGAGCGATATATCTACTGCGTATGAACACTAAGCATGATGCTTACGCTATGAGTATTACGTATTAAATTATTAACTATAAACACGATGCTACCCAGCCTAAGTGTCACTAAACTGTAATCAAGTGAAGAAGTGATATAGACCTAAATCTTTACACATATTCCCACATCTTCGAAGTTGATCCAACATTGTACAAATGTTACACATTTTTTGTGTTTACTGGGTCAGGTTTACCTGGACAAGGTGTTCGTTCTTCGCCGGTTGAGCAGCTGTCCGACTGGGATTGACCTGCGCAGGCAATATAGGCCTACTACGAGCATAGCCTATTAAACATAAAGCTACACCTTTCAAAACATTCCCATGTATAGTTATATTGGGTTAAAATAAGAAAATCTAAAAATGTATTTTCTTTGTTTGGCTTCTTTAATATATATATTTTATTGCAGACCATTTCCAAACAATGGCATACTATAAAAATATATAATAAACAAGCAGAATAAAAATAATAAATGTCCAGATTTTCTTAATATCAATTATCAAAAAGTATCAGATGGCAATGCAATTGTAGATAGTTTTAATGATTTTTTCCCAAACATTGGTACCAAGTTATCTTCTGAAATTAAAAGTAGCAATATCTCTTTCAAACATTGAAAAAATTCCCTTCCCATTCAACTATGAATTTAAAACAATGTGGGGGGGGGGGAACGCTCACAATGATTGATAGTCTACACATAAAAGGATACATGCGGATACATTTGGATATCAACAAAAATGCTGACAATGATGAAGAATGAAATAATAAGCCAACCCATTACCCTAATTATTAGCCAATACCATACTTACTCGGTATTCCCTGACAAGCTGGTACGATCAAAGTGATCCCGTTACATAAAATGGGAGATAATACAAACATCTATATTGACAGTCATCTCAAACAATTTTGAACGTGTTTATAACCAGGGCCGCTATATATCTGAATATCTAAACATGCTCGGTATTTTTGAGTAAAATATGTCATCCACTTGTCTATACATAATTCAGGTATGCTGAATTCGAATCTGCCGGATGCCATTATCTATTTTGTGGTATTCAGCTTCAAAATAAAAAAAATACCACCCAAAATATAATTACAGACCCATTTTTCTATGGCTTGTCGCACATATATGAATAATTTACGGTTTCTATATGATTTAGAGTTGATAAATTCATTTATGATTTATTTTGAATCATGTGACCTTCATTTGACTTTAAAATCCCAGATGGCCGCCGATTTTTTACATATTTACAATTATAATCAATGCGCTTTTCGAAATACCAAGCATCTCAAAGCACTTTAGAGCACTGGGTGATTATAACGTCTCGCGACCGTAGTGAATCGGCAGCACTGAGAGTGTGTATATATATATAAACTACATGGGTATCAACTCCACTCATTATTGTCCAAAAAACCGACATTGCCTTCGCAATACACCGCTCAGCTGACTAACTCAGGTTAAATCCTAACAAACCAAATCAAACACAAATTCATAGAATGATAATAAGAGCATGCATATATTACAAAATAAGACGACCGACAGGGCAAAAAACACCATTATTCTGCATAAATATGAGCACATTTTGTTTGCCGTCATTTCCCGCCACGAACCCATCACACTTTCCACTTATCAATCCCACTTGCAATCTTGAAAAACAATGTATATTACAACAAAGCTCACAAATTATAACATGCGGTGTGGCATGGCACCATCTCTTTTTGTCTTGAAGACATCACAAATTATAGATTAGTTAAAAAATTAGTTGTATTACTTTATCGACAAATTTATGACAAGTTATTTTGCTAACTGGCAGAATACATTATATAGCTCTCAGCAGACACAACACGCTGAATGAATACTGGTTTAATGTTATTCCATGATCGATTTATCAGCCCAACACCTAAACACCATCGGGTCAACGTCTCGTATCTGGTGTGCAGCTACCCGCATCAAAAGAACGTGGCTACATCGTACAAATTCGACTGCTACGATTTACGATGACAGCACTGTCAGCTATTGATTTGCAGCAAAATTATTGTTTTTATATTAGCAAGCAGTCATGATAAAGTATTTGAATTTGTGTGTCTGCGTATGACCAGACATAACGTTTGCGCAACGTAAATGTTCTAAAGCATGCGCACAAAATTTGAGCCTTGACGTATGCCAGTGCATGCCAGTGCATAGCATTATCACTGAAATGTATATATAGCCTGATAAACTATGCAGAAATGTACACATAGCGTTTGTCAACGTATACTTGGCTTATAAGTGATACTTGCCATGCGCTGCCATTTAAGCTAGTGACTAGTCATAAACATTTAACATACTTCCGCCGGAATAAAGATCTTTTATTTTATGTTATCTTACCATTCAACAATTTTCTAGAATCCAAAGCTTGCACAATCACCACAAATGCATGTGTTCAATTTATTATCGTTTTGTATCAAAGAATCTGCATGATGGTTAGACCTTTGTTATGGTGATGGTAACTACACAGCAGTTGGTCTGATGTCGGTTTTGTGTTGCGCTGACGTTACCGATGATGGAATAACATCAAACCAGCATTGATGCAACATATCGTGTCTGCAGGGCGCTAGTAGACAGTTGTTATACAATGTATTCTGCCAGTGAGTAAAATAACTGGTGATTTGTAAAGAAAGTAATACAGCTGATGACTTTTTTCATTTTCTTTTAATTGCGAGGTGGATCATGACCAAAAAAGATGGTGATATGCCACACGGCTTGTTGTAGTCCGTATGCTTTTTCCTAAAATACGTTGTTGTCCTTGTTTGCATTGATAAGTGGTCGGGATCAAAAATATGATGGGTTCGTGTCGAGAAAAGACGGCAATCAAAATGTATCAGTATTTATGGCGTGTTTCGCCTTCCCAATGGTGTTATTTTCAATCTCTAAAGTCATTTTCACCTCCTACTTGCGATTGATTTAGAACTTGATGCATTATGAACACATATATCACTGCAAATACAATACTGGATAATTTACAACTACTAGATTATCGGTCATGTGCGGTTCTCAAAGCCAGGTCATGCTAGCTTTCGCGAGTTTAAGTGGGACTACACAATTAATCCTAGTTGTGAAACAACATTGTGTCCCACTTAGCCGCTGTCTAATGGATGTTGCTATGTGACCAAGAATACGTTCAAATGTGCCCAAATAAAACTTATTTGTTACATATATGAGAAGGGTGCTACTATAGATTTATGTATTAGATATATAGATGTTTTTTATTATAAACACATTAGTCCAGGGGAGGCTGTGCTAGCTGGAGCAATTTTTGCGAGCAGCCAGAAATGGGGTTATTATGAATTGAAAAGGGCTCGTCCCCTAAATAACAGTTTGAAACCATGTATCCAGCAAATGAGACACTGAGCCAATGGCGTTTTAATGTTGTGCCACCGTCTGCGACGCTGGCCCAACATTAAAATAACATTGTGTCAGTTTCTCATGTTACCTGGTTAGTTAACACTAAATACAATGATATTGCTGAGAAATTAACGATGTCGCACGCTTTTCGTCTTCAATATTATATGCTCAACTCCTAGTTTTAATATTTGGATAAACAACACTTTACACAATTTGAAACCTTTTAGATCCAAAAGATGCATCCCGTTATTATACTGTATTAGACTAATCTTCAAAGGCAATATCTGTTTCCTTGTAAAGTACAAAAAAGCAGATACTGCCTCTTTGCAAGGCAGTATCTGCTTCCTTGTGCTGCCTATTTTGGTTTGCACGGCAGTATACGTGTCATTTATTGACGCCAACATAAATTATCGTGATGAGGCTGCAAACATTATTAACTCACTCACCTTAAATAAATTATCTAAAAAAATATAAATTGTTATTGTATGATGTGTATGTGCACATCAGCAACACAATCTGATTCTTAACAGCTGTAGACAAACAGCTCTGGATGCGTGGATAATCCGCAAATGATAAAAACGCAAGTGAAATGATGATGATGAAAAGTTTGTAGATGCCATTGATAATAGCGGCCTACCAAAGATTAACTGTAATATAGGGGCCTAATGATTTATAGGATACTAGTAATAGTCCTACCGGTCGGTATTAAACATGAGAAGACAATGGATAAGTGTAACAACATACTTCAATTTACTTACAGGAGAGAGGGACGTTGCGCAATGGTCAGAGCGTGGCGCTTTGCAATTGTCTCTGTCAGTCGTGCGGGCTCAATTTATCTCGTCAATTTATCACACATTATTACACAGCCATGCATGTTATAATTTATAGCGTTGCTCCCGCGTTTATAATAACACCATAAGTTATATTCAGCTTCCCAAACGTTATATATATACAACAACACAGATGAGAAACATACAATAATATTCAACCAATATGTTGTCTGACTGGTGTTCAACAAGTCTGACTGAATTACGTCTAGTTATGTTTGGGCTATGCATGCCCAAACATGTTGATTTTGTAACGGTTCTAGCTTAATTTCATTCCTCATTGTCCAAATTTGTGTTATTTCTCCCTGAGTTTTTATCCTATCAACTTGAAACCTTGGCACAATGATCCTTATGTATTGAGGTGTTATGCTATGACTTTTTAAGAATTCCCAGTTATTCTTCCAAACTTATTCAGGATTGTCTGGATCACTATGTGGATCAATGTTAAATTTTGATGGGCAATTTCTCCTTGAGGTTTTATCCAATCGACTTCAAAACTTTGCACAATGATCCCCAGGTATTGAAGTTTTATGCTATGACTTTATTCCGGATTTACTGGATCACTATGTGGATGGATGTCGATCCAAGGATGTAGATGTCGGCAGAAGCCCCATAAATGAATCTAGATTATCACACGGGCCCTTTGTCAAAGGCGACACGACCGCCTTGCACCCTTTGAGCAGCCTCTACATTTAATAAATTAAATTACATAGGCCTATATTCAATAATATTTCAATGTGGGGCTAGCGTCGCAGAGAGTTCGTCAGCATTGAACCCACATAGGGTGTTTGATATGAACAGTAGAACCTTTCGAATGCTACACAATTATTAATATTGAACTAACAGTTGTAATTCCATCAAACACGAAACGTCAACGCAATGTTGTTTTAATGTTTGGCCATCGTCGCAGTCAGTGCTAGAACATTAAACTAAAAAAGAAGTCAAAATCCAGAAGTCTAAAATTACAATTCAAAATGGCTTTAAAAAAACCCATAAGCAAAGTTCCAATCAATCTGTCATAATAAAAATAACCCAACAAAATTTAAAATAGCCAGCCAAAAAACTCATAAAACTTAGTCCAAACATTATTGTTACTTGAAAAGTCACAATTGGAAGCGTCACTTGGAAGCGTAGAACATAGGCCCATAGGTACGCTATAGGTAGCCTATGGTAAGTCAATATAGGTAGTATAAACGTTCCATATGCTATCCATGACTTGATAGCTCAAATCGACACAATCAGGCCAAAATAATCATTTTTATTCTGGCTCCTTGATATGTCCATATTATGTCAACATGTCCATAGTCTGTGTTGCGCATTTACCAGTTAAAAGAGAAATAAGGACGAAATTTAATTTCAGACATGCATGTCTTTAATAAGAAATACAGAAATAACTGATTAATGGGGTTTCCGCACACTTGCTATATTGCCGCAGAAACCTAAAATTTAAAATATTTCCACAATTGTAGTCCATGGACATGTTCACATATTATGGCCATATCAAGAAGCCAAAATAAAATATTGGCTTTTGGCTGATTTTTGGCTTGATTGTGTCGCTTTAGCGGCGAACCCCTTCTCTCATGAACAAACTATTGCGGTTGAGAGTTACAGGGTGGATGTGTCATGACTGTTTGCTGGGTTCTGATCACGTTATTTCATCTATGACTCCCATGCTCTTTTGACCTCCCTTCTTTTTTCAGTGGCGGATTTAGAAAGGGTGCAGCGCCCCCCCCCCCCGTTCAGCGGCCCAAAAACAGAAAAACTACCATATTTCGGCTGAAATATGGTCTAGAAAGCTTCATTTGAGGCCTTAGATTTCAAAATTGTCCGAGGGAGCATGCCCCTGGACCCCTCTACCGGACCTAGGTTCAATTCCATTTTTTTAAATTCCAATTCCTGATTCAATTCCTTTTTTTTAATTCCGAGGCTAATTCCAATTCCTTTATTTTCATTTTTTATAATTCCAATTCACATTCCAATTCCTAATTTCTAATTCCTTCCTAATTCCGGACTTTTTTAATATGCTATAAAATTATCTGATTTTATTGTGAGAATAATAAACAACACATTTTATATGCGAGAGCATTTCTATATAATTAGTAAATCAATCAGAATCAACTAAACTAATTATTGTGACATGTTTATTATTATTACTCCGTGTTAAATTCTTGGTCATTACATTGGATATTTTGTATAATCTTTGTATATTTGTTGTAGCGTAAGCAAATAAATAAATAAATAAAGTATCGCGCCAATTTAAAGCTAAACCAATGTTGCAAGAAAAGTACTAAATTCATCGGTGAACCATTGAAATAGATTATGCATGTTGTCAGATAATAGCAAGTTACATGTTGTTTTATTATTTTAAATTGGTGGTGTTGTATTGTTATGCCAGAGCTAGAAAACTGTTACGGTCAACACAGTGTTATCGTAACCATACGCCCCGCCTCTCCCGCTCTCTGGTACATCACACCTCTTACTCTTTAATAGCACTTTGGATCCCCTGTCATGTTATTAGAGTTCATTGACATAATTTAGTGCTTTATCAAATTTAACTTATTGATAGGAATATCATGATTGAATTTATCATTTTATATTATGTCTGTACGATTTATATTGTGATATAATTGTTTTGGTAACTCGACTGGTAAACACATCAGAAAAAAAAATACAAAGACAGACTCAGACAGAAGAATAATTGACTTTAGGACTTAGATGGTAGAACTAAGACAGACTCAGACAGAATAATAATTGACTTAAGGACTTAGATGGTAAAGCTAAGCCACCCCTAATCCACCCACCTCATGCTTGGTGAAAAACAAAGATTTTATTTTATTATTTTGCCAAATTGAATCAATAAAACATATCAAAACGCTCGGTGTACTGGGTATATATCGTCATATAATATCAATAACCTATAGAATTTATGTATTATGAAAAAATATTCGCCTCGATATTGGACCGCTTATTAATATAGGGTATGTACTGTGTATATTATTACTAAAGTATTCAACAGCTCCCGTGTCAATAACTGAAATTATAAATTAAACTATCCACTTAACACGTAAACTTTATAATTATATTAGGATTATCATTTTTTTCGAATTTCAAATAGTGGAGCTGTTCAATACCCGCAATTAAATAATATCTACGCGTGTATTTTATGGAAACATTTGACTTTAGGACTTAAAGTGCCTCATAAAAGCTTAACTACCCCTGGTGAGCATGAAACATTCACCAATGCTGCCTCAATACTGGGCCAACGTTGCAGACGCTGACAACACTAAACGGAGTGCGTTGTCGCTTAGAGAACAACGACCGGTCTGGCCTGTGCCTGTGCAACCTTCACAATAAATGATTCCCCCCTCCACTACAATGTGACGTTGAAGCAAATTAAAAAGTTCAATTCCTTTTTTTAATTCCACCTATTTTTTAATAATTCCAATTCAAATCCAATCCTTTGAAAGTTTATTCCCATTCCCATTCCAATTTCTGGAATTAGACTTGGAATTAGGTCTGATTCCAGATCAATTCCGGAATTGAACCCAGGTCTGCCCTCTACAGCATATAAGTGCCAGCTGTGGTGTGTATAAATTCTTGCAAAAATCATGGAACCCCGTCTGTCACAGTTTTATATATAAAATATTTATCAAAACTCATTTGTTAAAAAAACAGGTTCCATATCGGTAAAATGGTATTTGGGAATAGAAATGAATGGGTTTTTTTAGGCTACCTTTGTACAGATATAGGCTAAACTGGGGCAAGGATTTTAGGGAGCCATGGAGTTAGGAATAATAA
Organism: Flabesymbios commensalis; assembly: GCA_964017125.1. Classification (NCBI taxonomy): domain Eukaryota; kingdom Metazoa; phylum Annelida; class Polychaeta; order Terebellida; family Flabelligeridae; genus Flabesymbios; species Flabesymbios commensalis. The sequence goes on from OZ024915.1 coordinate 9,461,896, forward strand.
TAACGATGGTAGTGATGATAAACGCAGACATTATTTGTGGTTCAAGTGTGTGTATGTCTGTAACACCTTCATTCAGGATTTGTGAATAATACATTATTCACATTCCCCCACAAGATTATTACAATGTTTACAACTTGACAGAAATATATTATTTTCAGTTATGCCCTGGGAACTATTGTGTACTTTAAAATGGAATTACTGTATTTAGGAAGTTGCTACGTGCGTTTAAGACCAATTCAAACCACCTCCTCAGCAGTCGCTAGTTTTTATATTTATAATGGCTTAGGACAATTCAATAGGAAGTTTGTCATAATCATAAATGGGAGTACCATTATAACATAATAATAATAAAGTTTATTAAAGAGTGCTCAATCAACACAATTATACCTTCGATAGGTGTAATATACTGACATCGATATTCTTTTTTACAGTAGTTAAAGGTACACACTTCGAAGTAATGAGACTATAAAATTGGCTATAAGGCCTGATTTATCTATTATTGATATTTATTTTGATAAATATCGCCGCCAAAACGACTTTAAAATGCAGTATAGTCATTCAACAATTCTCCAATGTGACCCACAAGTTGCGAGGCATTATCAATCAACAATAGAGCATGCATGTGTCATGTGCCGATCATGTGATCACTGGTGATGTGGCCGTGTCTATTTTTGACAGTTCAGTAAACAAACGAGCAATGGAATGGCTGAGCCGTTTTTCAAGTCAAAAGTGGCCTACACTAGACAGGGTTATTACGGTTAGATGATAATTGTGGCTTACTTTAACTGAGATGTTAACATATCTATAGTTTCAGAAGCCCGATGTGGGGTCGGTAGGCGATAGGCCTACCTGTGGGGTTATCTGCAGCTTGGTAGGCCTACTGTCATGACTGTTGGCAGATTCCCGCCTTGTGGCACAGACTGGCGGTAGCGCACACCGGGCGAGGACGACCCTGCTCAACAACACGAGGAATTCACCCGATGCTGTTTTAATGTTGGGCCAGCGTCGAAGACGGTGGACCAACATTGAAACAGAATTGGGTGAATGCCTCGTGTTTGCTGGGTGTGTATTGGCGTTTATTTTTCATACACATTACCACCATACAGCTGCCCACATGATAGCTGCACGCGGCGGGTCTAAGCTGGCAAACTATCAAGCGTGTGTTCTCACTGGGCACAGCATCTCAAAATCTGAGATGACGATGAGTTTTTGTCAGGCATTTTTAAATAAACTGTTAGGTAGGCCCATATTCATTCTGTGAGAAAGGCGATGCCCCCCTATCTCCCCCTACAGGCTCGTGGGTGTGGCGCTGGTGACAGCATGAAGTGGTTGGTGTGTTTACAACTGAACTTTGTCAGACTCTCTCGGTTTGCGTACGCCACCTTCACATGACATATGGCGTGTTTACACAAAATTCAAATGGCGACAGTTTGAATATCATTCGGCCATACAATCATTAAAACATCTTATATGAGAGTCCTGAATGATGCAGTATGGCCACGTATACACGGCATTTTGTATCATAATTAAACTGAAAGTCATGTTTTGGAAACTCTATACCAGAATAGACTTCAATGTAGGAAGTAGGTATAATTTTTTAGCTTTGTTTTTTACACTATTTAGAAACTGCAATCCTTGATCTTCTACCCCTAAAAACAGCCGCTTTGCAGACCTGTGCACTACTACGTTTTCTCCGTAGTTTCTACGCTTGGTGGGTTAAAATTACGGACTACGTTCTGTTTTTCAATTACTACGGTTTTGTCTGGGAGTGTAGAAAAAAGGTGAACATATTTTTACAAAAGCAATATTTTTGTAGGTTACCGTTCATTAATCTGTAACCTGATAACTGTTTGTTGACGGACCCGGCTTATCGCAAAATGTAGTGTTATTGTTATCAATGAATAGTAGCTTTCATGTGTAGTTAACAGTGGCGTTTACAAATCAAAGTGTCTCTCTGTAGAAAGAGCTCGTCGCCTGGACGTCATTCAGATCTTGGGCCAGCTGCAGATAATTATGGTGGCCCTGTGTCGAGGCATCGCTGGGTGAATTTCCTGTGTCAGCACGTCTGACTCGGAGGCCAGCTGTAAAAAAAATTACTTCCCCTTGTAATTATTTGCTCAATTTACAACTTAATTCTATCATTTTCAAGCGTTCTGGGCATTGTGAGCAATTTCACAATCCAAAAATTTACTATAAAATACATTCCGTCCCTCCATACTAGGGTAATAGTAAATCGAACCGCACTCAAATCTGAAACGAACATATTTTTAATGCCGCTACGCGATACCACACTGGCGTCAGCATCTATAAATAGCACACGCGGTTCCCAGCAAACAGTACACATCTACCAAATGTTTGGCCAATGTTGGTCCATCGTCGTAGACGGTGGGCCACCATTGTGCACACAACACAAAACGTTATAGTCTACAGTGATGGATTAATGTTATGCCAGCATTGCAGACGTTAGAACAACATTTAACTAGCAATGTTAGTGATCATTTTCTGCGAGCTACTAGACCAGTCTACTATAGATGCCGCAAGCAAATACAGTACGAGAAGATCAGCCAAGGTTGGTTCAATGCTGGAACAACATCTGTGTTACTGGCCTTGAACCAGGCTTTGTTGAATTTCTCGTGCTTGTTTGGTACGGTACCGCACTGCTGGGCCTAGCTAAACATTAAATCGATATTGGCTGAATGGCGCGTGTTCGTGGGGTTCACTCAGTGTACTGAACAGGGATTAACTCTGCCACGGCCACACATTGACACATTGTCTAGTCTTCCCTTGATCACTAGTGATGGTCTAATAGTCCTATGTTTGTGTGAAAAAAACAGAATTGACCAAAGGTCATCCCTAGGTGATGATACACTTGAAGCTCTCCTCATTATGAAATCAACCACCAGTACTAGTAGGATACTCAAATGACAGATGAGGAGTAGGCCTAATAGATCATCTGAAGGGTGCTCACTATAGAGCTAACAGATCTTCAGACTGAATACTAATTGATTTGTGCGTTAATTGTAGAAATACAATTATTCACTCACCATGTTTTTATTCTTGTATGCGTGTTATTCTCAATTAAATATGTTTGAGCAAAACTTTTAATTGATACATTATTTGATTAACAAACCAAACGGTATCAATAGTAGGCCTAACGAGTGCCATTTAATTTTTAGATTTGTAAATATCCCTCTAAATTATAACTCACTACTGACAGACACCATGAACTACTGACAGTCTTGTATGAGACTACTGAAAGGACTAATTGATGGGTGCACAGGTCTGCTTTGCCGTTCGCTCGATTCGTTTTTTAACCCATTGTCACCCTCACTTACTCATCCAATCGCAGTGATGTCCAATACCACCTAGTGATTATTAACAAAATAGAAATGGTTAATTTAAATTTAATTTGTGCCAACCAGCTTGAATCTCATTTCAGTATTCAGACTTAGGGTATGGAGATTATTATATAATGGTTATTATTTTGGATTTTCGATCACGATTTGATACTCGTACCATTTGCAGATATTCAATCGATCACAACAAAATATCTGTTGCATCCGACCGAAGCCGTGAAATAATCCTGTCTGTTTTGCTTGAATGCAACACATTATTCATAGAATCCGTGAGTGGAATGTAGTGTAAATGATTTTGTGTATCATACAGAATGTATTTATTTATTAATTGTGATGAATCGGGGGGGGGGGGGGGGTACAATGGAAACCCTTTCCACTATATCTGCCATGTTGCCCTCTAATTCTAAGTTCTAATATTCAGACAGCCAAGTGCCTCTTTAAAAATTTTTATGTCATATTTAATCTACCCGGACCATTGGGACAGTGGAAAACACCCCAGGCACTGATATCGCACGTTCACACCTATGATGCTATACCTGATAACGGCCCGTGTGCATAGTAGTAATAACTGTTTGTACCCTTAATTGGGAAGGGTGGGAGTTCGAAAAATGCCTAATGCCGGCGTGCAAGATAAAGTGCCACAAATGATAGGTGGCGCCATGCCCTTTTTGAATCCTAGATGAAACACTGGGCATGATTTCATTATACTACTATTTATAGTCTAATTTTACATGTTCAGAATGAGAAAAAAATTGTATAGTTTGAGATTTATGCTAAGGTATGAGAATGTAAGTACATTTTTTTTTATAATTTCCACTTTTTAAAATCAGGTCATTGCTGTGCTATAAACATGATAAACGTCTATTTCATCTCAATACTTTAATTTGTTTTAGAAGGTCTGCAGAAACTGAAAGAAAAAGCAAGGAAGAGGAAAGGACGTGGCTTTGGCGGAGGTATGCTATTTTTTTTAAATTTGAAAGGTATTACAAAATCCTTTTAATACACATGGTGCTGCTAGAATTATGTTTTAAATTTTCACTTTTAGGCTTTCTTTCACAAATGTATCATGATTGTAGCAGTGTTGTGGTTCAGTGGTCACATGTTCCAGATGTATAGCCTACCATAACAAATATAAATGCTTTAATCAATTTAATATAGAATAGCAACATTTTTTTTTCGTATCTTCTCGTTATGCCATTTTAATTTCAGTCCTAGAAAATCACAAGAAGTGGCAAGCTCTGTGAATAGATAAGAAATCATATATCACTTGTCACAACCTCTATATCCCAGCCCCAATATATGAATTATTTATCCACTTGGAACATTACATGAATTTAATGTCAATACAAGTGTGAAAAACACAAAGTAATATTCTGCATGAAATATTAGTACACAACAGTACACTAATACCATTTACATATATTCAAATGTTACAATAAACATGATAAATGCATTTACTTTAATATCTGAATTCCTAAATGCAGAAAAAACAAAAACAGGAGTACAAGAATATGAAGGAATGGAAGTGGATGACAGTGAGGCAGGCCCAGGACCACAAAGATGTAAGGACCCATATTTATCACAGAGAATCTTGTAAATCGCCAATAAATTGGGAAGCATCATAGTCAGTAGGCCAGCAAATGTTGTTTAGGACCATTTATTATTGCCAAGTTGTTGACTAAGTTTAGATTTACAGGTGGGGGCTATCATGATATTGGCATCACATTGTCATTCAGCCTCCAAAAAAATAATGGGACATTTTAAAGACCTATTGAAGACTTCAGCCATACGTAGTCTTATTCTAACTTTCTCTTTCGAGCCGGGTCAACTGTTCCTTTAACCCTTACACTGCTACGGGCGACTATAGTCGCCCAAAATAAACCAAGCGCAGCCTGCTTTAGTCGCCCACAGCAGGCTTTCTTAAATTTTTTTCACTTTCAATTTGTGGTGTCTTTCTATTTGCGGTTTAAAAGATAGCTAACTGACTGTTTTGTAATATAATGGCTTTAAACAGCAGTTGTTCATCAGATGTTTTTTTGAAGAAAAAACGTGCCAGATATTACTTAGTGGGAAACCACACATGCTGCAAATTTTATGCAGCAGTGTAAGTGTTAAAATATTCAGGCAAGTGATCTTGAAGCATTGCTGGATGGATTTTATAGTTTGTAGTTGGCTTAACCTCTTAGCACTTACACTGCTATATTAGATAATAATTTTCACACACTTGAAGCTGTGTCTTGCTACCGCAACCCACAACTTCAAGTGGGTGAAAATTACTAATTTTTGCTTATTTCGGGACCAAACATTTGTAAATCTTAATGTTTAAACGCTCATTTCGTTCCCAATAAAGGTGATTTAATCGGCTAAAAAATTAACAGTGATTATTGTCGCGCTTAGTGGGTTAAGGGTTAACCCTTTGATCGCCAAATTATTCAATTCAAATTTTCACTCACTTGAAGTTGTGTTTCGCTGACGCGATCCACAACTTCAAGTGGGTGAAAAATTTTCCGATTTGACAAAATGGAGGTCAACTAAATTTTCAAATCTTGTCTTAAAGGTGGTACTTAATGTGGTAATAAAAAAATGAAAAAACGTATACATGTGTATTCCGTATCGGCGGTGTAAGGGTTAACATCCATAACTCTTGAGATCATAGATGCAAGTTCAATTTATTTGACTCCCTAAAAAGTTACATAATTTCTTTTCAAGATTGTTCTTTACCATATTCTGTTTTTGTAGTAGGGACTTAGCTAGGAAAAAAACTGCCTGTCAGATTTCAACCAGGAAAAGCCTTTCCTGAAATTGCAGGGAGTATTTTGTAAAGTGTGGCTATTTGCTAATCAAATTTGAAATTGATTAGCAAAATATTTATACATGAAGGAAAAAGTGGGAGTCAGACATTGAAGTAAATCACTAATAAACTTAACATGTTAAAGGGAACAATAATGTTTGGACTACGTTTTATGAGTTTTTTGTCTGCCATTTTGAATTTTGTTGGGTTATTTTTATTATGACAGATTAAATGGAATTTTGTTCATGGGTTTTTTGGCGGCCGTTTTGATTTGGAATTTTAGATTTCAGACTTCAGAATTCGGACTTCAGACTTCAAATTTCAAAAGTCCCCACTGAGCGTTTGTACTTTTATATAGATATATATTTGTTTGTGAAATGGAAACACATTCGGAGGGCCCAGTGAACACATCTATTTGACTCTCTGTTGGTTTAATGTTGTATCACTGTCCACGATGCAGGCCCAATATTAAAACAACATTGGTTCGACGTTTTGTGA
>OZ024915.1:9468740-9599435 GCA_964017125.1 Flabesymbios commensalis
GGTTCAAGTGTGTGTATGTTTGTATTCAGGATTTGTGAATAATACATTATTTACATTTCCCCACAAGATTATTACAATGTTTACAACTTGACAGAAATATATTATTTTCAGTTATGCCCTGGGAACTATTGTGTACTTTAAAATGGAATTACTGTATTTAGGAAGTTGCTACGTGCGTTTAAGACCAATTCAAACCACCTCCTCAGCAGTCGCAATTTTACGACTCATGTGAGACTCATATACGGCACACGTGTGTTTACGCCTATTTGCTGCACACGATAGTTGATGCACACGACGTTTGCTTTACGTTTCGTTTGCGAATGTTTGGTGCACACGGTAGATGTATAACAAGGTAGAGAGGCAACACTGTAGGGGGGGGGGGGGGGGTTTGCCAAACAAATTCTCTATCCGATGAAGCACGCAAAGCAACAACATTAAAAGAATTCGTACGCGAATACAAAAACGGAAATAAAAAGTAGTTACTATATACATATATCAGATTTGTAATTATTGTGTTTAAAATAATATATATGTTGTCTGCAATTGTGCTTTAATTGTACTCTCAAATGTAATCTATGTATGTGTGTTTGTAGTTGTCATGTTTACAATGTATATACTGTATATATATATATATATATATATATATATATATATATTATATATATATATATATATATATGTATATATATATGTATGTATGTATATGTATATATATTATATCAATACCATACATTATTTTATAAGTTATGTAATATGAGGTTAGGTACTGAGTTATATAAATATACCTCAATATAAAAAATGTCCAAGTATATTTTATTTTATCAATTATTTCCATGTATACAAATCAATCATGTAAATTGTTAGACTTACCATGTACACGAATATAAATATATGCTATTATTACTATTTTCTATTATATAAGTAAATGAATCATACGAGTTATGTATATATTATTATATTTTTTAAATAGATGTATATATCGATGTATGTTTTTTAATGTTTATGTATGAGGGCCCCACGGCGGATGAGCTATGCTCAGTGGGTTGGTACATACATGTATGTATGTTTTTATTTTTTATTGATTTTGTACGTTCTTGTATATACCTGCACCCTCGCTAAATAAAGACTTTATTATTATTATTATTATTATATCAAGAAGAGTTCACACGTACATTGATTAGTGTTCATATGTGTATCGCTGACTGATTACATCTCTATACAGGTCACACTTACATTGACCACGCTTCTCCCTAGGAAATGAGAAGGTGTCACTCGTCCTGTCTTACTCACTCACACAGAGTGTCTGTCACCGGTAAATTCTATGACATCCATACCAGCTAATGCGCTCTAAGAAACACCGTGCAGGTGTGTCTCATATTTTAGCAATATGTAAAACATGAATTTTAGGTAATTCCTTCCAATTAGACTTATAAATTAATATGGCTTCCAATTAGACAAGCGCTACTAAGTCTCAATTTTTGTTGAAAGATACTGGCGCTATAGAAGTCATTATCACATATTAGTCAGGGTCCATTTTCGAAATTTCTGACTTTTTAGTAGAATTTGGCATGCAGTTGTTCTTACACAATTTGGGCACGCTGATTCCAAATCTGCCCCATGCCAAGCTGTATTTTGTGTTTTTCCTACTCAAAATTCAAAAACAAAATGGCCTCCAAAATTAGTGAAAATGTCACAACTTTACATCATGGCTTGGCTTACAATGAACATAAAAACATCATTTTGGTGTATTAAAACCCACCTGAGCAGCATACTTAAAGTCCCTTGAATTTCACCTTGTGCGTTCGCCGCTAGAGGACAAAATCAAAAATGGCCGCCACTGCAAGGCAATGTGCTATATAACTTTGCTTCCAAATAACATAGAGATGTGTTTTTGGTGTCTACATATAGGTTTCTCACACCCGGGAAACCAATTCAGAGCCGTGATAACATCTATTATCAATATTTCACAAAGTTATTGGGGGGAAAACAAATATTGCGCCAGGAAAACGACACATCGTAGGCCAGTTTATTAATAAAGATTTATTTGATAAAGTCATTATTTCACATTTAGAAGCCGAGGGGAACAAGCGTAATATCCGGCATGTTGTAAAAATGTTTAGACTATTGACAAAATAAAAATTATGATTGTTGATCACTGTCCGGCACTCGATAACCTGTCCCTCACCATATATCCGTTCTAGGCCTATTAGTATGTGGCCTATGTGATATCTACCTGCATCGTGTTTTTACAGTACCATAAGGAAGAAAGCAATAATTTAAATGTGCGTTGGCCACGGGTGGCATCCTCCTGCCCAAGCCCTGTGCTAGGGTTAAGCAAAACATGAAGTTAATCCATCAAGGTGGTCTGCATGACCATGGCAATAATGACACACATACATGTTCCGCTCCTTGAGACAAGAAGTCGTTTAAAATTAACAATTTATGATTCTAGTAACTAGGTATATTGTGCTGGTTAAAACGAGCACATCACATACAAATTATGTTTCTTAATCGGATTGTCAATTTACATAATCATTATAATAGTATCATCTTAATTTTTATATTTTTGATCAGAATAGATACCGTACAAAAGTCTGATAATGCGCTGTTAACACAGTTTTCAGACATAATTGAACGAATAAAGTCCCAACCATCGGCTCAGAGATCCACACAAAACCGTAATGTAGACTACACAATCATATTTCTACTCCCCTAACTTGGATGAGATAGATGATATCACCATCAATAACTATGAAAAAATACAGTTACACGATATCGGAAATCTGTAATTTTGTGCAGAAGTTGACTTATATATGTTTTGGGCATATAAAATTCATGGTTGAGGACACGCTAGGGTAATGTTGAAAATACTGACGATGAATTTATTTTATAAATATAGTATGAGCATACACTATCTTCAGAAGATGTTAGTAACTAACCTAGTCTTGGCAACTTAATGCTATAGAGTGTCATAAACAAATCACCAGAGATTATTGGGTACACTATTGCAACAAGCTATGATGCAGATTATGTGGTAATTGGGGCAATAATACCGTTCGTAGCACGATCAGGATGTTTTTATGAAGAATAACATAAAATACAGAAACGTTCTAGATGTGGTCGTGATATGGTAGAATGTATGAGGAATCAGTAGGTTCTGGTCATGCATGCTTCCAATCAGATATAAGCTCTCACTCTCACATAATATACAATAACCCAACAGGTTCAGTTGTGTCTTGAAGTGGTATGGGAGCGACCACCCTATTTTGCAGGAAGAGGTATCAATGTTAAAGACAATAAGTCTTTCCATATATAAAGTGATGACATCATATGATGGACGTAAAGATATTTAGGTTCATAATAACTATATGTCTTCTCCAGATATAGTAGATTAATTATCATTAATACAGAGTATTTATTACTTATCTATTATATTATTTTGTAATAAAAATTGATCATCTAATAATCTATGCAAGACACATGTATCCTACATCAAAAACATTTCCATGCACACTGCGATGTTATCTCGGATGAATATATAACAGATAAAGTGCAGAATCAGGGAGGAGGGCAATACAGTTTCAGTCCAATGTTCAAATTCACCACTTTTAGTAAAGAACAATGCCATTCAACTATTCAATGAAGACTGGTATTTAAGTGTGAACAATACTGAGGTACATGATAAGACGTTAAATAATATTACGGCAATCAAACTGTCAGATACTGACAATGTGGTAGTCGTAGGAGCTGATGTTAACTTTCTCATTCTGCTTTCGAAACGTTCTCATCATAGCAATGCCTAGCTGTGTAAACCTAAAACTGGTGAAATTTATCGTACCATTCAACCGTCTCGATGGCTTCCACAACACCAGCACATCAACTCTAAAAAAAAGACATTTAAATTGATTCATAAACACCCAGAACTAGAACTTAAGCCAATTATTGGAGTATTTCAATGTATCGTCTTCGTCAATAACCCCTGCCTTGTTTCCGTTGTATTTTAGGCCTGTTTAGCAATAAATACAGCTCTGGCCATATAACGATATTATAAACATCTATGAGATTGTGGTTGGAGCTTCATTGATGGACAACTGCAACTACTTCTCGTGTAAAAGCTTCCTGCTCAACCTGAATAAATATCACAGTTAGTTTGATTAAGTGTGAATTATGACCACGAGAAAGTAGCCAATGGCGTCCTATCAAGGAGTCGCTATATCAATTCCAAAGCTGCACAGATATATGATTAATATATTGATGAGGGTGACTATTCTAGCATTATCATTATGCAAGATGATGGTATTCATGCAAATCTGAGATATACACAGCAAGCCTATGTAGCTACAGTGATGAAAGTAACACATGCTACTTTTGTGCAATTTCTTCATAGTTAATGTGTTGTTTTTAAATAATCATATTTTTTGCATTCCACGTAACTACATGTAACATGGAAGTTGAGTTTTTTATGCTGTGTAATTCTTTTGTATCAGAAACTATTTAAGCGCCAAAAATAACTTCCTACGACATTATAATACTGTTTTTTTTGTTTCTACGCTTTCCAGAGTGTCTTTTTTGCTACTATATATAATTAGTATGTTATACATAGTAGCTATTTTATCTCTGGTTTTGGTGCGGGAAACAAAGTGATAGACCCCCATGTTATCTTGGCAATGCCTTTTAATTTTATTTATTTTGGGGGGGGGAAGGGTGTCACCTCCGCGTGGTCCCCCCTGGGCAACTTCTTAGAAGGCCAAGCACACCCAAACCTTTCATCAAACCAGGTTTTTCTATTTTTTTGACGTGAAGTTTTTTGTGTTTGCTTTCCGGTGTTACTGAGGTTGTTATGTTTATTTTCGAATAGTTTTTAGTTCAAATTCTTTATATATTCTCTATATATTCATATTTATATATTTTATATATTTTTTCATTGTACTTGTGGTGCCTTACAGTGCTCTCGCGGATTATGATCGCTCTGTCGTGCTAGTTCTCAATGACAGACCCGATCCCCAGCTGTGGGGGCATTGTAGGTCTACTCATAATTCCTCTATGATTTGGTTTTTGTGTTTGCAGTGGTTTCTCTTTGGCATCCTTGCGATGGACGGGATGTCCGAAAGAAACCATTGCCATATAATTATTTTTTCACTTTATTGTTTTAAAGGTTTCTCTGTGGCATCCTGGCGGATAATGCAGCATGTCATAGAGAAGCCATTGCCGTACAATTAGCCTGTGGTGACTTACGGTGTCCTCACGGCTTGTGATCGCTCTGTGATGTCCTCCAATATCACAGACCTTATTACCAACTGTGCGGGCACTGTGAGTCTTTAATTTTTGGGAATTTTTTGTGGTTTCATGATTTCTCTGGCCATACAGGCCGAAAAGTGAAGTAAAGAAGACAGTTACTTACTTACTTAATGGTTTCTCTGTTCATTGTTTATGTCATTCATATTGACGTCTAAATGGGTTTATTTTTTTTATTATAGTATATAGTATTATAGTATATATTATATATTTGTTTTGACAATGACACTGTTTTGACTTAGACTTGTAGTTTTTACACAATCACTCCAATTTCAGGGAGATATAGTGACTTGAAAAGTCGTTCATTTTAAATTCACTTCATATTTTACATTATTTATACTGATATTTTTATACCCGTTAAACTGTGTTGTAGTGCAGGCGCTTCAACATGTCATCAGACTCGTTACATATAGGTGCCAGGAGCATCGTCATCTTATCATATCAAACACTTTAAATTGAATATTTTAGTACGAACATGCTTTTATTAGCTTTGTCTTTCCTTTACTACTTTAACTATACAATATGGGATATTGTAATACCTGGAATTTTCACTTAAATGGCCATACTGGCCGAAAAGTGAAGTAAAGCAAATATTTTACTTACTTTTAATTTTATTTTAAGTAGTAGCCATTTATATTACCGAGATACCCAGTTTTAATTATGGCAATGCCACTTAAAATGATTTTAGTTGTTTGTCATACCATGTATTATGTCATATGATTTTAACAAATTAACATTATTATACATGTACACATATCACTCTCATTACCATGATTACTATGACTAAAAAATCTGTAATGACTTTTATTTCTGTCAATAAAATAATCTGTCTGTCTGTCAGTACTTGCTGTATAATTGTCGGCCATCTTGGATTTTTCCCTGAAACTACATGTATAAAAGTTAGAGGTTATTAGTGTATTATACTAGATTTATTGGTATTAAAAACCTATATTTAGCAACCAGAAACAACTTTCTATGACTTTTAGAAAAACGTTATGGTACTTTCCGTATTATTGGCGGCCATCTTGGATTTTTTGCGTGATAGTTGACCAGGTCTTAGAACATGAAATTCCTCAAAACAAAAATGTTATTTTGAACACGGAAGTCAAGTTTGTGTGTCCGCTGTGCACCCACACATGATGTATAATCATGATAATTGAGACTTAATCTGCTATTTTGGCGACCATTTTGTTTTGCAATTTTGAAAGGAAAAAACTAAAAAAAGAGCTTGGCATGGGGCAGATTTGGAATCAGCATATCCGAATTGTGTGAAAACAACTGCATGACAAATTCTACTAAAAAATGCCTTACAAACTTTAAGAATGCCTCTTTTTGAAAAATGGGCCCTGACTATATAGTCCACCGCATAAATTCAGTTGTAACGGTTGAATGTTGACAACACATAAGCAGATAAGCAAACAGGTACAGTATAATTTGTGTTTTGGACACCTCTAATTGTCCATGCTGCGCTGGTTATGTGGTATGTCTTATGTTCGTCTGTCAGGACAGTCGCAACGGTATGATCAGTGTCATAGGTCAAAATAACAATCAGTTCGTCAACCATTTCGTTGACGAGATATGTTCTGCTGTCTCAGCACATCACACTGGCGGCACACGTCCGTCATTATCTAACTAAATCCACACAGCAATCCATATTAAAATATCTAGCACATTATATAAGGCAAAATGTATAATATAACAATATATACATGGTCACGCCATGTATAAGTGTGTGCATGGAATTTGCGTAGCGGCGGCGTCGTGCTTATAATAATAGCTCAGCCTGTCCGACACGCGTCCATGCATGTGCTTGTCAGCGCAGTTCACGGTTTCTGACCAGCGGTACCAATGGCTCTCCTGCCACGCGCTAACCAGCGCTATCCCTGGCTTATCCCAGTTTGTACTGGCTCCTTACAGAAACCGTATCCCATACAAACCCCGGCGTTGGCCTAACGCCTCGGCTAACATGCAACGTCTGGCCTTTAGACGCGCTGTGGTACCCGTAAGCCTCCGGTACAATATCTCCGTTGTACCACCTGCAGGTTCCTAAGAATCGTGACCGAGACAGTCCAGGAGCAAAGAACGCGCGTATCTCTCCATGAACCATGTCTATGCGCCACCTTCCGTGTGCATTTATGCACTATACATACCGATCCATCTCCGGTACAACATCCCCGTTGTACCACCTGCAGGTACCAGTGCAGCACCTAAGGATCGTGACCGAGACAGCTCATGGGCGGAGAACTAGCACATTGGCAGAGAACCGGTAACTCCATGCATGAGCACTGTTCATAGCTCACGTCCTCCGATGCACTGATGCACTATGTACGTTCCCAGCACATTACAGGATCACAACCCTGACCCGTACCCCTCAGGTCTGGGGTCGCCTCCCGTGTGGCGCCCGTACTGTCTTGTGGATCAAACCACTGGGTACCGTCTCGCGGCCGAAGCGAATCGGCAGCACTCGGAGTGTGTGTGTATATAAAGACATGGGTAGCAGCTCGACAGTCATTCTCGTCCAAAATACCGACAGTCCCTTCACAATACATCGCCTAGCTGAGTAATATTAAATCCTAGCAAACCAAATCAAGTGTAAAGTCATCGAATGATAATTATTCTTTGCATATGTTACAAAATAACACCTCCAGGAAGGCGAATAACACCACAATTCACCATAAATACGGGCACATTTTGTTTGCCGTCATTTCTCGACACGAACCCATCACACTTTCGATACCGCCCACTTTTCAAGGCAATCTGAGAAAACAACGTATTATACAACAAATCTAACGAATTATAACTTGCCGTATGGCATATCACCATCTCTTTTTGTTCTGAAGACTTCATAAATTAAAGAAAACGAAAAAAACCATCATTTGTCTTACTTTATCAACAAATCGCCAGTTATTATACTCACTAGCCAGAATAAGTTATGCAACATGTGTCCACTAGCCACCAGCATACACGATACGCTGAATGAATCTTGGCGCGATGTTATTCCATCGCATGCAACGTCAGTCCAGCCCGAAAACAGTATCGGGTCAACGTCCCGGGGCCACAATCATACAAATTCGACTTCTATTATTGCCATTACGATGTCAGCGCAGTCATTCATTGATCTTTAAAAAGCAAATAAGTTATTAACAAACAGTCAGGATAGGGCGTTCAAATTTGCGTGTCAGGGCCACAATCTAGTCATATGTGGACAGGCCGGCACAGGAATTTTTTTGTGTTGATAAATATTGCGCGTAAGCTGATCGAGTTACAAAAAATGTTGCATTCACTTGCACCACTGGAATGGCTTGTCACAATTTCAATAGTGTGTTTTGTTGTTGATTCAAATAATTTTTTAATAATAATTATGTTTCAACGTCTGTAAAGATATGGCTCTTCACTCCACGACAACGTGCAGCACATCATTAGAACATACATTTAGGTATCTGTTATCAGACGTAGTACATGTGATGTGTTGATAGATAAATCATAACAGTAACGACAGACGCTTATGTAACCCTACCCCTTAAAATATAGACAGGTTTGGGGGTAACCCCATATAAGCATATTTATATGAAAAACGCATCATGCGGCAACGGAAACCACGTTTTCTTAAACCTGACACCCTAATAGACAATAAACATGATAAAACTAGAAAGATGAATCGACGTAGGCGTCGATGATGCCTCCGTTGTTAACACCCCCCTATTTTTTAAGGTCAGTCAAAATTAATATTCTTTTGATCTACATCGTACCTCCCCCACCCAAAAATAAAAGACAGTCAAAATAAACAAAAATATCCTTTTAACCTACCTGCCCCCCCCCCCCCTCCACCCCACCAAAATAATTTAAATCAGAAGATGCTTTTTTACAAAACAATTAAAATAATAAAAGTAAAATAATATATTCGTTTGACCCACCTGCCCCCCACCCGAAAAAAAATATTCTGAAGAGGCTACTGAAAAAATTGCCTTTACCCCTGTTTATTTGTTCAAATTTGTTTTGTTAAGTGAAAAAAAAACGCACAAAAATATTTGTTAACCTCCCCACTCCATGTGCCCACCCTGTCTGAATATTTTTAAATTGGCATTGATCATTGCCCTTCCTGACTTACCCTCGCAGTCGAAAGAAAAAAAAATCCCTGAACCCCCTACTTTTTTGTTCAAAATTGTTTAACCCCGCCGCCTGCCCCCCTGTCAAAAAAGAATCAAGTTGGCCTTGACTCCCCCCCCCCCCACCACCGGCCTGATCATCCCCGCCCGTAAAGAAATGTATACAGAGAGGCTACTGCGTTAAATGCATAAATAATATATTTGTTAATATACGGACGTTATTATGGGTGATATTTTCCATGCACCACCATAAATCTAGACCCTTCTTCATCTGCTGGTTATTTCTGGTACGATAATATCAATGGTTCTGATGGTATACTTTGTTGGCAGTCGACGAACCACCATGTCCGACTTTTATTAGTATGTATATATTGTGTTTCGGTGGTATTACTGTTATTACGTTGTTAAATTTGCATCACTGGTCTATATCAGGGAATCGCCGAGTTCATAGCGACTGTGCTTGCATGGTCACATGGCTCGGAGCTACCTGTGTCGCAGATTGTCACATTGATTGTACTTGCATGATATAATATTTGATTTTTAAAAATATCGTGTAATTTTTAACATTGTCCTAATACATTCTCAAATTACTGTAGCATCATTATGCACAGGAGAGTGTGTAGCACAATCACGTGAGGGACGTTCACGCACTCGTTTATCCAATGGCTTAGCAGAGATTCCTGGGCGTTCCGCCTTCTTCAGCCAATCCCAATGGTCGGAGTCGTGATTAGTCCTTGTGTGATTAATCATGCTAATTACTCGGTGGTGCAGAATCAAAGGAGTGGGGTCCTCAGCTTTCTGTGATTCGCCTCCTGGGGTTCCTCTCAGCCGGCAATAGTGGGTCCAGCTGACTGTAGCAGGTGCGATATCCGGTGACTCATCAGCGGCAGGTTAGCATTTGAGTTTTGGTTTTGGCAAAGTTGGGACAGCTGCCAACATTTTGTCTCGAGTTCAGATAGAGGTCATTAAAACAACCACATGTGGTGCAATCACATATTGTGGTGCAATATGTAAATTATTTTCCTAATTAGGCGTTAATGTAGGATCAATCAACCCAGAAACCACCTTTATAATAAAGACTCAGAACAAAAACGTTTTACACTTTTTTCTTTACCAATGGATAGACACCTACCACTTTTACACCGCAACCGAAATTGCACTATGAGCTAATTGTGAATGCCGATTCAAATGGATAGGAGCCCAAAAAAAGTCAACTTAATTAGTGCGGGATCAACCTTATCAGTATATAGTGCAATAAGATGTTTATCGTACTCTGTACTGATGATTTATTTATTGATTCGGTATTGTTTTTTGGGTGGAATTTCCTTGAGTATTTCAGAAGTTGAACCATTCGGCAACTAATCCATTCAGCACGGGGACGGACTTTAGACGTCAGAATCTGACGTCCTTACTCAGTCCCCGTATTGAAGGTTGAAAGTCACGGGGACTCATTTCATATTTTTGCAGAGACAACGAAGTTATGAACCTTGGTTAAAAAGTTTATTCACAGATGACTCGCTGCAGCTTTACAATATATAAAAAAAACACTCCACTTCTCCATTGTTTGACTCAACAATGAAGTCCACATCACTTTGTGTTCACAATATAAGCCAATTCATTGGCTTGATTCGTGGCTAAGAGAATCAACGCTCTGCGTGCTGTCAACACGAATCACGCCTCTGAAAAAGCATAATACAGTCACAAATCACGATACAGTATCCAGTTACTTCCCTAAGCATTTGTCAGAGGATCGGCATAGCATTATTATTAGAACATATTGAAAAGAGTGTCAACCCTTGACGCCAACACGACACGGCGGACGTCGAAGGGCTGGTTTTCAATTTAGACTCCAGGCTCATTCAACAAACTCCTTTCTTCTAGGAAAACGTCATGTTTATTTCTCCTCGTCTGTGTAGAACACATTTAATATACAGATACAATTACATAGTCAGTTTACCCTGCCCAACATGGCAGAGAAACCAAAACCAGCTTTGTTCTAAACTAGAGCGCGCACTATCGTGCCTTGGACAGCACTCTGGCCCGCCTCAACCCCGGATCTAGTCAACTTTACATCAACATAATCACAACACTGATTTAACATATACTTAGGCATTATCATAATCGGAACATGGATTTAACATACATTTACCGGCACATAGGCCTCTGTCTGCCCAGCCCACGCGGACGCCAGTCAGTCTGAGTGGACAGCCTATCATGATGACCCTGCTGACCTCTTGGCAGAATATGCCGGGACCGCCTGGATTACATCCTGGATTACATCCTGGATTACAAATGAGTAATTCATTGGAACTCATTGTAACACGCCGCGCGCGGCTTGTCCTGTTTGATGATGTCCCGGTCAGACAGATCAATGCCAGCATCATAGCTATGCATACTTTTACAATATGTTGGTTTGACGCCGGTTCATCATCTAAGATGATGGGTCGGCGTCGAGCCAACTAATCATGCAGGTAATACGCTGGCCAATGCATAACCATCTGCACCTGGATCACTTTAAACACAAATCGAGTGACTTTCTCCCACGGCTATCCTTTATTAATAACAAGGCGTTGACCCAACACTAGAACAACGTCTACCAAACCGCTGTGTTTTCACTGATATATTATGTGTACTTAAACACACATCCAGCCGGGCTGTCAGACAGTCACCGCATTATTCACGACCTACAACCAAAACATAAGAGACTCGTGCGCTGGTACTAAACTATTATATAGGAATTCAAATGAAGAGGAAAGAGCTAACTAAGACATTTGTGACAATATCAAATTGAAAAAAAACCTTTGTATTCCATGGTTTATATCAAAATATTTCAGCAGTGTATGAGCAATAATATAACAATAACATAATTTTGTAGGGCGATAGCCACTTGTTATTGGCCCGATGCAGATGCCATCTGTGGAGGGACAATAACAATGTATATCGCCCTACAAAATCATGTTATTACTATTATTATCACTTTTCCAACATGACAACGAATCTTTAAAACATATTTATTCTATGTCTACAGTTACCAGGTTACAGCTAACCAGTCCACTGTGTGCTATCAGAACGCCCCGTCTTGTTAGCGTGCAGCTGTCATGCAGGTGTCCGCCCGCAAAGATCACAAGTGTACCTGTACCTAGTAGGCCCAGCAGCTCGAGTACACCAGTTGTACACCAGGCTAGTTGCCGATTATGCAGGCAACTGCGCGTACACACAGAGAGTCTAGTAACCCTGCTGGTCAGGCCAATAGTCAAGTATTACGCCCGCATAAACAGCAATATCTCACTAGTAGCGCCCTCTCAAGTGGTTATAATACAATTTTTTTTGTTTTGACATCCATAGCTAAATGTGACCT
The DNA here is from genome assembly GCA_964017125.1 of Flabesymbios commensalis. Classification (NCBI taxonomy): domain Eukaryota; kingdom Metazoa; phylum Annelida; class Polychaeta; order Terebellida; family Flabelligeridae; genus Flabesymbios; species Flabesymbios commensalis. The sequence goes on from OZ024915.1 coordinate 9,481,500, forward strand.
ATCATTCTGATTTTTTTATCGTATGTTATAAGTAACTTTTTTGACATATCTCTATGCAATTTGCATTGCTTGCAAAATTTATTAATATTGGTTGAGTATTTGCAGAAGCCCCTACTCACAGTCTGTGTTGAAACATACACTTTAAGTCGACATCAAAATTGTTATCAGAAGAGGGCAATAAAAGTAAATAATTTAGGATGCTAGATATTATGCCTTATACGCCATACGAATGAACTGATGAAATGTGGATGACATTTTACCCCTGTTTGCAGATATTATCGAATTGAGTAAATAATTAACAGCTACACATAGATCCGCTCCTGTAAAAGTCACCCTACAAATCGTCTTATAGGGGAACATTGTACGATCTACAGTGAAGAGGGGCGTTATTGTGTATAAGACTAATATAAAATAATATGTTTATTTTATCATAGTGAAAGATACAACAAGTACAAGTATACAATATCAATCAGCATAAAAAATATTATATCCAGCCTTTATTTGGCTTACCAGCCATTGTTGTCTATTGGTATAGTAAAAATAATAATAAAAGTTATATTTATATGCATTGCTGTGAACTGACAGTAATGGCAGTCACGTGGGTTCTCCGTCACATGTTAGGTTTCATGTAACAGAGAATCCACGCTTGCCAGTGCAGACTGGGCATTATGTAGTACAGATCAGTAAACAACTGGCAAACAGCGTCGTACATCTACAATTCTAGAAAGGTCTAGTTTTGTTGTAAGCAAAAAACTGGATATGTCTCCCCTCCAGTAGCATAACCATAAAGGTTGATAGCTCGAAGATGTAGTGCCAATGGCTTTTGTAAGTTATGCTATTAAATGGCTCCTGTGCACAGTAGAGACTATGTATTAAGCAAAATTTATTATTCCGTTTTGAACCCCACGCCGAAACACAATGTGGCTTGTCAACACTCTCGGCAAACACAACATTGACACAATGCTGGTCCAATGCTGTCCCACAGTCTGTGACACTGGCCCAGCATCAAACCAGCACTGTTTTAGCGCCTCTTGCTTGCTGTGAGCTTCGTTCAATAGCACGCTGGTCTGGTAGTGCTTACTGCTGGCGGCGAGTACAAGCCGACACAGACCTGATGTCTGTTTAATGTTCGGCCAGCGTCGTTGATGCTGGCCAGTATCCATTCAGCCCTAGTCAGTACTTCATGTTGGCAGTACCAGCATGCTGTCGGTACTGGCATGGTGCTTTGAACCAAAGCTGGGTTAATGCTGGCCCACTGTCTGTGATGCTGGCCCATTTTTAGCGTGGTGCCAAACACGACTAGGTAACCCTATACTGGGCTAATGTTGGCTTAGCGCCGTGGACAGTGGGCCAACATTGGCCCAGCATTGGGTCAACGTCTCGTGTTTGACAACCTGCACGATAGAAAGTGCTGGACAGGCTGACATAAATGAATGGGACAGTCAAACGGACAGAATGCACTGATCGGACAGAGGTAAACCAACATGTCTCCACCTCTGGGTACAGAGGGGTAGCCATAATAAATAAGGCTTTGTTTTTTTTGGACGCAAGCGACATTTGAGACACATAAGACATTTGGAACGCATGAGATATTTGGGACACATGGGAGATTTGAGACACATGGGACATTTAGGACACATGGGACATTTGGAACACATGGGACATATGGGCCACTTGGGAGATTTGTGACTCTGGGACATTTGGGACACTTGGGATATATATGAGACACTTGGGACATATGAAACACTTGGGACACTTGGGATATATACGAGACACTTGCAACATTACAAATGTTATTTTTCTTGTGAAATGTAGCATCTCAAAGGTTTCTACTGTCCATGATGTTGTATCAAAGCTGGGTCAATATCTGTAACAAATAAATACTTGGCACAAAAAATACCGGAACAATTTCAAAATGCTCTTATTTCATGTAATTTACTCAAAACCTTTCGATTGATTTAAATAATGTGGGTGTGTGAACGCATTTTGTGTTTTAACCTCAATAACGGACAAATGACCTTCAAATTGAACAATACCAACTTTCAAGGTCATGGGAAAGCTGACAATGATCCCAATATGCGGGTCACCTGAAATTAAGCAACTATGCGGGCTGAGGTGGGGGAACAAAAAGTCCTTTTTTAGAATACGTTTAAGTTCATATGTGCAAAAATGGTGGTGAGCTCATTGTAGAGACAATGTATGGTGAGGTGTGTGCCTTGCGAGACAATCTTCCTAGCTTGTTTTTTCGATGCTTCCCCGGACACAATGTATTGTTAACATAAATAACTAGACGAAATTGTGTTTGGTTGCGAACCCTAATAGCCATAATAACATCCGATGAATGTCACGTTACAGTAAAATGTTCCATGTTAAGAATATAAAATGTACAGTTAATCAAATAATGTAATGAGGATTCAGGATATAAATATTTTGTAAGGATAAAAAACATTTAAATGTGTTATTTTGACCCCTCATGTTCATCCAGCTTGATCAACAGAGATCTGGTATTTTAAGTTTACGGTGGAGTAGCATATAAGCAAGTAGAAATAACTGCTTAGTGATTTTCGATACATTTCAAGTTATAAGTAATTTAAATTTGATTACCTCCTTTTGAGCGCTTGACCACTAGGTCACCCAAAGTCAAATGTAAATATACTATTGTATGCCGATATTTTTGTACCATAAAGTCACAGTACTACACAGCTGTCCAAAAGTCCATTCATGGTGGATTTTCAAAAAAGGAACTGAATCTTAACTGAATGTTCAATTACACACTTAATAAAGTTGTTTTCTATAGTGTTTCATTGGTGTTTTCCATTCAATGTGCAGTTCTTTGAGTATTATAAGGGAGCACTTTCAGTATGCAGGTCTTGAAGATACTCAAATTTAATAAGTTTTTTGAAGAAATTATCACAGAAGTTATTATATCAGACATGTAATAGAACATTTAAGTGTTCACTTTGTATTTATATACCGATGGCTGTGGCTCATTTAATGGGATTCACCAGGAATATATGTAGGCCTAGTGTATATGGGTATGCGAGAAGTATTGGATAAGCCTAAAATACAACACATGTTCAGTGATACCAGCCACTAACACATATCTCGTCTTAGAGATATTTGCACACAGTAGCCTACATCTCAGCAATGATAATGGATCACTGTTGTCCTTCTGGGTATCTTACTTCAGCATATTTGTACTAGAGATGTTTTGTGAGAGACATCACAAACCTGGAAATACAATCATGAGACATCTACCATGTTGATTTTTGTCAATTATTCACATTATATCTCAATTTATTCTGCTGACACGTCACACCTACAGTAGTGATTTAGCAAAATGGGACAAGCTTTTTCAGTGGGGCTAGCCCCGGCTAACGCAGGCTAGCCCTGGGCTAGCCCCATGTTTTCTCCCCACCCCATTTGGGGCTCGCATGTATGCGCCCAAAGTTATAAAATCGTTTAGCCGGGCCGCAATGTGCGTTTTGGTATAAGTTCATATAACTGGAGCCGCGCTCATATCGCCGGGGCTCAAGCCAATGTAGAGCCTCGGCGAATTGAGTCAACGCCTGTCAGGCGCGCTTCTCGTCTGGTCCAGTTTCAAGCTCGACCGGTGCGCCGGGCGAGCCTGACTTTCCAGGTGCCTTTTTTTTCATCTTCAGTTAGGCCTATTCCAGTGACCATAACTTCAAAAAACCACCCATTTTCTGAATTTATACACTGAACTGCTTGTCTGATACTAAAGATAATGTCTAAATGCTAAAGGCTAAATGCTAAATGGCTAAGCAGAAATAAATGAGGACTGCAACAGGTTTACATGTATACACGTACGGACACACAATTATTGCACGTTTAGATCAACTCAAGAGCTGTTCAGATGATGCTGAATGTGGTCAAGCTGAGCGCGCCCTGTCTTGCCCAGAGCGAGCCTGGCCAGCCCGGCGAGATGACACATGGTTCACAGCATCCATGTTAGCCGCCACACAGTATACTGGGTGCAAGCCCAAGTAGAATTTGGGCGGGTATATTTTCCTGGCCCGAACCGTGTGGGGGCTCGAGCCCATTTCATGCGCTGGGCGCAACCAATTCTGCGCCTGTCTCGCCGGGCTTGCGCCCGGGCTAATGACGGGCTGGCCAGCGTTAACGCAGGCCAGCCACTGATGAAAAATCTGTCCCATTTTGTGAAATCAGTACTGTACCATATACATATTCAGAAGTGTATACTTACTTTGTGTCGGAATGCTTCTGTGTATACTCAATTATTGAAGGTATAATTATTTAGGGTATTTAAATTGCACGCGGTACGAACAAATTCTACTTGAAGGCATATGAAGTAGCATACTACTCTATTTTATCTATAACAATATACCTGTGTTGCACTATATATTATGTTATTGGCATGATGGAGGAAGATGAAGATTTTAATATAATTATATACAAAAAAAATCGATAGTACGCTCCCAAATTAACATTTAGATATTTAGTATATAAATGATTTCCAAGTTTGCATAATCATTTGTTGTTGCTGATGATGGGAGAAGTTTATAGACAGTATGTGATGCACCATACTAATTTGTTTTTGCAATTACGATTTTTTTCCATTTTTGAAAACTAAATATTATCCTGGAGACTGTGGTACATTTTATTGATTTCACAATAATTTTGAAATATCTTTAAAATATATATTGCAAACCGGATTTCTGTGCAATAACACTTCACAATTGTGGTCATGGTGAATTCTTGAAACACGACCAGTTTCATTATGGTCTGCATACAGTTGGTTGCAACAGTAATACAAAACAGGAATCAGGGCAACCGTCGTACTAACCTCATATATCCGGAGATACACATCCGACATCCACCGAAAGAAATGCTTCCACATGATTGCTTTCCATGCAGCACACATAATACGTTCTGGTTCAAGTTTATTTATCAATGTTTATCACGTATTGTTTAACGAAATGTCTTCAGATACCTTCTAATGCAAGCTGTTGTAACCGTTTCAAGTTACTAGGACACATATTTATTGTATGCATGTATGCTACTACTCAGAACAAGCACTTTGGGTGGTAGTAGCCCATGGCCTATAAGAACCTCCTGAGGATAGTGACATTCAATCAATCAATACAACTTCTTTGGTGCCTATATATCCTCAGCAGACCGAGCTCAGAGGCACACAAATACATAGCATGATCATGCATTGTGTCATAATCCAGGCCGAAGCAGCTTCGTCATCAGGGATCCGGGCCGCTGAGGAGCTAGGGTGGGAAAGCCAGATCAAATAGGCGAGATTTAAGTAATTTACGGAATGTTAAAATTGGTATAAAAGGCTGGGCCAGATACAAAGAAAGCTATTGACCCAGTGTTGGTTTTTTATACGGGAACAAAAAATGTATTTAAATTTGTGCAGAGTAAATATTTTGAGCAATACGGCCAAACAAGTATTTCAGCCAAATATGCAGGCTGGTAGTTTTTATGGTTCGGAAAGTTATTGTGCATATTTTAAAATGAATTCGAAATTTGACAGGAAGCCAATGTAATTGTTTTAGAATGGGAATGGAATGATTAAAACGCAAGGCAGCTCTGTTCATCAATCGGATTGCACTGCCTTCCTGACACACGTTTTTCAGGCCCTGGTGGTCTGAGGCCAAGCACGCAAATTCTCGGTCACAGAGGCTGCCCACAATACTGAATATTCATGAGCGCGCGACGAAGATTAAAAACATTTTATTCCTATGAAGTTTGAATAACAGAGCGGTTACGAACACGCGAGCTGCGGCATGACAGGCAGGTGGCCTTAACCACTCCACATGCCCCCTCCCCGCTCTTGTTCATGTTGCTAGATTCAGACGAACATGATTGATGTACACCCTCACCGACAGCCCTGGTAGCGAGGGCAGTGTCGTCTCATTCATCTTACCATCTTCAGGAGGTTCTCCTGGCCCAGTTTAGTCTATATGTGCACAAAGGTCGCCTAACAACCCATTCATTTATTCAATCATTATTACATTCCGACGAAAGTGACTGATGTTGACCATCGCCGACACCCCTGATAGCGAGGGCAGTTTTGTCTCATTCATCTCACCATCCTCAGGAGGTTCTCCTGGCCCAGTTTATACTATATGTGCACAAAGGTCGCCTAACAACCCATTCATTTATTCAATCATTATTACATTCCGACGAAAGTGACTGATGTAGACCATCGCCGACACCCCTGATAGCGAGGGCAGTTTTGTCTCATTCATCTCACCATCCTCAGGAGGTTCTCCTGGCCCAGTTTAGCCTATATGTAATCAAAGGTCGCCTAACAACCCATTCATTTATTCAATCATTATTAAATTCAGACGAAAGTGACTGATGTAGACCATCGCTGACACCCCTGATAGCGAGGGCAGTTTTGTCTCATTCATCTCACCATCCTCAAGAGGTTCTCCTGGCCCAGTTTAGCCTTTATGTGCACAACTCATTCATTCATTATTCAATTTAAACAAACAGAGGCTGATGTAGATCGTCACTGACAGAACAGTACGATATACCCGGCTAAACCAGGCTACTCACATTGCGTGGAGCCCGGCCGCACTGACCTCCATTTTTCCACGCCTGGCTTTGTAAAACAGACACTGACTTTGCCTAGCGATAAGACCGAGAGTGCTGTAAGGCCATATTCAGCTAGCGCGCTCTGGTGATCACAGTAGAACCATTCCGCTAAAACATGGCCATCACTGTGTCAGAGCCTTGCGATGTCATCAGGGTAAGTACGATAGAGGTTAGCGTGGGAATCAGTCATTACCACAGTGACAACCATATAATAGCCTAGCAGATGTGGAACATCACACGCCTGACAGAACAGTGCGATCTGGGTTAGCGTGCGAATTACTGTGAGTCTGGTCATATCCGCGTGTTTAAATTTTCACGAATTTGTGAATTTGGACCTTTGGCGAAGTCTAGAATTTGCGAATTATCGATTTCTATGATAGGTAGCGCTATTGTAATAATAATTTTTCGGGACTCTTAAATTCACGAATTTGTCTTCCTCGTGAAAATCAAAACCTCACGAATATTACCAGATCTACAGTATTCCTTTACGATATTGACGAATATATAGGCTATCATACATAATACGTATAGCAAGTAAGCTAAAGCCTCAAAGCGTTACAGAGAATAATTTAAATTTTCATCCACTTGAAGTTGGGGTCGCTACCGCGACCCACAACCTCAAGTGGGTGAAAATTACTCACATTTGTTGAATTTGTGACCAAAAATTTGCAAATTTTGATGTTTAAAGAACCATTTTGTTCCCCATAACAGTGATTGAAATATGAGATCGCCTTTAGACGTCAAAATTTGACGTGTAAGTACAAGTATGACGGTTGTGTGCAATTATTGGTTTTCACTAAAGGTCATTTCACTGCCTACCTCTTATGTTGCCTACCTTTTATGCCTACCCTTTTTACCTCTCGCCACGGCAATACAAATCCTCAATTAAACCGTATAAATCACAGAAGGTCGATATAAGTTAATTTGAATTTTAATTCCTATCCCACTAATTCAATTTATTTAAATTTTCAATAGCGATCAACAACCTCATGTGGATTAAAATTACCCATATCTGTTCGGCTAATTGAAAACAAGACTATTTTCGTGCTTAGTGGTGTAATTGGCCGTCCACTCGCGGCATCTTCATTTATCTGCTACCGGCAAACTACGTGGTCTGACTGTCAGACCTGATGCGTCAAGATGACTCACGGGGCTTTCTCGTACTTTCACAGACTGGTCCACATAACGAGGTAAGCAATAGTTAATAAATTTTACTAGTTCATTTGAGGTCAGAATAATACAATATGCGCCTTTCCAAGGCTTGTAGCTTCTAATAAATATATCTTTGGCCCAATATGCAGAAATAAATTTGCAGTTATTGTAGCTGCTGGCGGGTAAAACGCTTAGCCTGCCTACAACTGAAACTTTTTAAAAGTTTAAGAAGTGGACAAATTATTTATTCCACCTGCTCTCGGCAATATTTTATTCATTTTACCCTCTGCTTCAAGCAAAGTATTTATCTCACTTTCTTAAACTTTTTTTCTGTTTACAAAGTTGGATCGCAAACTAGGCTTTATATTGATGTGAGAGTGACGGAGACGAGCAAAGTGGGGCTACACAAATTTAAGCGCCATTTAATGATGCCCAGCGAAGCGAGGCAACATGTTTTTTTGAGGGTCATTGAATATTTATATTCAGCATGTTTCAAATCATTTATTTCAAAGAAAACTACACCCCCCCCCCCTCGAATGGTGCCCCCCCCCCTTAACTTGTTCAACGAACAACGTCGATATACAGCTGTACGTCAAATTCTGACGTCTAAAGGCGATCCCCGCGCTGAAAGAGTAAAATATTTATAATGGCCGTAGACCCATAACATATGTATGCCAATAAAGCAAAATAATATTTTGATAATCCTAAATTGTAAAAAACCCTTCGTCTCCATAGTTTACACAAAAATATTTCAACGTTTTAAACCTTATACTGCCGAATTGTTGCAGACTTTTTTTCATTCATTTAAAGCTGGAATTGCTAACGCAAATTCCAGCTCCAAATGATGAAAATAATTAAATTTATGCAAAATATATGCGTCTTTAAAATGTAATTATAAGAATAACTAAGCATCTACCACACAATAGTGTAGCAACTTGAGTTGAATTTATTTGGTCCGAAATCTGCTTGAAAACGCATATATACGGTTCCGGCAGTATAAGAGATAAACTTTAGCATATTCGATCATGCATTAGATGTGAAGCTAACATCGTCTGTGACCTTCACTATTCACCTCCTCCCATCTTACCGTCACAGTAGCATGCACTTAAGACACACTTATATACACAGTAGTCCGCGCTCAGACCAGATTATACTGTGTAGCTGCAGAGGTAAAACCTGACAGGAACCAGTGCGGGGATAGACTTTAGACGTCAGAACATACGTCATAATCTGACGTCTACAGACGTCAGATTTTTGACGTCTAAATTCTATCACCGCACTGTAAGGTTTAAAATTGTTCCCACCTTAACTTCCACACAATTGATTACCCATGTATATATATAGTTAATCTATGTCTTAGCTTTCTCTTCTTTTCACAGAAAAGTTAGGTTTATCTTAATTTTTCAAGTGGATATTCAAGTTATTTGGTGGATGGGTCCCTCCGTGATCGTCGGAGATATTAACACTCTTAAGAAGTGTAGTAGGCCTACCTGGGTCCCTGACCTCCGTGATCTTAATATTGAAGGTAATACCACTCTCACGATGATTAGTGGATGAGTCACTCGCTTCCATGATCCTGGCTATAAAATAAGAAACATCCCCCTAATGCTTTCAAAATGTTGGACCATAATCAGTTAGTCCTAATTAGAATAAGAACTGTATGACTGCAGTGATTAGGTAATCTAGTCTAATTACATTCTGATCCACTATCATTGAATCGGACGGGGGGGGGGGGTAGATTAATATATTTGGACCGTTGAAATGTTAGAGCTGTGTGTGCCGTAGTGGTACAGATTGATTCACTCAACCAAGAACATGCAAACTTAAATGTACTGGTTAAAATATCTATATTATTTATTGACAATTTGAATATTTTATGCCAAAGTGTCATATCGACCTTAATGTATTTTATCGGCATTGTTCACAATGAAAACCCTTCATTTGATATTCTAAGTTGATTGGTTTTTGATATGTTGATCGCATTTATATTTTCTGTAATGACGACTAATTTGCATATTTGAATTTAAAATAATGTTTGCGACAATGGACACCGAACTTTTCTTTTGCACGAAAACCATCAAAAAACACAATAATTGTTTTTATTCATATATCTAGGCTAATTTCTGAGATTTGCCACCATATTGCAGGCTATCTGATAAATGTCAGGTTTTAGTTGTATATCGCTGCTTGGACTGGATTTAGCTTATTAGCTGAGCTGTTTCAATATTTGGTTAAAATAGGTTTAAAAGGAGCAGCGCCTATATTACTTTAGTAATAAGAACGTTTGATGCGTCATACACGTTTGGCTTTGTGCCAACTATGACTAATTACTAGGTGGTGATTAAAGGTGAGAGTTAAACTAGGTGGTGGTCAGTCCCTTTAAATGAATAAAGGTGCGGGTTAAGCTAGGTGTTGGGCCAGTCCCTTTAAATTATTACAGGTACGTGTTATTTCGTTAAGTCGGTTTATGACTTCATGACTTGCATTAATAGTTGTATTTATATCATAGTTTTTTTTTTATTAAGATACACTGTGCATAAACGCAATCGCTGTGTACACTGTTGCATGTCACTTCCGGTAGCAGACGACACAATTTATTGAAGTAAATATTTTATTTAGAAATCATGTCCACAATGCAAAATATTTAAAAGTTTATTGCTCATAGCCGCGATTGCAACAGCTTCATTAAAATCTTAGCAATTTAGGAGTATTTAATGCAGTTTATGTTGAAGATGTGCACCTTGGATTAACAATAACTAACAATCTCAGATGGAGAAAACGAATTTTTACTGTTATAAATAAAGGGAGTAGAGCAATTCATATTTTGAAAAAAAGATTTTCAAGACCAGGGCTTTCTTCGTTATTTGTTAATTTTATAATACTGTGATATAATTAATATACGATAACTGTTATTATTCGCTAAAATATTATTTTCAAGTCATTCTCACTCTATCACAATGTTGGGCCAGTAAATGAAATATTGTTGGATTTTGTTCTTTTTATTGATCAGGTCATATATCAGTGGAGATAAAATACTAGAAATTTAAATAATTTTGCAGTAGCGTTGAAGAACTATTTTGACTATTGTAAAAATGTCGCAAAATCTAATTTTTCACAATTGTCAATTTTTTTTATTTGTTTGCATATAGTTTATGACAACATGCTCGTTTCTGCACGAAAGTCTCCATGAGCGGTACCATTTGGTTCGGATATATTCCTTAAGTCAGAAATAGGTTACTAATGTTTGATTCTTAGAGTAATTGATCATTAATGCCAATTTCAAAATGTCACCGTTAAATCCATGATTTTTTCTGAAATGTATTATTGATCATGTTTTTTTAAATTTTGCATCCTCAACACTGTTTGGGTGTCTAATCTTACATTTTAATATTCATTCAAGTATTTACAAATGCTGGAATGTGATATTTACGACTGAATCCAATATGGCTGCCAAAAAATGATCAAGACTATGCTCAAATTTCACATTTTTTGCAAATGTTTTAGCAGCACATGTTTTATTCTGCAAGAAAACCGCCACGATCGGTGTGATTTGGTTCAGAGACACTCCTTGAGTCAAAATCGTATGATTAATTTTCACTCACTTGAAGTTGTGGATCGCGCCAGTGCTTGATTTGTATAGTATTACGACCGGGTCTGTCTCACAGACCGAATCGTAATATGATTATGAATGAAAATGGTAAAAATAAAAATGATTCAATCAAAGAACGAGAAAAAATGAGCGGATGCAAGTAAAAACAACACAGTACAGTTTTTTATAATGATATAATTAATGGTCTGGGAGTATAAACAGGTAATTCAGAAATTTAAACGAGAAGATAATGATAATGACAATTTAGCGTTTCCAATATATTAAACAGTATTTAGAGTTCAGTGTTCTTGGCTGGATACCTGTGCAGGATGAAGATGAAGTGCAGTGAGCGAGTGCAGGCTTGGTGAAGAAGTGAAAAATGTCTATGAATCAGCTAGGAGAGCAGCATGCCGTCAAGTCCAGTAGCGGCTTGTAGTGCGAGGCTCACGCCAACGTTGCGCCAATGTTGGGCAGGCGCATAGCAGTTTAACCAAGTCTATTTATAATTTCAGCAAAGTCATTAATCAATAATAAATTTAAAACGTCAAGCACGTCTTAACACGACGAGTCCAAACTGGAAAACTGGCAATAATTATTATATTCCGCACGAGGAAGGGCTGTACATCATGGTCAGTCTGTCTTGGATGCGCCTGGCTGGATCAGTGGTCACCTGATGAGCGTACACATGGCACAGGACATCGGTCAGATAGCAGAGACAATGATTAACATATTGGAAACTTGTACATGAAGTTAATTTAATGTGGGCACGTTATACCAAAGAAAATACGTTATCACCACAGAGCCACGAATGCATACAATTACACTGCTGTGCATAATACACCTAACGGACCTAGCTACACTGCTGAACACAATGCTTCTAACAAATTATAACTATTTTAACTATACGCATATTACACAAATATAATAATAATCTGATAAACTGAACCGTAACAATAGTAATTAAGCAATATGGCCACCGTGAAATCAATACATAATCTTCAAATGCATTTTTTAACATGATGTGCTTAATATTTCTCGCAGAAACACATTTTGATGCTAAATGAATCTATTGAATATAACTGATAATGAAATTCCCGTTCTAATGACATATCACGCATAGCAGCAGCATAATTAGTCGTCTCTTCACATACGCTTAAGCTTGAATTTGTATTATAAGATAATCAAAATGAATAACAAAACAAACGATTCAATATAGTGAAAGGAAACGATTTAGTAAAGCGTTGTTATTTGACATATCCATATTTGGCCTCTATTTTTTTAACCCAGATGTGTGTATGCTTTAAGTGAGTATTACTTATATTTATAAATGTAATACATTTTTTTTATGAAAGAATATTGAAGCCTTTCATGAAAATATGCGTATTTAGCATAGGGTGAAATCTGAAACATTTTTTTTCTCAGAATGTTTTATCCACTTGTTCTTACATAATTTGTGTCTGCTGAATTCAAATATGTTGGATAACATTCTATGTTTGGTGACCTTCACCTTCAAATAAGCAAAAGACAAAATGGCTGCCAAAATGTGAAGGAACTCCCATATTTTTTATGGTTTGTCGCACATGAAAGCATAATTTATGGTTTCTGCAATATTTGTATTATATATTGTTTTTGTAGTGTCTTTGGAGAGAAATAACCTTTATTTGACCTTTTATAATGTCATAGTGTCATATTCTGACATTACTGTCCCACAATTCAGCCTCCACGTGTTCAATGTAGCGTGTGTACCAGATATGTAACAAAACATACTAACGTTTGCTGAATTTTCTAGTAATTATAATCATGTTTCGATCACAAGAGGATCTTGCACTTGCTTTCAACATATGATAAATAGTAGTAGTCTATCCATGACCCGATTAATGATAGGCTCAGTTTGAACGGCTCAACTGAGCATTCCCGTCATTCAGTTGATATGTGATTATTATTTGGCAAATCATATGGCGGCCATCCTGAACTGATGCAAATTAGCAATATGATCTTCATTTGTTCCAAAGTTATGATGCATAATGTCATGATCTGCAAATCACATGGTGGCCATCTTGGATTTATGCAAATAAGGCCTTTGTCATCTTTGTATACGTGATTGTAAATTGTTGCCAATTCAATTATAATTATATTGATACCTTATTCATTTTTATATGTTTATTTGTTCCAAAATTATGAGGCATAATCTGATAATTGGCAAATCATGTGGCGGCCATCTTGTATTTATGGAAATTAGGTCGATTTGTGTCACAAAGCTTTTTAAAAGGAGTCCCTGTGCCAAATTTCGTGATTTTATACCAATATTCACACCTTGGTGCAAGTGTCCATGGACTAAAAAAGATGATTTCAATTGGCGGTCATTTTGTATTTAGATTTATAATGTCTGAACCACAACATTTAGGTCATTGCTACTTTTTTCAATTCAGCATAACACACTTAGATTAGAAAAATTGTTACCACGCGAAATCCAACACCAAACTATTAAAAAGTAACATACATTTCGAAATAATTAAATTATCGGTAAAAAATGCGTACAGTTTTTTAATATTCTGATATGCCTAGTCTATTTAAAGCTGCATAAATGTTTTGTTTATTTCGAGCGAAATAACCTAAAATGTTCAGCACAATCATTCATATATTTTTAAAGGCTTTATAAATGGACAAAATCGATGTAAATGTAGCTGGATTAGATCACGACGCGATACACCATCAAGTTATATGGTGTGGTAAATCGTCCGTCTGTGTACAATATGTACGTAATAGTCCGTAGTACAGATAGCAAAAAAATTGGAATTGGTACCAAATGGGGGTACTAAGCAATTTCTTGCTTTTCGTTCAGCCATACATCTGAGGAGTATAACATGGTATGATGGACCTCTGTAAGTAGTAACTTAAAGCAGCCCCTTGGGATGACATCAATTTTCGTTTTTAATTCCGTACTGAAGTAGTGTATCCCACGAATCATGTTTTTATTTTTTTCAGAATTTTCATATTTTTACAAATATTTTTAATCAACATTTCTATGAAACCATAAGTAACCCAAACAAACTATTTGTATACCTGAAGGACGATTGAATGTTTTCCAGCATTGGGCCACATGCTAATGGCATCGGCCCAGCGTTGGGTAGACCATCAGTGCTGCAGGTGTGTCCTCCCTGTCCTGACTATTAGACACCAATTAGCGGCGACTGCTCTGATCTCACCGTCTGATACGTGGGAATATGTGATGTAAAGTGCTGAATATTGCTGACTTTTTTTGTTTACATGGCAATATACGACCTGGAAATACAACTATTTCACTTTTTTTCGGTACTTTAAAATTATTTTTTGACTTTTTCGTATTTCAGTTAATATCAGTAGGCTATATAGCTTCATATGAATTAAATTGTCAAAATTGACAACATTGAAAATGTCTCATCCCAAGGGGTCCCTTTAAGGTTAGAAAAAACGCTTTGTTTATATGTACTATTGTATGATTTTGATGATTCTCTCGCGGCGGTAAATTCCACCATTATGACATGTAAGTGACGAGTATTAAGATGCCTGTGGGAGAAGACAAAAATACACTTCGGTGAAATTTAGATCAATTTTATTATGCAAAAATAACCTTTTAAAAAATGCATTTTTTCGCAAATGAGAATGCAAAAAATGTTAACTTTATTTAAGGTATTTTAATATGCGAAAATAACCCTTTGAGCACTAAAAAATAAAATTCAGACATATCAAGTGAAATTATATGATTTGACTAGGAAATAAAATATATCTTGATGAATAATCATTCCAGATAATATTCATCATACTCAGCAAACACCGACACATCGACAGACTATTGGACCAATATTGGGCCGACGTCATTGACGGTGGGCCGACATTGTGTCGATGTATCATGTCTGCTGAGTATACAAAGTTACAGGCTACAACAACAGAGTCATTATAAACACTATGAAAACTGTATATGTGTCATTTATATCCAAACGCTTATATTCTAAAGTTCAACGTATAAGGTAGTTATTAACACACGTTTACAAGCCAATTATGTGATGATATTTTTCACTAAAAAATGTAACTGATATAATTAAGTAAACACAACGACTATTACAAATACTTGGTTTGGGACAGATAATGTAACATATTAAAGATAAATCACTAGCTGCAAGTGACATGACACTGTTTGACCGGAATCAAACCAATGCAGATAGACTAAAGTTGACTAAATAATGTGGTCATGGAGCCAATTGTTACAAGCCATACAAATATATGATTATATATTAGTGATATTTAAAAAAAAATAAAGCTGACATGTCATTTAAAAACATTAACTAACTGTACTTCAATACTTAACTTGCAACAGAGATATATATTGCATACAAGCGATGATTGCATGACTAGCTGCAAATGACAAGCAACACATGACTAGCTGCAGATGAGAGCTTGGCTAGAAAAATAAACATTTTAAAAAGTAATTAGTTTAGGACTAGTTAATATATACACAATTACATCAGCCTATAATCATGTTAATGACACAGTCACCAACAACAGCTACTAAAATTGATGTCATCAATCATTTAAACGAATCACAATCTACCTCTTCATGAGAATCTTGTTCGAGATCTTCGTCTTATTGAACATTGGAGCAGTCTTTCAGAAAGCATGTATCTGTACATTTCAGTCCATTGCTTACAAATTGGCAGGGTGACCCTTGGCAATCCCGTTTGTAGGGCCATAAAATAGAGGACCATATCTGAAGCTGGAGAGCCACTCATCCACTGCACTGTCAAGTCGCCATTGTCTACTGACCAACCATGCCCGTCTACCCAAGGGAACTTGTCCAAACAGTGTTGCCATATTGATGTTTGGTGGTTGGCTCTTTTGACCTGAAGACAAAGGCAGTCACTACAGAGTCGGAACTCTCTAGAAGCTACAGCTCCTTTCTTGGCTTTGAATAACTCGTAACGTAGATCATTTACATCACAGCTTGTAGAGCGCAAGGAGTAGAGACTGGAAGCGAATTCCTGTAGTATGTCGAAAAGATCGTCTGGAACAGTCCATTGATGACCAAATCTTCTAAAACATCTGGGAATTTCTTGTTTTCAATTAAATTTTCCATGACCAGAAAATTAACTTTACTGTGTCGCATCCTGTAAACGAATGCATGCCAATCATCGAGCTGCATAAATCCCCTCTCCCTATTGCAGATGCCGTCTTTTTTACATCTATCAGTCTGATTCGTGACGTGCTGGAACTCTGTATGTAGATATTGGAATCGATGTCATTGCAAAATCGCAGACAGAGAAGCAAAATTTCATCAGCTACTAAAATAACTGATTTGTAACCCGAAGCATACTTAGCATGCAAAAGACTGTGAGCGTCTGCTTCTTTTGAGTTTTCAACTCTCAAGCCTCTACTGCGACTTCATGCGTGATTCTGAAACATTTTTCATCACATGTTAACTTTAAAACTTTTGAACCCAATCTTTCTCGTATGCGTTTTTTATTCTGTGGGCAGGCAATATTTGAGTAAATTGTAAACATCACTGGACCCTCTGCTCAGTCTCTCTGCATCCTTTATTGACTGATCCTTATAAACATCAAACACAACTCCTTGGCTAGAACCTGCTGCTTGTAGAACCAACGAGAATAAATGATCAGACACTTCAGAGAATGTACGATTCTCACCAGGTAGTTTGTGTATGAGTGACATTCCATCAATGATGGTCAGTGGTGGCACTGAGACAGATTCTGTTGCAGACACCTTTTCTTCAAGTCTTTTTGCTAAAATAGCCTTGTTAGTTTTTTCATAGTACCATCACAGTTGGCTAGAGACCATGGTATAGGACCAAGACTGGACTGGAACGTTTCATATGCAGCATTCCCAATTAGTTGAGCATATATAGAAGATCACTCGTCACATAATTTGGGGCCACTCTACCACTTGCAATCCGGCAAGATCACCTGGTGTCTCAGAGAAAGGATTTGTCCCGCTGTTTTCTAATAAATCAATGACGATCTGAACGTCTGACTCATCTTTTTTAATGCAAGTTGATTGAAAATCGTGGTGACTTGAGCTCTGCTGGTCAATGATGCTACGAAGTTGCCTCAGACATGTGCTACGGAATTCTGCATTAACATAGTACTTCTGAGCGTAATTGCAGGCTTCAAGCTTGTTCACAGTCTCTTCAATTGTTTGATCAATTGTAACTTTCCCAAAGGGGTTGTGCTATGACCTCTGAACTGATAGCCCCCCCCCCCCCCCCTGCGGGTGTTCATATAAAAATGGATGATATTTAGGTAGGCTTGTCATTTGAGCATAGTAGATGAGAATATAACGTGCATAGTTTTGTCGAACATATGCAAAGCAACAAGGGATCATAAGGTGAAGCTGCCAATTGTTCTCTCTCGATACACTGATCAGACCAAGAACTATATCCACTATGTCAAGGAGAGACATCCAAAATGATGCTACATGGCCACTTTGTTTTCTTTGATTTTTAAAATATGTGTTGTACAGCATAAATATGCGAGTACAAGATTTGTTTTGAATGATTTCATTCAGACGACTTGTCATTCATTATTAAGACAACCACATTTATATATGGCAGATCATCAGGGTGATTGTCCTCTAGCCATGAATGAAATCATTTCCACATTAGTGCTTCATAAATTATATTGTGCAGTCGAACACCATGGTTGCATTGTTTGCCATCTAGTACACTGCCAACTGATCCTTCTGCAATTATACCAGGTTCAATTGCTGCATCACGCAAACCTGCATCTCCGAATCTCTTGTCAATAACTGCTAATAAAGGGCAAATGGTGTGAAAGACACCAAGCCGAAGAACTATGTGGCTAAATTGTTGTGGTTGTTTCCATATCACTTCAGCTGCTTTCGCACACAACGCCTGATCGAAAACACATATCACCTCTTCAATATGGAGGACTTTTGTGATGTTCTGTGCTTGGCACAGCACCTCATACACGGTGGATATGTTAGTAGCAGGTCCACGGATTGCTGGAAGGTAGTCTAAAGTGTCTTTTGAAAAACTACTGTTGTTTCTTGTTAGAATATTGAATCCTGTCCATGAACTCACAATCTGATTGTTTGTATCACACTGACGTAACAATCTACTAGTCAGCCTATACCTGTGACCACTGCAAGCTTAATTAATTTGCTCAGATCGACAGACGGACGGACGACGGACTAACGGTATACGAACGGACGAACAATGAGAGGGGAGACAGGCAGATGTACAGATGGAAAATCCGTCTACATGATGCTTCTGGTAGCAGGTAGGCTGAAGAGGCATACAACTATGTCTAAACACTCTTTATTATAGATTTTTCATATACTTGACAGTGGCGAGAAGTTGAAAAATAATAAAATCGCTATATTTTTAAAAAGCTACTCCTTTCAGATGTCCATCATACATTTTGGACATGTCCTAGGCATGTCTAAGAAGGTGTAAAATTTTCGTTTGGTACCTACGAGTGGTACCAACATTTGGTCTGTATCACGGACTATAATAGTAATAATGGTTAATTGTAGGCCAATATAATGTTACATTAGACTAACATCAAACCCCTTAATAACAAACACGAGACGTTGAGCCGCATTGGTCTAACGCTGGGCCAGAGCCGTAGACGATGGCCCCGAATTAGTTTGACATCGGACCAATGCACGTGTTGGCTGCGATGCCAAGCTCACACAAACCTCCGGTTGGTGTCCTAAGACTAGGTCAGCCCCTATGATAACTCAGCAGGCACGAGTCACTGACCCATTGATGGCTCAATGTTGGTCCAGCTTCTATGACGCTGGTACAACATTGACCCATCAATGGTTGAATGCCTCTTGTTTGCTAGGATCTAAGCTACTGGTACCGTGAAGGCTGCTTTTTTACAATTATTTTATTTTATCGCATTTCGCTATTTATATAACTGTATGTGATGACTAACGATGAAATAAAATAGTCTGATATTTTCGCATAGCATAGTCGCTATATATCGTGTTTCTCTTGTCATTCAAAATTCACTTTGAATTCACTCATAGCATTGCCACCATATTTTGAAATGCCCGTGAGGTATCAAATAAAAGACTGCCCCCCAAAAATAAGATTTACATCACTGAATTTGGTGTAATTCGGACTGCAATTTCCCACGGTCTGGGGGAGAGCGCCTTAATGACAGGTCAAAGGCTCAGATGCTAGCCCACACTAAAAAAACACCATACTAAAACAGGGTCTACTTTTTCAATTGAGTGACATTCTCTATACCGGTACCAAAATTAAACATGACATTATATGCAGATATCACTCATATCACACAAAGTAATAACTTCTAGATATGTCTAACTGACATGAGACAACACACTTTGTACTGTGAAATGTATCTATGATCACTTAAAAAATAAGAATAATTTTAAAAGTCTTCCCCTCTTTTTTATTGATGACTGTTAACTGCCACTTGGTACTTATAATGTCCTGGTTATACAGACAATGTGTCTTACTCCGCTGTGATCAGGTCTTTGTTTTGGTGGGGCAACAATATCAAAAAACAACAAACCTAAATCATTAATAACTCAGTAGCCGGAGCAGTAAAATAAAAAAATTAAACACCATTGTCCATGGATTAATCTTTTGATTTAAATAAGCAAAACAGTTATGCAGCTTTAAATACAAGATCTCCGTCATTTTTACATATTTACTGTTTCAGTAATTATACCACTAAGCATGTTGACGATAATATGATCTATTTTTGGTTACTTAGTGGATCCGGAATAACTTTGCTGACGAGTAAAATGAAATATAAAAAATCCAAAATAGCCGCGACATTCACCTATATATGAGCAAAAAAAACAAAATGGCTAACAAAATGACAAATTAACAAAATGTAAATTAAACTTCTCTTAATTTGTGGCTCGAGATTGCTGAATTTATGATTTGAGTATGACTTGGGGGCTGAAACACACATTTCTGATGTTCATTTTTTATCGTCTGACCTATCATTTTACCTATTTTACCTATAAAAATAATAACGTCATTCTAAATACTTAGCACATCAAAGCATGTTAAAAATACTGTGCTTAAACAGAGTTTCAAAAGCCTTGTAGCCGTATCTGTCGTATTACCTAGTCTAATGTATTTTTTAGATTTCTATTAAACAAATGTTGATTTTTTATATCATAGTTCAGATGCATAGAAACGCATTTATTTTTTGGTGGGGCGGTAACCATTCTGAATTTGAAGGTCAAATAAAGGTCATTTTATCGAAAAACATGACAGATGATTTGATTAACTTCAAATCATGCAGAAACCGAAGATTGGGCGTTATGTGCAACATAAATATTAAAAATATGTGGTTTTGTTGACCTAAATTATGTAAAACAAAGCAAAAACCAAATCTACACTCAAATGTTGAGCAAAGTTCAATGTTTCATATTTCAGCCCAGGATAATTACAGACATTTTCAAAAAAGACTACAATATTTTCTAATTAAAAAATATATATGTCATGTACCGATCTAAATACCACTCAGTTTTAAGCATATACATATCTGGGTGCAGAAAACATAGATCAAATATAGATATGGTCATTAATTATATTTTTGTAAGTCGTTCTCATTGGCCATGTTGACTAGCTTGTTTCGTTCGCGATTTTGATTATTTTGTAACAAAAAAAATGTTTCAACGTATTTGTAGAGATAACTCTTTGATCTATTGCACCTTGCAATACATCATTGGAACGGAAATTTAATTACTTTTATATGATATATTCCATGTGTGTATGCTTAAAAATTAGTGTCACTTATATTTATAAATATCATATATACACACCTGTTGGTTCTCTAAAAAATGGGTAGGTGTACAAAAGTGTCCAATTTTCAGCCCGCCCCTATTTCCGGCAATGTCATCAAACATATTCTGTATCCAGAGACCTCTGGGAACAGTTTCAGATATATGGACACATTGAAAAGACGTCAGTCCTTGACGCCATCGGACGCCAACACGACAAGGCGGACGTCGAAGGACTGGTTTTCAATCTCCAGATTCACTCCTTTCTTCTGTTTATTTCTCCGCTCTGTGTAGAACACATATAATAGATAGATAGATAGATCGTTTATTTCATCTCAGCATAGGCCCATCGGCCTGTGTGAAAATACATAATATAGTGAAATATATACAATATGTACGGTGTATGAGCGAGGACACAGGATGATATTTCGATACAATAATAGGAAACATCTGCAAATAATGACAGTTTTTTTTCAAAGATTTGCAAACACAAGTCCAGAATAAACAAATATAGCTAGATTATTAATAGTATACTGTGTTCTGAGGATAATAGTTCAATAAATTTATTCATAGATGGTTTGGTCCAGAAATAACGTGAAATGTATTTTGATCTCAAAGCTTTTAAACGTTTACACAGAAACAAAAAATGATATTCGTCACCTAATAGTTCACATTCTTCACATAGACGCTGGTGATAGGGGCGTGGCCGTTGCCATTTACCAGAAACTACAGGTATGTTATTGTTTTTTGTAATGAATTTAATCATGGCTTGTCTATATTTAGAAACTTTGATGACATTGAATTAGGAACTGTAATGTGGCGTCAATTTAAATGATCTATACATAATACCATCAGTACTGCTGTGTATTTTCTCATTCCATTGTGTTATATACAGAAAATGCCCAGTTTTCACACGGATTTTCACTTTCACACCTTTCATACAACATATTGTAAGCCTTACTGACTAATCTGTTACATTTACCGTTTACAACATTCAACCAGTATTTTATAATACAATAGTGTCGGTTTAATTTTAACGGATACCTACCTAATTCACCATAAATAAAATAATCAGCAGTTCTAGAGTTCAGTTTTAATATCTTTTTACAAAACAACAAGTGTGTCCTCTCAACTTCCCGAGCTGCATGGAAACCCCATATTTCACAATTGTGATGAACGACAGGCAAAATCAATTTATCATATAATGAACACATAAACTTGAGGTCTGGATCGTACAAATCGTGTGTGTCTTTCAACAATTTATAAACAGCTTTTAATCCTCTATCTGCCAAATTCCTTTGAGTCAGTAAAAATTTCCCACGGCTGCTTAAAGTCAGACCAAGATATGAAACTGATTCGAAAACTTTTAAAAGATCATGTCCGTAAAAAAAGTGGTCATGGAAGGATAAGTTACCACCTTTCCTAAAAATCACAACGGTTGTTTTATCAGTGTTAACATAGAGTCGCCAACGTGTACAGTAATCATATAACAAATCAAGTCCGAGTTGTAAATCTTTTCTTGTGCTAGACAACAAAAGAAGATCATCGGCGTATAATAATAATTTTAAAGGTGTACCTTCCATGTCTATACCTTGAAAATTGCCAGTCTGTAAAAAAGTTTCCAAATCATTTAAAAATATGCTGAATAAAAATGGTGACAATGACTCACCCTGCCTGACTCCAATTCGACATTCGAAAGGTTCAATTATACATCCTTGATGTTTTACTGTTGAAAAATTATTCGAATACATACTATTTATAATATTATACATGTTCCCCCGGATTCCACTCTTAAGGAGTTTATACCATAGACAATCTCTGTTTATAAAATCAAAAGCTTTTTTAAAATCAACCGTTGCACAATATACCTTATTGTTGTTTCCCAAAGATGAATCAATAATAGATTGTAAAATGAACAAGTCATCTAAAGTGGAGCGCCCTTTGCAAAAACCAGATTGAACATCTGAAATTATGTGGTAGGTACTTGACCAAAATGTTAACCTATTGTTTAATATTCTAGTAAACAA
This sequence comes from Flabesymbios commensalis, assembly GCA_964017125.1. Classification (NCBI taxonomy): domain Eukaryota; kingdom Metazoa; phylum Annelida; class Polychaeta; order Terebellida; family Flabelligeridae; genus Flabesymbios; species Flabesymbios commensalis. The sequence continues at coordinate 9,504,651 of OZ024915.1, forward strand.
TTTGCCGAGAGTGCTTAATGAAGTTATGTCACGATAATTGTTTACATCATCTGTATCACCTTTTTTATGCAACGGAACAATTAAACCAGTTTGCCATGATAGCGGAAAGTGTGACGATCTAAATACAGCATTAAATAGACATGTTAACTTTGATAAAATAATATCCAAGCTAAATACATAAAATTCATTTAGCAAAAGATCAGGACCTGCTGATTTACCACATTTTAATTTTTTGATAGATTTATGAACTTCGGCCTCTGAAATAAAATCATTCAATTCCTTATAATCACTTTGTAATCTCCCAGCTTCATAACATCTTAGATATTCGTAAACGTCTTCTTCGGCCTCATACGTTATATCACGTGGGTTACTGATGGATTTAAAATAAGTGAACATATCATTCACTGAAAGAGTAGTATTAGTAACATTGGCCTTACGTGGCTTGAGCATTTTCCAAAATTCAGTAGGGTTTGTAGTAAAGCAACCGGTTAATCTACGCGTATAATCCTGTCATAGGCAATTTTACTGGTCCTGATTAATTTATTATAAAGAGTGCGTGCAGCAATCATTTTTTTGCGACAAAATACATCATCACGTATATTCCTGTAAATATTTAAACAACGGAAATATTCCGATCTTGCCTCAAGACAATTCTCAGTCATCCAAGCAGGTGTACAGCTGTTAATTGTAAGATACAGTTACATGTACATAGTCAGTTTACTTTGCCCAACATGGCAGAGAAACATAAACCAGCTTTGCTCTAAACCAGAGCGCGCACCATCGTGCCTTTGACAGCACTCTGGCTCACCTCAACCTCGCATCAAGCCCGCTTTACTCTCCTCGCCGACGTCCGTCCCTTATATCCACTTTACATTAACATAATCACAACACTGATTTAACATATAGTTAGGCATCATCATAATCGGAACAAGGATTTAACATACATTTACACGCACATAGGCCTCCCTCGCCCAGGCGCCAGTCCGTCTGAGTGGACAGCTTATCTTGATGATCCCGCTGACCTTTGGCAGCCTCTGCCGGGACCGCCTGTGTTACAAACTGTATTACAGCCTGGATTACAAATGAATAATTCATTGTAACTCATCTTAACACGCCAACCCGTAACGCGATCAGCCCGCGCACGGCTTGTCCTGTTTGATGGTGTCCCGGTCAGACAGATCAATGCCAGCATCATAGCTATGGATACTTTTACAAAATGCTGTACCGCCGGTTTAGGTACCTAGAAAATGTGGTCTCTCTGCTGCTGTACTAATAGGTTATGTTTTACGCAGGATAGGAGACGGCTCAATGCCAAGTATATGCTGCCGCTTGAGTTGTGCTAGAAATTAGTTTCTATTCTCCATGAATCCTGCATGACGCAGTAGCCCTAGTATTGAATATTTTAAGCTCAATCTAAAAATAAAACATGCACAAACTATACCCCATTGTCTCCTCATTTAGGCGAATAGTACTGGGTTTTGAAGGGCAAAAAAATATGCCCAAGCTGAATTTTTCCGAAAACCTTCGAAATACCATTACAAATACCATACTAAAACTCCCCGTGATTCTACTTGATCATTTTCCATTATTCAAGATGGTGTCAAAAGGGCCGTCAAAATGTTAATACCCTCAAAATATTATGACAGAAGGTTTCTCAACGGTTCTCTATCCTATAGGACATATAGGGAATGACAGAAAAAAAATCTATCAAAATCTGACCCCTAAAAAACTGGGTGATCTCCAAGATGGCCGCCATTGGCCGTGAAAATCGGCGAAACCATCCTAAATTGCCCAATAGTGTTTATAATCAATGTTTTTAAGAGTTTTTAAGAGTTGGGGAACTCATTGGTTAAAAGACAATTTAAGCAGTGTCAATAATCTATGATGGCGGTGGGGCTAGGTGGCAAAATCCAAGGCCAATGTTAAAATAATCGAAAATATAATTTTTACCATAAAAAGCTAAGAACATTTTGATCTGTAAATCTTGTTATGGTATTATGGTATTATGTTATGGTCATTCAAGGTGACCTTCAAGGGCAAAGTTTAATTTTAAGGTCAAATTCCGGAAAAAGATATTTGTAACAAATACAAATATCAGCAAACATCATAATCTGATAATCATGTACTACTTCTTTTTGAGGCTGTTTTAAATAGAGAATCCTTTTATGGTATTTTTTCGTGATTCAAGGACTTTTGCAAGATCAAAAAGTCAAGTGACAACAAGTGTATTACATATTTTTCGTGTAAAAAGAGATAACCGACCAAACTAAGCATACTGGAAGATACATTTCTGGTATTATTTTGGTAGTTCAACTTCATCTTCGAAATCGAAATGTCAATTGCAAGGTCAAAGGAGCAAAAATATGATTCTAACAAAATAAAATAACGTAATGTAATACATTGCTTCAATTTTATTTTGGCTAGAAAATCCGTTTCTGGTAGTAGTTAGATCCAAAGTTTGATCCTAAGTCTCATTCAATTTTCTTTCACACAAATACAAATAGAAACAAGTGTAATCCATATATCTGATGAAGATGTTTAACTGTATTTATTGTAGTACAATGTTGATGGGTAAATGTCATATTTATGGCTATAACATCAAATAACTTTTTTTGACTGAATAAAGTGTTCTTTAACTCCTCCCCATCGCACTTTGGCGCTTTCCCATTGCCATTTAACGTTTTTTTCATTGCCATTTAACACTTCATCGTCGCCTTGCCTCCCCACCACCTATTAACACATAAACAAAAATTGAACCAAAAATTAAAATCCTACCTAAAATTAAGACTCTACCAAACAGAAGAGATATTCAAACTCTTTTTGTACCAATATAAAGAAAAAAAGAGACTATCCAGTCTTCTGTGATATTATGTATCACCAAGTGTTCTATTTTCAGATGTTTCTGCCATAAGCTGCTTAATGTATCATGAGCTTGAGATTAGCATTTACAGGGCGAGGATCGACTTTAGACTGTAAGAGTAAAAATAATTATAATGGCCGTAGACCCATAACATAGGTATTGAAAAATGAAGCTGAAATAGCAAACAAAGGCATTTATAATGATTTCAAGTTAAAATAAACCCTTTTCCCGCATGGTTTATACAAAAATATTCCAGCGTTGTTAGGGTTAAATGATGACAGAGGTTAAATTAGGAGGTTCAACGTGTTGTGTTTGCTGTTGTTGCTTCCATAAGCTGTTTAACATGCCATGAGCTATATATCACCATGCCTTAAAATTGCACATATTACTTGTCCTATATTTCAGATGTTGCTTGTGTTATATTTCCAGAAGGTGCTGCTATAAGCTGTTTAACATGCCATGAGCTATATATCACCATGCCTTAAAATTGCACATATTACTTGTCCTATATTTCAGATGTTGCTTGTGTTATATTTCCAGAAGGTGCTGCTATAAGCTGTTTAACATGCCATGAGCTATATATCACCATGCCTTAAAATTGCACATATTACTTGTCCTATATTTCAGATGTTGCTTGTGTTATATTTCCAGAAGGTGCTGCTATAAGCTGTTTAACGTGCCATGAGCTATATATCACCATGCCTTAAAATTGCACATATTACTTGTCCTATATTTCAGATGTTGCTTGTGTTATATTTCCAGAAGGTGCTGCTACTGTTTAACGTGCCATGAGCTATATATAACCATGCCTTAAAATTGCACATATTACTTGTCCTATATTTCAGATGTTGCTTGTGTTATATTTCCAGAAGGTGCTGCTATAAGCTGTTTAACATGCCATGAGCTATATATCACCATGCCTTAAAATTGCACATATTACTTGTCCTATATTTCAGATGTTGCTTGTGTTATATCTCCAGAAGGTGCTGCTATAAGCTGTTTAGCATGTCATGAGCTATATATCGCCATGTCTTATATTCTCACATGTTAGCACCATGTCTTATATTTTCAGATGTTGCTTATGTTATATTTCCAAACGTAGATGCTATAAGATGTTTAACGTGTCATGAGCTATATATCACCATGTCTTATTTTTTTCACATATTACTTGTCCTATATTTTCAGATGTTGCTTGTGTTATATTTCCAGAAGGTGCTGCTATAAGCTGTTTAACGTGTCATGAGCTATATATCACCATGCCTTAAAATTGCACATATTACTTGTCCTATATTTCAGATGTTGCTTGTGTTATATCTCCAGAAGGTGCTGCTATAAGCTGTTCAACATGTCATGAGCTATATATCGCCATGTCTTATATTCTCACATGTTAGCACCATGTCTTATATTTTCAGATGTTGCTTATGTTATATTTCCAAATGTAGATGCTATAAGCTGTTTAACGTGTCATGAGCTATATATCACCATGTCTTATTTTTTCACATATTACTTGTCTTATATTTTCAAATATTGTTTGTGTTATATTTCCAGAAGTTGCTGCTATGTAAGCTGTTTAACATGTCATGAGCTATATAGCACCATTTCTTATTTTTTCACATATTACTTGTCTTATATTTTCAGATATTTTTTGTGTTATATTTCCAGAAGTTGCTGCTATAAGCTGTTTAACATGTCATGAGCTATATAGCACCATGTCTTATATTGTCACATGTTACTTTTCTTACATTTGCAAATGTGGCGTGTGTTATATTTCCAGAAGTTGCTGCTAGATAAGCTGTTTAACATGTCATGAGCTATATATCACCATGTCCTAATTTTTTCACATATTACTTGTCCTATATTTTCAGATGTTGCTTGTGTTATATTTCCAGAAGTTGCTGCTATAAGCTGTTTAACGTGTCATGAGCTTGTAGCACCATGTCTTATATTTTCACATATTACTTGTCTTATATTTCCGGATGTTGCTTGTGTTATATTTCCAGATGTTGCTGCTATAAGCTGTTTAACGTGTCATGAGCTTGATATTAATGACGATCTGCACTCACCAGGAGACAAGCCGTGTAACGCCAGCTCATCATCTGAACAATGTCATGAAGATGTGGAGGAATGTATCACGTTCTGCTATCACATCACTGGTGAGTGAGTGAGTGAGTGAGTGAGTGAGTGAGTGAGTGAGTGAGTGAGTGAGTGAGTGAGTGAGTGAGTGAGTGAGTGAGTGAGTGAGTGAGTGAGTGAGTGAGTGAGTGAGTGAGTGAGTGAGTGAGTGAGTGAGTGAGTGAGTGAGTGAGTGAGTGAGTGAGTGAGTGGGTGGGTGGGTGGGTGGGTGGGTGGGTTTTGGTGAGTGAGTGAGTGAGTGAGTGAGTGAGTGAGTGAGTGAGTGAGTGAGTGAGTGAGTGAGTGAGTGAGTGAGTGAGTGAGTGAGTGAGTGAGTGAGTGAGTGAGTGAGTGAGTGAGTGAGTGAGTGAGTGAGTGAGTGAGTGAGTGAGTGAGTGAGTGAGTGAGTGAGCAATTGAACATGTCCATAGACTAGAACTGCATTGTTTTTTTTATTTTTGTGCTGCGCATTCACCAGTTAGGCTAGATATAGAGATGAAATTCCTGATTTCTAATTTTGGACAACCAGGTCAAAAATAAAAAATACGGGAATTTTGTCTCTATATCTATATCTAGGTGTTAATACAAATACAGCATGTCTACTGTAGTCATCATCGGTTCTCTAGGGGTTAGGCCTAATAACGTGCTTGTTTTTGTTACATTCCAGGTAAGCTTCGTGGGAATGCCATGGAGTTGTTTGGGAAGCAGAGTGGATGTCCCTTCCCGTTACCCCCAGGAGTGACACCACTGACTGGAGAATGTCAAACATTCCCTGACACAGATCCCAGCACTGCTTTTGGTTCCCCTGACCAGGTATGGGATGATCTAGAAGGATACTATGCCAACGTCTGTAGCTGCACCAGCGATGATTGTAACCTGGAGGATATGGATAAATGTACAGATGCTGGTAAATATGTCCTCTCACCCCTTTAACACTTACCCCTTTAAGTCATCATTATGCATAAAAACTTCATTTTACATTCCCAAAAACCTTACGACTAGGAGTTTTAGAAAGAAGATTTCCATGAAACTGTTTAACCAATACATGACAATACTCGTTTATTTGTCACCGTCTTCAAATCATCTTCATCCACTGCAAGTCGACTTGCAATCAATCAATCAATCAATCAATCAATCAATCAATCAATCAATCAATCAATCAATCAATCAATCAATCAATCAATCAATCAATCAATCAATCAATCAATCAATCAATCAATCAATCAATCAATCAATCAATCAATCAATCAATCAATCAATCAATCAATCAATCAATCAATCATCAATCAATCAATCAATCAATCAATCAATCAATCAATCAATCAATCAACCAATCAACAAATCAACAAATCAATCAATCAATCGATTAATCAATCAATCTATTAGTAAAACTTATATGGCGCCGATATCTTCAGCGATAGGCCAGATACGGAGAAAACCCTTGACCCAATCTTTGTTTTTATATGGTAAACAACAAATCTATTTGGATTTGTGGAGTAGATAGTTTGAGCATTTCGGTCGAACAAATAAGTGAGCCAAATATGCAGTTTGGTTGTCTTTTATTTGTTTGTTCGGAAAGTTATTGTGCATATTTTAAAATGAATGCGAAACTTGACAGGGAGCCAATGCAAATGTTTTAGAATAGTAACCAAACTAAACGACTAAAACGTGGGTCATTTGTTACCACTCTAGTGATGCAGTTCTGAACGGGTTGTATTCTAGCGATATCCTTTCCTGGCATCTTGTGAAACAGTGAGTTACAATAATGTAACTTGCTTTTGACTGCACTTTGCTTACCAAACGCTAAGTATATTTATTCATTCATACTTTTTCATTCAACTTGTCACTCTCTACACGGTTTTTTACAGTTGCCATTCCCACGTATGAGTGTCTGGAGTGCGATGAGACTTACATCAACGGTGAACTGACTGAGGACAGCACTCTATGCAACACAAGCTCTGTCACAGAGTGTGCCAGCTGTATGACCTTCTGCTACAGTATCACAGGTAAGAGGGAAACCTCACAACGCTGCATTTGTTTGTTTAAACCATGGCGACTGAAGGGTATTCTTATCATTTGAAATCATCATTTTTAAATGTCTTAGTCAGCTCTTTCCGATCCATTTGAATCATATGTTATGGGTCTATAACCATTAGAAATAGTTTCAGTCTTACAGTGCGGGGATCGATTTTAGACGTCAGAATCTGACGTCTAGACCTCAGATTCTGACTAACGTCGATCCCAGCAATGTAAGGGGTAAATATCAATAGCATTATTCTGTGAAACGCAGTGACGTCACTCGGTGAAAACAAGGTTATATAACACCCCCTCCCCATACTTCATTCTGTGAAACGCAGTGACGTCACTCGGTAAAAACAAGGTTATATAACACCCCCTCCCCCATAATTCATTCTGTGAAACGCAGTGACGTCACTCGGTGAAAACAAGGTTATATAACACCCCCTTCCCCATACTTCATTCTGTGAAACGCAGTGACGTCACTCGGTGAAAACAAGGTTATATAACACCCCCTTGCCCATAATTCATTCTGTGAAACGCAGTGACGTCACTCGGTGAAAACAAGGTTATATAACACCCCCTCCCCATACTTCATTCTGTGAAACGCAGTGACGTCACTCGGTGAAAACAAGGTTATATAACACCCCCTTCCCCATAATTCATTCTCTGAAACGCAGTGACGTCACTCGGTGAAAACAAGGTTATATAACACCCCCTTCCCCATACTTCATTCTGTGAAACGCAGTGACGTCACTCGGTGAAAACAAAGTTATATAACACCCCTCCCCCATACTTCATTCTGTGAAACGCAGTGACGTCACTCGGTGAAAACAAGGTTATATAACACCCCCTTCCCCATAATTCATTCTCTGAAACGCAGTGACGTCACTCGGTGAAAACAAGGTTATATAACACCCCCTCCCCCATACTTCATTCTGTGAAACGCAGTGACGTCATTGGGTGAAAACAAGGTTATATAACACCACCTCCCCCATACTTCATTCTGTGAAACGCAGTGACGTCACTCCGTGAAAACAAGGTTATATAACACCCCCTTCCCCATAATTCATTCTCTGAAACGCAGTGACGTCACTCGGTGAAAACAAGGTTATATAACACCCCCTTCCCCATACTCCATTCTGGGAAACGCAGTGACGTCACTCGGTGAAAACAAGGTTATATAACACCCCTCCCCCATACTTCATTCTGTGAAACGCGGTGACGTCATTGGGTGAAAACAAGGTTATATAACATCCCCTCCCCCATACTTCATTCTGTGAAACGCAGTGACGTCACTCGGTGAAAACAAGGTTATATAACAGCCCCTTCCCCATACTTCATTCTGGGAAACGCAGTGACGTCACTCGGTGAAAACAAGGTTATATAACACCCCTCCCCCATACTTCATTCTGTGAAACGCAGTGACGTCACTCGGTGAAAACAAGGTTATATAACACCCCCTTCCCCATAATTCATTCTCTGAAACGCAGTGACGTCACTCGGTGAAAACAAGGTTATATAACACCCCCTCCCCCATACTTCATTCTGTGAAACGCAGTGACGTCATTGGGTGAAAACAAGGTTATATAACACCACCTCCCCCATACTTCATTCTGTGAAACGCAGTGACGTCACTCGGTGAAAATAAGGTTATATAAGAGCCCTTCCCCATACTTCATCGTATTAGCCAGCTCGGTGAAAATAAAGGAGGTCGAGGAAAATGCCCGTTCGTGCATTTTATTACATAAGTTGTCCCACCTCCAACCTTATTTTTTATGTCCAGATAACTTATATTCTAATAATAAGCGAAATAGGAACACTGGCATCCCACATCTGAAAATCACTGCCAAATATGTTGCACAATTTAAAGAGGAATCAGTGGCGAAATATATAATGGGAAATTTTGATAGTGACTCAAGTGCAAATCCCAATAAAGCTGACAAGATACTAATTTCAATAATAGAAAAAGCTAAATATAATCATCTGCAACTAAAACTAGCAATAAATTCATTAAGTATAAACATACGAAGAGTGAATGAATTACTACAGGTATATTGAAGTCAAATAAACTCAGAAATGACCTGTAGAAAGCATTTCGTGCTGCAATTCCTGATTCGCAAGTTTACGTTGATCTGAAAACAAATATACAAACATATAATACAATCTATGAACAATGTACAAGATTAGCCGAAAAAGAAATGATTTTGTTTAATAGATATAAATACGACATAAAAAGAACATGTTCAACCATCAATGACATTTCACACAGAACAAGTAATTTAATAAGATTTTCTGAGACTTTTAAATATAATTATGATAATAATACAATTTCTGGGGAGCAAAATATTGCGAACCAATTAAATATGTTTTTCACTAACTTTGGGAAAAAACATGCAGTTGAAATTAAACTCCCCTCCCCCCAAAAAGAAACTTTATGGACTTAAAACAAACCCGATCTGACTTACAATTAAAAAATTAACTGATGAGGCGGTGACTAAAATATCGAATAAGTTAAGTTTCGAAAACATAGTGGTTATGATGGAATATCTGGTACACGTTTGAAGTTTATTTTATTAAAACCTTTGACATATATTTAAAATCAAGCTTTTTCAACAGATATTTTTTTGGCCCAACTCAAGATGTAAATGCAAATGTAACACCTCCATTGAAAAAGGGACATTATTGTCTATTTAACAAATATCCACTAATGTCTTTATTGCCCTCATATCTAAGGTGTTTGAAAAAGTTATTTTCAATCAATTATACAGCTATTTTGAACGTAGTACATTCCCCAAAGCGTGTTGTATTAGAATGTGTTGATAAAGTGCTAATGGATATGGATGATGGGAATGTATCATTTGGGATTTGTCTTGATTCACACCATTACCATAGTATTTTGTTACGTAAATGAAAATTGTAGGGTCTTTCAGCTACTAAATTAACCCATTAAAGATCACTGGCAAGTTTTTTTGCTAGTGACGTTTTTGTATGACGTCACGATAAAAAAAAATATTTTAAAAGGCTACACGACTTGAACCCGTTGTAAACTCACTTGTCGTCTTGGTTAACTACATTTTATGCAATTGATAGTCTATACCAACACTTAGCAATGCTCAAGTTTGTCGGGAAATAGTACTTCCAGAATGCTACTTCATCGTCGTGGAAAGTACCAATGAGTAGTTTATTACATATCTTGTAGTAAGTAAGTCAATATTCATAAAGAAACTGTCAGGTGTGGTGATTTTCACCATGTAATTCTAATGCTGAAAAAAGATTCATACCTGTGCATAAAAAGACTAATAATTTACATGGCAAAAAAAAATTGCCAGTGGGATAATACACGGTATTATAGTCTGTAGTAATAAACCATTCTGTAAAATGATGCAACGAAATAAATTATGTTTATTATGTAAACTGTCTGGTACTAAATCCCCGAGCATGCTGCTATGCTAAGCACATCTCCATCCTTTTCTAATAATAATTGTTTGTCTGCTAAATGACACATACTATGAAGACATTGCAATTGAAAATGTGGGTACTGGCAAGAAAATTTGCCAGTGGGCACTTATGGTGTCTTTGATCGCTATGTTTATGATATATGAAGAATTATATCATCTTCATGTTTGAATATGCTGCGAGGGATGAGCCAACTACTGTGAAGCAGATCAGAAAGCGAGAAAGTAGATGGTTAAATGTTAAATCTCCTGGGACCGTATTTTCTCAATGTTCCCCCACAATCTGGTTGATAGCATGCAGTGGGAGTACAACCTATATTCTCAGCAAAAGGAAATAAACCTCGGTGTAGATAAGATGGAGGCTCTAACATTGTTAGGCATCATGCTTCTGTCTGGATACAGCCGACTACCATATAGCCGGCTTTATTAGTCAGAATGAGCTGATAGTCACAATTCTCTGGTCTCTGATACTCTGAGGCAGTAGAAGTTCGTTGTTATCATAAGTGATCTTTATTTTAGAGATAATACTAATTTGTTAAGTGACAGATAGGCCTACTACAAGGTTCGACCGGTACTTGAAGAGTTGACTGGAGTTTTCAAGCAGACAGATGTGGCTGAGGATATCAGTATTGACGAAACCATGATACCTTATTTTGGTAAACATGGCACAAAACAGTTTACCCGTGAGAAGCCAATGATGCTCAGTTTCAACTTGTGGTCTCTAGAATATACATGTATCACGTAAAATCGTATATTTGCGGGTCTGGAAACACCCCCCTAGTCTCAGTATGAAATAAAATACATTTATGTATGATACTACTCGTGGGAGTGATTACCAGCGTTGATCACTACATCGACCATATCTAGGGGTACTGGGATGATTGTTAGTAGTTATACTTGTCACCCCCATCCGGGGAGGGTCATTAGAGATCTGTTCCATCAGTTGCATGCTATACGGCATGGTACGGAAGCACTAGTCTACAGCAATTATCCAAGGGAAGCTGCAGCCTCCTCGTATCTGGCCGTAATCTAATCGCTGCGCGAAATGCCACGGAGTTTCAGCATTAAATTGCACAGCGAAACCCAAGTCTGGGCATGTCTAGAGGTATATCCCCTAGACATGCGCAGAACCCCTTACTGGGCGAGCGAAGGAAAACTCTCTCAATAACCCACCATGCCCTATCACCCCCACCCTCACATCATCATCTGTACATCATTCATCTCATCAATTGACTACAACTTTTTAATCGTATTAAAATGTCACTTAAAAGACAATTTGTGCCGAAAGTGACGTAAAGCAAAGATTTACTAATACTACTACTGGTCACAATAAACACATTTCATTGACCCCTCTAAAGCCCACTGGCAAAATATTGCCTGTCCTTGAAACCATTTTTCAAAAAAATAATTTTTAATTCAAATTTAGAATAGTAATAAGAGCCATATGCAAATTAGCCGCCACCAACTAAAATGCAGTTTCAACTTAAAATCTTAAATTAAATATCGAAACAAGGGTTTCATGGTCAACGATTTCAATGAAATATAGTTTATTGAGAAAAGAGATATTAGATATTTTATTTTACTAGTAAAATTAAATATGCAAGGTAACAAAAAATACAGGAAATACTGTTTGCAACGATTTCAGGGACCAAGTAGCTTACAACAGGGGTGTCATACTATGATTTAAAGGGTCAGAGATTCTTAAAATGCATTGGAATAAGAAATGCTAATATTAAGCATGTTTGTTTTCTTTTTGAAAGAGGTTTCTATGTCTAAAATTACTATAATTTAGCACTAAATATGCAAATTCGCACACATTGTAAACATATAATGTACTTAAATATTAGTTCAGAAAAAAATCGTTGAAAAAACCCTCACGTGGTTTTCATAATGAAGTTTTTATCAGTGTCATTCATATATAATGGCATTAGATCTTTATTTTGTCATTTTTGAAATAAAATGATCTCTAATTTGTTATCAGAATCATAAAACTATCATACAGCTTAAACTATGTCACTCACATGGGCCTTATAATAATATAACCCATCCTTTTAAATACAACTTTTAAAAAAGTTTTGTTTGTATTTATGTAATTGTGGCTAATATGCATATTTTATGCTATCCTGATCTTAACATAATATATATACTTATCATCGTTGACCACGAAAACGATAGTATGAACACTTTATTTGAGATTCTAATTTGAATATTTTTATTGATTATTGCGAATATATTTTCAGTATTAATGCGGGTAATTTGCATATTTATGAGGAAGTGTCATCCTGACCTCAAACTATATATATATAATAATCATTGTAATTGTTGACGATAAAAACCCTGATGTAGACACTTTTTTGAAATTCTAAGGCGATTGGTTTCTGAAATATATCTTGAAGCTCCATTTTTGGTAATCTGGTAATAACAATAAAACATTGGTGTCCAAATTTCACCACGTCATCACCGCTAGTTCATAAATGAACAATTTCGCCACCAGTAAAAAAAACTTCTACTATCAATCCATGAATCTGAAACGCTAATACATGTATTGATAATAATGTATTTTCATAGCTACATTGAACGGGGAGTCAGTGAACATCACAGGGCTCCAGAGTGGCTGTCCATTTGAACTCCCTCAGGGGATGGAGGCTCAGAAGTCCGGATGTAAAGCGTTCCCTGATACTGATCCTAACTTAGCACTGGAGGGCAGCAGTCAGGAGTGGGAAGATGCAGAGGGTCAATATGCCAACACGTGTACCTGCAAGGAGGACGAGTGTAATAAAGCCCAGCAAATGCAATGTCCAAATGGTGAGTACGATAATGAATGAAACAAACGCATGTTCGAATGGTGAATGTGAGATTGAATGAAACAAAAACAATGTCTCAATGGTGAATACGAGATTGAGTGAAACAAAACAATGTCTGAATGGTGAATACGTGATTGAGTGAAACAAAAACAATGTTTCAATGGTGAATACGAGATCGAGTGAGGCAAACACAATGTGTGAATGGTGAATACGAGATTGAATGAAACAAAAACAATGTCTCAATGGTGAATACGAGAGTGAGTAAAACAAAACAATGTCTGAATGGTGAATACGTGATTGAGTGAAACAAAAACAATGTCTCAATAGTGAATACGAGATCGAGTCAAGCAAACACAATGTGTGAATGGGGAATACGAGATTGGGTGAAAAAAAATAACGTCTGAAATAATAAGTTCGAGAATCAGTGAAAAATAATAAAGGCCAAATGGTGTGTAGGAGAACGTGCAAATCAAACACAATATCTGGATTGTAAATATACTGTAGATCTGGTAATATTTGCGAGGTTTTAATTTTAGCGAATTTCGTGAGGAGGACAAATTCGTAAATTCAATAATCTCGCGAAAATTATTATTTTAATAGCTCTTCTAGAGAAAAATAAAAAATTGCGAATTCTAAACTTCGTGAAAATTCTTAAAATCTAAAATAAAAACACGCGAAAATACCCGATCTACAGTATACGAGATTGAGTGAAATTTCATTTATGGCCGGGTCGAGGCCAAGGTTCTTAGTCACGTGACTTTCAAGCCTGTGCTATTGAGGCTGGTGAATAATTTTCTGGGTCAAGTCTTAGGAAATGCGTCAGAGGGGAAATACAATACTGTGAACAGCTCTTCATCCGGGGAAGTGACCTTTCAAAAATGCCTGAATTCGGGGATTACCCTATTTTCATCTAAATATAGCAACTACTCATAAACATACGCCACTGGGACATACCAGAGGCTACATGAAGCTCGGCCACGCCGCGTAGTGTGGCTCTGGGAACCAGAGTGGAGTGAAATGAAAACACTGGCTGAATGGTGATGGCCGAGAGAAACAAGTACAATGTCTGAATGGTGAATACGAGAATTTGTGATACTGGTGGTTCGTGGGGCCTCAAGGTAAACGAAAACTTGGGGACCTGATGTCTTGGATATTGACTTCATTAACGTCAGATAAATACACTATAGTATAGGGCTTACAGATTTATCTATCCATGTTGACTCTGTAGCAGAATAATGTTGTTCAATGCAAGGTTTCAGAATTTTGAATTTTTCCAAATTGGCACCACAGCTACTGCATACATTTGCTTTATTTACAGTTGCGGTTGAACCTGAGGGTTGTGTGGGAGATAAATCATGTAAGAATGGAGGAACATGTGGTGGAACAGACAGCAAGCCCAAGTGTACATGTGATAAATACCATTATGGAGATCTGTGTGAGAAAGGTAATTCATGCGACCATTTTATCGACGTTTATTTTTCCATGGCTGATGATTTCCTTTGCAGGGTTAACCCATGGCCTGAATCTCTCAGCATTATACTAATACGTAGTAATCATAAATACTTTATTTCATGAGGGTTTACGATTCTGCCTGATGACATTGTGGTAGTGGCCCAGTATTCACCCAGAACAAAACGTATAATTGGAGCCGATTACGTCTTGTTGGAGCACTGGCAAACTATTAGCCCAATACAGTAACCATATTCTGTATTGGTCCAGTATTAGCCAATAAAGGCAAAAATGTAGTTATAGCGGCTAAATACCGGATTGTAATGGTCGTTAACGTTACTGCTGCTACGAGCCAGTATAAAACCGGTATTGGCCCGATCATGTCATGTTTACTTGCTGCACTTTTTTTCGCATTTGTGTTATCAGATTTTATAACTGAAAAATATTTTCAAATCTGTGAAACTGATGCCTACGTTGTGACTTGAAATTGTGTATCGCGGCAGTGACACACCTTCAATTGATTGAAAATTTCAATTAAATACCCCAGAGCTCTAGTGTTTAATGTAACATTTGAGACCCGATTTGGGTAATTTGAACCAGACCAGATCAGGCGCCATGATATTAAAGTCTGGCCAGATTCATTTGATCCTAGGCAGAAACAAGTGATCAGATGAGCCTGGTATGATTGAAATTAATAAATGGACCGACCAAATTATAATAATAATATTATTATTACAATCTAGCTTTTAAGACACTGAGATTTAACCAGCGGAAAAATAAAATGAATCAGGCTTTAAGCCACCTTTGTGCAAATATAGGCTACACTGGGCCAGGAAAACCTCCTGAGGATGGTGAGATGAATGATGACACTGTCCTCCAGACACAGGATTCGAAATTCCATCCCTGGCGGTCTGATGCCGAGCACGCTACCTCTCGGTCCTAGAGGCTCCCCACAATACCGACTTTCACACGTGGATGGGGAAGAAACATTTAACCAGCGGGGCTAAAATGATGGGGCGTTAATGTTCATTTACACCGTTCAATGCCTATATATTTATAATGTTTTTATAGTGATAGCTTATATAAAGATGGTTGTAATACTTAATTATGATAGTTTCGGATTTCAGCGTTGAGTACGGGAGATAGTTGTGTGAATATTTACAATTTTTAAATGTTTTAACATACCCTGATTACCTCGCAAGGCTCTGACACAGTGACTTCCATTTTTAAATGTAATAGTTATAATACGCTGATCATAAGTTAAGCCTGCTGAAAATGACCTATTTTTCATTTACACTTGAAATATCGTCTCAATTTCATTGCATGCGTGTTTTTACACAGCTAGCTGTGTAACCAAATGGCGGCCAGTGTGACCGGGCCTGCGGCAAAGTAAATGAGTTAGGCAGCCCGGTCATGCCTGGTAATTTTAACAATGATAGTAGTTTTAATATTTACTAATGTTTAGTCTATTATTTTAGCGTTGAGCACGGGAGATGAGTGTGTGAACAGTTGCAGTGAGAAGAATAATGGTGTCTATCAGAGCTGTGCAACCTGTACAAAGTACATAAACTGTACAGAGAGTGTACTGGCCGAGGTGGCTTGTACAACTGGTATGGAGTGGGACGACAAAGATAAGAAATGTCTGTCAGAGTCGACAACCTGTGAGATGAGTACAGGCTCAGCTTCAACACTGGCAGCAGGTAAGAAATGCAGATGGGGTCAATGGTGGATTAAATGATCCAAAAGGACTGGCTCAGGTTAAAATCATAAAAAAATCGGTGATTTGATTCTGGCTTATTAATATGACCATATGATGTAAACATGTCGATTTCTTGGATTTTGGACAACCATGACGAAAATAAGAAATACGGGAATTTCGTCTCTATATCTAGCCTAACTGGTAAATGCGCAGCACAAAAATTCAAAAACTTTTGCAGTTATAATCTATGGACATGTTTACATCATATGGTCATATTAATAAGCCAAAATAAAATCAGCGATTTTTTGATGATTTTAGCCTGAACCAGTCCCTTTAAATGTAGGGGATAAAAACTCAATATTCTCAGCAACCAGTAGAATCGCCATGCTTAGAAAGATTGTCTGGCCCAGTTTAGCTTGAATTGTGTGATTATAGGTCCACACAAACCATCTAAATACTAGATGTAAATATAAATTGAGAACTCATTCATTGATTGCCGCACACACCTGTGAAGGGGGGGGGGTTGGTAATACATGTGGTAGCCTCTTCCCCATGTACACATATGTCAATCAGTGCATACATGTCGTCGCCTCGGAGCTAAAGGATCATATCTGACACTCGTCAGAGTGGCAGATAGGATCCTTTAGCTCCGAGGCGACGATGTGTTCTAATAGGTTTATCCGGACAGGCTGAGTGAGGGTGGGAGGTTGCACACATCAATATCAATAAGGTCAAAGTTAAGACCCCTGTCCGAGATGACATATTTGTACAGATCAGAGGAGAGGCTACTATGGAGTTTTAACATACGATTAACGTCCCATCATGGGTAGGTCACGCGCTCTGATGTGGTGATAATTCACAATTATATTTCACAGATATTTCGATCAATTGTCTTTCATTGTGCTTATAATCGGAGAAAAATAAATAAGAAAAATATCATTTATTTGTGTACTTGAGCAGGTAGGGGACCTAATTTTAGTTTTACATAATCTACATAATTTATGTTTTGTCTATGTTTCAGTTGAATTGTGGGCGTTTCTTATTGGAGTGTTCATTCATTATCATAATTAATTCACCACAAGATGCTGCACTACTTTTATCCGATGCGCTCTGACTCAAAGCTGAACTATCTTTATCAAGATCCCATTTGCAATACATTCTCACCGTCCATTGTGCATGTTGGTTAATGCGGTTGAATAGTGTGTAAAACAAAAGTGAAAGTTAACATTTCAATAAAAACCCTTAGTGGTGGAATCCGTCTATGTATTGTATATAATGTGAAGCTATGCACACAAGGAAGCGATATCAGATATATTTATTGAGATAGTGCTATGATATGTGTGTGTGTTTGTTTGTCTCCACGTATTGGACAAAAAAAGTGTAATTTTCCCACACTCTGTGCTTGTCTTTTTACTACGAGATGTCTATCGTTATCAGCTTATAGCACACTCTATGCAGTGGTTGTCACTAGGAGACGTATATCAGCATCAGCCTACATCACACTCTCGGCAATGTTTTTCACTATGTGACCTATATCGATATAATCCTCTATCGCCCTCTATGCAATGGTTTTCACTATGAAATATTTATCAGTATCTGCCAATATCACATTCGGTGCTGTGGTTTTCACTATGTGACGTATATTAATATCATTCTACATCACATAATATACAGTGGTTTTCACTACGATACTTTAATCAATATCAGCCTATATCACATTTTGTAGAGTGGTTTTCATTACAAGACATATATCATAATATCTGCCTACATCACACTGGGTTTTGCTCGAATGACGATCGATGACCTCTGGTTCTGCTAGCCTGTCTATTTGAGCGCGTGAGGAAATACACACGCTGACATTCGTGTGGTGTATAAAGAAATACATCTTCCCTTGGCCAGTCTCACGCGATTGCTACAGCGGGCACGTGGGTAAAATAACTTGTTAGGGAAGATGGGGAAATACAGCACTCTTTCTCTCATATTCGTTGGATGAGTGATATATTTTCTTTGAATGGTGTTTGCATATCAATTATACTTTTAACACCACCTAATGTGTGATGATACAACGTGGCTTGCTAAACGCCCTGACAACGCTTATCAACACTCCACAGACTTTAGAATCAAGTCGTGGACATTATCAAACCTGATTGGCTTTGTAGATAATTCAAAAACATTTTGTGATATGGTAACGATGTTCATTTTAGTGCGGTACAGGGAAAACAGCACTAATCCAACGAATAAGGTATCAGCCTTTATGTGAACACCTAAATACATCACTTAACATTGCAAAAAACGAATAGCGTTCATATAAGCCTTCACGATCAAATAGATAGACTACCATAAGTTATATAGTTTATCATTTGAACCAAGCAGTGCAACATCAGCTGAAGGGAATGTGTCTATATGCCTGGTATTTAAAACCATTGTGTGAGAAATATCAATAGTATTACTGCACAGTATATTCTTTGTCAACTGTAATTGTATGTATCTCCACTGGATCTAGATATATATCCCTAAATGATGGCAACTACTATATATTTAAGTGATGTTGTCTTTGGTGACAGTTTTCTAATTTGTAATGATCTACATGTATTTATGTTTTAATATGGCCAACACGGTTGGTAGCACGACCCATTTTGCTGGACTTTTTTCTGTCTGGTTGGGTTTTTTAGTACACAGGAAAACAAATTTTCCTCTATACAACTAGATATTATAACTACAGTATATCTTTAATTTGCCGACTGTAATTTTATGTTGTTTTTGCCATTCAATCAGGCTAAAATCATCAAAAAATCTATGATTTTATTTTGGCTTCTTAAAATGATCATATGATGTAAACATGTTTATAAACTAGAACTGAAATTTTATTTTTGTGCTGCGCATTTACCAGTTAAGCGAGATATAGAGACGAAATCCCCGTATTTCTTATTTTGGACATGCATGTCAACAATAAGAAATCGGGAATTCCGTCTCTATGTCTCGCTTAACTGGCAAATGCGCAGCACAAAAATTATGTTTTTTGCAAGTTCTTGTCTATGGACATGTTAACATATTATGGTCATATTAAGAAGCCAAAATCACACTACCGATTTTTTGATGATTTTAGCCCGATTGTGTCGCTTTAAGCGATGTCAAATCTGCAGTATCATGCATCTAAACAGTTGATTGATTTTCTTGTTAATATTTTGTTGATGTTCAGCAATGGACAATGAAGCAAAAACTGAAGGATTTCAAGTTGTTGATTTTTTTTATTGAATTAAATTATTTGGGTGTTTTTCACTTTACTCAGATATGTGTTATTAGCTGATTATATAGATACATAATAATGGAATAGGAGTGCTCTGATGTTTTTCTTTTTAAAAAATATTTGAGCCTTGACGTAACATCTGTAATAATGATTTCTGTATTGTATGTAACCTTACGTAATAAACAAACAATGGTAATCGTGTTCTCAGGATTTATATTCTTATTGTGATAAAATTGTTATTACATTGATCAAAGCTACTTGACGGCGCAATCTCTATTGACAGGGCCATGAGACTATCATACGGTCAATTCAAATTATTGGTTTGCATAAGTAATATTCATACAGAATTTTAACAACATTTCAAATAAACCCTTATGTTAGATATAATAGGTTTATTTAAACACTTTAATCCAATAAAAATACGTCGAACAGACTTAATTACTGAATATAATATACAAATATATATTTCCAGCAATTTTACAAAATGCCCCAACAACTCTAATTCAACAGAAAACATGACTTTAATGGGGGCCATATAACGAAATTGTCGATTTAGTGGCGTTATATCAGTGTTTAGGCTCGGTCGTTGGCCGTAACCTATTAAGTTTATTTTATTAAGTTATTTAGTTTGCGTCCTATTTAGGGGTAAGAGGGGTGCCGTGTATGGGAAACGGTTCACAGTTCTGTACACCAGTCCTTATGAATATGTGCAATATAACGTTTTAGGTCCTTAGGTTTAGTCCTTTATCTTTAAAGGAATTGAAAACAAAGCTATTTAACTATATCCAGGACATTCCTAAATATATACACTTTCATAAAAAAAATATAAAAGTTATAACAAAAATGTCATAATATATATTTTATTTTAGCTTTTAAAGTCGAGTTCGTATAGCCCATGCCTGTGATCCGTAGACGCAGCCATATTGGATGTGAGTTGTATGGAATAGAGAGAGGATACGAGAAATTAGGTCACCGGAAGA
Organism: Flabesymbios commensalis; assembly: GCA_964017125.1. Taxonomy (NCBI): domain Eukaryota; kingdom Metazoa; phylum Annelida; class Polychaeta; order Terebellida; family Flabelligeridae; genus Flabesymbios; species Flabesymbios commensalis. The sequence continues at coordinate 9,525,276 of OZ024915.1, forward strand.
TGACCTAGTTCTTGTTGATCCCTGCTGATACAGGCAGCCTAGGCACATGTCGTTCAGTCAGAATCCATTACATCACGGCGTCACAACTTATTTTTAACCTTTTCACTACCATACATGACGGAAATTTCCGTCGTCATTCGTCAATGAACGTAACCATAAAATGACACAAATTTTCGTCAAATATTTACTACATTTATGTATTTTTCGTCATTTGAAGCTGGAAATTGCGTTAGCAATTCCAGCTTCAAATGACGAAAAATAGAACTCCTACACTAGTATATCTGGATCCTGGCATGCACCCCGGCCTGGAAGTCAAAGGGTTAAGTCGCTCATTCGGCATAGTCACGTTGTTGCCGTTTCTTAAAAGCGCACCACTTGGTTGACTGGCTATTCGAAAAGTATGGAAAAAGTGTTTTCTACAACTAAAATGCCTTATTGTACAACTTCTTGATGTATAAATGCTGTCGGTAAACCCAGCTGTCCTACAGTAAGGATCTTCAAATTTGACTCATTTTACAAATAGTTTGTTACTAAATTATATTGACACTTTAAATTTGGCCTACCAATGTCCGAAAAAACATCTAATCAACGTCAATCTGAAGGGTGGTGGTCGTATTTCCATAAACACGTGATGGCTACAGCTGCCCTGTACCGTGAGGCAGACCAGCCTGTATCAGTATGGATCAATCCGCTGCCGCATCTTCACTGACGGGGGGTTCCCAACTCAAGGTGGGAGTCACTGCTGATGAGTAAACCTATGAACTGCCACACGTATTCGGTGTGTACGTGCAGCTAGCTGGTATTGCAGTGGCATGAAAAGGCAAATAGCAGTAACGGCTAAATTTTAAAAACACCAGTTACTGTTTTTACATTTACACAGGGGACTGTTTTGCTCATAAAATTCGTCCCCTTGGTCATGAAAGGGTGTGTCTGACACTATACAAAGTGAGATACACCCTTTCATATCCAAGGGGACGCATTGCTAGTCATGGGTGGGCAGGAGGAAGGAGACAAATTACTAACGTTACTTTTGGTGCTCTGAATAGTCAATTTTTAATATTTAGGATTACATGATTGCAGAGATTTTTCTTCTGCCTGTCTGTCGTCACATGTGGCGACCACTTGCCCACCCCTCGAGCCTGGCTTCTGACCTTCAGGCATGAATGACATTCTGACTCTGAGCTTCAGTCCCTGTCCGTATCAATGGTCTAACTTATTCAGGTATGTTATAGGCATTTAAAGCTTTACGAGTGTTATGACACTTGACATTTTCAAAACCACGTGCTGAAACACGTAGGCCTATAGGCCGTAGTGCATCTGACACTATCGGGATTTTATTATCACCATATTGTTACACAGTTGGCCTACTCAGTAGGCTGCCTGGGTTTTAAAAAAATGAAAGCAAGTAGCATATAATATAAGCCCACAAATTGGTGGATTTTCAAATAAAACCCAATGCTATCACCGATAGCTAGGCTCAGAGCTTGTATTTCGAGACGAAACAACAACAAACACGTGAAGGCCGGGACATGAGGTCATGGGCTTGCCATCTGGTCACGTGTATGGCTGTATGCGGTACCGCATCACTTGCGTCGCTGAGGCATGTATACCTTCGCCATAAGATGAACAAATTTCACGTCAGAAATACAAACTAGGTCACCCTCCAGTGCGCAAAGAGTTCCTAAAGAAAACGCTTTCTCTGAAATATTTTAAGATAATTAAATCTCAGGAATAATATTAGGTTGTTCATGAATTATAATTGTACCGGTTGGTTATAGCTGGATATTCAGTTTTCACTTCCTTTAACAAGGTGTTCAGAAAAAATAATATTCACGATTATATTTGTGGGTAAGAGCTTGAAGGGTTTTGGTTGGAATAATGTTGGCCAAGCGTCGCAGATGATGGGGCAACATTTTTTCACAATCGGCCGATGTATCATGTTATCTGAGTGGTGGTGGGATAGTGTCACCCTTATAGCAATTGCGCAGTGCTGTGCCGCAAAGTAGGCTTATGTATACAGAATGCTGGGTTGTTGTTGGGCCATCGTCAGACACGTTGGATCAGCATCGAAGCAACATTGGTTAGCCGTTCAGTGGTTGCTGTAGACGCTGGTGTAGAAGAATCGTGTGTTGGGTCCGTGTTGGAGTAGTGTTGAGCCAGCGTCGTGCACGATCGACCGGCATTGAACTAGCGCTGATCTGCCTTGAGGCGGGCGAATCGCCTGGTCCACGGCTAGCATTGATCCAGAAAAGAGCTGCGACGCTGGCCCAACATTGAACCGGAATCTGGTGGGTAGGCTTACATCCTCTGTACATCGTAGGCAAGTATTGAATGAATGTTGCCAGCACGGCGATGGTCGTGGAAAGAATACATGATATATTTTAACCCGCCTCCTTCCCAGCAGACAGAAGTTGAGTCAATGTTGGTTTAACGCTGGTCCAGGATCTAGAGCGCTAGCCCAACGTTTAAACAACATTGATTTAACGTCTTGCGTCTGCTGGGTTGGTTCTTCCCTCAATTATATCCTGGACATTTAGGATTCTGGCCCATGAGGGAGACCAATACTCTGTTGTTAAGAAAATAATAAGTCTATACCACTCACAGACTCACAGACTGGGGAGTTCGGGAACTTTTTTCATTTAATATTCTGTCGAGTTAAAGCTGCAAACTCTCGTTTGCCCCCACACGAAAACGTGACGCCGGACGCCAACCGCCGGACAAATCCTGGTGCACCTACGGGCGGGGGGATAAAAAGTAGTTTGCTCAAAAAAAGTATAAAAGACACTTTTGGTGAAAAAATAGCAAAAAAGTATGTAATGGCAGCATTGATGATGTCATGTTTAATTTCGGACCCTGTGCGGAACAAGTCTCTCGCTTGAAAAAATAGACTCTTCTTTGGTTTTAAGTGTGGCCACCATCCGAGCCGCTGGCCTGCCACTAAAACGCTCTCCCCTGACCGTGCGAAATTGTAGTCGAGAATTCGACCCAAATAAACTTAAATAATTTTTTTCGCTCTTGATTTTCTTTACAAACAATTGATGTTTTTTTATTCGATATCACATGGGAATTTCAAAATATTGTCAAAATGCTGATATCGAATTTAATTTGTCGAAAATCATCAGATACAGTCATAGAAATCGCGAAATGCGGTAAATGAAATAATATTTAAAAAATCACACTTTTCTGTAACTGTTTCTAATAGGGGTCTTGACCCAGTCTCAGGACATCAACGGGTGGCTACCAAGGAAACACAGAGCGTTTGTCCGGTGCTGATTTAATGTTGGGCCAATGCCTGTGTTTGCTGGGAAGTGTGGGCTTGGTATTCCAGATAACACGAGGCATTGATCCAATGGCAGTCTAATGGTGGCCCATTGTCTGCGGTCCTGGTCCAACATCAGACCAATACGTTACAACTTCTCCAAGCCAAATTTCCACGAATTAGTACATTTATATTCACAACAATCCAGCGTTATAATACATGTTTATTTTGGAAAAAAAAAAATTCACACACAGCGACAAGATATTTTGTTTACAAAAACATGGTATAGCTCCAAATGCGATGTTGTGGCATTTCGTTCCAGAACCTTATACAGCCGATTCAACTTTCCCCAAACCTACAACATAATACAATAACATTATTATCAATTTGTACAGGATTGACATGTTTGTTGACATTTTTATAATTAAATAATTTCCAATAATAAAACAAAGCAAAAAAAACATCCACAAATCAAACAACATAGGCCTTTGTACTAGTTATCTTTTCCCAACTAGAGTGCTGACGCTAATATCCCCAGCCATTAATTAAAGTCAATAATGGCCTTAAAATCAAAGCTAAACTAGATTTGCCTGAGGGGCAAAGCTTGCATCTCCACCCGCCCCACATAGATTTAGCAACCAAAATACATTAATTATAGAGAAATACAGTACCGTCACCAATTTTTGTATGTAAACTACGCACAAATGTGATGTCAGAATCACACCAAAATGTAATCAACATATGTCCAGGGTAAGTTGCTTCCTTGGAACAAATCGGTGAAGCGGTTCAAACTCTAGAGTAACATGGGATTCGTCGGCCATCTTGAATTTTGTTGAAAAAAACAATTCTTCTGACAATTTTCTCAGGGCCAATGAGCATATTCAAAAGATAACATTAAGTTGTATTATTATATTACCAACTTTTGATAATAGCCAGAATAAGCAGACTGAAATTTGAGGTAAAATTCTAAAATGTAAAAAAAAATCAAGTTTTTATTATCATAATCACACCACAAACTAATCAGCACACGACCAGGGTATGATTCTTCCCTTGAACCAAGTATAATACAAATCCATGAAGCAGTTCAAGCTCTAGGAGTGACATAGGATTTTGACCGCCATCTTGGATTTTGTTGAAGCTGAAAAACGCCAACAAATTTACCAGGCAAATTCCTAGGGCCAATATGCATACTGCAAATATTTAGAAATGATCCCGAGAAGGGGTGTATAGATATATTACCATATATGATATATTATGGTAGCCGGAATGAGCAAATCTGAAATATCCGCAAAACTATAAAACTTAAAACGTTTTTATTATCAAAATCACACCAAAACTAATAAGCCCACGTCCAGGGTGAGGTTTTCTTTTAAACCAAAATGAAACAAATCCACGAAGGGGTTCAAGCTCCAGAGAGCGATATAGGATTTTGGCGATATAGGGTTTTGTTGAAGAAACTAAAAAAAACTAACACGAAAACAGCCCCCCTTTTTCGCCTGTCGGGATTTTAAATTTGATATAGATGAACTAACTTTCTCAAGGTTTATTTTATATAACCGCTTCAGCTATTGTGCAAGATATCCAAGATTGCAATTAAAAATGACCGCCAGTTGGCCATTTAGGATTTTATTTCTGCGAGATTTGTCATGGGTTATACTTGTGTGAGTCCTCAAATTTTGTTCTATATGCTTGCTCTAACTTTTTTACTTTGTTTTTGAGTTACGTAAATATCACAAAACTACCCAAATTTTAAAATAGATTGCTCCCAAACGTTAATCAGGGCATTGGCAGAAATTGCTGTGCATATTTGTCAAACAAAAATGCTGCAAACTTTTTCCTGAAACGCGCTAACGAGTATTTCGTAGGTAGTGGCCCTAGTATTTATTGGAGTTGATTATATGGGAATCAAAATGTCACCAAAAAATCCCCGGTGGTATGTGATGGCTATGTGAAGTATGAGGGAGCAGAAGTTCATAGATAAGCTATCATGCAATTTCAGAGATAATGAGGAAAGAAAAAGGCCGACTGGCGGCCATTTTGGATTTTATTAGTGCGAAATTTGTCATGGGTTATCCTTGTGTGAGACCTTAAATTTTGTTTCATAATAATGGTCCAGCTATTTTGCATTTTTTCAGTTACGTAAATATCACAAAATTACTCAAATTCAAAATGGCCGCTAAACAGCCATTTTTATTTTTTTTGCTTCTAAAAAGTTAATCATGTCATTGGCTGACGTATCAGAGTATTTGCCAAATAATAAGAAGATCGCGTGCGTCTATTAAAGTCAAATGAGTAAAAAATGATATGATGGTGGTGTTTCGCTCACCTATCAAAAAAGAACTGCATTCCAAGTCCTTAAAAATCTGAGAAAGCGCCAGCGCCGCTACACAATATAAATTACTTAAATTCCAATGCCTGAAACAATGGACAATACAAAAAACAAAAAGCAATGTCTTGTGTCAAAGCAAATACAGTAGGCCTACTTCAGTCAAATAATACTTAACATCACTTTACGACAAAGGAAAGCATAAAAGAAAGGACACTGTACGACATACACAAGAGGGAAAATAAATACACAGGAAAACAGTCTATACGATGAGTTGCTGATAAGGTCTGTGATGGAAGAGGGCCACAGCGTGATCACAAACTGTGAGAGCATCGTAAGCCACAACAAGCTAATTATATGGCAATGGTTTCCCTCTGACATCCCACACTATCCCTAGGACGCCACAGAGAAATCATTAAATCCATAAAATGTATCACAATAATAAAGAATACGAAAAAATTTAACTGAAATTCAATACCAAAGAATATAAGCAAAGAATCAGCCTGAATACAAGGCTCGAGCGACTTAGCCATGTATCGAGAGCCAGAATTCGCCTTGACACAAAACTATTGGAAAATAAACATAAAAACACACTAGAAAGACACTTTACGACATACATTGAACCGAAATTAAATAATAAAGAGTGAAGAAGAACATCAATACATATAAAACAGTCTACATGATGAGAAAAAAGGTTACAATGAATACACAAATAAAATGCATAAAGAATATACAAAATTCGAAACACGTCTCCTGGGTGTTCTTGGCCTTCTATAAAGTTGCCCAGGGGGGACCACGAGTGGGTGATATTTAGGGTAAATTTGACAGAAATTGCCGTCATGTACGGTTACGTACATTTAAAAAAATTGTCAATAAATACGGGTAATCTACCTTTCAGGCCCATTTCATGTACAACTTTCCTGATACTACCCTTCTAAGTGGTATCATAGGCCTTTTCTAAATCGAAAAATATTCCAACTGTATGTTGATTTTTAACCAAAACTGACTGATATGTGGTCTGTGGTACTTTTGCCTTTTTGGAAACCACATGATAGTTAGTGATGAAATTATTGTCCGGCAAGAACCATGTGAGCCGCTGGGATAGACAGGGATGAGTGTTGCTTCTATCCATCCATCTTGGAATTATTGATATTGCTACAGATTATTCAGGTGTAGAAGTAACAATTCGAATTATACATCAGTTTTTTCGGCCCAATAACTATCTCCAAGATACTTCACTGCAAATGTAAACAGCTTTATATTTTTTCTTGAGATCTGGAACACAAACCAAAATTTGCGAGCAAAAAATAATTATAGAATGTTTCTATCTAATACTACTTGACCTTGATAATCATTGAAACATTCTTAATAAAAATGCATTTCCTATACCCACTGTATCAATAATGTACCTACTGTGTATTGTGACATCTTCTTTTATTTAACATGCTCTGAGTGAAGAAATATAATTGATATCAGAAATAGATACAGACAAAGAAATGAAACACTTTTGAGCCTTGGTCCTATTCATATACAGCTCCTCAAACTAGAACATCAACTGGTCGGTGGTGGCCATGCAGGAATTGTCGATTTCTAAGTAAATATTAAGCCTAAAACATAATAGGGTCCTTCAGACTGCTGGTACATAATAGATTAGACATACATCTGCTATATTTATTATATTCACCAATTCGATATTTCTGATACATGAATAAAATCCTCCTCCTTCATTGATATTATATTCTGCTCCATTGGTTCTGTGCACGTAACTGTGGTGACCAACATTGCCGAAGGCAGGAAACATTTCAGCTCACACACTTTCCGGTACTTGTGTCGGAAAGTTAACCCTGCAACAATTATTGACAATAAGTTATCAACCGCATTGCTTAATATGCACAGTATATTAACCAATGTTTAGCAATATTACAGTATCGCAATCTTTTCCTAATTAAATGTAATGTATCATCCCACTTACCCTTCATATCATTAAAAGCGACACAATCAGGCTAAAATAAAAAAAATTGCTAATTTTACTTTGGGTTTTTAATATGACCATTATGAACTAAACATATCAATGGACTAGAACTGCATTTTTTTTTATTTTTTTTGTTGCGCATTTACCAGCTAACGTAAGAATTCAGATGCAAACTCAAATAACTATGGAAATAAATTACTCGATTTCTGTTAAGTATCCTCTCTGTATATATTTATTGGTCGTAGAGGTATTTACCAGTATACCGGTAACCTGACGACATGTAGAAAAAGTACAGTTGACTATGTAATAGGCGCCCCATCTTTGTTATTAAAATGTGTTTGAGTTCCAAGTAGATGAATTTGAGCGCTTATTTTCTGATATACCTTGTGGAATTCGATTTAGATTCCAAAGTAGAATATATTGAGTGCATAAATGTAAATAATCCAAATACAGGTACACTAAACCATCACCCATAAACAAAATTCATGACGAATCAAAGAAAGCAAGATTCCTAGAAGCCATTGACGTTAATAAAGTTGCACGCACTATACAACAAAAATGATCAAGGTAATACTGATTTGAATGAAATTATCTACAGCATAAATAATATATGGCAAAAACAGTGCTCTAAAAACACTAGACTCAAAACCTAACGTAACAGCCCATAAAGTTAAACAAAATAAAAATAAATGTAACGAACAAAGTGGTTTAATAATGATTGTAATGTTCATCAAATATAATGTATGAAAACTAAAGATGCTTTCAGGGGAAATAAATCGTATATAAACAACACCAACATGATCCGTACCAGTAAACAATGCAAAAAAATGCATGCAGGAAGAATTCGAGATTAAATTAAGAAACGCTAAATCAGATCAAAAACAATACTGGAAACTGTATACCTGTACTGTCAGTGAATTTTATAACTTTTTCAAAAACATTAATAGCAGAACCGACAGCACTGAAATTGATCTGCCAAATATTACTTACTCTATCCAGGAACTTGACCACGAAATTAGTGATGCTGAAATAATTAAAGTCGCAAAGTCTTTAAAAAACAAATTTTGTGGCGAAGACGGAGTTTTCAATGAATATAATAAAACCACTATTGGTGTATTTTTACCGCTATACAAACTATTTTTTAACCATATTTTATCATTAAGAGTCATACCAGAGTCCTGGGTATATGTACAACATTTATACAATGTCGGCCCAGCGTCTTCGACGCTGGTCCAACATTGTATAAATGTTATACAAATGGGAAATGGTATCCCGATTTATAAAAACAAAGGAGACGAGGCATTACCAGAAATTTATAGAGGTATCACTATACTAAGCTGCTTTGGAGAGTTTTTTACGAGCTTGATTAATCTGAGACTGAATAATTTTATAGAATCCCACAATATAATGCCCGAAAACCAAGAAGCTTTCACTATATGCTGATGACACTGTATTACTAGCCGATAATTAAACATATTTACATAATGTATTGCATTGCTTATCAGATTACTGTGATGATTGGAAACTGGAGGTGAATTTCGAAAAAAAAAAAAATATTGTATTTTTTTTCTAAACGAAAATCTAGAAATCCGTATGTATTTTATGTCAAGGATTGTTTTGTTAAAACAGCTCGCTTCATTTAAATACCTTGGTACTATTTACAATTATAATGGGTCATTCGCTATGCACAAAAAACACTGTCGCGCAAGCACAAAAAGTTCTGTTTTCTGTTTTAAAAATATCGAGAGAGTTGGAATTACCAATTGATTTGCAAGTCGACCTTTTAGATTCGCTAGTCTTACCCATTCTACTATATGAAATCCGGGGGTTCGAAAATATCGAAATTTAGAAAAGCTACATCTGATTTTTGTAAAATATATTCTTTGCTTAAAACCATCAACACCAACGTGTATGGTTCTCTGTTTTGATTAAAACAAGGATGGTCTCATTTTGGTCTCGACTTATGTGTCAAAATGGTAAAAAAACTGTTCAGCATCATGTATACTATTTTATATTCATTTCATGTCAATAATGCATATACATCCAAATGGTTATCATATATATCAGCATTTTTTTTCAAATACAGGTTTCTCGTTTTTATGGCTATTACAGAATCCATCTGAAATGGCCTCACTTCCTTTAGGCATTATTATTAAAAAGATCAGTATATTCAAGATTGGGTTATCAACTGTTAACAATTCACCTAAATGTGTCCTTTATATAACTTCCAAACATAAATTCGAATTAGAACAACATCTATTCTCTCTTTATCTATTTCTGGTATTAGTGATACTATGTATGTATTTATAATTGCACTACACTGCCTTTTCAGATGCAAGCGCAGCGGTATCTTCACATCAGTAAATACCACCACCTTTTCAGGTGTTTTGACTTAAAATTCACCCGCAGCAACTGAAACACTAAAATATGCATACGTCATGTTGGTGAAGCGGGAGGTGAGTCAGCTGAGGAATTCTGGGACTATCTTACCCTTCTTGACCCAGATACTTACCATGGACAAATTGGAGAGGTTCAAATGGGATGATGCCAAAGAGACGCGCAATCGTCTGCCGTACTTTTTTAACACACTGAATGTGCCGTGACCTGCGGTTTGAATAAAAAACACGTCATTGGGTTGGAAAGATTTTCAAAAGAGGTAACCTAAATTATACAGTTCTGTCTTTAGGTATTTAATTCAAACAGTCATAAGGGCTCTACTACATACCATACTTTCAAAACATATCTATCAATCTATGTATTACCGTAGGCTATATCAAAGTATATTATGGGAATATGGGGTAGTCCCTCGCGCCGGAGATACCAGTATGTGATCGTTAGGGTCTCCAGTATGGGCTTGTAAGGGTGAACGAGAGAAACTGCCCAACATTCTCCATTATAACATAAACTTCCTCTCCCCGTCGAATCGACGGTTCTAAGTGAATCACAAAACTCTTCTTCCGCTTGTCATGTTTATTTATCTAGACATTTGGTAACAGCAACGTACAACCCCGCGCACGACACATCCAACTTGACTCAGAGTGAGCGACCTGCAGCACGTCCGCAGTCGCTGAGCGTAATATCTGAAGTGCGGGAAAAGTACCAAGGCCGCATGGGCTGCCGCCCTCTGCGCCCGGCACCAAAGTACCGAAACGAGGCAGTCGTCCGCAGACTCTCGCGTCCGGGAAGCTGGGGATAACTGCCACATTAAAATAACGAAGCAGGGATCCTACATTACCCCCGGGTTAGTGATAACGTAGGACCCAACTGACGTGTAGGAGACTGCTTCATGCAAGTAGCGGGGGTTGTAATAATATGTAACCTCTTACAACTAACCATAGTTTAAAAAAATATAGCGTGTGTGGTTACAGCGTGGCTGGTTGACGAAGCAGCATTATAAATGAAAATTGTCCCATCCTCTTAACACGAACTGTCCTGTATGTACGTATTTATATGCTGCAAGCTGCGACCAACCGATTCATTTACTTAACATAAATTTCCGTTATATTTTAGCAATTATCTTGCTTAAAAATGTATTTACATTTTACATATTGTACACAATGTTGCCAGGCCTGTAGTAGCCTAGTAGTCTGTAATTAAAATATACTGAAATCTTTTACGTAAATTGCTCGTGCAAAATGATTACTAAATTACATGCAATACAAAATACAATACAATGAAAAAATGTAATAGTGCGATGCGTGTGGCTGGTCTTGCAGTCTTTATCGTTTGGCGCTATAATAAACCGCGAGTGCATCCAACACATGCTGATATAAAACGATTTATTGCATTCGCTGATCGTTAGGGGGCAGTACTCAAGTACTGTATCGAGCATGTGTTCGCATTATCGGTTCGTTTCGTGTGGTTGATTGTGCGTATCGTAGCGTCGGTTCGAATGCAAATACTCAAATCCCCATTAGTGCGAGGAGTAAAAAACTGAATGATCGTGCTCGGGCCTAGTTGGCCTTTATTATGAGCGATCACAGCTGGCGTCTCACTGTGTGATAGCCTTGAGTTGCATTATGCGGTAACGCTATGACGTACCTGATTCGGGCGCGTGCCCTACCACAGGTTTTTAAATAATTCTGCGATTTGGTCGCAAAAAGACATGATTAGCCTGCATATTTCGATGTGCAGTGGAACTAGTTGTTCCACGAAATGTCACGTGTGGGACATGACCAGCTAGTTGCCGGCGCATCAAACGCAAAAGTCGCCCTCTTGCGTTGGCTAAACATTAAAGTGAAAAACGCACATGTCTGCGTCACATCACCGGACGTGCGGTGAACAGAAACAGACCTATGCATCGTCGTAAAAGTCGGTAGCGATGTATCGTAAAAGTCGGGAGGCGATATAAAGTACAAAAATATTCAATCTGGAATTATTAAAAACAATCAGTTTATGAAATTATTAATGCTCGGTAAGTCTAATGCAGGTAAGTATAATTAAAATGACTGATGAAACTCTGGTCTTCTGGAATGTCAGTTAAAAATATAGGTTGAAAACTGAAAAACGAAAGTTCTTATGTCGAAGCTGAGTTGGGGCTGTAAGCTGGAAGGTCCATTATTAATATTATTAGTATTTGTGATTTCAGCAATGCGGGGTGTAAACGATCCCGCACTTGCTGAAAAATGTCCGTAGCTTATTGAATCTGGTTATGCTGTGCCGTACCAGTAAATGTGGGGAATCCCCGGACAGTAGACGCTGTTGAGAATACTGCTGATGCTGATTGCTAGCTGTGTCGGCTGAAGCAGACAATCACGTATGCTGTGCTGTATGATGATGAGTGGCGTACATGCCCACGCTGTGTTCTGTATGGTGAACAGGACTGTAGTTTATTGGCAATATAAGACGCTAATGCAGCGCCTGTAACTCGGCTGAGAGGTAGGCGACGTTTTAAAATGTCATATATATGAAAAAAATACCAAACTGTCGTTGGCCATCACTCTATTAAGTGATGTACCTCTCCACCATGTCGGTGGCTAGCCTTTATATTGCTGGCGCACACCCCAGGCCTTTGGCCAGGGTATGCTGTCGCCACTCTCCGTGGAATATGTCCGTGACGTGTCGTGCGCGGGTAAGTTGTACGTTGCCGTCTAGACCTGATGAAAAAATGCCTGTATATGTTGAATCTTAGAAATGTAGACTGTAGAAAGTGTTCATTCTATGTCGCATGTTGCGAGAAACAGGGGTTGCAGATAATAGTTGAAAATGCGTCGCTGAGGTTGCACATAATTTCTTTGCACTAGTTCACACACGTATATATTTATTTAGTGAAAACTGTAAGTCTAGATTTTACATAAAATGTTTTCACTTATTCACACACATACATAATGGTATAGTGAAAACTGTAGGTCGAAATTGTACATAAAAATGCCAGATACAATTATGACATGCTAAGCTAAGGTAATAGTATATTGTAAATCGACCTGGGTGAAAAAAAATAATTTCACACAAGTCGAAAAACACATGCAAATATTGGCAATGTTTTGCGATAGCGCAACTGTCATATCGAATATTTCTGTATTTATACAAATTTAATCTTCAGTAATCAACTATCACGAGAAAATTTCGTTCTCAAACTGATAGGCTAAATGTGACTGTGAATAAAAACAGCTACATTTATTTTAGAAAAATATTTTAAAACGTGACTGACAGTAGTCTATGCAGATTGATGATATAGTATATCATTTCGCTGAAAAATGATTTCTGTGATGAACATTCCACTTTTTTTTTTAATATTATGGCACGTTCATCACCGAGTCATTCTTATAAACGTCCGAATCAATCGCTCGCTTTGATTCATTGACCGACGTATAAATCGGCTGTCGTCGTAGCGGTTGCGTTTATTTCGTCTGTGGTGGGTGTGTGGATGGTGTATTATCGGGTACTGCTAACATGTGTGGCCTGCAGCTTGTGGCTGCGTGCCTGTGTCAGCATGTGTGTAACGGTGTGTATATATAAAAGTGAACAGCAGCCTCGTCTCGCCTCACATTAGCATATTCATTACCTACTCCGTGCCCAAATAAGGCGCTAAAAGTAGGCTAGAGCAACGACAAACACCAGGGGGCGTTTCGACGTGAAAAAAATATACTATGACTTTATTAAAATCTCGCACAATTAGTGCTATAATTCCGTTTCCGATACTGCTTATTCATATTTCCTCTCTTTCAACCATTTTGAAAAAGAAAATTTATAAACAATCAAAAAAATTTATTTAAAACTAGGCCGTGTATAATTTTGAACACGTGAATAATCTGCTCCACCAAATTAAAATGGCGGCCTAATTTATGCCAATGTGATGTGGCGACACAGGTCCACTATCCAAATGCATGCCGGTTATGGCGGGACACGTGTTTGCCCACGGCGGGCGATCAGCTAAGCAAGGGAAGCCAGCGTCCAAAATGGCGCTCACTTACCAAATACATTTACAACAATCAGCATTCACTGAAATAACATAATATAATAGTAATAAAATATTGACCTACGGTCCTGGGAATATATTTAACAGACCAAATAGGACCGTTTATTGACATTCATTAGGGAAACAATTTTATTTGGCCCTAATCCTAATAAAGGTTACCCGAGTCGAAGCAACATTTTATAATTTTTTGTAGATTTTACTAAAAAATCGAAAAAAATGACTAGGCTTCGTCTATGGACTTTAAAAGCGAGTCACCCAATTATGGCAATCAACGATAAAAAATGAGTTTCCGAAAACACCCACTTCCTATTCGCCTACAGTGGCATTAATAGGATGAAAGCATTTAAAAAAACTCTTACTATGAAAACATGATAGACTAAGTCTATGAGAAAAAAAAATTCAGGATTCTTTCAGAGAAACCGACATGGTCGCCATCTTGAAAAAGCGCCAAACACGTGGAATTTCGTCCAAAAATAAGAAAATTACGCCGTTTTCGAAGTAAAAAACGTGCTTCTCCTCTGATAACTCTTTCTGACTAGTTTAAACTGGCATATTAAAAATGACCTACAGCTTTCACGTACCTTGATGAAAAAATGCTATAAAAAATCCCTTAAAATTTAAATAAAACTATCCTTGAAAACAGCAGTTTTCAATTGGCGTCTTGGTGAAAATACTGTTGCGTTGTCTATCAGTCGTCAGGGGTCACCAGTATGGGAATATGGGGTAGTCCCTCGCGCCGGAGATACCAGTATGTGATCGTTACGGTCTCCAGTATGGGCTTGTAAGGGTGAACGAGAGAAACTGCCCAACATTCTCCATTATAACGTAAACTTCCTCTCCCCGTCGAATCGACGGTTCTAAGTGAATCACAAAACTCTTCTTCCGCTTGTCATGTTTATTTATCTAGATATTTGGTAACAGCAACGTACAACCCCGCGCACGACACGTCCAACTTGACTCGGAGTGAGTGACCTGCGGCACGTCCACAGTCGCTGAGTGTAATATCTGAAGTGCGGGAAAAGTACCAAGGCCGCATGGGCTTTGGCCCTCTGCGGCCGGCACCAAAGTACCGAAACGAGGCAGTTGTCCGCAGACTCTTGCGTCCGGGAAGCTGGGGATAACTGCCACATTAAAATAACGAAGTAGGGATCCTACAATATCACTTAGTTACTTAATTTGGCATACTTACCTTAAAGTACTTTTTTACGTGGATGTAGGCCTACTAATTCTTTCATCACTTAATATATTTGAATATATGTAATTCAATTAAGGTTGTCTGTCATTATTATCAACAAGATCTTAATGCACAATTTATAAATAATTTCTTAATGCACAATTTATAAATAATTTCAACTGTATTCTCGTATGATGTCACAAAATGTCATTTACAGAATGACTACTTCTAGTAGTCTGCGGCAGGTGCCTATCTGCTCTCTGATAACAATCACTTGCCTTCACAGTACACCCATGGAAGTATATTTTTTTCCAGGGGGGCATGGCTGTGGAAGGAAGGGACGAGCCAGAACACCTTTAAGGTGATGAATCCTTTGGGTGTGAGCCAGAGTGCTTCTGCAAATGAAATGAAATGAAATGATTCGGGCTTTAGGCCACCTTTGTGCACATATAGGCTAAACTGGGCCAGGAGAACCTCCTGAGGATGGTGAGATGATTGAGATGACACTGTCCTCCAGACACAGGATTCGAAATTCGAGCCCTGGCGGTCTGAGGCCGAGCACGCTACCTCTCGGTCACGGAGGCTCCCCACAATACTAACTTTCACACGTGGATGGGGAAGAAACAATTTTGTTTCTTTCAAACCGCCGAGACCGGGAACCGAACCCCGGACTCTGGCGTGAAAGGCAGCGGTGCTAACCACTACCCTAGGGCCCCCGCCCAGAGTGAGTGCTTCTGCAGCACAGCGGAAAGTCGACATTTTGACCACCGGTTTTGATAAAACTCTGAATAAACGCATTGACATCATTGAAGCTAGTATATAGGATTTATTTTGACATATTGTTATGATATATTAGTTGCAACAAGATTGTATGTTTGTTTTCATCTTTCAAATGAACATTTATTATCATATAGCCATCTAAGCTGTTTTAACAGGATTTAATGGATATTTTGTTATAGGATTCAGTATCTTCGGGAAGAGGTGATCGCAAGGGGTTCAGTCTTTGTTGGGATAATGTTCCGTGGACGTCCAATGCGCCGCACTGAGTAGAAAGAACACAAATAAATACATCGTGGGAGCTCTCGCATTCGCACATGAAAACAAAAATAATAGTTTCCATCTGCAAGTAAGTAATTGCCATAGATAATGTGATGTGGCGACACAGGTCCACTATCCAAATGCATGCCGGTTATGGCGGGACACGTGTTTGCCCACGGCGGGCGATCAGCTAAGCAAGGGAAGCCAGCGTCCAAAATGGCGCTCACTTACCAAATACATTTACAACAATCAGCATTCACTGAAATAACATAATATAATAGTAATAAAATATTGACCTACGGTCCTGGGAATATATTTAACAGACCAAATAGGACCGTTTATTGACATTCATTAGGGAAACAATTTTATTTGGCCCTAATCCTAATAAAGGTTACCCGAGTCGAAGCAACATTTTATAATTTTTTGTAGATTTTACTAAAAAATCGAAAAAAATGACTAGGCTTCGTCTATGGACTTTAAAAGCGAGTCACCCAATTATGGCAATCAACGATAAAAAATGAGTTTCCGAAAACACCCACTTCCTATTCGCCTACAGTGGCATTAATAGGATGAAAGCATTTAAAAAAACTCTTACTATGAAAACATGATAGACTAAGTCTATGAGAAAAAAAAATTCAGGATTCTTTCAGAGAAACCGACATGGTCGCCATCTTGAAAAAGCGCCAAACACGTGGAATTTCGTCCAAAAATAAGAAAATTACGCCGTTTTCGAAGTAAAAAACGTGCTTCTCCTCTGATAACTCTTTCTGACTAGTTTAAACTGGCATATTAAAAATGACCTACAGCTTTCACGTACCTTGATGAAAAAAATGCTATAAAAAATCCCTTAAAATTTGAATAAAACTATCCTTGAAAACAGCAGTTTTCAATTGGCGTCTTGGTGAAAATACTGTTGCGTTGTCTATCAGTCGTCAGGGGTCACCAGTATGGGAATATGGGGTAGTCCCTCGCGCCGGAGATACCAGTATGTGATCGTTACGGTCTCCAGTATGGGCTTGTAAGGGTGAACGAGAGAAACTGCCCAACATTCTCCATTATAACGTAAACTTCCTCTCCCCGTCGAATCGACGGTTCTAAGTGAATCACAAAACTCTTCTTCCGCTTGTCATGTTTATTTATCTAGATATTTGGTAACAGCAACGTACAACCCCGCGCACGACACGTCCAACTTGACTCGGAGTGAGTGACCTGCGGCACGTCCACAGTCGCTGAGTGTAATATCTGAAGTGCGGGAAAAGTACCAAGGCCGCATGGGCTTTGGCCCTCTGCGGCCGGCACCAAAGTACCGAAACGAGGCAGTTGTCCGCAGACTCTTGCGTCCGGGAAGCTGGGGATAACTGCCACATTAAAATAACGAAGTAGGGATCCTACAATATCACTTAGTTACTTAATTTGGCATACTTACCTTAAAGTACTTTTTTACGTGGATGTAGGCCTACTAATTCTTTCATCACTTAATATATTTGAATATATGTAATTCAATTAAGGTTGTCTGTCATTATTATCAACAAGATCTTAATGCACAATTTATAAATAATTTCTTAATGCACAATTTATAAATAATTTCAACTGTATTCTCGTATGATGTCACAAAATGTCATTTACAGAATGACTACTTCTAGTAGTCTGCGGCAGGTGCCTATCTGCTCTCTGATAACAATCACTTGCCTTCACAGTACACCCATGGAAGTATATTTTTTTCCAGGGGGGCATGGCTGTGGAAGGAAGGGACGAGCCAGAACACCTTTAAGGTGATGAATCCTTTGGGTGTGAGCCAGAGTGCTTCTGCAAATGAAATGAAATGAAATGATTCGGGCTTTAGGCCACCTTTGTGCACATATAGGCTAAACTGGGCCAGGAGAACCTCCTGAGGATGGTGAGATGATTGAGATGACACTGTCCTCCAGACACAGGATTCGAAATTCGAGCCCTGGCGGTCTGAGGCCGAGCACGCTACCTCTCGGTCACGGAGGCTCCCCACAATACTAACTTTCACACGTGGATGGGGAAGAAACAATTTTGTTTCTTTCAAACCGCCGAGACCGGGAACCGAACCCCGGACTCTGGCGTGAAAGGCAGCGGTGCTAACCACTACCCTAGGGCCCCCGCCCAGAGTGAGTGCTTCTGCAGCACAGCGGAAAGTCGACATTTTGACCACCGGTTTTGATAAAACTCTGAATAAACGCATTGACATCATTGAAGCTAGTATATAGGATTTATTTTGACATATTGTTATGATATATTAGTTGCAACAAGATTGTATGTTTGTTTTCATCTTTCAAATGAACATTTATTATCATATAGCCATCTAAGCTGTTTTAACAGGATTTAATGGATATTTTGTTATAGGATTCAGTATCTTTGGGAAGAGGTGATCGCAAGGGGTTCAGTCTTTGTTGGGATAATGTTCCGTGGACGTCCAATACGCCGCACTGAGTAGAAAGAACACAAATAAATACATCGTGGGAGCTCTCGCATTCGCACATGAAAACAAAAATAATAGTTTCCATCTGCAAGTAAGTAATTGCCATAGATAATATTTATAAACATCATGTTTTTTCATGTGCATATAATGCATTTGTATCTTATTTTAGGACACAACTACCAAGATACCCAGCCAGGTAGACCTTGATGCCTTTTTGCCGGGGACTGCCAACTGGAAGATCCTGAGGAGAGAATGGTGGTGTTGGTGGTTCGGCTCATACAGCAAATTATCCATCACCGAAAGTCCTGACCACAACAAAACAAGTGCCACACCAATATAGCAGGGAAATGTCCAGACGCTCAACTCAACCAAGCTTGGGTGTTATTGACGCCGATCCATCATCGCACGATGGTGTACTGGACATCGTGCTCAAACTACAGGTTTAAAATAGGTAACTGTACTAATGAGTATTTCTTATAGTGCAAGGCTATCAGTAATTAAATACAGCTAGGAAATCTATTTTGTTGTATTTTTATTATTTATTCTTCTTGTTCATGTGGATTTGAAGTTGATACATACAATCATATACCAATGAATTATAATCGATCTAATTACGTCTCCCCTCTACAGAGGTGGAGACCCCTCTACAGAGGTGGGGACATGTTGCTTTACCTCTCGCCACTCATGCTGTCGTGTGTCTCTTTCTGCGAGTGTGCAGGCGGTCAAACACGACACGCTCACACAATGCTGGGCTAATGTTGGCCCACTGTCTACGATGCTGACCCAACATTAGCCCAGTATTAGGTTACAGTGTCGTGTTTGGCGCCAACATCGTGCCGGTAGTAAGTCTACAGCCAGCATGAAGTAGGCCTACTAAGTAGGGTTGAATGGATACTGGCCAGCACCAGCGATGCTTGCCCAACATTTAACAGACATTGGGTCAGTGTCGGCTTGTACTCGCCGCCAGCACTGCTAGACCCGCACCCAGCAAACATGAGGCATTGAACCAGTGCTGGTTTTATGCTGGGCCAGCGTCGCAGACGGTGGGCCAGAATTGGAACAGCATCGGGTCAACGTCTCATGTTTGCTGGGGGTGCTGACAGGCCACATTGTGTATTTCACATCGCCGGGTGTGAAGGTATTAAAACTGTAGCCCCACTGATTGAGCCTAAATACGATTTAGTTGCTGTAGATCATCTTCCTGGCAGCAAGTCTTGACCCAACAAGGCATCAGGAGTAGCAAACCTTGTGGGGGAAGATGTTGTGGATATAAAAAAAACTGGTCCGGTTCCACCACTTGAAAATACATAGTCTTTACTTTCAACAGGATCCATTTAATAACATTAATTACAAAAGCTATTGACACTACATCAACCTTTATGGTTATGCTGCTGGAGGGGAGACATCTCTCGTTTTTTTTACAAAAAAATCGACTCCTCTAGTTCTATTCTTTTGCTTTCAGACGTATTGTCCTCGCAAATCGGATGGTATTTTTACCATTCCGTGTAATGGTGATGGGTTTTTTTATCGCATGCGCCTTGCTAAAGCACAACACTGCAGGTCCAGCAACAAGGATGACCGGCTGGACGGTCTTGTGTGATTGTCCCGTGAGGAACTGCTCCTCCAGGTGGCCTTTTACAATAAATAGCACAAAATAAATGACTACGGAAAAGTATATCCATGGTGATACTATAATAAGAATGCTTATGGTCAGTTGTAGTAGTAGTAGTAGTAGTAAATCATTGCTTTACGTCACTTTTCGGCACAAAAGGTCTTTTAAGTGACATTATAATACGATAAAAACGTTGTAGTCAATTTATGAGATAAATGATATACAGATGATGATGTGAGGGTGGGGGTGATAGGGCATGGTGGGTTATTGAAAGCGTTTTCCTACGCACGCCCGATAAGGGGTTCTGGACATGTCCAGGGGATATACCACCAGACATGCCCAGACGGCCGGAGACTTGAGTTTCGCTGTGCAATTTAATGCTGAAACTCCTTGGCATTTTGCGCAGCTCCGCTATCCTCGGGTCGGATAGTCCCCAGAGTAACAATAGAAAGGATAACTCCCTCTGGGTAACTCCATTCATCCCACGTGAGAGACCTAATGTCAAACACGCTATTGCCGGTTATTTAAGGCTACCATGGCCTACATCAGTGCCAGCACTACTACTAGCAATCATCCCAGTACCCCATGGTCAGTTATAGGATACCATGAACGATCATTATTCAGCTTCATCGCAAGCCACAATGGGAACTCTATACAACATAAAGAATAGGTTCAATAGCAAGTGAGTGGGAAGTAAGTCCTGAATTGCTTCCAACATGCAATTCACTTCGGTAACTTCAAAAGCGCCTAAATCCTCTGAATCCAAATCGAAATCAGCTCAATGTCGAGAGCCGAAGCTTAATTCGTCATCTGGGCGTCGTATCTCTGAGGAATTAGGGGGGGGGGGGGGAAAGCTGAATCGAAAAAAAAGTCTCATACCCTATACTAACAGTTTGGAGAGTTCATCTAAGAGAAGTCTGCAGACATGGACATTGCAGCGTCTGCTGAAATGCGTCGGTTGCTGCAAACACGAGATTTTGGTTTAAGGTTGTTCCTGGTTGTACAGACATCGCAGATGTTAGCTAAACATTTACGTAGCAATTGTGATGACTGTCTTAAATATTTATGCCTACAGACAAGTATTTCAGGGTTGTCCGAAATATAGTAGCCTGCAAACTGTGCCCTTCAAATGTGTGCTCGATGGTAAACTAATTGACCCTTTCAATCTTGGAGCCATTATGAACTCTATAAATGTAATAAACGATTTTAGGACATTGATGTAGACTTTAAAACAGTGCCCTTGTCGATTAGACGCTAAATTATTATAAGTGTATTATTGATATTATTATTACACGTGTTACTATTTGTTACTGGTTCTAAATTTATCGGGTAAGGAACCGAACGTATATCCAGAAAATGTTAAGATATTTTAAGGGTTAAATGCCTCCTTCCAAGACGACACCAAACAAATTTCAAGTATTTGTTTCATATAAGGCCCTACCATTACGACTTAATAAAATGATTAAATAATTCAATAATTTTATTTTAACACAAGGTTTACGGTAATTTACACCTAAAATAAATATGTCATGATATTAAAAAATACCTATATGTAAGGCAATGTGAAGTATAAAAGGATTACTTAAGTTTTAGAAGACTATTTATGTTATTTCCAACATTTCACCACTGGTCTTTTTGCAAAGACAATCAACCATAAACACACAGCCTATAAATATTGCATGGAATGTCGACTAAGGCCACTAATGAGCATACACTGTCGTATATCAACCCGTCTCCACCTGTGCCCGGATTGTTTTTCGGCTATTCGGATGATGGTGAAGAGGAATCAAAGAGGAAAGTATGTGTTGAAACCGAAACAGGCGAACAAAAGGTGTATGACAGAATTGCCGGAAAGGACGCATGTCGCTGAGAAAGCTTATAGCCAAACCAAATTTTATATAGGTTCTACCGAATAAAATCATAATAATTTTAAAATGAAACGTTCAGTAACGATAATTTGTTACGTTTTGATTGGAAGAAAGGTGTGGATGAAGCTACGACCCAGCTTCCGTTCTTCCGTGACTAATGGATGCCTCAATGCCAGCAGGTGCTGAGAAATCATATGGCGAGCTCATCAGAACGCAGGCTAAAGGAGAATGTAATTAAAGTTACTAATTGTGCGAATTTACTTCAAGTGTGAGCTAATGTGGTGATATTTCTTTCCAGACAGTACACTTGCATATAGGCCAAATCTCTTAAGCCGACCCGAGTAGTGTGGATGATGTGCGCGCCTTCACAGCTAAACTCTGGAAGTATTAGTTCCTATAATCGGCTACGGGGGTTCAGCTGTGTAAGGAAGGGGCTACACAGAGGTTGTTTCACATGCTGTAACGTTCCGGCCAATCACAGAGCGTCACATCTACCAGAGTAAGTAAGTAAAATTACTTGTTAACGTCACTTTCCGGTCAGTATGGCCATTTAGGTGATAATTCATAGCTCAACAATCTCCCACAATCTCCCATTTTGTATAGTAAAAGTGGTAAAAGTAAAAGACCAAACTAATAACATGTTCACACTAAAATATTCAGTTTAAAAGGTTTAATGATAAAGTTATTTGTTGCCATCTCTATTTTTACTTTTTATATGCAATGTTTATTTTATACATGCTTGGATTACATACGTTTTATAAATTATGCACACAGCGTTTTAAACCTATGTTGTCTATAATTATATATTATGGATTGATCAGTTCACTTATGCGAACTAAACTATTAGCTATGGCCTAGGCAATCAACTCATCAATGATATTTATGATTTCTTGCCATCTTAAAATTTATTTTTCTGTGCAATGCCATGCTTATCTTATACATGAGAAAACTATATACGGAGCCAGAGCATAATACCATCTAATACAGGGTTCCTACTCCACTGTGTGATTTTTTTCATGACAAAATTTTTCCATGACAAAATTGACTTTTTCCATGACAAAATTCAGGCATATACCTGGTATAAAATTGTTGAAGAATGTATCTAGCTCGACCACATCACACGAACTCGATAAAAATGTGTATCACAACATCATTTTTATTGACAAATAATTTTTCTATGAGTTTCCCATGAGTTTTGGCTTTTTTTTCAAATTCCACAATTTTCCTGGCCTGGAAAATAAAATGTCAATTTTCAAGGTGTTTCATGACGCGTAAGAACCCTGTAATATGGATTATTCATATCATATGTTGGGATGATGTGCAGTGGACATCGGCACCACATCATTACAACAGCCGAGATAAATCAAATTATCTCATTTTTCTCATCAAAATAATCTATTGGATGGTATGTAGGCCCTGTGTCTCTTCCAACTTGAGTGGCATTTTATTATGTGGAAGAGATTAAATGACTATACTACTACATTTTTTTTCAGATTAAAATGATGTAATTAATAATTCATCATAATTATGTTTTAATATAAAATTCCAAAACACCATGAACAAAATTATTGACTTCCAATATCAAAGAGGGGGGAGGGTGTTACCGCCGAGTGGTCACCCTGGTAGCTTCTTTTAGAAGACTAAACACACCCTCAACCTGTTTGCCGTGGGTTGCACCCCGTATAGGTGGGAGAAGGGATCCTGGTGGTTGAGGGCGTAGGAGCCTGCGGACTCCATACTCCCAACACACCCTTATCTCATTAAGACGGGTGGTCTGGCCAGATCAATTGGTTGGTCTCGTTGATCTAGTGTCCATACTTGTCGATTATCGTCTCATCTCATTAATTATCATCCAAGACAAAGTGAAAGGTAGCGTCACTCCCATTTTTATATACACGATTCCGGACACTAGATGACGATGGCCCATGGGCTAGATGTGTACTGCGGTTATTGCAACTGCTGTTTTTTTGCTATGAGTATATCACCCTGGTAGCTCTGACAATACTTCCTGCTGGTTACCGCGGGCAGGTTGCCCCCTTGTAGGGCTCCGTGGTGGGTGGAGAGCCAGGGTGATGAAAAAACAACACAACACACCATGGATAACGGACATAATAAATCGACAAGGCGGAAAAATAGTGATGAAGAAGATATGATAGTGACCAAGCATACCTTGAAAGATATAAAAAAAATATTTTTCCCGAGATTTTTTATGATGACGTCTGGAGATGATGAGAAATCTCTCTCTCCAGACTCTCAGCATTTGCCATCCAAAAGGGAATCCAGGGCTTGGTAGGAGAGCCTAAAACAATCAAAAGGCTGCGCTTTGGCAACCTCTTAATAGAGGTCGACAGAGAAACGCATTCTACCAAGCTTCTAGCAATTACGGAATTGGCCCAAGTGCCTGTGAAAGTATCACCACACAGGACACTAAACACCTCAAAGGGAATTCTCAGGAGTCCTGAGCTCAAATATACAACAAGAGAGGAATTATTGACACAGCTCAAAAAATAAGTAGTCACTGATGCACGAATGGTTACCATTAAAAAAAACGGAGAAATGATTAGAGTAAACACTGCCATTCTCACTTTCAACCGGCCAACTTCACCGGCCACCTTAAAGGTTGGATTTGAGAGATGTACCGTCCAGCCATAAGTGCCTAGCCCTTTGAGGTGTTTCAAATGCCAACAGTTTGGACACCACCAAGATAACTGCAGTAAAGCGAAGGTGTGCGGGAAGTGTGCACAACCTGACCATCAAGACACCGCCTGCACATCTGCAGTGAAATGTGTCAACTGTAATGGTGAACATACGGCCTATTCCAAAAATTGCCCCCGATGGATTACAGAGAAGGAAATCCAACGTGTTCGCACAGAGCGAAAGATTTCCTTCCCTGTGTGCCTGCAAGAGACTAACTTAAAACCTAACACTAACATAAGTTTTAAGAACTATTGAATAATCAATTGTTTTGGCCCTGCCAATAATGAAAGGGCCTGCACGGATAATTGAAGACTTCCTCTCAGAGGAAAACTTATGTATTTTTAATGATGATACCACCACCTATTTGCACCCTGCTTCAGGATCTGCAACAGCCATTGACCTATCCTTGTGTGATCCCGATTTATATTTGGATTACACTTGGAGGGTCAACGAGGATCTCTGTAGCAGTGATCATTGTCCTATTTTTATAGAGAGCAGCAACTCTATTGTTGAAAAAAGAGTGCAGCATTGGAGGCTGCACAGAGAAAATTGGGAGGCCTTCCAACAGTCTTGTGGGGAGAGCCCCACAATCTCTCAATTTGAGAGTGAAGAGGGGGTTGATGACCCTATAGCCCTTTTTACAGCCAAGTTAAACAATATAGCGGAGAACAACATACCCAAAACCTCGACAGTTCCCCAAAAAATCGACAAACCCTGGTTCGATGAAGGTTGCCGAAAGGCAATAGACAAGAGGAAAAAATCCTTGCAAAAATTTAAAAAACATCCAACTAGACAAAACCTTGACGGATATAAGAAAGATTACACTAAAGCTCGCCGCACTGTCAGTGAAGCCAAACGTCAATCTTGGAGAGCATATGTCTCCACTTAAATAATAATACATCGAAATAATAATACATCCGCAAAACATACTTGGGAAATGCTGCGCAGAATCAGTGGCAAAAGGAAAGATAAAACCATCAAGTACCTTGTCACTGATTCTGACACAATAACCAATAAAACGGATATTGCAGAAACGCTGGCGACATACTTCGCTGCTAAATCATCGCCAGATAATTATCAGGAAAAAATTCGAAAGATTAGGGACAATGAGAAGGACCACATTGGACTTGAGTCAGATAATGACGAAAAGTACAATGTTGACTTCTCTAAACGAGAGTTAATTAAATCTATCGCTCAGGCAACTGATTCGGCAACTGGCCCTGATGAAATTCATTACCAGTTTCTGAAACATTTGCCTGATGTATCACTTGATCTGTTGCTTCTACTCTTGAATAATCTGAGGCAATCTCAGGATTTCCCAGATGGATGGAGAGAAGCAACAGTGATCCCGGTCCCTAAACCTGGAAAAGATCGAACAGATCCTAATAATTATAGGCAAATAGCATTGACAAGTTGTCTTTGCAAAATCATGAAGCGCATGATCAATCATCGCCTCACATGGTTTTTACGAAACAATAACATAATAACTAAATATCAATGTGGTTTTCAAAAAGGCAAAAGCACCACAAACCATTTGGTCAAACTGGAGACTTAGGTTTTGTAAAAAATCAACATACAGTTGGAATGTTTTTTAGATTTAGAAAAGGCCTATGATACGACATGGAAGGGTGGTATCATGAAAGATCTCCATGAAATGGGCCTGAAGGGTAGATTACCCTTATTTATTGACAATTTTTTGAAGGGGAGAAAATTTAAGTAAGTAAGTAAAATGTCTGCTTTACTTCACTTTTCGGCCAGTATGGCCATTTAAGTGGAAATTCCTAGTATTACAATATCCCATATAATATTGTAATCGATATTATTTGTAAGATTGCATTTTTTTTGGGGGGGGGGAAGTGGATTGCTGTAGGATCATGACCTTATGTGAAGATCAGAGACTCCACCTTGAAAGTGAAAATTGTTTTATATTGCATTTCACAGAACAGAACCCAGAGGGCGGGGGATGGGTGTCACGTCCTCGTGGTCCCCCCCTGGCAACTTCATGGAAGGCTAAGAACACCCAGTAATTGTGGCATACGAATTAACAGTTTTTTTGTATATTCAGTGTATTCTTGTAGCCTTTTTGTAAATGTATGTTTCAAGCATAAATAAACTGAATTGAAAAAAAATCGACGAACTGTGCGGAGAACATCATGCCTCTAAACCCTACATATAAATTATGTAAAATTATGGCCACGGAAAATAGTTCGCATTTTGGAAAAAATAGTCCGCCTTTTGCACGCATTTTACTTGGTTCACCCGCCTATGTTAATGGCCTCAATCCACTTGTGCTATTAGAATGGTTGCAGATGGTGAATATGTGCCAGCCAGGTGACCATATTTGGTCACATATTGCAAGGCTCATGGGGTACATGGAGGAGGGGCGCTACAGCCGATCCCTGTATGCAGTATGTTTGTGTCATTCCTCTAGGGTGTCCAGAGTATCCCTGGTGAGTTTGTTTAAAACTGGCCACCCCCAGATTGATCGCCCTGCACATAAGTGTACATCATATCCATAGGCCATGTTTTCCTTCTGGTGATTTGTTGTTTCCGTAGTCAACAAATCACCATTTGTTTTGCCCTGCTACTGGATTGTGTTGACATACAGTTATTTTTATTTTTGAGTGTAGACAGTGCTGGTTTAGTGTTAATCGTCTAGATTATGTATTTAATTGCACCTTCAATGGCCTTAAACTAAGTCGAACCACAATTTCCCATTCCATTTCCGGATATGTTTGGCACCGATCTCATAATTTGTTTGTTTTTGTCGAAAAAGGATGTTAAGCATTATTTATTCCTGCTATCATGTTTTTGTTTTCACACAGACATTGTTTTGTGATTTTCATAAAAATTATTATTCTTGTCCTTGTTTTCAAAAGTGACGTAGAGAAACGTTATTACTATGCTGACTCCCTGGAATTATTCAAAACGTTTAATAATATTTACTTTTTCATTTGTGGTTAGGACATTTAGAAATGAACATTGTCAAAGGTTATTCAGAATATTATGAAATGTTGGTAAAGTGAAAAGACAAGACTGATAACAGTATGTTCGCAATAAGATGTTCAGTTAAAATGTATGACGATAATATGATGTAAATAGTAATAGATCATTGCTTTACATCACTTTTCGGCACAAAAGGTATTTTAAGTGACATTGTAATATGATAAAAACGTTTAGTCAATTGATGAGATGAAGGAAGTACAGATGATGATGTGAGGGTGGGGGTGATAGGGCATGGTGGGTTATTGAGAGTGTTTTCCTTCACTCGCCCGATAAAGAGGTTTTGGGCATGTCTAGGGGATCTACCCCCAGACAGGCCCACACAGGCCCAGACGATAATATTATTCTTTAGAATATGATGACATGTGCAGTGCCTGTACTATAACACAGTATAACGAGTATAAAAATCGATATGTCTCTAACAGCATACATAATGGACAGAGCTCAATAAGTGAGTCAAATAAAAAATATCCCCTTCTGAGGAAAGATTGTCCCCCGAGTAACAATAGCTGAGGGTTACTCTATTTATCTCATGAAAGAGACATAATCTCAAACATATTCTGTACATCATTGCCAGCTGTTTCAAGGCTACCACGTCCAACATCAGTGCCAGCACAGTAGTGACACTGCACTAGTTAGCTGTGCCAGCACTTATACGGGAGCTGCTTTGGCACCACTGTTGCACAGAGGAACCAGTCTGGGAGCCAAGTTTCATAAAGTTGCTAGTTTTTGAGTTCGCTTGACCTAAAAAGTGGCAAAGGTGTGATATGTGTATATGACAGGGAAATATCCCTGGAACATTAATATGGTGGGTGTAGAAGTTTATGGTGGCAGCAAAGATTTTTAAATGAGGGATGTTCAAGGGTACCCTCGAGCCCCAGAGACTATACATTTTTAACCCCAGGTTATTAAAAACCAAACCACAATTGGTATTAACAATTTTTGAATCACTGTCGTCCATATTTTTTTATCAAAGATAAGATGACAAAATATTGGAGTTTGATTTTTTTTCACAAAACATAAATCCACCTTTAGAGCGCTGGAAGTCAATATAGAAAAAACAATTAACACAGTTCGTAGAATGTAGTTTTGTCGTTTCCTGTACATTTCTATGATTATGATTATGCTAATGTCTGGTGTCTTTTTTTTGGTACATCGGCCATCTGATAACACTGTATCAAATTAGAAAAATTCTACTTTGTTGTGTGAAGGACTTATGAGGTCAAAAGAGCGGATGGGGTACTCTCACAAGTTACATTTTTTCAACCCCTGTAATAACGTAATACTCATAATTATGGTTATCAACAATTTTATTACCACTCTGGCCACATTTTGTCATTGGATATATTCCGGGTGAAACAGATGTGAGGTTTAGAGTTTTTTCATTAAATTTAAAACCACCCTTAGGGCACTGAAAGTCAATATTTCAAAAAAACTTGAACACAGTTCGTAGTAACTTTCCGTTTCCTGTACATCTGTATGATTATGAACATGCTAATGTCTGCTAACCTCATTTGATAAACCTGTCATCTGGTACCGCCATGTCAAATTATAAAAATCACACCTTGTTGCATTAAGGACTTATGAGATCAAAAGTCCAGATGGGGTACTCTCACTAGTTACATTTTGTCGATCCCTTGTAACAACAAAGTTGTCATTCTTATAGTTATAAACAGCTTTAATTCCACTCTTGCCACATTTTGTCATTGAATATACTCAGGACGAAACATAACTGAAGTTTAGATTTTTTTCAGGAAACGTAGACCTACCCTTAGAGCGCTGAAAGTCAATATTAAAAAAAATAATAAACACAGTTCGTAGTATGCACACGTTTCCATTTACTTACATCTGTATGATTGTGAGCATGTTAATGTCTGCTGACCTCATTGATAAATCTGTCATCTGGTACAACTATGTTAAATTTAGACAAAAACCTACCATGTTGCCTTAAGGCCTTAAAGTTCGGATGAGGTATTCTCAGTTATATTTTTTCGACCACTTTGTATTAACAAGATCTTATTTTTTATAATTATGAACAGCTTTAAAACCACTGTTGCCACATTGTGTCATTCAATAAATTCCAAACAAAACTTATATACAATTTTGATATTTTTGACAAAATAAATCGAACCTTAGACGTCAACAGGTGCTGGGTTTTTACATATTTTCACTGTTCACCAAGACGTAACATTTCCGACTTTTATTCGAACTAATCCTATGATAACTTCCCTAGTGATAAAATAGGAACTAGAGCACATCATTATATTTTTCAAATATAATAAAGTTAATTTGTATTTTTAGCCAATTTGTAAAAAATATAACCAATTTTAACAACACCTAGAATAGTATCTGGTGCAGCCATAGTTGTGTTTGTCACAATGCCATCAGCCATGTAGCTTCCTTTCTCAAAAATGTGTTGTCTTCACATCAT
Organism: Flabesymbios commensalis; assembly: GCA_964017125.1. Lineage (NCBI taxonomy): Eukaryota > Metazoa > Annelida > Polychaeta > Terebellida > Flabelligeridae > Flabesymbios > Flabesymbios commensalis. The sequence goes on from OZ024915.1 coordinate 9,555,520, forward strand.
CATTTTTTCTCAGACAATGCAAAGACAAATTGATAAACCACCTTTTGATATCACCAATATCACCCCCGCGATTCTGTAATGCCTGGAATTGTTTCAACATCATGAATTAGTATCTGAGTTGGCATCAAGCAGAATTTGTGGGAGAGGACGTAACAAGGGTTAAACTAGTTCTGCTAAGTGCAGCATAGTGCCAGTTCCTGTATATGTCATGTCATATCAACTGCAGCATATATTCCAGAAACATATATATAGATATATATATAGCAATGGTTCAATAATGTTTGTCTCCTAAAAGCAAGTTTTTTAAGCTGAATCATATTTACAGAACGTCTTGTTCTATTCACTTGGATAATTGACACCATACAACACCAGCATTGCCGTTGAAAATGTTTTACTGGTGTATACCTTAAATGCATAATGATGGCATCGGACATTACTTTTTTCAGACGTTTTTCTCAATATGTAGGTTTAATCTTTGCTAATAACTGTTGCCTTCGAAAGTTTATCATGAGCAACATCTTAAATCTCTAAACATTAGGAAACGTCAGTGATAGTTCCTAGCTGTTTGCTGCTGGTGGGGAAGGACTTCTAGAATGTAACTGACTTCTCAATGGTGTTCGCCATTATGTGCCCATAGTATCATATATTTTCTATATGCTAGCAAGTACATATACGTGTAACAGTACTATACTAACAATATAAATCTCATTAAATATATAATTAGCTGGCATTATCAAATTTTATCATGTACTATTCTAGTATGAATAAGTTTTATTTTTAAAGTAACAAACAATTATCTGAAATATTACACAACATTTAAAATTATCAATTTTTCGGTTTTGTGCGTTTTAGATAATTATTTATTATCTATAATTATGTATTTATCATTTAGTATTCCAAGACACAGATAAGAATGAAGTAATATGACCATGACAAAGTCGACATAAACTCATTTGAGGCGATTGTTATGGATATGTCATAAAAAACTTTAGACCCGCCTTCCCTTTGCAGGTATATTACCCATTTTTGACAATTGGCAACACGTCACCATATGTTATGGGCCTCAGTGAGCTTCGTAATGCACATTCTAGATTCCTTGTTCAACTATCAGTGGGACAGATCTATATCTGCTACCATTGACACCCCTTTTAATAACTGAAATATTGCTAACAATCTAAGTATATCAGCCTGTGGTCCCACACAATCCACAACACATCACTGACTGCGACGTAAGACAGATTTGTATGCCACCTGGTGGTGAATAGTGTGTTTAAAACACGTTCGACCAGTGCTCTAGCTGTGTTAAGTTATTTTTAAATATCCTTTTTTAGCAATCTAAGCGTGGGTTTAAAACAATACAAATTTCACACGTGTTTCGTCCCGAATGTATTCAATGACGAAATGTGGGAAGAGTGGTAATAAAGCTGTTTATAACTATACAAATCAGGATTTTGTTGTCACATGACTACCCTATGTGACTAGTGAGAGTACCCTATTCGGACCTTTGACCTCATAAATCCTTCATGTAACAAGATAATGTTTTTCTAACTTGATATGATGGAACCAGATGACAGATATACAAAATGAAGACAACAGACATTAGCATGGTCATAATGATACACATGCAGAGCAAACGAAAGAGTTACATTGTACGGAATTTGTGATTTTTTTTATTGCAAATTATGACTTTCAGCGCTGTAAGGGTGGGTTCGTGTTTTCTGAAAAATATCATTACTTCATCTATGTTTCGTCCGGAATGTATTCAATGACAATATGTGACAAGAGTGGTATTAAAGCTGTTTATAACTATAAAAATAAAGATTATGTTATTACACGGGGTCGACAAAATGTAACTAGTAAGAGTACCTCATCCAGACCTTTGACCTCAGTAGTCCTTCATGCGAAAAGATAAGTTTTTTTCTAATTTGATATGATGGAACCAGATGGCAGACATACAAAATGAAGAAAACAAACATTAGCATGCTCATAAGCATACACATACAGAGCGAACAAAAGAGTTACATTGTACGAAATTTGTGATTATTTTTATTGGACATCATTGACTTTCAGCGCTATAGGGGTGGGCTCATGTTTTCTGAAAAGTATCACAACTTCACATATGTTTATTCCGGAATGTATTTAATGACAATATGTGGCAAGAATTGTATTAAAACTGTTTATAGCTATAAAAATAAAGATTAATTTATTAGACGGGATCGACAAAATGTAACTAGTGAGAGTACCTCATCCGGACCTTTGACCTCATGAGTCTTTCATGCTACAAGATAAAGTTTTTCTAACTTGATACGGTGGAACCAGATGACAGATATACAAAATAAAGACAACAGACATTAGCATGCTCATAATCATACAAATACAGAGCAAACAAGGAGTTATATTCTACAAACTTTGTGTTTTTTTTTAATATTGACTTTCAGCGCTCTAAGGGTGGGCTCCCATTTTCTGAAAAGTATCATAACTTCACCTATGTTTCGTCCAAAATGTATTTAATGACACAAAGTGGCAAGAGTGGTATTAAAGTTGTTTATAACTATGAAAATACAAAAAATATTATTACAATGGGTGACAAAATGTAACTAGTGAAAGTACCCCTTATGGGTTGTCAAATGGGACATAGTGCTACCCGATTAGTGATGGACCAAATGAGGTGGGCATACCTTTGCATGCTCATAAACATGCAAATTTACAGGAAACGGAAAAATTACATCAGGAGAACAAATCTACCTTTAATTTGGAATATTGACTTTCAGCGCGTGAAGGGTGAGTTTAATTTTTCATAAATATTTCAAAACTTTAGTAATAGTTTAGAATTTTGGATTACCTGGTGTTTTAAAAAATGCAGTATTTAGGCTCGAGGTTACCCTTAAAACATCCTCATTTCAGGGACTTTGCTGCCACAGTAAAGTTCCACACCCACACGAATGATGTCCTAGGGATATTTTCCTGTCATAATAACAACGTTTGCAACTTTTAGGGTCAAGCGAAGTGACACGTTACAGGACTTGGCTCCCGGACTACCAGGGTAATCCATTGCCAATCCAACCAAAGATAATGGCCAGACACGTGGAAGATGCAGCTTCCCTTAAATGATTGTGTAGACTATGTGTTTTCGAACTAGTGTATGTTCCTCCCCGGGTAGCTACAGAAAAACAAATAAAAACCATAAACTACGACAAAAACAGAAACTACGAGCACAATGGAGAGGAAAATAATCTATATGATGAGAGATGGGAAAAAGGGTTAAAACATACTAGAAAACAAATTCCACATGAGACAAAAGTCTCTATAATGATTGTCACAATGTTTTTGTCAGATATTAGAAGGCATAACTCATAGCTCTCCAATACAAGAAGCTAGACACGATTCAATAGGTTCCCTGGAGTTCATCAGGAGATGTGAAGCGTTAGCAGTGTGTGGTGATGACGAAATGCACTACCCCCCTGTGGCACCATGGACAATAACAGGCAAGATGGTAAGATAGACAAAAATATTCATGGACAGGACGGCATTGCCAATACGGTTTGTTTAATTGAAACTGAGGTGGATGATTTAACTTCCCAAAACACCGAACGTCAGGCCTATGGCTACTGCTGCTGCCGCTACTACTGCTGCTACCACTACTACTATTATTACCACCACCACTACTATTTTGCTTTGTGGTTTATATGCAGTAGTAGTAGTACTAGTAAATCATTGCTTTACGTCACTTTTCGGCACAAATGGTCTTTTAAGTGACATTGTAATACGGTAAAAATGTTGTAGTCAATTGATGAGCTGAATGATGTACAGATGATGATGTGAGGGTGGGGGTGATAGGGCATGGTGTTGTGGTTTATATATTGCTCATCGTTTCTCTCATTGATATTTTTGTTAATATCAATCGCGTATCAGCGATGGCGCTGTCTCAGGTTTTTAATAGGACTTGGAATACAGCTATTTTTTTAGTTTTAATTTTAGTTTTAATAAGTGTCCAAGGCAACGCCATTATATATTTTTATTCATTTAACTTCAATAGACGTATGTGATTGTTGAAAAATTATTTTCAATTAATTAATGTAAATGTGACTGCTAAGAAATTGTTTTTCTTACTCATTTGATGAAAATATTATAGGTGTTGCAAAACATCCGAAATGGAAATAATTGTGAGAACCATAGTCGCTATCTTGACCTACTATTCTAAGTGAAATTTTGAATGAGCTATCTGCAACATAATTCATCCAAAAATTAAATAATAATTTATAATAATCAGTATGCTTTTTGTGATAGCGCTCAAAATAATCTCAAATTATGTTTTTATGATAAAATCTCAAAATTACACTGGTGGCTTAAACAGACATTGTATATCTCGATTGCGCACTAACATTTCATTCAATACACCATATTTTAACAAATTAAGTGTAGACTTAGATTTTAAAGGAATGGTTAGAGCGTGGCGCTCTGCCATGTCGCTGCCTGCCGTGCGGTTAGAATCCCGCTTGGTGCAGAATTTTCAGAGAAATATCATGTTTCTCCCCTCCCAATCTTGGGACATTGTTAAGATGTTGTGTCCTTTGGCAAGGCACTTCACCCTCAAATGCTTCACTTGACTAGGTAAAAATGAGTACCTGGTAGGACAGAGATGACAATGTGTACGATAAGTTCAATGCGCCGAAACAGCTGCAGGACTGTATGCTCTCCGTGGAGTTGAAATGATATCAGATGATATCAGACTATAAACCTGCACCTTTACCTGTAGGATCTGGGATACCCCAAGGGTCAACACGTGGCCATTACATGTTTGTATTATATGTTAATGACATTATCTCTCAAAACCCTGCTGGTGACAAATATTAAAAGATTAATTCAGTCAATAAAGTAGTAGAAGTAGTAGTAAATTATTGCTTTGCAGCTTTTTTCGGCACTAAAATAGTAATTTATTTGACATTGTAATACGGTTAAAACAGTGCAGTCCTTTGCTGGGATAAATGATGTACAAATGATTTCGTTAGGGTGGTGTGAAAGGGCATGGTGTTGAGGAGTGCTTTCCTTCGCTCACCCAATAATGGGTTCTGTCTAGGGGAAAATCCCCCAGGCATGTCCAAATTTTTTTTCAACAAAACATACCCCAGTAAGTTGATAGGATGAAAAACCCCATGACGTGCCGAAGTAGGGTGAATTGATAACATCAGGGATGTTATAGTTCAAGATAAAACCGGATTAGTAAAAGGGGTGTCACCTCTGCGTGGTCCCCCCTGGGCAACTTCTTAGAAGGCCAAGCACACCCAAACGTTTTTGCCTTTTGCCTTTCATCGAACCAGGTTTTTCTATTTTTTGTGACGTGAAGTTTTTTGGGTTTGCTTTCCGGTGGTTCAGGGTTTTTCTCTGAGGTTGTTATGTTTATTTTCGAATAGTTTTCAGTTCAAATTCTTTATATTGTCTTTATATATTCATATTTATATATTTTATATACTTTTTCATTGTACAGTGCGTTCTTTGATCTGTGATGGGTGATTTCTGTGGGATGTTGCCCCCGGATTGATCGTCCAGCACACACTTTGTACATATACGGAATTGTTTGAAGTATATATCAATGGTTTCTCTCTGGCATCCTGGTGATGGACGGGATGTCCGAAAGAAACCATTGCCATATAATTATTTTTCCACTTCATTGTTTTAATGGTTTCTCTGTGGCATCCTGGCGGATAATGCAGCATGTCATAGAGAAGCCATTGCCGTGCAATTAGCCTGTGGTGACTTACGGTGTCTTCACGGTTCGTGATCGCTTCTGTGGTGTTCTTCAATATCACGGACCTTGTTACCAACTGTGGGGGCACTGTAAGTCTTTAATTTTTGAGAACTTTTCTGTGGTTTAATGATTTCTATGGCCATACCGGCCAGAAAAGTGAAGTAAAGAAGACATTTTACTTACTTACTTAATGGTTTCTCTGTTCATTGTTTAAGTCATTGATATTTATGTCAATTTATATTGTGTACATACATACATTATTCAGACTTCATGGAGATATAGTGACTTGATAAGTCGTTTATTTTATAATCACTTCATATTTTACATTATTTATGCTGACATTTTTATACTCATTAAACTGTGTTGTAGTGCAGGCGCTACAACATGTCATCAGACTCGTTACATATAGGTGACAGGAGCATCGTCATATCAAACATTTTAAACTGAATATTTAGTACGAACATGTTTTTATTAGCTTTGTCTTTCCTTTACTACTTTAACTATACAATATGGGATATTGTAATACTAGGAATTTTCACTTAAATGGCCATACTGGCCGAAAAGTGAAGTGAAGCAAACATTTTACTTACTTACTAAGGTCGTAATACGTATAATACCTTGCATTATGTACATTTTGGACTTTTTAGACAAGCCTAATAAGAAGTGACGCCACGTGGAGAAGAAGAGACATCCTCCTGAGGAACGTGAAGCTGACGTCCAACGAAATCACGTTGAAGGCCTGGAGCCCGGAGCTGAACACAAGGGATGCACGCCTATCGGACCTCGTCAACCAGTAGATTGTGGCGAGCAATCTGCTTGTTGATATTTTTGAGACGAAAGGGGGAGGGGAACGGGACAGCGTAAATGCTACCGCCATGATACAGCTGATAGGAAGTTTTTATTTTGTACTAATAATGGATTGAAGGCAATAACGTGTAATATCAATTGATGTTGCAGACGGTGGACCAGTATTGAATATCACCCTATTATTATAATAACTATCGCGTAATAATAATACGCGATTATTGTATGCATATTGTAGACCTATGCATATGTTTTTATTTTATTTGTATTTTTTATTGTATTTGTATGGTATTGTCTTTTTATTGTATGCATAAGGTTCATAAAGTTCATATGGCCTTGTATACAAGGATAAAGATCATTGGTGTGGATCTGGACGGGTGTGAACTCTGGTCATAATAAATCTTAAAATAGCAACCACTTGGTATTTATGTAATCGATTACCATCGATATGATATCGTGCCGGTATTACGATGTATTGATAGATTAAACCCCCACCGTGTGTCCTTTTTAAGCAGAGCAGATATAGAGTGTAGTGACATGTGCACTGTACTCGTGCAGCTCACATAATATTGTAAAAAATGTTGTTCCCATATTTAAATTTTGATGCCACATCTAAAGAATGCATTTTAAAATCATGCCTCTGGCCAAATTAAATTTGCTATTTAACATTTTTTCGGTGACCGCTATCGGTGGTCACGGAAGAAGACCACGTGTATATTTTTGGGGACTCAATAATGAGCTATAACGACCTGTTGGAGGTATTGCTTCTAACAGCTACTGTCATTGTTATGTCATTGTTATGAAGATAATGTGTTCATATTCGAGGACCCAGTCATGAGTTATGAAGACCTGTTGGAGGCATTGCCTCTAAGATCCACAGTCACAGTAATGAAGAAATCGCATCACCGAGGTTAAATAGTGAGTGTTTTTATGAAATATTGTGATTTTTTGTTTCATTTTATTTATGATTTGAATCATGCCACATCTTTTTTTAAGGCAGAATCGTAGGAGCATTAAAACGATTAATTAAATTAAAAATACTGTTCATGAACCTTAATTATTTTTACACCATATTAACCGTCGGGTCGCCTTCAAAACAAAAACGAAGGGCAAAATTATCAACAACATCTTGCTTGGGGAGGGGGGGGGGGAATCACACTGACCAAATTAAATTTCAGCAATGGCAAATTTTGAATGGTGGAACATGTTAATAATAATATTTGTAGGAATAACAATAACCGTATTCTGTTTTTGTAGGTTGGGCGGCCAAGCCAAAAATCCCAATAGGCCAGTTGCTGATCTTATACGTTCAATAGGTACCTATAAATTATAAGTGAAAATTGTTTCGATTGATTCATATTCTTATAATTTCACCGAACAAATTTAGGTTTGTTGTAGTCCGGCAGCTAAGGGTGGTGACCCAAAATTCTTTGATATAGTTTTTTTCTCTGCTGATTATTTATCTTTGGGGTCTAAATAAAGATATCTAGGGTGGTGTGGAGGTGTCACCTTTGAGCAATTTCAATTATTCAAGATGGCCGCCATGGACTCGAAAAAACTCTGAAATTGCCTCAGTTATGATGGACTCGACATTATAAAGGCCAAACACTCGGTTAATATTTCTTGTAATAATGTATGTTTGTCAAATCGTATCCACATAAATCAGTTTTACATCTCCATAGTTTGAAAATACAATAATAGAAACCATTTTGAAATCCAAAATGGCTGCCTTATTGCTAAAAGTTAGGTTATAATCAAATGAAACTAAATTATATATGGGCAAACGATAACATTTGGGCGATGGGCTACTTATGGCTAACATGCACACCCTGGATGTTATGTGTGCTTTGAAATTTCACACATTTTTTGTGAAAGACAAAAACAAAATGGCCACCATCTGTTTTTTTAAAAAGATGTAATTTTTACCATTCCACTTGACTCTACATTGAAATATTGGACATGAAGCAAAATTAGAGCTGTTATAGAAAAATCGAAATTAAAAAAAATACCAACATCTTTGATATCAGTTGAAAGTCACCAGCATGGACTTTTATATAAATACATAATAGAGTATTTCTGTTAAATAAGGAATGTAAAACAAAACAAAAGTGGTCAAGATCCCTTTTATAGTGGGTTAGATCATTTTTAAAGTGGCTGTGATCACTTCTTCAGTGGCCAAGATCACTTTTGTAGTGGCTGAGATAACATTTAAAGTTATTGTAATCACTTCTCCACTGGTCAAGAGCCCATTTATAGTGGTTTAGATCATTTTTTAAAGTGGCTTCACTTAATCAATGGTCAACATCACTTTTGTAGTGGTTTAGATAATTTTTAGAATGGCTGTGGTCATTTCTTCATTAGCCAAGATCACTTTGTAGTGGCTGAGATAATTTTTAAAGTCGCTGTGATCACTTCTTCATTGGCCAAGACCACTTTGTGGTGGCTTAGATAACTTAATCAGTGGCTGACACCAGTTTGTTAGTGGCCATGATCAACTTTATAGTGGTGAGATAACGTTTAAATTGGCTGTGGTCACTTCTTCAGTGGTCAAGATCCCTTTTGTAGTGGTTTAGATAATTTTTAATTTCGCTGTGATCACTTCTTCTGTGGCCAATATCACTTTTGTAGTGGCTGAGATAACTTTTAAAGTGATTGTAATCACTTTTTCAGTGGTCAAGATCCCTTTTATAGTGGTTTAGATCATTTTTAAAGTGGTTGTGATCATTTCGTCAGTGGTCAAGATCCCTTTTATAGTGGGTTAGATCATTTTTAAAGTGGCTGTGATAACTTCTTCAGTGGCCAAGATCTCTTTTGTAGTGGCTGAGATAACATTTAAAGTTATTGTAATCACTTCTCCACTGGTCAAGAGCCCATTTATAGTGGTTTAGATCATTTTTAAAGTGGCTTCACTTCATCAATGGTCAACATCACTTTTGTAGTGGTTTAGATACTTTTTAAGGTGGTTGTGGTCACTTCTTCAGTGGCCAAGATCAATTTGTAGTGGCTGAGATAATTTTTAAAGTCGCTGTGATCAGTTCTTCATTGGCCAAAATCCCTTTGTGGTGGCTTAGATAACTTATCAGTGGCTGACACCAGCTTGTTAGTGGCCATGATCACCTTTTATAGTGGCTGAGATAACGTTTAAATTGGCTGTGGTCACTTCTTCAGTTGCAAAGATCCGTTTTGTTTTAGATACTTTTTAACGTGGCTGTGATCACTTATTCAGTGGCCGAGATCACTTTTGTAGTGGCTGAGATAACTTTTTAAGTTATTGTAATCACTTCTTCAGTGGTCAAGATCACGTTTTCAGTGGTTGAGATCATTTTCAATGGGCGTGTGATCACTTCTTCAGTGGCCAAGATCACTTTTGTAGTGGCTGAAATAGCTTTTAAAGTGGCTGTGATCACTTTTGAAAAATGGCACGAGGGAATGTAAAAGTACTAACACACATTTGTATACCATATAAAATTAACATGAGCGAGAAGTCATTCTTGTACTCGCTAAAAAAACGTTGGAAATTGTACATGTAGAGGGATAAAATACACACTTAAGTGTTTTGCTGTATACATTTCGTAAATTAAATATTCTATATCTATGTAAAAGCCCTTGATAATAACTGATATCAAGATGTTGGTATATTTTTTAACTTTGATTTTTCTTTTTTTGTGTCGATATATACCTACAAGTTTTCAAATAGACGGCTGCCATTTTGTATTTTGTCATTTTTTCTCATTTTTCATATAATATAATTTTTTTTATATAAAACACAGCTCAAATTTTGCTTGATGTTCATTATTTCGATGCAGAGTCAAGTAAAATGCACAAAATTACATATATGTTTTTAAAAACAGATGGCGGCCATTTTGTATTTGTCTCTCACAAAAATTGTGTGAAATTTCAAAGCACACATAACATCCATGCTTATTTATAGGCATATCTGGATTAAAAAACCGTGGCCTAAATGTGGATACATAAATGTGGATACATGTAAAAAATGGTGTTTCCCAACGGGGTTTTGTTGTTGTGGATTTCGCTGATTTGTTAAATTAAATTATGTTTAGGCATACATGAAGCGAAATTATTTAGTATACTGCAATGATTTATATACAATAAGAAGCGGAATTCAATTACCGTTCATATGTAATATAGCAGTTGCAGGTCGGTTTACCTGAACAGAAATAACATACATTCAAATAACCCTACCCCCTTATTTAAAATTGCGCGACGTTGTTAAAAACATTTTATGGTACCTCTATATAAGTCGTCGAAATAGGGTTTGCATCCCTATATTTTCAATGCTTCGATGGGCTCAAAAACCTTAGTTTCGTTGAGATGTGGGGGGGGGGTGCATGGTAACCATAAGTTTAAATGTTATCGTTTGCCCATATATTATTTTGTTTCATATGATCATAACTGAACTTTCAGCCATACGGCAGCCATTTTGTATTCCAAAATGGTCTCCATTATTGCATTTTCAAACTATGTAGATGTAAAACAGATTTATGTGAATAAAATTTGACAAACATACATTGTTACAAGACATATTAACCGAGTCTTTGCCCCTTATAAAGTCGAGTGCATCATAACAGAGGCATTTTTAGAGCTTTTCGAGTCCATGGCGGCCATCTTGAATAATTAAAATTGCTCAAAGGTGACACCTCCACACCACCCTACATATCTTTATGTAGACCCCGAAGATAAATAATCAGCAGAGAAAAAAACTATATCAGAAAATTTTGGGTCAGGCCAATATTGGGCATTCTGCTGCCGGACTATTGCCCAAGTGGCATAATTAAATAATTAACATTATCGGCTTAATCGGCATTATGATCTGAGGTAAGCAAACGTATGTGGTTGCTGTTCTAATTTATCAATCTACACATGCAATATACCATATAAAAGGTAATTGAATTCCCGTTCTAACGGTGTATTGATTAGAGGGTAATCTCTGCAAATACGTGGTAGAGATGTTTTTTTATCACAAATAAAATCAAAATCGACAACAAAACAAGCTAGTTAACATTGTCAATGGAAACGACTAAATAATTTAAACATAATTATTGGCCATATCTATGTTTGACTTATGTTTTCTGAGCCCAGAAGTGTATCTGCTTAAAGCTGAGCGGTATTTAACTTTGTACATTGCATATATATATTTAAATACGATAATAGTGCAGCCTTTTCTTGAAAATGTGTGCACTTAGCCTGGGCTGAAATATGAAACATCGAACTTTGCTTGACATTTGAGGGCAATTTTTTTTTCCGCTGTTTGTGCATAATTTAGGTGTGCTGAATTTGAATATGTCTGTTAACATTCTATCTTTGGTGTCATTAAAAAATGGCCGCCAAAACCATATATATACTATATTTTTTTCCATACTATTGCACCATTTCTTGTTTCTGCATGATTTAGAGCTGCTAAATTTATGTATCATATTATTCTATTAAAATGACCTATATTTGACCTTGAAGTTCAAAATGGTTACCGCTAACACACGAATAAAAGCTTCTTTTATGCCCGTAAACTATAATATCATAAACAACATTGTTATGTGGTCATGCGCAGTGAAATAGTCAAAAATCTGTCAGTATGCTCAGAATACAGCCATGGCAAAAATACATGAACCATGTCAAAATATTTCTACAATTCTGAGTAGGACTACAAAATTAATATAGCCCACAAAAATCGGTATAAATCTGTATAAAATGAAACGCTACTGATTAGAACATTATGCCACATTGCAACAACCAGCAGACTGTTACAGCCAAGCGATTTTACAGTAGGCCTATATACATGATATCTAGCTTCGAATACTAACTAATCTTGTGTTTTTTAATGGTCCAAACATGGACACATGCTATTTATACAAGGATACGTACACGGAGAAAAATCTCAGCTGTCTCCAGTCCACTATCAATGGCTAAATAGCCTACTGTGGCAATACGCGAGGAGCAGATGATCTTATATGCCGTATGCATAAAGTGTATGAGAATGTCCACTCAATTTGAAAAGAAGGGTAGTAAGCGATGATACACATATGTTCCCTCTAGAAAAGGCATGCCATTATTTCAGAGAGAGCAAATATATTGAACGGTTTCGTCACCTAGTCAGTAAAATTGGGGCAGCAAGGAAAATTCTAGGAATCATTTATGAGAACGAGATCAGAAAGGAAGTAGGCCGATTATTAAATCAGTATAAATGCAAAGTAAATGAGCCTGATACCACATTGCAACAACCAGGACAGCGATGTGTGCGGAGCGCGCAGCGCGTGGCCCTGCACAACATTAAGGTCGATAAACAGGTTTCAACCTTCATGAACCTTAGGTAAAGTGTGAACCTTTAGGCGAACACCTTATTCATTGGACATGTGCTGTATTTTCCAATATCGCACTAGAAATGAACAACGTTTGTATTTTCTCACTCGATCAGGTCACACATACATAACTGCCATAGATTGCAGTCTACGGTACAGCTAGAGTGTGATATGAGCTGATAACGATATAAGCCGCATAGTGAAAATCACTGCCCGAGTGTGAGAACGGGTATTATTATTCGATTAAAACACTATTGCGAGAACAACATGTGTGTTTAACCATCAACACTGATCAAGATATCTAAATGTCAGGTCTCAAATTGGTTGCGAGACATAAATTCAAGTGGGTGCGTATATATTTTTAATGTAGCGCTTAAAGGGTTAAAATCATCGACTGTTTATCAAATAAAAAAAATGTGGCTATTTTAAATCCGATTTTATTTTCCAAAGTTACAAATTACTCTGATTCAAAATTCAATTTTTCAGCAGATTGTTCATGAGGTAATCCCTCTCTAGTATGTGACTCCTCCCCTATGTATTACGATTTCAAAAAAAGAGGGGATTACTCTATTATACATATACAAAAAGTTGTAGTTTTGTATGCTGGTAGACAATGGAAACGCCAAGATCAATAATTTCATGAAAATGTGAGGGTGACCCTATTTAAATGATAAATTCACCTGTACTATTAGAATTGTGGTCTTTAATTTGATTGCACCCTGTGGTTGTGCACAACTTCCACAGACAACCCGCAGCTTTTTGCACGCACACAACCAATACATACACATTTTGTCACTAAATCGCTCACTTTCCCGTTTGCCTGCACTATCAGCACACTTACCTCTTACCAAGTTTCCATAATTTTACCTATAACGCATATTACCTTTACCCATTAACTATCTCTTTGTTATTAAGTTTTATTGAACTTCGCCGAACAAGGACATGTTGGCAACTGCAGAGCGCAAAGACGCAAATATGAGTATTTTATTATTATTTTATCTTCCTTTTCTCCAACTTTACTTCTCCACGCGGAGTTATCAAAATCTCAATAGTACAGACTGACATTTAAATCCCCACGCTAAGGTATTATTCCAACGAGATATAAAGCTGTCATTATAAAAGAAAATCAAAATCATTGATCCGACCGACGACACATTAGTTGCAATCGATCGTCCACGAACGGATTTTGGGGGCACAACTTTACGAATGGCGATGACCACATACTATGTATTGCACAGTCTGTTACTGCAGAAATATTCATTTGCGTTGTATTTTATACCGATTTATATGTGGACTGGGCTGGCCCCGATGGCTCATTCGGTCAAGTTGTGGTTCAAATCTCGAGGTACTGGTTCGAATCCCTGTTTGTCAGAGATGTTGTGCATATACATTGCTCCAATTTGTTCAAATGCCTAGGACAGAGTTCCGACTTCGGACTTTCTTCTGTCGCAATATTGCCATGATTGAGCAGAAATCAAATTGAAGCAATATTCGCCCATACTTGAGCTGAATTTTTTTGTACTCAGATTTGTAGATATATTTTGTCTGAAATATTATGTTTCAAACATTTTGGCCATGTGTGTGTATAGTGTGTACCGACAGTTTTTTGTCATACCACCAGGCATGTCTCTCAGAAGCTGTACAAGCCACACTGCACAAGACGGCGACGCCGATGGAGTTTTATCGGTAGCAGGTCTAATGAGTTTGGTGCTGAAATCGGTAAATTAATATACCCGACAATCAGCCGAAATACAGAGAATAAGCGAGGTATGTTTCATTTTGCCATTATATTTTCGTTGTATGATTTTCATAGCGTCAAATCCAGCCACGAGTTTTTTCAACTGATCTTTGCTGGATTGTAGTGGAAGCTCACCTAGTAGAATACCACTCTCAGTCCTACTGGGCTATTATAATCATATCTTGCATATTATGTATTACACAATATTCCTATATTATGCATTTATTGCATTTTCAGCTTAAAATATGAAGATGTGGGAACATGCATAGGAGTAGTTGATACTACAAAATTAATATGTCAGCAAAATGACACTGAGGCCCCAGCGAGAGAAAATATTAAATTACTGATGGACAAAAAATGGATTTGTGAACTTCCCGACTGGTTTGAGGAAAAGCTTGTGCTATTTAGCATTAGCGTTGTTAGAGGACATAATATTTTTAGATCACATGTATTACTGCTAATTATGTCATGGCTACACTGTCCCCATTTAAACACTGTCGCGTTACGCTGAAAATCTTGCCCGAGCGGCAGTTCCGTTTAAATGAAACAAGTAATCATTTCATACAGGGGGAGGGTGGTGGAAGGGGTCGGGGAAGGCCACTTGCAGTCGGCATGAATCAGCACACGGCGTAGCAGTGTATGTCATCGCATGTGGTGGTAACTCGGTTTTCCTGTTAGAATATAATTAGGACCGGCCAGAGCGCTGGGCCCGTATTCTCGTACAAGTTACGATAAATCGTAGGCTTCTGATTGGTCGAGATGGCCATCTCGACCAATCAGAAGCCTACGATTTATCGTAACCTGTACGAGAATACGAGCCCTGTACTATTAAGTTTATTTTGCCTTAGTTTGTGTCCTACATAGGGGACAGAGGAGTGCTGTGTGTGGGAAACGGATGATATTTCTGTACACCAGTTTTTATGAACATGTCGAATATAACTGTTTCAGGTCCTTAGTGAGTACTTTTGTATTTAACAAGTGTTCAGAATTAATATTCACGATTATATTTTGGTTGGAGCCTCAGGAATTTTGATTGGAATAATGTTGGCCCAGCTTAGCAGACGGTGGCCCAGTATTACATCAGCATTGGGCCAATGTATCGTGTTATCTAGCGTTTCTGGCGTCGGGATTTTAAAGGTCACCAGCATAATGCAGCAGTCAGAAAATACATAAAATCACCGAATGCTGTTTCAATGACGGGCCAGCGTCAAAGACTGTGGGTCAACATTGAAACAGTATTGGTTGAATGACACGTGTTTGCGCAAAGTATACAACAGACCCGGTGATAGATTAGTGCTATGGTGGTGGAAGTAATACACGTCGAAGACATTTAGGATTCTGGCCCACTAGGAAGACAAATACACTGAATTTTGTCTATAGCACTTAAGCAGACTAAAGCCAAGCCTCGGAGTTCGGGAACTCCTTTTCTAGTTATACTTCATCATTTATGGCGACTAAATATTTATCTTAACTATGTAAATATACGAATCAATGCCCTTTTTATGATAAGCCACACGATATATATATATATATATACATATATAAAACTTGTGTGAAGATAGATATAAAGCACTGTTCCCTTATTATAATTATATGGTGTCAGGGTGTTAAGGGATATGCAGTAAACCATCAAAATAAATCGCAGAAGGTACACAACTGTTTTATGAAAAATATTTTATTTTTAAAAATTATGTGATAATAGTATTATTGCGTAAATACAGTATTTTAGGATGTGTATATTATATGTATGAAACCAGATAAACACCATACGCCGATTGTCTTTCTGTAATTGCACTTGACGAGTGTCACGGATTTCTACATGGTGACGGAATACATCCAGTGAAGTAGGGCCTGCACTTTTAAATTGTTTAGGAAATAAGCAGTGTTTTCCGCCAGTGAAAACAATACAAGATACTTTATTCATACCTTTACAATAATGCCATCGTAAAATATTTTGTTTTTGAAAAATTAAATGTTTATTAAATTTTAATTAATTTTTTAAGGATCATACTAATAATGTCATTCATTTCATAATAGGATAGCCTAAATGATGGGTTTCATCTACAATGTTGTCACTTATTGAAACAAATCATTTGTCTGATACAGGCGTTTGAGTGCGACGGCCAATAACAAAATGCAATGACAGCCAATAGAAGAAGCTGAAGAGAGTCAGAGTGGTTTTCTAGCTGGGAAGCAAAATGGTTACTTGATTCCCGGAAGTCAATAGTCTACCTCCTACTCAGTGCATGGAGCTGCAGTGTCTCCTGCACCGCTCATTTGAGACAGTTTCCTGATGGTGAAATTGTGTCATCACGATTCCATTCGCATCCCGTTGAGTGTCGTTTTTGCCAGAACAGTAGATTTCTTTGGGGCAACGCTACAAACCCCACATAAGATTACTATTATCGTAGATTCCGTTGTTTTGGGCCAACATGGCCAAGCATGACGTCAAGGGGAAATCAAATGCGGGATACCCTTAAACAAGTTCCGAAGTTCCTAAGTTCCGAAGTTCGAGTTCCCAAGTTCCGAATTTCCCAAGTTCCGAATTTCCCAAGTTCCGAATTTCCCAAGTTCCGAATTTCCCAAGTTCCGAATTTCCCAAGTCCCGGGAACTTAAAGTTCCCAATTTTCAAGTTCCGGGATTCGAAAATAATTGAAAAAATGTATTAAAACATTATTTGCAAAAAATCGTTTTTGGTCGGAAAAACAGTTTGGTACCCATTATTAATTTTAAGTGCTGTAGACTAAAGTTAGTTTTTCACATATATATATTTTGTTTATAGCCGATCTTGGCAAACATTTCACGATGTGAAATTAAATATATAGGCTTACAGGTATGAAATAAAATTTGCAAAAGAACAGCAAATTTATTGTACAAAATCTAAAAATGAAGAGGAGGCCCTATTACAATAGGCCTATGATATTTTCCCAGATATAGGCCCAATTTTGTTCGAGTGGTGGTCGCAGACGACAGAACAATATTATTAAACGATTACTAGTATTGGGTCTTTGTCGTGTTTGATGGGATATATTATTTAATAACCTGTAGAGCTATTGAGGTCTTCCCCCCCCCCCCCCTAACAAGCATCTCGACCCGTGAGAAAATTATGACCATGTGTCAGTACTTAATAACAGTAAAAACAGTGTCGATGATATTTTAAGGACCAACGTTGATACTACATGGATTCCCAATTGTCATCTGCGAGGTGTGATTTGTAGGCCCATATCATTATATATTTTGCTATAGCGGCATGATCGATGTTCTTTGAACTTGAAAAACAACTGGGCCTCAGATCAACACTTCTGTGAAAGGCTGCTCAATACTAGCTCTAAATCTCCCCACCCTATTTTGGATTAATGCTGCTGTAAGGTCACAGATGTTGGGCAAACCTTAGGCCCCTAACTCAACTTTGGGTCAACGTCGGGCCTACACATAGAGGCCTTATTCGTCATTTGAACATAAAAATGAGTGTGCGCTGTCTCTGGTGCAGTAGTTAAAGCCTGGAAATCAGAGATTGCTTGTTCGAACCCATCTCTGGCATAGGCAGTATCTAAAATGTTTTTGTTGAAATGGGGAAAAAATAATTTTTTGGTAACTTTTTTTGAGAATTTCAAAACTTGAAAATTGGGAGCTTGAAGTTCCCGGAACTTGGGAACTTGTTTAAGGGTATCCCATCAAATGCTGGGATTACCATGGCGAAATCACTACACATACATATGATCAAGATGCCACAAGGAAGGGTCTCGTTTATTCTGAACACGACAACTCAGTGAGCAAGTATGGGGAATCCAGGCTGGTAAAAAAGCGAGGAGTATAAGCAAACAAAATATTCAGCACCGTATTGCACAAAAAGTACTAGCTTCCGAGGTCTGCATATGTATGTTGAGTTATTTAAAATCTGATGTCTCTAATCAATATGTGTTACCATGTGTAACCATGGTAACCAAGGGATACTTTAAAACAAGCTCCAAAGTTGCCAAGTTCCGGGAACTTCCAAGTGTCGAAATTCCAAAATAAAAGGACTTTTAAAAAAATGTTGTTTCCTATTTCAACAAAAAAAAATTAAATACTGCCTTTTGTCTTTCCATGCATTATAGTATTGCCAAGCTGCGCGCATGAATGGAATTAAATGTGTTTTTTTGGACAAGGCCACCTTTGTGCACATAGCTCTATGCCAGAGGAGGGTTCGAACCAACGATCTCTGATTTACAGGCTTTAACCACTGCACCAGAGACCGCGCACACTCATTGTTATGTGCAAATGACGAATTAGGCCTAGATGTGTAAGTCCGACGTTGACCCAAAGTTCAGTTAACCTTTTCACTACCATACATGACGGAAATTTCCGTCGTCATTCGTCAATGAACGTAACCATAAAATGACACAAATTTTCGTCAAATATATACTACATTTATGTATTTTTCGTCATTTGAAGCTGGAAATTGCGTTAGCAATTCCAGCTTCAAATGACGAAAAATAGAACTCGTACACCAGTATATCTGGATCCTGGCATGCACCCCGGCCTGGAAGTCAAAGGGTTAAGGTTTGCCCAACGTTTGCGACCTTACAGCAGCATTAATCCAACATGGGGTCCATGTTTGCTTGATGGGGAGATCTAGTTCTATATCGTCTGCGATCACCACTCGAGCATAATTAGGCCTACAAGTAGGCCCATATCTGGAAAGATATGATACTGTAAAACTCCTTCTATTTAGATACTGTATAATGAATTTGCTGTTCTATTATAAATTTTATTTCATACCTGTAGGCTTTTTATATTTAATTTCACATCGTCAAATGTTTGCAGAGATCGCTTGTAAAAAAAATTAAATCAATGTATACATGTGAAAGACTAGCCGTGTATTACAACGGCCTATGCGAGCGCAGCTAGGCCGATATAGCGCTAGTGAAAGACTATCTACAGCACGTAAAGTTAATAATGGGTACCAAACTGTTTTTCCGATCAAAAAACGATTTTTGCAAATAATATTTTAATATATTTTTTCAATTATTTATCAATTGCGGAATTTGAAGTTTCCAGGACTTGAAACTT
This sequence comes from Flabesymbios commensalis, assembly GCA_964017125.1. Lineage (NCBI taxonomy): Eukaryota > Metazoa > Annelida > Polychaeta > Terebellida > Flabelligeridae > Flabesymbios > Flabesymbios commensalis. The sequence goes on from OZ024915.1 coordinate 9,575,175, forward strand.
GGAACCCGGAACTTGGGAACTTGTTTCAGAGTATCCCTGCAACCAGTGTATGTTACACAGAAAAAGCAGGGTACATGGTTAGCTATGGGTGAGGGCGTATCAATAGGGATGTTGAGACTAATTTTATCCATACAATTTTACGGGGGGGATTTCCTCTGAACCACCCTCCCCCTCCGGCCTGTATGGGACATCTACACTTCAGTCCTAAATATTTTTATTTATACTTCAGTCCAAAATATTTTTATTTATAATGTATATTACTTTTATTATAAATAGTAAGGCCTAACTTTACAATGAAATTGAATTTGTGGATTTGTATAATAAACACTGATAGTATACAAGACTTTGGTATACCTACGCTAGTTAAAAAAAAACAATAATTAAGTCCAACAAAAACAAAAATGTATAACGCAAATACGCATTTTGATTGTTTTACCACTGACAATACTTGGCTAAACACGTCTTGAGTAGTCATAACTGCAGCAAGACAACCGCTATATGCTATATGATACTATTGTACATTTACTAACATAAATGTATGAGAACTGTTTAAAGCTGCATAACTGTTTTGTTTATTTTATTCAAAAGATTAATCCATGGAGAATGGTGTTGTAATTTTTATATTTTACTCCCCCGGTTACAGAGTCATTAAGGATTTAAGTTTGTCGTTTTTTAATATTGTTGCCCCACTAAAACAAAGACCTGATCACAGGGAGTAAGACATACTGTCTGTATTATCAGGACATTAAAAGTACCAAGTGGCAGATAACGATCATCGCGGAATTAGCACCAAATTCAGAATAGCTAGTAACGTAACATATCTTTTTCGCTCTTTTGATTTTCGTGATTTTCTTGAAAAACATTTGCATTTTTATATTCAGTATCTTATATGCATTTCAAAATATAGTCCAAATGCTACTCGACAATATCAGACTTTATTTTATCGTAAATCATCACATACAGTGACATATCGCGCTATGCAGTCAAATAATATAATATTTAAAACATCAGACTTTACTGTAACCGTTTGATCTAGTCACAGGACGTCTACGGCTGGTTATGTAGGCTTTATATCTCATCTAACACGAGGCATTGATCCAATGGCAGACTAATGTCGGCCCATTGTCTGCGGTACTGGCCCAGCATTATGCCGATTCAGTTCAACGTCTAGTGTTTGCAATTAAGATGGTTAGGTGCTGTCCAATGTAACATTATATTGGCCCATTACATTACATACATTTTGTACACAAACCGATTCACTACTTCATAATACTTGATGGTGTATCGCATGGTGAACTAATTCCGCTACATTTACCCAGTTTTAGGGCATTTATAAGCCTTTAAGATAATATGAATGATTGTTTTGTATTTTTTCGGTTATTTTTATCGCAATAAACAAAAAGTATGCAGCTTTAATATGGAGACGTATGTTACTAGTATGATAACGTCCTTAATACGGTTAATGAAAATGTGAAAATGCGGTTAATGAAAATGTGAATAATTACATGAAATACCTTTAAATACGAGCAAAATATTTCTATTTTTAGTTTTTTTCAAAACTTCTGTAATCTACATCAAGGAAAATAGAATCAGATTATATTTTCCTTGCCTACATCAACAGGTTTTACATTTCCTTGACCCATTTGCACAGCTCTTTCTAAAAATAGATAGTTTAATGTGATATTATCGAAAAAAATTGGTCTGTAACACTTGTTAAATTTACAGAACAGCATTCTGAGCAATTGATGAATCCCTTTGAGACTATATGTTTAACAATTAACTATTCTGTCATAATTTCACATCCTGCGATAATAATAATAAAAGTTCTGCCAGTATGTTCAATCACATATTATTGTCTATAGAAGAAAATTGTATTTATAAAGTTAAGGTTGGAGAAATTCCGTCCGCTCACACCTTTTTTTACTGGGAGAAATCAATAGACATGATAGAACATAGAATCAATTGGTGTGGCCTTTGATAAATATAAAATAAGATAAATATAAAATAATACCTTGTTGTCTGAACATTTGACTTGGTCTCACGTCATCTATTGTATTTTGCTTCGGATGCGGTCTTTTAACGTACAAAAGGCATGTTCATACCTCAGAAAAGAACGGATGATTAAGGTATAAATATGATACTGTGGCCAGACCACGAGGTAACGTGTCTACACCCTGATGTACATCGACGGAATGAACGAGCACACAGAGGTACACAGAGATGAGATGGAAATATACGGGTGGGTGTACAGCTGGTGTTGGTGGCCGCCGGTATACCTGTTGTTTCAATGCTGGCCCAGAGTCTTAGACGGTGGACCAATGCTAAACCAACATTGGGTCGGAGTATCGTGTTTGCTGAGGCAGAGGCGAGATGGAAATTTGCGTATTTGGTGTACAGCTGGTGTGGCGGTGGTCGCCGGCCCAGCAGACATGGTTCTTTCGATTAATGCTAGGCTAATGCTGGGACAGCGTCGCCGCAGATGGTGGCCCAACATCAGCCAAGCCCTTGTTGAATGTACCATTTTACTGGCTATCCCTTATCTGAGCATGTGACATACATCAAGGGCCCATCCCACAAAGCATCTTAACAGTAAGATCATCTTAATAACTTTCTCTTATTTGCGTTAGGAACGTTAACATCATCTTAACTTTTCTAATGCAAATAAGAGAAAGTTAAGATGATCTTAATTTTAAGATTCTTTGTAGGATGGGTCCTAGACCCACAGTTTTTTTAATACTGGCACAGCGTCGTGAGTGAGGCGACATTGAACCAACATTGGGTCGATGTATCATGCGTAGGCTACTTGCCGATACCAATTGGCATTGGCCAGCATACACGCGGCATTGTCCCAATGTTGGGAAAGCAACATTCGAGAAAAACTCGGAGGTGGGTGGGTGGTTCAAGCCTCAACTCGTTTTTTTGTGTGTTTTTTGTGTACCTGTTTAAAAAATGGATAGGGGGTGGGTGGGTGGTTGGTGTCTTGCTAATTCAATATTTTTTCAACTTGACAAGACCAACTTGTAGTAAATAAATACAAATGTCGCCCTCTATAAACCCAGTAGCTGCGTTACTAAATTTCATTGCATGTCAAATGGTCTAACTTCTGATATACTGACTATAACACTATAACAAACACTATAACAAACACGAATACGAATACAATTTTTTTTCAACAACTAAATTTCATCAATCAGGCCCAACCAGCACGATTCGTTGACCCATTGTTGGGTTAATGTTGGCCGACTGTCTGCGACGCTGGCCCAACATTAATTCAACGCTGGTTCAATGGCTCGTGTTTGTTGGAATACTGGGTCGTATTTCACCAAATATCATAACTTTATAATTTTATCTTAGCCTTCTCTCTTTCCCGTTGAAAAAATTAGGATTGATCCTAACTAAAAAGAGAGAAAGTTAAAGTAGGTGGCTCCTCCCAATTCGATGAACACACGCTACAGGGCCACCCATTCACATGCGCACCAGGGTCAACGCTCTAAGGAGTGAGTCCGCCAGGTGTAAATATTATTATTCACTGAAGCGATACGACTGGCCTGCCTTCAGAACTCTCAACATGTCATAGAGGGGTTAGGTTGCTGACAGACCATACACCTCTAGATATGGGCTATCAACTGGCGCGAGATCGTCGTGAACTTACGGCGCGCATGCGCAGCTAGGAAAAGGGATAACTGATTTATGGTCTACCTTTCCTGCTGTCAATTTTTTTTTCATCGCCTCGATAGGCGAGTAATTTGGGCTATTTTGTCACTATAATTTAAATTACTAAACTAACTAATTGTTCAAAGTAATGTAATTTTTTTATGCTAAATTAAAACAATGACAATTGAGGTTTACAATTAAAATTAGACGCCAAAGTGAAGCTGTTTCAAACTTGACTATAGTGTACCCAGAAAATATGGGGCATTCACCCAATGCTGTTTCAATGTTGGGCCAGCGTCAAAGACGGTGTGCCAACATTGAAACAGCTTTGGGTGAATGCCCCGTGTTGGCTGGGTTACTAAGCCAGCATGTCAGTAGACCTTAATTCGGACAATTGTCATATTGAATTGAATACATGTATAGACCCCACATGTGCACTGAACGATAGCACATTTTCACGGGAGAAGGATATTTTATATGCTTGGATGTTTTATTCATGTTGTCATATTTAAATACTTCTGATAATGAAGCAGAAGGAACTATTATAATTTATTCATTTATCGAATACACTTGTTACGATTTGACATATTGATGGTAATCATTAATTTGACTGTGAATGAAATTGTGATCAACACAATGTTACAATGCTAACATACCCAATGATAATGATCAAAAAGCACACGGTTGACTGTTTACAGCGGAAGTAAACCACCCCTTCTCTCGCCATATCTGTGAAACTCAATGACCTCGACTTCCTTTGTTTTCACGGAGCTGGATAATACAATGACGTCACTGCGTTTCATAGAATGAACTATGGGGGAGGGGTGTTATATAACCTTGTTTTCACCGAGTGACGTCAATGCGTTTCACAGAATTCCCCGCAGATGGGAGCTCCCACACATGAAGCAGTGTCGTGAGATTTCAAGTTAGTAGTCCATGGCTAGAGGTCTATGGACAGACACAAGGCAGCCTCCTTCTCAGGGCCACAGCTGGATGGGATAGGGTCAGCATATGCTCATTGGTTTTCTATACAAGGTCGGTAACTCACTGAAATCGTGGAAGCAGCAATCTCAACATACTAGGCCTATTGTTCACGCCCGCACGCTCAACATAGGGGCTATTCAGAGCCACTATTCTATCGTGTAAACCCAAAAGGCAGTAACTTCTCAATATAATAGTAAGCTGAATACTGCAGTGTATTATTCACGACATGTCTCATTTCGTTGGAAATAGTGCTTCTGTCAGAATCGAGCTCGTAAAATGATTATTAATGCACGTAAATTATGAGATTTCCGTTTGAAAATTCATCAATAATTTGCTACAATAATTAGATATGCCATGGTAGCATTTGTTTGGTAGAAAACAAAAGCCTACATAGTCCATTTCTCATTTTAAAATGACGAGGACTTGAAACTTTCCTTCCCTCAGTAGAAGTATAGACATGGCAGTGATTGTCACCGCATAGACACATCCCAATTTCCCGTGCTCAGGGCCACACTAGCACAGCTAGGTGGCCCTGCTACAGTACTTTGAGAATCTCTTCTGTAATGCCACGTCCTGATTGGACATCAAAATCTGGTGTACCGTGACCCCAAGCTTGACCCTTTCCAACTGTGTCAAATGTGACATTACGTTGGCTAATCATCGGTCTACTTGCAAACGAACTTTTCTAATTTCCCTATCATTGTCCACCTCCATGTGAATCGCAGACAACATGTCCACGCTGACTGATTTTTAAGTTATATGTCTACAACTGCCCAGGCTGTACCCTAGGAGGGTACGGCTTCCCGAATTTTATTGAATTATAACGCTTCAATAGGGCGAATTATAAATATTTTGGCCCAGAGGCCAAAATATTTATAATTCGCTTTATTATGGTCGTGTTTTTGTTTTGGGTACAGACCAAAGAGGGGAGGCACCGACAGCGACCCCTCTCTCGATCCGCCACAGAGCTGTGTGTCTTAATGCGGGCAGTCTGTTCAAGTGACTCGGCTGCTGCAGAGATAGGGGTACCAAGTATTATTAGCCAAAAAACACGCAACATTGGCCCGAAGCTGATTAAATATTGGCCAATGTTGACAATGTTGGAAATACAAGACGCTAATCCTGAACCAATGCCGCCTATTTGTCGCTTTCAGATAGTGCTTTGTAGACGGCCAGATAGAGCTCAGTAGACAACCAAGACAAAGGTCTGGGCGTCTAATAATACCTAGGTCAAATCTAATAATGCTATGTAAATTGAATCAAGACGGCCCCATGTCAGAGAATGCCCAGTAAACACAATAGAAAAAAACAGCCATGGTGATGACTATTGGAAAATAAAACCTTTGGCCATCATTACGAGAACAATTATAAGAATTAGCGTGTAAACAGTGTCATTTTGACTCAGGCAGCAACAGCGTGACAACCACGTGGTGGGTCAGTGTACCGTTTACATTTCGTTTACAGAGTCAAGAACATACTTTTTTTTAAATATATCCTGATTGGCTGGCCAGAAAATTGGGTCAAGCTCATGAATATCTTCAGCGGATCACATTTCACAGTGTAGTCAATCAGAGCCACTAGCTGACGCTAGTGGAATGATAGTGGATCTAATAAATGAGAATGGACACAAGGTTGCTCAGGGTGTAGTTGGGGAACCTACACACCGTGTTCGGCTTACCCCAGGCCAGGATGCTCTAATTTGCATATACCGGCTCAGCCTCCTTGTCAGGGCCACACTAGCACAGCTAGGTGGTCCTGCTACAGTGCTTTGAGAATCTCTTTTGTAATTGCTGCGTTCTGATAGGGCTCCAAAAACTGTGTCTCGTGACCCACACCTGACCCTATAACTATGTCAAGTTCGAGGTTTCCTTGCACCTATGAGAGACAAGTTTATGTAATTATGTCTCTCCTATAGTGGGCTATGGTTGTCATTATATGCCTACTATTATTATCACCAATACATGCGATCAACCTGTGTTGTATTATAGTTGGTCCATCCTATAAAATGACGGCCCAGCATAAAAGCAACATTGGATCTGCGTTTTTCACCTGCGTAGGTGTAGACTTGCTTTTGTGTAAGACAAAAATACCAGCAGAATGTCCAACGTGATGGTAACAACCACTCTTTGCTTAATGTTGGGACAGCATCTCAGATTGTGGATTAACATGAACCGAGCGTTGGGTCATCGTTCTTACTGGTGTGCAGTTTCAGTCAGTACGACACACTGACCCAATATTGGTTTAACGTTTGTCCATCGTTTGCGACGCAGGCCTAACATTAGGAAAACATTGGGTCGGTGTAGACCTATCCTATTTACGCTGTATGATTGACAATGCTGGGCTAATGATTGTCAATTGTCTACGACGCTGGCCCAACATAAAATGAACATTGACAATGTGTATATTGACTTATTTAATAAAACTATATCAATGGATGGGTTTGAATCTTAAGTTATTCCTTATATTTCGGCAAAGCTAAATCCTCTGTGTCCCTGCATGCTGGACTGACGAATCGGAACGGTATAAGATAATGAACGCCATTCGGATGTGTAGTGCCTCTCAGCTCGGAACACCAATGATTTATGCCCGACAGGGGCCGTATTCTCGTACAAGTTAAAATATATCGTAGGCTTCCGATTGGTCGAGATTGCAATCTCGACCAATCAGAAGCCTACGATATATCGTAACTTGTACGAGAACACGGGCCCAGAAGTCTTATTTTTAATTTCATTTTTTCAGTCTTCCCATACATTGTAAGCGCATGCGCAGCGCGGTTATCTTGCTGAGGAGCGTTCCGAGTGGGGCAATCATAAGATAAATATTACTGATCAGTGAATCGTCACGACGCACAGATTTATCCCTTTAACTGCCAGTCGCGATTATATTCGTTTTTTTATTATTTTATTAACACAATAAATACCAGCTTTTGAACATGGCAATACGAAACCCACATTAAGTTGTGAATCGCGTCAGAGAGAAACAACTTCAAGTGGATAAATATTCCATTCAAATAATTTGGGTTTGAAGGGGTAATTCCAGCTTGTTGGGGTTGATCATGGGTGAATAGTGTAGGGTCTTATGTCAGTAAATGTGTTTCCGTGGGAATTTCATGTTAATTCTTGACACCTATGTTCAATTTGAAGAAAAATTAATAATGAACAAAATAAAATAGGGTTTCATTTTTTTCTGAAGCTCATTTCCGGGGTCTTAAAGGTCATGACCCTAAAAACACACGGGGAAAGAAGAAGAAGAAGATGCGTTTATTTGTAACAGAAAACAAAACCTAGATCAGTACAATTTCAAAATAAAAAGTGTTAATGTTTCCTGGTACAGGAGGCCTCCAAAAGACTCTAGAAGAGTCGCTTTCGTGGAGGTCACCTATGAAAAAAATGCAAAACATATATTTAATAATTGTGGCTATAGTGATATTGTAAATAAAAGAAGGAAATGGGAATCAGATGAGAACGTGATGTGATGAGAGCGGCTTCTATGGTAGGAGATGTCCGGTCATTTCTTAAAACGTTTGTATTTCAAGGTGATATAGTCGTGTAAGACAGCAAAATAAAGTATATTGGCACGAAATAGTCAAAATTCATAATTAACAAATATTCTGAAGCTTTAAAGGTCATTTCCGGTCTCTTGAAGGTCATAACCCAGAACAAACATATAATCCATAGGCCAGAATTAGTCACCGTGCGACAACCCCCCCCCCCCCCCCCCCCAGCTACTCACCCATACCAACGTTCTGCTAAGCTTTGATATGTCCGAAACATGAAATGAGATTTTACCAGTAAAAAAATAAGGACGTCTGTCGTTTCAGTTGTAGCTGACCAATCTACACATGCAATGTAACATATAAAAGATAACTAAATATCCGCTCTACTGATGTATTGCACAAACTAGTAAACATGGTCAATGTAAACGACTTATTAAAACATGATTATTGGCCATATATATATTTGACCCTTGTTTTCTAAACCCAGATGTGTATATCCTTAAAACTGAGTGGTATTTTAGATTTGTACATTGTACTTTGCATATATATTTGTAAACGAAAGATTTTTTTTTTAAATGTGTGTATTTATTTTGTTGAAATATGAAATTCTGCAATTAAGTCTATAGTTTTGTCCGGCTTGTTTTTACATACTTGGTGTGTGCTGAATTCGAATCTGTGGGATAAAATTTTATATTTTGTGGCCTTCACCTTTAAATAAGCAAAAAAAAAAATGACCGCCAAAACCACATCTTTTCTTTATTTTTGTTACAAATTATTGCACGATTTCTAGTTTCTGCATGATTTTGTGTTGATAAATTTATGTCTTATGTTTTCAATCAAAATGACCTTCATTTAAAATTCATATTCCAAATGGTTACTGCCAACAGACAAATAGAAACCTTTTTTTATGCTCGTGAACTATGAAATCATAAACAGCATTTGTTTAATGGAAATCTAATAAGTAGACTACGTATTACGGTAGATTAGATTGCAAGGCATTCGAAACTGTGTTTTAACTTGTTAAAGTACAGTATATTCTAACATGCTTTGCTGTGCTTAGTATTGAGAATGACATCATTAAGTAAATAATTATGCAAAATGACGTACATCTTGGATTTTATGAAACACTATAGGTCAGGCGATGAACAATAAACGCCAGAAATGCTTGTTTCGGCCCCCAAGTCACAAGAAATCAATAAATTGAGCAAGTACAAGCCACAAATTAAAAAAAGAGGTTTAATTAACATTTTGATAGCCTTTTTGTTCATATGAAGGTAAATTTCACGGCCACTTTGGTTTTTTTCTTTCAAATTTACTCGCCACTAACGTTAAGTTCTAACCCACTATGTTACCACAAATACGTCATATTATCGTCAACATGTTTAATAGTATACTTATAGTAACAGTAAATACATAAAAAAACGGCGGATGTCTTGGATCTAAAGGTCGAGTAAAGGTCATTTCTTTCCAAAGACACAAGAAAAAAATTAAAATTAAAAATCTTGCAGAAACCACAAATTGTGCAATTATCTGCGACAAACTATAGAAAATATAGGGTTTTCTTAACATTTTTGTGGTTATTTTGTATTTTGCTCATTTGTAGGTAAAGGTCTCCAAATACGGAACGTTATCTGGCAGATTCACATTCAGCACACGCAAATTATGTAGAAACAAGTGACTACAAAAATATAGGCCTACACTAAAATCTTGAGCAAAGTTGCATGTCACAGATTTCAACCCAGGCTAACTAGACTTATTCTTATAAAAGGCTGCAATATTATTTCATTAAAAATATGAATGATATTTATAAATATAAAAACACACATTTGAAAGTATGCACATATCTGGGTTCAGAAAACATAGGCCAGATATGGATATGTCCAATAACTATCATTCAATATGTTGTTTTTAATGACCATGTTGACTGGTTTGTTTTGCTGTTTATTCTAATTATTTTATAATAAAAACATGTTTGAGCGTATGTGGATACTCCATGAGCGTACTCTACTGCAATGGGCGATGTATTATTAGAACGGGAATTTAATTATCTGTTAAATGGTATATTGCATGTGCAGATTGGTTAATCAACACACCAAAGACAGACGCTTACGTAACCATACCCCCTAATTTCAGACAGGTTCGGGATACCCCCATAACATCGGTCAACATATAAAGTTAGTCCCTATTTTTTTACTGGTAACATCTCATTTCATGTTTTGGACATATCAAAGCTTAACGAAAGTTGGTGGGGGTGAATAGTTGCATGGTGACCGATCCATTGACTAATATGTATATTTGAAAACTTTGCAATAGTTGACCTTGAAATGACCTTTGATGTGTTTCAAAATGTTATTTCATTTTTTTTTAATTTAATGATATTTCCTGAACAATTTCGATCATTTTGATGAGTTACACGACTAGTAAGACATGTGTTTGAAAATAAATAAATAAATAATAATTAAATTAGATCTAGGGGTCATGACCTCTAGGGGTCGAAAAATAACCTTAAGGTGACCTAAAAAATGACACCCTATTTTTTTGGATCCAGCTTAAAATTCTGAACAAGAAAAACGTAGGTGACAAGAATTAACACGAGATTCCTTCGGAATTGCATAAGACACTACACTAGAATCATGGCGTGAATCATGGGTGAATTATGGGTGAATTATGGGAGAATCATGGGCGAATCATGGGCGAATCATGGGTGAATCATGGTGCGAATCATGGGTGAATCATGGGAGAAATATGGGTGAATCATGGGAGAATCATGTGTGAATCATGGTGCGAATCATGGGTGAATCATGGTGCGAATCATGGGTGAATCGTGGTGCGAATCATGGGCGAATCATGGGCGAATCATGGGTGAATCATGGGAGAATCATGGGCGAATCATGGGTGAATCATGGGTGGATCTTGGGTGAATCATGGGAGAATCATGGGCGGATCATGGATGAATCATGGGTGAATCATGGTGGAATCATGGGCGAATCATGGGTGAATCATGGGTAAATCAAGGGTGAATGACGGATGAGCCATGGATGAATCATAGTGGGAATTATGGGTGAATCATCGTGAAAATCATGGCGAATCATGGGTGAATCATGAGTGGATCATTGTGCGAATCATGGGTGAGTCATGAGTGAATCATGGGATAATCACTGGTGAATCATAGGTGAATCATGGTTGAATCATGGGTGAATCATGGGTGAATCGCGGGTGAATCATGGGTGAATCATGGGTGAATAATGGGAGAATCGTGGGTGAATCGTGGGTGAGTCATGGGTGAATCATGGGTGAATCATGTGTGAATCATGGTGCAAATCATGGGCAATTCATGGGTAAATTATGGGTAAATCCTGGGTGAATCATGGGTGAATCATGGGTGAATCATAGGTGAATACTGGGCGAATCATAGGTTAATCATAGGTTAATCATGAGAGAATCATGGGCGAATCATGGGTGAACCATGGGTGAATCATGGGAGAAACATGGTGTGAATCATGGTGTGAACCATGGGTGAATCATGAATGAATCATGGTGTGAATCATGGGTGGATCATAAGTGAATCATGTTGTGAATCATGGGTGAATCATGGGTGAATCACGGGTGAATCAAGGGCAAATCAAGGGCGAATCATGGGTAGATCGCGGCTTAAACCAAGCTGGTACTGTTATAGTTGGGTAACAAATCTAACTTCCGTGACCGTGGAAAGGGGACCAATGTTTTATGGTTGTATTCACTTCATTAGATGTTAAGCTAGAAATTTGTCGGGGGCCCACCTCGGAAAAGTGTGGCTGTATTCTTTAGGCGGCTATTTTGAAATCGGCCGCAACCGGATCCGGCAAAGTGTTAAAATTGTCATTTTGAGTCGAAGAATTCACTTATGACAATTTCAAACCAACATAATTATTACCAAGCCAAAATCCAAGATGGCCGATCATAGAAAATGATGATATTTGGCATATTATATCTATAACAGTTCGGCATGTAGCGCCCCCCCCCCTGCACCTCTCCCCCTCCCATGATCTTCTGAAACCAACATGTGCTCTTTCAGATGAAACATGTTGGTATTGTCGGACATTGGACTTAAAGACCGAAAAATTCGAAATGGCCGCTATCCAAAACGTTATTTCTTATGAATTCTTATATCTTTTGATATAATTATGCTACAAAGGTCAGTAATACATCTATTCCAATGTTTTCTGTCATGCTAAAGGCAATGGAATACTCAAAAAGTAATTACAGTGAATATATAAATAATAAAATTCAAGATGGCGGCCAAAATAAGTTGTTATGCAACTACCAGCGGCCAGCTTTTCAAAAATCGCACAAGCCGTGAGGTACATCGGCGCACCATACAAGTTAGCTTTCTCTATATCTGGCTCAGCCTTATGGAACGCCCTGCCTGTGCCAATACATAATGCCGAAACAATTTTAAAATCCCGGAAATTACTTAAATCGCACATATTTGATCTGGCTTTCCCACCACAGCTCCTCAGCTGCCCGGCTCCATGTTGACGAACCTGCTTTTGCCTCGATTATGACACATGATCACGCTAAGGATTTGTGCGCCTCTGAGCTCGGCCTGCTGAGAATATAGGCGCTATAGAGTTTTATTGATTGATTGATTGATTGATTGATTGATTGATTGATTGATTGATTGATTGATTGATTGATTGATTGTATCCCAGAGTGTTCTCTTTCAATTTTATATTTAATTATACTTATTTTAATGAAGTTTTTTAAGGTATGAACTAAGCATCATTTTTGCTACATACGGTGTATATCAGTGTATATTCATCCTATATAATTTTATCTCATTTTCAGAAGCGTCAGTTCTAATAACATGAAATGGGTTATTTTACACTCTGTGAGGTCACCATTCTGAGAGTAGTTTTTTTTCCACACACCTAGACGCGACAGTACAAGCAGTGGCTGTGAAAGCTGTACCCCCTGGTGCTGATTATTAGCTAGCTAAGTCAGTCTGAAGTACAGACAAAGGTGACACGAGTGAAACACGTAATGTTCAATTATTATAATCATCATCATTATCATTGGAGGAGAAGCAACGTCAAAGTCTGGTTCATCATCAGATGTGTCATCATCGTCACTGTTATCTTGACCACCAGCAAGGATGTCGACTAGTCTGCTGGGGAGAATCGGACCCTCAGACCATACTGGCTCTATGTGTGTGTCTTCTACCACCCAGCCATGTTAACTTGGAGCATAACTTTGCATATCTTCAAAACTCTCTTTGGCTCTCTTCCACAGAGCAGTAGGGTAATTTGCCTTCTGAATGTGTGGGAGGATATATCTGCGGCAGGGTGGCAGTTAGAAAGATCAATCTTAGATGATTCTATCAATACAGCCTTTGTTTAAAATATTAAGTACATTGAGAGTTGAGGATATACATAAGAAAGAACAATTTAAATCTGTATACCGCTACGAGTTAGGCTAGATATAGAGACTGATTCCAGATTTCTTATTTCAACACGCATGTCCAAAATAAGAAATACAGGAATTTCGTCTCTATATCTAGCCTAACTGGTAAATGCACAAAGAAAAAAGAAAAAAAAAACTTTTGCAGTTCTAGTCTATGGACATGTCTACATGATATGGTCATATTAAGAAGCCAGATTGAAATCACCGATTTTTTGACGATTTTAGTCACTTGAACTTCAAAAATTATACCACGTGAAAATTAACCGATTAAGAGAAAAGATGCTGAAACACACGAGGAGTAACCCTTAATATGGTAAATTAAATATTTTTTACACCCTTGAAATATTGATGTTTAAGGTTTCGTTTCAATTCCCAATAACCATGACAACAGTGATTTAAACGGGCAATTAAACGGATTAAAAACGACTATAGTCGCGCTTAGCAGGCTAAGGGTTATTTAATTATTTGAAAGAAAGTAAGCTGAAAACAAAGACACCAGCTTGTTTGATACCAGACACAACTGACACCACTCAATGTGATTAAATAGCTTTGTGCTCTGAATCATTTGTCACCATTATTCATATAAATTAAGATGTAGGCTCTATGTGATTATTGGTTATAACGTGTATATTTTGTAATCAAATGTACATCTCGCTACAAACGCAAATTAGTATTATCTTATGGCCTTAAAATCTGTCATAACATAGATATAAAAACTAGTTCATTAATTGTGAAAAACAACTCCCAGGATGCCATGTGTCTACATTACTACAGCTGATGGATCTTTTCCCTTCTGATACTGATATCATGGCTATCAAAGATCAAATACAAAAGAAATAATTGTTTATTTATCTCATCAACTTTTAATTTTAATTCCACTTTCTTTCTGATAGTATATATTATTTGGGATTTATGTATTAATACTTGTATTTAAGCCACAGATGCTTAAACATGGCTTGTTTTAAGTATTCATAAATATGGATAAAGATAGGTGCACAACAAGATCATCACGATGTCGGCATTTGAAACAAATATAACTCAAGATGGAACGTTACTGAATTATTTTGCGTTTCTGTGCGCATATGACGGATGTGTAATTCATTAGCATGTTATCATTTAGGCTTTTGCTTTTATTGAGCTTGGCAGTGACCATTGCAGTTTCTTTCTCTCCCCATGAAGATTTACTGAAATCAACACTTCAATCAGCAAAATGTGAAAATATCCAAAAAGCTTTCAGAGTGTTGTTTATGAAAATAGACCTTTATTTGGCAGCATGTATCTCGGCGCCAAACTCATTAAGCAGCGTGAAAGAAAGAGAAACTATGGGATTGCTTGGTTATTGTGGTTTGTTTTCATCTCTATCAATAAAAGTCACTAACGAAACTACTTTTGTACTAAGTGCTCCAGAAGCATATTCTATCAAAACAGTTTTCTTGCTGTTTGACACATCCTGGTCAGGAAAAAGGTGTTCTAAACATGGTATGAAATGGGTAGATGGAGAAAATAAAATCAAGCATTTTTGTGGGAGAAGATACCCTTGGAGAGAATACTCAGATGGAAACGTTATTAGACTTAGTGTTTATGGTTTACATGTTTACCAGGATTCATTTGGCTTTGATTTCCACATATTTTATAGCACTTGTCGAATATGTGAAATGAAGAACATACAACCAGCACGCTTCACAATATATAACCCAATATATGAAGAAGTTGTGAGTGCTGTAAGTCGCACAAATAGTTTCTGGCACATTTTTTGTGAACCAGGAGATGAAGTACGAGTAGTAGTTCATTATGATGTAGAAGAATATCTGAGCGTTTTGGATGTTTATGCCGGTCCTGGTCCAAAATCAACAAAGATGTTCCCTTCTGATAGGCCGATATCAACTGGTAATTTTATGTATCTTGACAGTAATATATCATGGTATCAGAATATGTTTGATACAAATACGTCGCATGCTTATATAGTTAACACAGGTAGAGACAGAAACATGTCGTTAGTGTTCCGGTATGGAATTACTTATACTTACCAAATTACAAATTGTGAACACAAATTACCCTATAGAACCGACCAAGTGACACCATCGCCAACCAGAATATCCATCACTGCTGATGGAAAAAGAAATGTTCAGTGTTATTTTGATTATGAAACAAATCTACATGTAGAGTATGGTGAACGTTCCTACATATCTTTAGAGATTTTACACTTTGAGTTTCAAGGGCCTACCATAGTGTCTGAGTACAGTGATCAGCCATGTCATTATGGGGGTATATTCCTCTATGCCATTAATTCCGATCACTCACCTTATTCACTATGCAATGGAAAAAATGAATATATTCCACAAATCCTGGCCCTTAAATCTAACAGAGTGCTCGGTGTTTTTCAGTGGTTTGAGGGATATAGTTCTGGCAGCCTGTCTGCTATTCTTCATGTCACATATTGTATCATGAACCACATGACGCCTCAAAATATCTTCTTTGTGTGGCCGGCTACCTTAGCTTGTCAACAATTCCTATTTTCATGGCAAAACTTTCTGGAGACAATTGGTTCTTCTTACAGTCTTAACATCACGTCGGCATCTGATATCTTACTAGGCCCATCTACCTTGTCTTATTCACTCGATAACATACAGTTGATGAATGAGGAAATATCAAATATATATCAAGTCATTGTCCGAAACTTCACAACATGGCCAATGACTGATACTATCAATGAATTCGTTATCAAGCATCAAAATGAAAATAATCAATCAGAACAAGTTGATATCAATTTGCTAGTGAACATCGCCATCAAACTGTTAATTTTGGAAGTAAAATCTGCATGGCACATCACGTTAAAAGTTTCTAGATCTTTGTGTAATGGTATAATGAATACTCATTTGTCATCAAACACCATTCTCATCACAGGCGGATGCACTTTGGAACATGTTTTACCCAGGAACAAAACCGTTATATTCATACATGCTCCCCTCAATCGTCAGCTCACATATATAACATTGGAAAGTGATAAAGGATGCGAAGAAATCTATGTGACAAAAGATGAAGTAATTCCTGCAAGAGACATCCACCGCCATGTGTACACGAGATTCACTAACATTAAGGAGCGTGTGGTATTTAAACATGAGATATCACGGTCAATACTGACGTTAGCATTGAACGTTACTTCATTAGCAGATCACAACTGTACGCGTGTTCTTAGAGTGACACCCAGTGATCTTACAATCAAACAACCATCCACCGCGGAAGATCCTGATGACATTGGAAAACTACAATGGACATTTCATAATAAAAGGTAAGTACTCCCTAATACATAACAGTATCACATACCTCTAAATAGTACTGATAGTAACTTTTGGGGTTCCACAACTCAAAATATGGTAGACTGATGATTCATTTTATTCATATCACAATCATTCATACTCACAATTCATGTCTCTAAATCTCTTAACATCTCAATATCTCTATATATCTGGTACTCTATCTCTGATTCAGAATGGTACTCACTCTCTATCGCTAAACACAATCTTCTTAAACTGGGCGGTCCGCGTTAGGCGTGAACCGTCATGAGCCAATCCCTGATATTCCCTCCCAAACGCATCCTGTTTGTCGAGAGAATCCAGAGATTCTAGAACAATCCATATCATTTGTGTGTTTGTTCCACTAGTAAAACGTAAACCATCAAATATGTATGATACTTAAAATTAAGTCTCTAAACAGAAAGAAAGATTACTTACTTATAATATAACACATCGAATTTGGAAGAGTAAAATGACTTAATCATGACGTTATAATAGAAACACATTTCGCTCATTTGACGTAAGTCAGTTAATTAAAGATTATAATATTAGCAAAAAACTAAATCATAAAACAAGATCAGTTAACAAAATAATATAACAAGCCAGATTTTTAGGTATTAAAAGGAAATAGTAGCTCATCCGCTAAAACTCACATTTTAATCTTAGAATGTTAACACAAACATAGATTACAAACACTATAGCAAAATATATTATAAAGAGGTCTTTGTAGAAGACAGGGTATCCCGATGCCTCATGGACTGATCCAACCACAAGTATCCGAAAAAAAACGTTGTCCTCACGGGATCACATAGATACGGTTAACCATCCAATTGCTAGGGTCATTTAACAAGACGACAATAGCCTAAAACATGTGGGATAAAATTGCACAGATGATCTGATAACTAATAAAATATAGCTCATCCATTGGCTACACAAGTCATGATGTACCTCAAACGATACAATGCGATATGGATGTGCAAGAAGGGCAAATACGATCATAAACTCTCATAATTAGATCAACATGTGAACGTTGCCTAACACTCCCATATAAGGAATTAAACCATTTATAGCCAGCCTGTTTGATTAGATGCCATATGAACTATGCCAGCTAAATCAACACGCCACTTTACATGATCAGTGATATTTGCATGTGTATACCATTTTTATAGCTACAAATTCGCCCTCTACTTCAGCTGCTTCCAAAACTGTTACCCCGTGTCTCTGACTGTCATCCAGTATCTGCGAGCTGTCCCCGTCTCCCCGTGACTCTCACACCTCGTCCCCTGACATCTACGCCTCTTCCTCTCGCCCAACACTTGTCTCTCCTCCTCAGGCCCTCCCGTGAATCTTACACCTTCTCCCCTGACATTCACCTCTCCTCCGACTCATGCCCCTCTTCCCTTTAGCTCCTCCCTTGATTCTTGTATCGCCTCCTCTGATTGAAACGTCTCATCCACCACTTCTTCTTCTAATTATTGCACCTCCTCTTTTTGCTCACTGTGTTCCCATTTTGCCAAAATATGTTTCTTATGATAATTTCGTTTTGATAAATATTCAGATGTAGAATAAAAATAAATAATAATTTTGAAAACAATTGTAAATATACAAAAAATGTATAGTGATATAATATTAGCTTGTAAAACATATTTTTTTTTTTAACTTTATCAGTTTATGTCGCTCTGAACAATTTGTCCTAAAATGGTCGTCTTCTAAGTCTCGTCAGTGAGGTCTGTGGAATGTAACCTTAAGTATGTTTTTGCGTTTAAGGACATGTCAGGGTAAAGCCTAAAATAATATAAATTTGAGTATTTTGCAAAAACGTATTAAAATATATTTGTTTTAATATCGACCACTGAATCTAATACATCTTTAGAAAGCAGTCATATATATATATATTGCTTATTAACAAAGTCCTATTATACGAAACTTTCTGATAAATTTTAAATGGTTATTTATTGAAATAAACATAATCTAGTTTTTACATTTGATGTGACAGATATATCAGTTGGAAGGACGCAGAGAAGATATGTCAACTTGACGAAGGTCATTTGATGACACCCAAAAATATGAAATATGATTACAGAAGAATTCGTGAGCATTTTCAGCAAAAGTTATTTCTGAGTGGAAGAACGGACTATGGAAATATGTTACTTCTAGGGTTACAAAAACAGGTATGGGACATAATGTTTATTAGCGGTATTATATTCAATCATTGTATACGACTACCAAAAATTATTTTCTGTATTATATATATATATATATATATATATATTTATATATATACGAGTACCAGTACTTGGAGAAATAATGGGTACAAGTACAATCACTGGATTTGTGTACTCAAGCAGAAGTGCGAGTACTTTGAAAAATACATGAGTACAAGTGTCAAATACTTTGATCGTAAGTTCTAATTAAATATATAAAATTAATTTAAAAAATAATTTATTGAAACATGTTGCTTTGTGTATGTCTATAGATATATAGATATATATGAGTGTTGAGAATAATTGTGAAGAGATCAGTATACTTCGTGATCATAAATTGCCTGTGTCTAAAGCTTTACGATAACAAACACGCTAGCTTGAATACTTGCAGTAGTCATAATGATGGTAAAATGTTAGACCAGTGCCGCCAACAGCTGGCTGCACCTGTAATAAACTATTTTAAATGAGCTTCATCATACACAGATCAAGGATATTTATAATAAAGGTTTTGAAATATATCATGATGTATTTCAGAAGTTGTAATTATTTTTAGACCTGGTCTGCCATCACTTGTCGAATGCAGAAAGGGTTATATCAGTCGTAGAATTAACTTATCGTTTAACCTGACACCTTTAACCCCTTAACCGATACTAAAGTGTTCAAATATATTTGTTATCTCATTCGCAGCTTCAATTGCTGAATCAGTTACTAGCTTCAAATGTTAACCTTTAATAATATATGAAAAAATCTAAATTGCATGTTTTACTTACTGGTATCCTTGCACAATGTATGATGTACATTTTAAGCTAGGCACCTGACGTCTATACTCAACTTTTACATAACTCCGTTCACCTTTATTGTGTTGTATTGTTTTTAGTATCTACAGCCCTCCAGAGCATTCTTTGGATCGACCACTTTATACATTATTTGTAACAAATAATATATCAATAATAATAGTGTCCCAAAGTTAAAGGTGAAGTTAAAGGTGAAGTTAAAGGTGAAGTCTGATTACTGTGGTCATCTATGTTGGTACGAAACTGGTATATCAGGTATTAATCATATTCACTTATTTTCACTTACGCAACATTAGTACAGGGTTGTAGGAGCGTCGGCAGTCCTAATATAGCTCACTCCACACGGAGTATTTCTCAACTGACAATTTGTGTTCACTGCTGGCGCAATATTTTCTTCGTGTCTAAGAAATTGGTTTAATGTCTCCTGTTTGCTAAGGTTCAGCTGCAAAGACGGAAATGTTATTAGTGTAATTTTAAAATAGTGTGATATCCTCATTGAAATCAAGCCTTCTCTTTCAATTAATTTTATGCCTACTGGATCTTATATTCACTGTAATATAATCATTTATACTTGTTTTCCAGAAATATGTCTTTTTCACTTTTTTTAAGCTATTTAATAATCTTGTGAATTACACAAAAATAAATATAATGCAAGACAAACAATT
Source organism: Flabesymbios commensalis (assembly GCA_964017125.1). Taxonomy (NCBI): domain Eukaryota; kingdom Metazoa; phylum Annelida; class Polychaeta; order Terebellida; family Flabelligeridae; genus Flabesymbios; species Flabesymbios commensalis. The sequence continues at coordinate 9,595,707 of OZ024915.1, forward strand.
AGCAGCATGATATTGTAAAAAGGTGCATTTTTGGTAGGCCCTATAAGTGTGGGTGAGTAACTGAACTAGTTTGAAAATGATTCCAAACTACTAATTAAATCTTTGTGGAATATAATACTTAAACGGATGTTAGGTGAGTCAATTTACATTAATTAAATGTTCCTTATCCCGTCTCTAATGATCTATGATTTGTATGTAAATTATTTTCATTCAATTCAAGATGACTATGGTACTCATAAAGTACTTGTAAGTATTCGTAAAAAATAAAAGTACTCGAGTGCAAGTACGAGTACAAAAACTTTTAAAAAGTGCAAGTACAGAGTACCAGAGAGTACTGGAAAATTGGAACCCAAGTACCGAAGTGACAAGTAATTTGGCACAAATCTGTCATGTTTTTCATTTAAGGGTCTCACTTGGACATGGGTGGACGACACACCACTTATCCTATCTGATTGGGCCACAAGTGATACAGCTAACACTCAATACATTAACATCACTGAAAATGGTGAAGAAATATATTCATCAAATGATGTATACCCATTCATAAACAATGCCTTGAATAACACTATGAATTGCTCAGCTATGATGACTACAGCAGTTGGATATCCTGGTAAATGGGTTCCTATACCGTGTGATACAAATATCACATGTAGTTTCTTCTGTGTCAGTGAAGATACCTCACAGGAAAATATAACACGACCATTCATTTGGTTCACAGATTTCTCAAATCAATCTGACACAGGGAAAGCTGGTATAACAATCAAATATCAAACTAATGGCTCATCTGTATTATTTTGCCCATTTCCAGCAATATTGATTAAAAATACCTGTTTTTTGTTTGCAATTCCAAGGCTTCGACAAAATGAAACTATTTATGATGGTGCCTGTTGGAACAACAATACAACTCTGCTAGACATGCGCTATAGAGACTACTTTGATAGCCAATTAGTTAACTATATGGATTTTGAGATTAACATAACATACTTGCCATTATATTTGAAGGAAACTATTCAAGAACATTTAGACGACAGCTTGAACCGGTTCTTGGAATATGGGGATGATGAAGATGATGAGATGTTTTATTATGAAACTAACGAGAAAACACTTAAAGCGATGCTTCGGAACTATGAGAGCGATTATGGGCATCCACTGTTCGTAGGCTATGTTGATAAAACCTATGCATATTTGTTAAATTTTATTCTTTTGCAATTTCAAAAGTATTTCTCAAATGTTCGTTACCCCATTATACCCCTGCGTACAACAACTCCTGGTGGTTATGATATATGTCTGTTACTTCATCCAGATTACTTAAAAGAAATGCCTATATTTCACACAAAGAAAGGTTTCTCAGTTCAGGGATGGCGTTTGCAGGAAGTTGACTGCGCCTCAGAGCACGTTGTTGACTTGATAGTTTGCACAGTTGAGCCTTCATACAGAGAAGTGAATATTTGTCCTGTTGATTATTATCAATGTCAGGATAGATCGTGTATACTCTCTATATATGTATGTGATGGTCACCAGGATTGTGATTCTGATGAACAACAAACTGAATGTAACCAAACAGTAACACTTTCTACAGTGAACTGTCCAAATAGTGACTTCTGGCTAGGGAATAATCATTCTATTTCTGCTCATTCTTTCTGCGATGGAATCAGTCAGTGTGATGATGGAGAAGATGAAGTCATTTGTCACAATGTTAATATTCATCAATCCAGTAGTCGATCATATATAACCAGTCTGCTTCATGAAAGAATGTTAGTCTCTAATATAACAGACATGTCGAATTCAGGTGATATCCTTTCCCCGAGACCTTGCACATTTATGCATAAAACACACGACGACTTTTCAAATGTTGACAACAGTCATTTACTGCACTGCAGACATGTATTGTGTCCTGGAATGTTCAAATGTAGACATAGTTACTGTATAGATATCGTAGCAATATGTGATGGTGTAGTAGATTGTCCAGAGTCAGAAGATGAGAGCTCATGTCTGAACATATATTGTCCTGGCATGATAAAATGCCGCGGTGAGTCTAAATGTGTTCCAACATGGAATATTTGTGATGGTCATACAGATTGTCTGTTAAATCAAGACGATGAAGCAGCTTGTTACAAATGTCCTGAATTTTGTAAATGTAACTCATATTATATCGAGTGCATCTTAAGTGGAATGCTACTTCCGCCAATAAATAATATAAACGTAAAAGTAATGAAATTAATATTATCCAAAGAAACGTTCGACTTTGCATTTTTAGCATATTATTTAGATTTGTTTTATCTAGACATTTCTACCAGCAGCGCTAAAAATCTCACGGATAGTTCAAACAAGCAGAACCTATATATAACATACCTTCTTTTTTTTAATGCCAGTGGAAGCGTGTTGCATGAAATGTACTTCATGAGCGCACCATGTTTTCGCTTTATTCAAATCATAGATTTGTCTAACAACAAGTTGGCAACACTTTTCAATATTCCTCCAAAATTAAAAATATTATACTTGAAAGACAATCTTATTGTTTTGATTTTGTATGAAAATATTGTAAAAAATCACAATTTGCGTTTTTTGGATTTAAGAAATAATCCTTTACAAATAGTACATTTCGACAATATATTGAAAAGGCTTACCAGCTTGCGTTATTTGTTAACATATAGTACGATATTTTGTTGTATTTTACCTTCTAATGTGAAATGCTCTCTCAATGTGATGATTTGTAAAGGTTTATGTTCCTTCAAAATAGTAAATATTTTATTTTTGGTAATAAGCACGATCACGTTTCTAATATCAATTGCAAAAACCATCAGATGTATTATTGCACTATACAGAAATATAGAAAGTGACGACAAGTATTTAATGTTGATGATACATGTCAGTTTATCAGATACTGTGTTATGCACCTGGGCTGCTCTGACGTGTGGTTTATTTATGGTGGCCAATCATAGTAATCATAATCTGTGGCGGTTATCAGCATTATGTAATAACCTAGGTGTGTCCTCGTTCATAGCACTTCAGATGAGAATGTACATCCAACTGTATCACAAAATGTTCCTTTTTGTCAAAATTGTTTTTCCTTTGAGGAAACAAAGTACATTAACTAATAACACAAACAAGATATGTTTACTATTGTGGCTGTTTTCTGTTCTAACGTCTGTATCTTTACAAATAATAGTAGGTAAAGTATATATACATGGAGACTTATGTTTTTCTCTATTTGCTAAGGATATTTTATGGGGCATATCTAGTTGGGCCTCGTTATTTTATTGGGCAATTTGTTGGTCGTGTGTGATTTTGTATCTTGTACTGGTTTCAATAATGTGCAAGGCCATTTTTATATCGTCAAAAACAATTCAAGATGAGATTATAAGTACAAAAAGACGGAAATCAGCAATAAGATTCTCATTGATGAATGTTTTACTCTACAGCTGGTGGCTTGTATTTAGTATCCTAACATACATGGGCCAAACTATTACAGTTCGTTCATTACATGAAGATTTACTCGTTTCTACTGTTATAGTGCATACTATTTTACATTTAGTAGTGACAGCTAGAAAGTAGGTTAGTTGATTGAGATTTAATATTCCCACATGTGCAATATATGGCAAAATTGAGCAGGATGACCTATTACCGAGCTGATACAGAACTGTAAGACTGTTCACCCAACTATGAGACAGCGAAGAGCCAACATCTTAAAATTAGCTTTGTAAAGAAGGACATAATAATGTATACTCG